>CM042694.1:565956347-566574849 GCA_023614405.1 Avena insularis
GTGTGGTTGAAGGGAAGAACACACATGCGGTGACATTGGGTCGATCCATGTGTGGTTTGTGAGAAGAACACACATGCAATGACTCCGGTGGATCCATGTGTCCTCGATGGGAAGAACACACATGCAATGACAACTGGTGGATCCATGTGTTGTCTGAGAAGAGCGGACATGCAGCACTTTGGTGGATCCATGTGTGGTACGTGGGAAGAACACACATGCAATGACACTGTGGATCCATGTGTGGTCTTTGGGAAGAACACACATGGGATGACTGGTGGATCCATGTGTGGTTGTGAAGAACACACATGCAATGACTCTGTGGATCCATGTGTGGTTCATGGGAAGAACACACATGCGATGACAGTGGATCCATGTGTGGTCTGTGAGAAGTGCAGACATGCAACGACACCGGTGGATCCATGTGTGGTCTGTGGGAAGAACACACATGCAATGACACCGGTGGATCCATGTGTGCTCTATGAGAAGAGCAGACATGCAACGACACCGGTGGATCCATGTGTGGTTTGTGAGAAGAACACACATGCAATGACACTGGTGGATCCATGTGTCCTCTCTGGGAAGAACACACATGCAATGACACTGGTGATATGTGGTCTGCGAGAAGAACACACATCCAATGACTCTAGTTGTGGTTCATGAAAAGAGAAGACATGCAACGACACTGGTGGATCCATGTGTGGTTCATGGGAAGAACACACATGCGATGACACTGGGTGGATCCATGTGTATTCTATGAGAAGAACACACATGCAATGGCTCCGGTGGATCCATGTGTGGTTCATGGGAAGAACAAACATGCAATGACTCTGGGTGTGGCTCATGATATGGTCTGTGAGAAGATCAGACATGCAACGATACCGGTTGATCCATGTGTGGTCTTTGGGAAGAACGCACATGCAATGACACTTGTGGATCCATGTGTGATCGTTGGGAAGAACACACACATGCAATGTGAACGACTCCATGTGTGGTCATGAGAAGAACACACATCCAATGACTCTAGCTGTGATTCATGAAAAGAGCAAACATGCAATGACACTGTGGATCCATGTGTGGTTCATGGGAAGAACACACATGCGATGACCAGGTGGATCCATGTGTGGTTTGAGAGAAGAACACACTTGCACTGAATCAGGTGGATCCATGTGTGGTTCATGGTAAGAACACACATGAAATGACACTGGTGGATCCATGTGTGGTCTGTGAGAAGAGCAGGCATGCAACGACACCGGTGGTTCCATGTGTGGTCTGTGGGAAGAACACACATGCAATGACACCAGTGGATCCATGTGTGCTCTGTGAGAAGAGAAGACCTGCAACGACACCGGTGGATCCATGTGTGGTTTGTGAGAAGAACACACATGCAATGACACTGGTGGATCCTTGTGTGGTCTTTGGGAAGAACACACATGCAATGACACTGGTGATATGTGGTATGTGAGAAGAACACACATCCAATGACTCTAGCTGTGGTTCATGAAAAGAGCAGACATGCAATGACACTGGTGGATCCATGTGTGGTTCATGGGAAGAACACACATGCAATAACACTGGTGGATCCATGTGTGGTATGTGGGAAGAGCACACATGCGATGACACCGGTGGATCCATGTGTGGTTCATGGGAAGAACACACATGCAATGACACTGGGTGTGGTTCATGATATGGTCTTTGGGAAGAACACACATGCAATGACACTGGTGGATCCATGTGTGGTCTGTGAGAAGAACACACATGCAACGACACTGGGTGTGGTTCATGATATGGTTTGTGAGAAGAACATACATGCAATAACACTGGTGGATCCATGTGTGGTATTTAGGAAGAACACACATGCAAGGACACTGGATCCATGTGTGGTCTGTGAGAAGAACACACATCCAATGACTCTAGTTGTGGTTCATGAAAAGAGCAGACATGCAATGACACTGGTGGATCCATGTGTGGTTCATGGGATGAACACACATGCGATGACACTGGGTGGATCCATGTGTGGTGTGTGAGAAGAACACACATCCAATAACACTGGGTGTGGTTCATGATATGGTTTGTGAGAAGAACAGACATGCAATGACACTGGTGGATCCATGTGTGGTCTGTGAGAAGAGCACACATGCAACGACACTGGGTGTGATTCATGATATAGTTTGTGAGAAGAACACACATGCAATGACACTGGTGGATCCATGTGTGGTCTTTGGGAAGAACACACATGCAATGACACTGGATCCATGTTTGGTCTGTGAGAAGAACACACATCCAATGACTCTAGCTGTGATTCATGAAAAGAGCAGACATGCAATGACACTGGTGGATCCATGTGTGGTTGAAGGGAAGAACACACATGCGGTGACATTGGGTCGATCCATGTGTGGTTTGTGAGAAGAACACACATGCAATGACTCCGGTGGATCCATGTGTAGTTCATGGGAAGAACACACATGCAATGACACTGGTGGATCCATGTGTGGTCTCTGAGAAGAGCAGACATGCAATGACACTGGTGGATCCATGTGTGGTCTGTGGGAAGAACACACATGCAATGACACCGGTGGATCCATGTGTGCTCTCTGAGAAGAGCAGACATGCAACGACACCGGTGGATCCATGTGTGGTTTGTGATAAGAACACACATGCAATGACACTGGTGGATCCATGTGTGGTCTTTGGGAAGAACACACATGCAATGACACTGGTGATATGTGGTCTGTGAGAAGAACACACATCCAATGACTCTAGCTGTGGTTCATGGAAAGAGCAGACAATTAATGACACTGGTGGATCCATGTGTGGTTCATGGGAAGAACACACATGCAATGACACTGGTGGATCCATGTGTGGTATGTGGGAAGAGCACACATGCGATGACACCGGTGGATCCATGTGTGGTTCATGGGAAGAACACACATGCAATGACACTGGGTGTGGTTCATGATATGGTCTTTGGGAAGAACACACATGCAATGACACTGGTGGATCCAAGTGTGGTCTGTGAGAAGAACACACATCCAACGACACTGGGTGTGGTTCATGATATGGTTTGTGAGAAGAACACACATGCAATGACACTGGTGGATCCATGTGTGGTATTTGGGAAGAACACACATGCAATGACACTGGATCCATGTGTGGTCTGTGAGAAGAACACACATCCAATGACTCTAGCTGTGGTTCATGAAAAGAGTAGACATGCAATGACACTGGTGGATCCATGTGTGGTTGATGGGAAGAACACACATGCGATGACATTGGGTGGATCCATGTGTGGTCTGTGAGAAGAACACACATGCAATGACTCCGGTGGATCCATGTGTAGTTCATGGGAAGAACACACATGCAATGACACTGGTGGATCCATGTGTTGTCTGTGAGAAGAGCAGACATGCAACGACACTGGTGGATCCATGTGTGGTCTGTGGGAAGAACACACATGCAATGACACTGGTGGATCCATGTGTGGTCTTTGGGAAGAACACACATGGGATGACACTGGTTGGATCCATGTGTGGTTTGTGAGAAGAACACACATGCAATGACTCCGGTGGATCCATGTGTGGTTCATGGGAAGAACACACATGCGATGACACTGGTGGATCCATGTGTGGTCTGTGAGAAGTGCAGACATGCAACGACACCGGTGGATCCATGTGTGGTCTGTGGGAAGAACACACATGCAATGACACCGGTGGATCCATGTGTGCTCTATGAGAAGAGCAGACATGCAACGACACCGGTGGATCCATGTGTGGTTTGTGAGAAGAACACACATGCAATGACACTGGTGGATCCATGTGTCCTCTCTGGGAAGAACACACATGCAATGACACTGGTGATATGTGGTCTGCGAGAAGAACACACATCCAATGACTCTAGTTGTGGTTCATGAAAAGAGAAGACATGCAACGACACTGGTGGATCCATGTGTGGTTCATGGGAAGAACACACATGCGATGACACTGGGTGGATCCATGTGTATTCTATGAGAAGAACACACATGCAATGGCTCCGGTGGATCCATGTGTGGTTCATGGGAAGAACAAACATGCAATGACTCTGGGTGTGGCTCATGATATGGTCTGTGAGAAGATCAGACATGCAACGACACCGGTTGATCCATGTGTGGTCTTTGGGAAGAACGCACATGCAATGACACTTGTGGATCCATGTGTGATCGTTGGGAAGAACACACATGCAATGACACTGACTCCATGTGTGGTCTGTGAGAAGAACACACATCCAATGACTCTAGCTGTGATTCATGAAAAGAGCAAACATGCAATGACACTGGTGGATCCATGTGTGGTTCATGGGAAGAACACACATGCGATGACACTGGGTGGATCCATGTGTGGTTTGTGAGAAGAACACACATGCAATGACTCCGGTGGATCCATGTGTGGTTGATGGGAAGAACACACATGAAATGACACTGGTGGATCCATGTGTGGTCTGTGAGAAGAGCAGACATGCAACGATTGACAGTGGTTCCATGTGTGGTCTCAGGGAAGAACACACATGCAATGACACCAGTGGATCCATGTGTGCTCTGTGAGAGAAGACACCTGCGACACCGGTGGATCCATGTGTGGTTTGTGAGAAGAACACACATGCAATGACACTGGTGGATCCTTGTGTGGTCTTTGGGAAGAACACACATGCAATGACACTGGTGATATGTGGTATGTGAGAAGAACACACATCCAATGACTCTAGCTGTGGTTCATGAAAAGAGCAGACATGCAATGACACTGGTGGATCCATGTGTGGTTCATGGGAAGAACACACATGCAATAACACTGGTGGATCCATGTGTGGTATGTGGGAAGAGCACACATGCGATGACACCGGTGGATCCATGTGTGGTTCATGGGAAGAACACACATGCAATGACACTGGGTGTGGTTCATGATATGGTCTTTGGGAAGAACACACATGCAATGACACTGGTGGATCCATGTGGGGTCTGTGAGAAGAACACACATGCAACGACACTGGGTGTGGTTCATGATATGGTTTGTGAGAAGAACATACATGCAATAACACTGGTGGTTCCATGTGTGGTATTTGGGAAGAACACACATGCAAGGACACTGGATCCATTTGTGGTCTATGAGAAGAACACACATCCAATGATTCTAGTTGTGGTTCATGAAAAGAGCAGACATGCGATGACACTGGGTGGATCCATGTGTGGTGTGTGAGAAGAACACACATCCAATAACACTGGGTGTGGTTCATGATATGGTTTGTGAGAAGAACAGACATGCAATGACACTGGTGGATCCATGTGTGGTCTGTGAGAAGAGCACACATGCAACGACACTGGGTGTGATTCATGATATGGTTTGTGAGAAGAACACACATGCAATGACACTGGTGGATCCATGTGTGGTCTTTGGGAAGACCACACATGCAATGACACTGGATCCATGTTTGGTCTGTGAGAAGAACACACATCCAATGACTCTAGCTGTGGTTCATGAAAAGAGCAGACATGCAATGACACTGGTGGATCCATGTGTGGTTGATGGGAAGAACACACATGCGATGACATTGGGTGGATCCATGTGTGGTTTGTGAGAAGAACACACATGCAATGACTCCGGTGGATCCATGTGTAGTTCATGGGAAGAACACACATGCAATGACACTGGTGGATCCATGTGTGGTCTGTGAGAAGAGCAGACATGCAACGACACTGGTGGATCCATGTGTGGTCTGTGGGAAGAACACACATGCAATGACACCGGTGGATCCATGTGTGCTCTGTGAGAAGAGCAGACATGCAACGACACCGGTGGATCCATGTGTGGTTTGTGATAAGAACACACATGCAATGACACTGGTGGATCCATGTGTGGTCTTTGGGAAGAACACACATGCAATGACACTGGTGATATGTGGTCTGTGAGAAGAACACACATCCAATGACTCTAGCTGTGGTTCATGAAAAGAGCAGACAATTAATGACACTGGTGGATCCATGTGTGGTTCATGGGAAGAACACACATGCAATGACACTGGTGGATCCATGTGTGGTATGTGGGAAGAGCACACATGCGACACTGTGGATCCATGTGTGGTTCATGGGAAGAACACACATGCAATGACACTGGGTGTGGTTCATGATATGGTCTTTGGGAAGAACACACATGCAATGACACTGGTGGATCCAAGTGTGGTCTGTGAGAAGAACACACATCCAACGACGCTGGGTGTGGTTCATGATATGGTTTGTGAGAAGAACACACATGCAATGACACTGGTGGATCCATGTGTGGTATTTGGGAAGAACACACATGCAATGACACTGGATCCATGTGTGGTCTGTGAGAAGAACACACATCCAATGACTCTAGCTGTGGTTCATGAACAGAGTAGACATGCAATGACACTGGTGGATCCATGTGTGGTTGATGGGAAGAACACACATGCGATGACATTGGGTGGATCCATGTGTGGTTTGTGAGAAGAACACACATGCAATGACTCCGGTGGATCCATGTGTAGTTCATGGGAAGAACACACATGCAATGACACTGGTGGATCCATGTGTGGTCTATGAGAAGAGCAGACTTGCAACGACACTAGTGGATCCATGTGTGGTCTGTGGGAAGAACACACATGCAATGACACTGGTGGATCCATGTGTGGTCTTTGGGAAGAACACACATGGGATGACACTGGGTGGATCCATGTGTGGTTTGTGAGAAGAACACACATGCAATGACTCCGGTGGATCCATGTGTGGTTCATGGGAAGAACACACATGCGATGACACTGGTGGATCCATGTGTGGTCTGTGAGAAGTGCAGACATCCAATGACACCGGTGGATCCATGTGTGGTCTGTGGGAAGAACACACATGCAATGACACCGGTGGATCCATGTGTGCTCTATGAGAAGAGCAGACATGCAACGACACCGGTGGATCCATGTGTGGTTTGTGAGAAGAACACACATGCAATGACACTGGTGGATCCATGTGTCCTCTCTGGGAAGAACACACATGCAATGACACTGGTGATATGTGGTCTGCGAGAAGAACACACATCCAATGACTCTAGTTGTGGTTCATGAAAAGAGAAGACATGCAACGACACTGGTGGATCCATGTGTGGTTCATGGGAAGAACACACATGCGATGACACTGGGTGGATCCATGTGTATTCTATGAGAAGAACACACATGCAATGGCTCCGGTGGATCCATGTGTGGTTCATGGGAAGAACAAACATGCAATGACTCTGGGTGTGGCTCATGATATGGTCTGTGAGAAGATCAGACATGCAACGACACCGGTTGATCCATGTGTGGTCTTTGGGAAGAACACACATGCAATGACACTTGTGGATCCATGTGTGATCGTTGGGAAGAACACACATGCAATGACACTGACTCCATGTGTGGTCTGTGAGAAGAACACACATCCAATGACTCTAGCTGTGATTCATGAAAAGAGCAAACATGCAATGACACTGGTGGATCCATGTGTGGTTCATGGGAAGAACACACATGCGATGACACTGGGTGGATCCATGTGTGGTTTGTGAGAAGAACACACATGCAATGACTCCGGTGGATCCATGTGTGGTTGATGGGAAGAACACACATGAAATGACACTGGTGGATCCATGTGTGGTCTGTGAGAAGAGCAGACATGCAACGACACCGGTGGTTCCATGTGTGGTCTGTGGGAAGAACACACATGCAATGACACCAGTGGATCCATGTGTGCTCTGTGAGAAGAGAAGACCTGCAACGACACCGGTGGATCCATGTGTGGTTTGTGAGAAGAACACACATGCAATGACACTGGTGGATCCTTGTGTGGTCTTTGGGAAGAACACACATGCAATGACACTGGTGATATGTGGTATGTGAGAAGAACACACATCCAATGACTCTAGCTGTGGTTCATGAAAAGAGCAGACATGCAATGACACTGGTGGATCCATGTGTGGTTCATGGGAAGAACACACATGCAATGACACTAGGTGTGGTTCATGATATGGTCTTTGGGAAGAACACACATGCAATGACACTGGTGGATCCATGTGTGGTCTGTGAGAAGAACACACATGCAACGACACTGGGTGTGGTTCATGATATGGTTTGTGAGAAGAACATACATGCAATAACACTGGTGGATCCATGTGTGGTATTTGGGAAGAACACACATGCATGGACACTGGATCCATGTGTGGTCTATGAGAAGAACACACATCCAATGACTCTAGTTGTGGTTCATGAAAAGAGCAGACATGCAATGACACTGGTGGATCCATGTGTGGTTCATGGGAAGAACACACATGCGATGACACTGGGTGGATCCATGTGTGGTGTGTGAGAAGAACACACATCCAATAACACTGGGTGTGGTTCATGATATGGTTTGTGAGAAGAACAGACATGCAATGACACTGGTGGATCCATGTGTGGTCTGTGAGAAGAGCACACATGCAACGACACTGGGTGTGATTCATGATATGGTTTGTGAGAAGAACACACATGCAATGACACTGGATCCATGTTTGGTCTGTGAGAAGAACACACATCCAATGACTCTAGTTGTGGTTCATGAAAAGAGCAGACATGCAATGACACTGGTGGATCCATGTGTGGTTGATGGGAAGAACACACATGCGATGACATTGGGTGGATCCATGTGTGGTTTGTGAGAAGAACACACATGCAATGACTCCGGTGGATCCATGTGTAGTTCATGGGAAGAACACACATGCAATGACACTGGTGGATCCATGTGTGGTCTGTGAGAAGAGCAGACATGCAACGACACTGGTGGATCCATGTGTGGTCTGTGGGAAGAACACACATGCAATGACACCGGTGGATCCATGTGTGCTCTGTGAGAAGAGCAGGCATGCAACGACACCGGTGGATCCATGTGTGGTTTGTGAGAAGAACACACATGCAATGACACTGGTGGATCCATGTGTGGTCTTTGGGAAGAACACACATGCAATGACACTGGTGATATGTGGTCTGTGAGAAGAACACACATCCAATGACACTGGTGGATCCATGTGTGGTATTTGGGAAGAACACACATGCAATGACACTGGTGGATCCATGTGTGGTCTGTGAGAAGAACACACATGCAACGACACTGGGTGTGGTTCATGATATGGTTTGTGAGAAGAACACACATGCAATGACACTGGTGGATCCACGTGTGGTATTTGGGAAGAACACACATGCAATGACACTGGATCCATGTGTGGTCTGTGACAAGAACACACATCCAATGACTCTAGCTATGGTTCATGAAAAGAGCAGACATGCAATGAAACTGGTGGATCCATGTGTGGTTCATGGGAAGAACACACATGCAATAACACTGGTGGATCCATGTGTGGTATCTGGGAAAGGCACACATGCGATGACACCGGTGGATCCATGTGTGGTTCATGGGAAGAACACACATGCAATGAAACTGGGTGTGGTTCATGATATGGTCTTTGGGAAGAACACACATGCAATGACACTGGTGGATCCATGTGTGGTCTTTGGGAAGAACACACATGCAATGACACTAGTGGATCCATGTGTGGTCTGTGAGAAGAACACACATGCAATGACTCTGGTGGATCCATGTGTGGTTCATGGGAAGAACACACATGCAATGACACTGGTGGATCCATGTGTGGTCTGTGAGAAGAGCAGCCATGCAACGACATCGGTGGATCGATGTGTGGTCTGTGGGAAGAACACACATGTAATGACACCAGTGGATCCATGTGTGCTCTGTGAGAAGAACACACATCTAATGACTCTAGCTGTGGTTCATGAAAAGATCAGACATGCAATGACATTGGTGTATCCATGTGTGGTTCATGGGAATAACACACATCTAATGACTCTAGCTATGGTTCATGAAAAGATCAGACATGCAATGACATTGGTGTATCCATGTGTGGTTCATGGGAAGAACACACATGCGATGACACTGGGTGGATCCATGTGTGGTTTGTGAGAAGAACACACATGCAATGACTCCGGTGGATCCGTGTGTGGTTCATGGGAAGAACACACATGCAATGACTCTGGGTGGATCAATGTGTGGTCTTTGGGAAGAACACACATGCAATGACACTGGTGGATCCATGTGTGCTCTGTGAGAAGAGCAGACATGCAACGACACAGGTGGATCCATGTGTGGTTTGTGAGAAGAACACACATGCAATGACACTAGTGGATCCATGTGTGGTCTTTGGGAAGAACACACATGCAATGACACTGGTGATATGAGGTCTGTGAGAAGAACACACATCCAATGACTCTAGCTGTGGTTCATGAAAAGAGCAGACAAGCAATGACACTGGTGGATCCATGTGTCGTTCATGGGAAGAACACACATGCAATGACACTGGTGGATCCATGTGTGGTATTTGGGAATAGCACACATGCGATGACACCGGTGGATCCATGTGTGGTTCATGGGAAGAAGACACATGCAATGACACTGGGTGTGGTTCATGATATGGTCTTTGGGAAGAACACACATGCAATGACACTGGTGGATCCATGTGTGGTCTGTGAGAAGAACACACATCCAACGACACTGGGTGTGGTTCATGATATGGTTTGTGAGAAGAACACACATGCAATGACACTGGTGGATCCATGTGTGGTATTTGGGAAGAACACACATGCAATGACACTGGATCCATGTGTGGTCTGTGAGAAGAACACACATCCAATGACTCTAGCTGTGGTTCATGAAAAGAGTAGACATGCAATGACACTGGTGGATCCATGTGTGGTTGATGGGAAGAACACACATGGGATGACACTGGTTGGATCCATGTGTGGTGTGTGAGAAGAACACACATGCAATAACACTGCGTGTGGTTCATGATATGGTTTGTGAGAAGAACAGACATGCAATGACACTGGTGGATCCATGTGTGGTTCATGGGAAGAACACACATGCGATGACACTGGGTGGATCCATGTGTATTCTATGAGAAGAACACACATGCAATGGCTCCGGTGGATCCATGTGTGGTTCATGGGAAGAACAAACATGCAATGACTCTGGGTGTGGCTCATGATATGGTCTGTGAGAAGATCAGACATGCAACGACACCGGTTGATCCATGTGTGGTCTTTGGGAAGAACACACATGCAATGACACTGGGTGTGGTTCATGATATCGTTTGTGAGAAGAACACACATGCAATGACACTTGTGGATCCATGTGTGATCTTTGGGAAGAACACACATGCAATGACACTGACTCCATGTGTGGTCTGTGAGAAGAACACACATCCAATGACTCTAGCTGTGATTCATGAAAAGAGCAAACATGCAATGACACTGGTGGATCCATGTGTGGTTCATGGGAAGAACACACATGCGATGACACTGGGTGGATCCATGTGTGGTTTGTGAGAAGAACGCACATGCAATGACTCCGGTGGATCCATGTGTGGTTGATGGGAAGAACACACATGAAATGACACTGGTGGATCCATGTGTGTTCTGTGAGAAGAGCAGACATGCAACGACACCGGTGGTTCCATGTGTGGTCTGTGGGAAGAACACACATGCAATGACACCGGTGGATCCATGTGTGCTCTGTGAGAAGAGCAGACCTGCAACGACACCGGTGGATCCATGTGTGGTTTGTGAGAAGAACACACATGCAATGACACTGGTGGATCCTTGTGTGGTCTTTGGGAAGAACACACATGCAATGACACTGGTGATATGTGGTATGTGAGAAGAACACACATCCAATGACTCTAGCTGTGGTTCATGAAAAGAGCAGACATGCAATGACACTGGTGGATCCATGTGTGGTTCATGGGAAGAACACACATGCAATGATACTGGTGGATCCATGTGTGGTATGTGGGAAGAGCACACATGCGATGACACCGGTGGATCCATGTGTGGTTCATGGGAAGAACACACATGCAATGACACTAGGTGTGGTTCATGATATGGTCTTTGGGAAGAACACACATGCAATGACACTGGTGGATCCATGTGTGGTCTGTGAGAAGAACACACATGCAACGACACTGGGTGTGGTTCATGATATGGTTTGTGAGAAGAACATACATGCAATAACACTAGTGGATCCATGTGTGGTATTTGGGAAGAACATACATGCAAGGACACTGGATCCATGTGTGGTCTGTTAGAAGAACACACATCCAATGACTCTAGTTGTGGTTCATGAAAAGAGCAGACATGCAATGACACTGGTGGATCCATGTGTGGTATTTGGGAAGAACACACATGCAATGACAATGGTGATATGTGGTCTGTGAGAAGAACACACATCCAATGACTCTAGCTGTGGTTCATGAAAAGAGCAGACATGCAATGACACTGCTGGATCCATGTGTGTTTCATGGGAAGAACACACATGCAAATGACACTGGTGGATCCATGTGTGGTATGTGGGAAGAGCACACATACAATGACACCGGTGGATCCATGTGTGGTTCATGGGAAAAACACACATGCAATGACACTGGGTGTGGTTCATGATATGGTCTTTGGGAAGAACACACATGCAATGACACTGGTGGATCCATGTGTGGTCTGTGAGAAGAACACACATGCAACGACACTGGGTGTGGTTCATGATATGGTTTGTGAGAAGAACACACATGCAATGACACTGGTGGATCCATGTGTGGTCTGTGAGAAGAGCAGACATGCAACGACACTGGTGGATCCATGTGTGGTCTGTGGGAAGAACACACATGCAATGACAACGGTGGATCCATGTGTGCTCTGTGAGAAGAGCAGACATGCAACGACACCGGTGGATCCATGTGTGGTTTGTGAGAAGAACACACATGCAATGACACTGGTGGATCCATGTGTGGTCTTTGGGAAGAACACACATGCAATGACACTGGTGATATTTGGTCTGTGAGAAGAACACACATCCAATGACTCTAGCTGTGGTTCATGAAAAGAGCAGACAAGCAATGACACTGGTGGATCCATGTGTGGTTCATGGGAAGAACACACATGCAATGCCACTGGTGGATCCATGTGTGTTATTTGGGAAGAGCACACATGCGATGACACCGGTGGATCCATGTGTGGTTCATGGGAAGAACACACATGCAATGACACTGGGTGTGGTTCATGATATGGTCTTTGGGAAGAACACACATGCAATGACACTGGTGGATCCATGTGTGGTCTGTGAGAAGAACACACATCCAACGACACTGGGTGTGGTTCATGATATGGTTTGTGAGAAGAACACACATGCAATGACACTGGTGGATCCATGTGTGGTATTTGGGAAGAACACACATGCAATGACACTGGATCCATGTGTGGTCTGTGAGAAGAACACACATCCAATGACTCTAGCTGTGGTTCATGAAAAGAGTAGACATGCAATGACACTGGTGGATCCATGTGTGGTTGATGGGAAGAACACACATGGGATGACACTGGTTGGATCCATGTGTGGTGTGTGAGAAGAACACACATGCAATAACACTGCGTGTGGTTCATGATATGGTTTGTGAGAAGAACAGACATGCAATGACACTGGTGGATCCATGTGTGGTCTGTGAGAAGAACACACATGCAACGACACTGGGTGTGGTTCATGATATGGTTTGTGAGAAGAACACACATGCAATGACACTAGTGGATCCATGTGTGGTCTTTGGGAAGAACACACATGCAATGACACTGGATCCATATATGGTCTGTGAGAAGAACACATATCCAATGACTCTAGCTGTGGTTCATGAAAAGAGCAGACAAGCAATGACACTGGTGGATCCATGTGTGGTTCATGGGAAGAACACACATGCAATGACACTGGTGGATCCATGTGTGGTATGTGGGCAGAGCACACATGCAATGACACCGGTGGATCCATGTGTGGTTCATAGGAAGAACACACATGCAATGACACTGGGTGTGGTTCATGATATGGTCTTTGGGAAGAACACACATGCAATGACACTGGTGGATCCATGTGTGTTCTGTGAGAAGAACACACAAGCAACGACACTGGGTGTGGTTCATGATATGGTTTGTGAGAAGAACACACATGCAATGACACTGGTGGATCCATGTGTGGTCTTTGGGAAGAACACACATGCAATGACACTGGATCCATGTGTGGTCTGTGAGAAGAACACACATCGAATGACTCTAGCCGTGGTTCATGAAAAGAGTAGACATGCAATGACACTGGCGGATCCATGTGTGGTTCATGGGAAGAACACACATGCGATGACACTGGGTGGATCCACGTGTGGTTTGTGAGAAGAACACACATGCAATGACTCCGGTGGATCCATGTGTGGTTCATGGGAAGAACACACATGCAATGACACTAGTGGATCCAAGTGTGGTCTGTGAGAAGAGCAGACATGCAACGACACCAGTGGATCCATGTGTGGTCTGTGGGAAGAACACACATACAATGACACCGGTGGACCCATGTGTGCTCTGTGAGAAGAGCAGACATGCAACAACACCGGTGGATCCATGTGTGGTTTGTGAGAAGAACACACATGCAATGACACTGGTGGATCCATGTGTGGTATTTGGGAAGAACGCACATGCAATGACACTGGTGATATGTGGTCTGTGATAAGAACACACATCCAATGACTCTAGTTGTGGTTCATGAAAAGAGCAGACATGCAATGACACTGGTGGATCCATGTGTGTTTCATGGGAAGAACACACATGCAAATGACACTAGTGGATCCATGTTTGGTATGTGGGAAGAGCACACATGCGATGACACCGGTGGATCCATGTGTGGTTCATGGGAAGAACACACATGCAATGACACTGGATATGGTTCATGATATGGTCTTTGGGAAGAACACACATGCAATGACACTGGTGGATCCATGTGTGGTCTGTGAGAATAACACACATGCAACGACACTGGGTGTGGTTCATGATATGGTTTGTGAGAATAACACACATGCAATGACCCTGGTGGATCCATGTGTGGTATTTGGAAAGAACACACATGCAATGACACTGGATCCATGTGTGGTCTATGAGAAGAACACACATCCAATGACTCTAGCTATGGTTCATGAAAAGAGCAGACATGCAATGACACTGGTGGATCCATGTGTGGTTCATGGGAAGAACACACATGCGATGACACTTGGTGGATCCATGTGTGGTGTGTGAGAAGAACACACATGCAATAACACTGGGTGTGGTTCATGATATGGTTTGTGAGAAGAACAGACATGCAATGACACTAGTGGATCCATGTGTGGTCTGTGAGAAGAACACACATGCAACGACACTGGGTGTGGTTCATGATATGGTTTGTGAGAAGAACACACATGCAATGACACTGGTGGATCCATGTGTGGTCTTTGGGAAGAACACACATGCAATGACACTGGATCCATGTGTGGTCTGTGAGAAGAACACACATCCAATGACTCTAGCTGTGGTTCATGAAAAGAGCAGACATGCAATGACACTGGTGGATCCATGTGTGGTTGATGGGAAGAACACACATGCGATGACATTGGGTGGATCCATGTGTGGTTTGTGAGAAGAACACACATGCAATGACACTGGATCCATGTGTGGTCTGTGAGAAGAACACACATGCAATGACTCTAGCTGTGGTTCATGAAAAGAGCAGACATGCAATGACACTGGTGGATCCATGTGTGGTTCATGGGAAGAACACACATGCGATGACACTGGGTGGATCCATGTGTGGTGTGTGAGAAGAACACACATGCAATAACACTGGGTGTGGTTCATGATATGGTTTGTGAGAAAAACAGACATGCAATGACACTAGTGGATCCATGTGTATTATGTGAGAAGAACACACATGCAACGACACTGGGTGTGGTTCATGATATGGTTTGTGAGAAGAACACACATGCAATGACACTGGTGGATCCATGTGTGGTCTTTGGGAAGAACACACATGCAATGACACTGGATCCATGTGTGTGGTTCAGAGAAGAACACACATCCAATGACTCTAGCTGTGGTTCATGAAAAGAGCAGACATGCAATGACACTGGTGGATCCATGTGTGGTTGATGGGAAGAACACACATGCGATGCCATTGGGTGGATCCATGTGTGGTTTGTGAGAAGAACACACATGCAATGACACTGGATCCATGTGTAGTGCAGAGAAGAACACACATCCAATCACTCTAGCTGTGGTTCATGAAAAGAGCAGACATGCAATGACACTGGTGGATCCATGTGTGCTTCATGGGAAGAACACACATGCGATGACACTGGGTGGATCCATGTGTGGTGTGTGAGAAGAACACACATGCAATAACACTGGGTGTGGTTCATGATATGGTTTGTGAGAAGAACAGACATGCAATGACACTAGTGGATCCATGTGTGGTCTGTGAGAAGAACACACATGCAACGACACTGGGTGTGGTTCATGATATGGTTTGTGAGAATAACACACATGCAATGACACTAGTGGATCCATGTGTGGTCTTTGGGAAGAACACACATGCAATGACACTGGATCCATATATGGTCTGTGAGAAGAACACACATCCAACGACTCTAGCTGTGGTTCATGAAAAGAGCAGACAAGCAATGACACTGGTGGATCCATGTGTGGTTCATGGGAAGAACACACATGCAATGACACTGGTGGATCCATGTGTGGTATGTGGGAAGAGCACACATGCAATGACACCGGTGGATCCATGTGTGGTTCATAGGAAGAACACACATGCAATGACACTGGGTGTGGTTCATGATATGGTCTTTGGGAAGAACACACATGCAATGACACTGGTGGATCCATGTGTGGTCTGTGAGAAGAACACACATGCAACGACACTGGGTGTGGTTCATGATATGGTTTGTGAGAAGAACACACATGCAATGACACTGGTGGATCCATGTGTGGTCTTTGGGAAGAACACACATGCAATGACACTGGATCCATGTGTGGTCTGTGAGAAGAACACACATCGAATGACTCTAGCTGTGGTTCATGAAAAGAGCAGACATGCAATGACTCCGGTGGATCCATGTGTGGTTCATGGGAAGAACACACATGCAATGACACTAGTGGATCCAAGTGTGGTCTGTGAGAAGAGCAGACATGCAACGACACCGGTGGATCCATGTGTGGTCTGTGGGAAGAACACATATACAATGACACCGGTGGACCCATGTGTGCTCTATGAGAAGAGCAGACATGCAACAACACCGGTGGATCCATGTGTGGTTTGTGAGAAGAACACACATGCAATGACACTGGTGGATCCATGTGTGGTATTTGGGAAGAACACACATGCAATGACACTGGTGATATGTGGTCTGTGAGAAGAACACACATCCAATGACTCTAGTTGTGGTTCATGAAAAGAGCAGACATGCAATGACACTGGTGGATCCATGTGTGTTTCATGGGAAGAACACACATGCAAATGACACTAGTGGATCCATGTTTGGTATGTGGGAAGAGCACACATGCGATGACACCGGTGGATCCATGTGTGGTTCATGGGAAGAACACACATGCAATGACACTGGATATGGTTCATGATATGGTCTTTGGGAAGAACACACATGCAATGACACTGGTGGATCCATGTGTGGTCTGTGAGAATAACACACATGCAACGACACTGGGTGTGGTTCATGATATGGTTTGTGAGAATAACACACATGCAATGACCCTGGTGGATCCATGTGTGGTATTTGGAAAGAACACACATGCAATGACACTGGATCCATGTGTGGTCTATGAGAAGAACACACATCCAATGACTCTAGCTATGGTTCATGAAAAGAGCAGACATGCAATGACACTGGTGGATCCATGTGTGGTTCATGGGAAGAACACACATGCGATGACACTTGGTGGATCCATGTGTGGTGTGTGAGAAGAACACACATGCAATAACACTGGGTGTGGTTCATGATATGGTTTGTGAGAAGAACAGACATGCAATGACACTAGTGGATCCATGTGTGGTCTGTGAGAAGAACACACATGCAACGACACTGGGTGTGGTTCATGATATGGTTTGTGAGAAGAACACACATGCAATGACACTGGTGGATCCATGTGTGGTCTTTGGGAAGAACACACATGCAATGACACTGGATCCATGTGTGGTGCAGAGAAGAACACACATCCAATGACTCTAGCTGTGGTTCATGAAAAGAGCAGACATGCAATGACACTGGTGGATCCATGTGTGGTTGATGGGAAGAACACACATGCGATGACATTGGGTGGATCCATGTGTGGTTTGTGAGAAGAACACACATGCAATGACACTGGATCCATGTGTGGTCTGTGAGAAGAACACACATGCAATGACTCTAGCTGTGGTTCATGAAAAGAGCAGACATGCAATGGATCCATGTGTGGTATGTGGGAAGAACAAACATGCAATGACACTGGTGGATTCATGTGTGGTCTTTGGGAAGAACACACATGCAATGACACTGGGTGTGGTTCATAATATGGTTTGTGAGAAAAACAGACATGCAATGACACTAGTGGATCCATGTGTATTATGTGAGAAGAACACACATGCAACGACACTGGGTGTGGTTCATGATATGGTTTGTGAGAAGAACACACATGCAATGACACTGGTGGATCCATGTGTGATCTTTGGGAAGAACACACATGCAATGACACTGGATCCATGTGTGGTCTGTGAGAAGAACACACATCCAATGACTCTAGCTGTGGTTCATGAAAAGAGCAGACATGCAATGACACTGGTGGATCCATGTGTGGTTGATGGGAAGAACACACATGCGATGCCATTGGGTGGATCCATGTGTGGTTTGTGAGAAGAACACACATGCAATGACACTGGATCCATGTGTGGTCTGTGAGAAGAACACACATCCAATCACTCTAGCTGTGGTTCATGAAAAGAGCAGACATGCAATGACACTGGTGGATCCATGTGTGGTTGATGGGAAGAACACACATGCGATGACACTGGGTGGATCCATGTGTGGTGTGTGAGAAGAACACACATGCAATAACACTGGGTGTGGTTCATGATATGGTTTGTGAGAAGAACAGACATGCAATGAC
The DNA here is from genome assembly GCA_023614405.1 of Avena insularis. Lineage (NCBI taxonomy): Eukaryota > Viridiplantae > Streptophyta > Magnoliopsida > Poales > Poaceae > Avena > Avena insularis. The sequence continues at coordinate 565,975,455 of CM042694.1, forward strand.
ACTAGTGGATCCATGTGTGGTCTGTGAGAAGAACACACATGCAACGACACTGGGTGTGGTTCATGATATGGTTTGTGAGAAGAACACACATGCAATGACACTGGTGGATCCATGTGTGGTCTTTGGGAAGAACACACATGCAATGACACTGGATCCATGTGTGGTTCAGAGAAGAAACACATCTAATGACTCTAGTGTGGTTCATGAAAGAAGCGGACATGCAATGACACTGGTGGATCCATGTGTGGTCGTTGTGAAGAACACACATGCGATGACATTGGGTGGATCCATGTGTGGTTTGTGAGAACACACATGCAATGACACTGGATCCATGTGTGAGTGCAGAAGAACACACATGCAATGACTCTAGCTGTGGTTCATGAAAAGAGCAGACATGCAATGACACTGGTGGATCCATGTGTGGTTCATGGGAAGAACACACATGCGATGACACTGGGTGGATCCATGTGTGGTGTGTGAGAAGAACACACATGCAATAACACTGGGTGTGGTTCATGATATGGTTTGTGAGAAAAACAGACATGCAATGACACTAGTGGATCCATGTGTATTATGTGAGAGTAACACACATGCAACGACACTGGGTGTGGTTCATGATATGGTTTGTGAGAAGAACACACATGCAATGACACTGGTGGATCCATGTGTGGTCTTTGGGAAGAACACACATGCAATGACACTTGATCCATGTGTGGTCTGTGAGAAGAACACACATCCAATGACTCTAGCTGTGGTTCATGAAAAGAGCAGACATGCAATGACACTGGTGGATCCATGTGTGGTTGATGGGAAGAACACACATGCGATGCCATTGGGTGGATCCATGTGTGGTTTGTGAGAAGAACACACATGCAATGACACTAGATCCATGTGTGGTCTGTGAGAAGAACACACATCCAATCACTCTAGCTGTGGTTCATGAAAAGAGTAGACATGCAATGACACTGGTGGATCCATGTGTGCTTCATGGGAAGAACACACATGCGATGACACTAGGTGGATCCATGTGTGGTGTGTGAGAAGAACACACATGCAATAACACTGGGTGTGGTTCATGATATGGTTTGTGAGAAGAACAGACATGCAATGACACTAGTGGATCCATGTGTGGTCTGAGAAGAACACACATGCAACGACACTGGGTGTGGTTCATGATATGGTTTGTGAGAATAACACACATGCAATGACACTAGTGGATCCATGTGTGGTCTTTGGGAAGAACACACATGCAATGACACTGGATCCATATATGGTCTGTGAGAAGAACACACATCCAACGACTCTAGCTGTGGTTCATGAAAAGAGCAGACAAGCAATGACACTGGTGGATCCATGTGTGGTTCATGGGAAGAACACACATGCAATGACCTTTACTGTGGATCCATGTGGTATGTGGGAAGAGCACACATGCAATGACACCGGTGGATCCATGTGTGGTTCATAGGAAGAACACACATGCAATGACACTGGGTGTGGTTCATGATATGGTCTTTGGGAAGAACACACATGCAATGACACTGGTGGATCCATGTGTGGTCTGTGAGAAGAACACACATGCAACGACACTGGGTGTGGTTCATGATATGGTTTGTGAGAAGAACACACATGCAATGACACTGGTGGATCCATGTGTGGTCTTTGGGAAGAACACACATGCAATGACACTGGATCCATGTGTGGTCTGTGAGAAGAACACACATCGAATGACTCTAGCTGTGGTTCATGAAAAGAGCAGACATGCAATGACACTGGTGGATCCATGTGTGGTTCATGGGAAGAACACACATGCAATGACACTGGTGATATGTGGTCTGTGAGAAGAACACACATCCAATGACTCTAGCTGTGGTTCATGAAAAGAGCAGACATGCAATGACACTCGTGGATCCATGTGTGTTTCATGGGAAGAACACACATGCAAATGACATTGGTGGATCCATGTGTGGTATGTGGGAAGAGCACACATGCGATGACACCGGTGGATCCATGTGTGGTTCATGGGAAAAACACACATGCAATGACACTGGGTGTGGTTCATGATATGGTCTTTGGGAAGAACACACATGCAATGACACTGGTGGATCCATGTGTGGTCTGTGAGAAGAACACACATGCAACGACACTGGGTGTGGTTCATGATATGGTTTGTGAGAAGAACACACATGCAATGACACTGGTGGATCCATGTGTGGTATTTGGGAAGAACACACATGCAATGACACTGGATCCAGGTGTGGTCTGTGAGAAGAACACACATCCAATGACTCTAGCTCTGGTTCATGAAAAGAGCAGAGATGCAATGACACTGGTGGATCCATGTGTGGTTCATGGGAAGAACACACATGCGATGACTGGGTGGATCCATGTGTTGTGTGTGAGAAGAACACACATGCAATAACACTGGGTGTGGTTCATGATATGGTTTGTGAGAAGAACAGACATGCAATGACACTAGTGGATCCATGTGTGGTCTGTGAGAAGAACACACATGCAACGACACTGGGTGTGGTTCATGATATGGCTTGTGAGAAGAACACACATGCAATGACACTGGTGGATCCATGTGTGATCTTTGGGAAGAACACACATGCAATGACACTGGATCCACGTGTGGTCTGTGAGAAGAACACACATCCAATGACTCTAGCTGTGGTTCATGAGAAGAGCAGACATGCAATGACACTAGTGGATCCATGTGTGGTCTGTGAGAAGAACACACATGCAACGACACTGGGTGTGGTTCATGATATGGTTTGTGAGAATAACACACATGCAATGACACTAGTGGATCCATGTGTGGTCTTTGGGAAGAACACACATGCAATGACACTGGATCCATATATGGTCTGTGAGAAGAACACACATCCAACGACTCTAGCTGTGGTTCATGAAAAGAGCAGACAAGCAATGACACTGGTGGATCCATGTGTGGTTCATGGGAAGAACACACATGCAATGACACTGGTGGATCCATGTGTGGTATGTGGGAAGAGCACATATGCAATGACACCGGTGGATCCATGTGTGGTTCATAGGAAGAACACACATGCAATGACACTAGGTGTGGTTCATGATATGGTCTTTGGGAAGAACACACATGCAATGACACAGGTGGATCCATGTGTGGTCTGTGAGAAGAAGACACATGCAACGACACTGGGTGTGGTCATGATATGGTTTGTGAGAAGAACACACATGCAATGACACTGGTGGATCCATGTGTGGTCTTTGGGAAGAACACACATGCAATGACACTGGATCCATGTGTGGTCTGTGAGAAGAACACACATCGAATGACTCTAGCTGTGGTTCATGAAAAGAGCAGACATGCAATGACACTGGCGGATCCATGTGTGGTTCATGGGAAGAACACACATGCGATGACACTGGGTGGATCCACGTGTGGTTTGTGAGAAGAACACACATGCAATGACTCTGGTGGATCCATGTGTGGTTCATGGGAAGAACACACATGCAATGACACTAGTGGATCCATGTGTGAGAAGAGCAGACATGCAATGACACCGGTGGATCCATGTGTGGTCTATGGGAAGAACACACATGCAATGACACCGGTGGACCCATGTGTGCTCTGTGAGAAGAGCAGACATGCAACAACACTGGTGGATCCATGTGTGGTTTGTGATAAGAACACACATGCAATGACACTGGTGATATGTGGTCTGTGAGAAGAACACACATCCAATGACTCTAGCTGTGGTTCATGAAAAGAGCAGACATGCAATGACACTCGTGGATCCATGTGTGTTTCATGGGAAGAACACACATGCAAATGACACTGGTGGATCCATGTGTGGTATGTGGCAAGAGCACACATGCGATGACACCGGTGGATCCATGTGTGGTTCATGGGAAAAACACACATGCAATGACACTGGGTGTGGTTCATGATATGGTCTTTGGGAAGAACACACATGCAATGACACTGGTGGATCCATGTGTGGTCTGTGAGAAGAACACACATGCAACGACACTGGGTGTGGTTCATGATATGGTTTGTGAGAAGAACACACATGCAATGACACTGGTGGATCCATGTGTGGTATTTGGGAAGAACACACATGCAATGACACTGGATCCATGTGCACACATCCAATGACTCTAGCTGTGGTTCATGAAAAGAGCAGACATGCAATGACACTGGTGGATCCATGTGTGGTTCATGGGAAGAACACACATGCGATGACACTGGGTGGATCCATGTGTGGTGTGTGAGAAGAACACACATGCAATAACACTGGGTGTGGTTCATGATATGGTTTGTGAGAAGAACAGACATGCAATGACACTAGTGGATCCATGTGAGGTCTGTGAGAAGAACACACATGCAACGACACTGGATGTGGTTCATGATATGGCTTGTGAGAAGAACACACATGCAATGACACTGGTGGATCCATGTGTGATCTTTGGGAAGAACACACATGCAATGACACTGGATCCACGTGTGTGATGAGAATAACAAACATCCAAAGACTCTAGCTGTGGTTCATGAGAAGAGCAGACATGCAATGACACTGGTGGATCCATGTGTGGTTGATGGGAAGAACACACATGCGATGCCATTGGGTGGATCCATGTGTGGTTTGTGAGAAGAACACACATGCAATGACACTGGATCCATGTGTGGTCTGTGAGAAGAACACACATCCAATCACTCTAGCTGTGGTTCATGAAAAGAGCAGACATGCAATGACACTGGTGGATCCATGTGTGGTTCATGGGAAGAACACACATGCGATGACACTGGGTGGATCCATGTGTGGTGTGTGAGAAGAACACACATGCAATAACACAGGGTGTGGTTCATTATATGGTTTGTGAGAAGAACAGACATGCAATGACACTAGTGGATCCATGTGTGGTATGTGAGAAGAACACACATGCAACGACACTGGGTGTGGTTCATGATATGGTTTGTGAGAAGAACATACATGCAATGACACTAGTGGATCCATGTGTGGTCTTTGGGAAGAACACACATGCAATGACACTTGATCCATATATGGTCTGTGAGAAGAACACACATCCAACGACTCTAGCTGTGGTTCATGAAAAGAGCAGACAAGCAATGACACTAGTGGATCCATGTGTGGTTCACGGGAAGAACAGACATGCAATGACACTGGTGGATCCATGTGTGGTATGTGGGAAGAGCACACAAGCAATAAAACCGGTGGATCCATGTGTGGTTCATAGGAAGAACACACATGCAATGACACTGGGTGTGGTTCATGATATGGTCTTTGGGAAGAACACACATGCAATGACACAGGTGGATCCATGTGTGGTCTGTGAGAAGAACACACATGCAACGACACTGGGTGTGGTTCATGATATGGTTTGTGAGAAGAACACACATGCAATGACACTGGTGGATCCATGTGTGGTCTTTGGGAAGAACACACATGCAATGACACTGGATCCATGTGTGGTCTGTGAGAAGAACACACATCGAATGACTCTAGCTGTGGTTCATGAAAAGAGCAGACATGCAATGACACTGGCGGATCCATGTGTGGTTCATGGGAAGAACACACATGCGATGACACTGGGTGGATCCACGTGTGGTTTGTGAGAAGAACACACATGCAATGACTCTGGTGGATCCATGTGTGGTTCATGGGAAGAACACACATGCAATGACACTAGTGGATCCATGTGTGGTCTGTGAGAAGAGCAGACATGCAATGACACCGGTGGATCAATGTGTGGTCTATGGGAAGAACACACATGCAATGACACCGGTGGACCCATGTGTGCTCTGTGAGAAGAGCAGACATGCAACAACACTGGTGGATCCATGTGTGGTTTGTGATAAGAACACACATGCAATGACACTGGTGATATGTGGTCTGTGAGAAGAACACACATCCAATGACTCTAGCTGTGGTTCATGAAAAGAGCAGACATGCAATGACACTGGTGGATCCATGTGTGTTTCATGGGAAGAACACACATGCGATGACACTGGGTGGATCCATGTGTGGTATGTGGCAAGAGCACACATGCGATGACACCGGTGGATCCATGTGTGATTCATGGGAAAAACACACATGCAATGACACTGGGTGTGGTTCATGATATGGTCTTTGGGAAGAACACACATGCAATGACACTAGTGGATCCATGTGTGGTCTGTGAGAAGAACACACATGCAACGACACTAGGTGTGGTTCATGATATGGTTTGTGAGAAGAACACACATGCAATGACACTGGTGGATCCATGTGTGGTATTTGGGAAGAACACACATGCAATGACACTGGATCCATGTGTGGTCTGTGAGAAGAACACACATCCAATGACTCTAGCTGTGGTTCATGAAAAGAGCAGACATGCAATGACACTGGTGGATCCATGTGTGGTTCATGGAAGAACACACATGCGATGACACTGGGTGGATCCTTGTGTGGTGTGTGAGAAGAACACACATGCAATAACACTGGGTGTGGTTCATGATATGGTTTGTGAGAAGAACAGACATGCAATGACACTAGTGGATCCATGTGAGGTCTGTGAGAAGAACACACATGCAACGACACTGGATGTGGTTCATGATATGGCTTGTGAGAAGAACACACATGCAATGACACTGGTGGATCCATGTGTGATCTTTGGGAAGAACACACATGCAATGACACTGGATCCACGTGTGGTCTGTGAGAAGAACACACATCCAATGACTCTAGCTGTGGTTCATGAGAAGAGCAGACATGCAATGACACTAGTGGATCCATGTGTGGTTGATGGGAAGAACACACATGCGATTCCATTGGGTGGATCCATGTGTGGTTTGTGAGAAGAACACACATGCAATGACACTGGATCCATGTGTGGTCTGTGAGAAGAACACACATCCAATCACTCTAGCTGTGGTTCATGAAAAGAGCAGACATGCAATGACACTGGTGGATCCATGTGTGGTTCATGGGAAGAACACACATGCGATGACACTGGGTGGATCCATGTGTGGTGTGTGAGAAGAACACACATGCAATAACACAGGGTGTGGTTCATTATATGGTTTGTGAGAAGAACAGACATGCAATGACACTAGTGGATCCATGTGTGGTATGTGAGAAGAACACACATGCAACGACACTGGGTGTGGTTCATGATATGGTTTGTGAGAAGAACACACATGCAATGACACTAGTGGATCCATGTGTGGTCTTTGGGAAGAACACACATGCAATGACACTTGATCCATATATGGTCTGTGAGAAGAACACACATCCAACGACTCTAGCTGTGGTTCATGAAAAGAGCAGACAAGCAATGACACTAGTGGATCCATGTGTGGTTCACGGGAAGAACAGACATGCAATGACACTGGTGGATCCATGTGTGGTATGTGGGAAGAGCACACAAGCAATCAAACCGGTGGATCCATGTGTGGTTCATAGGAAGAACACACATGCAATGACACTGGGTGTGGTTCATGATATGGTCTTTGGGAGAACACACATGCAATGACACAGGTGGATCCATGTGTGGTCTGTGAGAATAACACACATGCAACGACACTGGGTGTGGTTCATGATATGGTTTGTGAGAAGAACACACATGCAATGACACTGGTGGATCCATGTGTGGTCTTTGGGGAGAACACACATGCAATGTCTGTGGTTCCTTGTGTGGTGTGTGAGAAGATCAGACATCGAATGACTCTAGCTGTGGTTCATGAAAAGAGCAGACATGCAATGACACTGGCGGATCCATGTGTGGTTCATGGGAAGAACACACATGCGATGACACTGGGTGGATCCACGTGTGGTTTGTGAGAAGAACACATGTGCAATGACTCCGGTGGATCCATGTGTGGTTCATGGGAAGAACACACATGCAATGACACTAGTGGATCCATGTGTGGTCTGTGAGAAGAGCAAACATGCAACGACACCGGTGGATCCATGTGTGGTCTGCGGGAAGAACACACATGCAATGACACCGGTGGACCCATGTGTGCTCTGTGAGAAGAGCAGACATGCAACAACACCGGTGGATCCATGTGTGGTTTGTGAGAAGAACACACATGCAATGACACTGGTGATATGTGGTCTGTGAGAAGAACACACATCCAATGACTCTAGCTGTGGTTCATGAAAAGAGCAGACATGCAATGACACTCGTGGATCCATGTGTGTTTCATGGGAAGAACACACATGCAAATGACACTGGTGGATCCATGTGTGGTATGTGGGAAGAGCAGACATGCGATGACACCGGTGGATCCATGTGTGGTTCATGGGAAAAACACACATGCAATGACACTGGGTGTGGTTCATGATATGGTCTTTGGGAAGAACACACATGCAATGACACTGGTGGATCCATGTGTGGTCTGTGAGAAGAACACACATGCAACGACACTGGGTGTGGTTCATGATATGGTTTGTGAGAAGAACACACATGCAATGACACTGGTGGATCCATGTGTGGTATTTGGGAAGAACACACATGCAATGACACTGGATCCATGTGTGGTCTGTGAGAAGAACACACATCCAATGACTCTAGCTGTGGTTCATGAAAAGAGCAGACATGCAATGACACTGGTGGATCCATGTGTGGTTCATGGGAAGAACACACATGCGATGACACTGGGTGGATCCATGTGTGGTGTGTGAGAAGAACACACATGCAATAACACTGGGTGTGGTTCATGATATGGTTTGTGAGAAGAACACATGCAATGACACTAGTGGATCGATGTGTGGTCTGTGAGAAGAACACACATGCAACGACACTGGGTGTGGTTCATGATATGGCTTGTGAGAAGAACACACATGCAATGACACTGGTGGATCCATGTGTGATCTTTGGGAAGAACACACATGCAATGACACTGGATCCACGTGTGGTCTGTGAGAAGAACACACATCCAATGACTCTAGCTGTGGTTCATGAGAAGAGCAGACATGCAATGACACTGGTGGATCCATGTGTGGTTGATGGTAAGAACACACATGCGATGCCATTGGGTGGATCCATGTGTGGTTTGAGAGAAGAACACACATGCAATGACACTGGATCCATGTGTGGTCTGTGAGAAGAACACACATCCAATCACTCTAGCTGTGGTTCATGAAAAGAGCAGACATGCAATGACCTGGTGGATCCATGTGTGGTTCATGGGAAGAACACACATGCGATGACACTGGTGGATCCATGTGTGGTGTGTGAGAAGAACACACATGCAATAACCAGGTGTGGTTCATTATATGGTTTGTGAGAAGAACAGACATGCAATGACACTAGTGGATCCATGTGTGGTATGTGAGAAGAACACACATGCAACGACACTGGGTGTGGTTCATGATATGGTTTGTGAGAAGAACACACATGCAATGACATTGGTGGATCCATGTGTGGTCTTTGGGAAGAACACACATGCAATGACACTGGATCCATATATGGTCTGTGAGAAGAACACACATCCAACGACTCTAGCTGTGGTTAATGAAAAGAGCAGACATGCAATGACACTGGTGGATGCATGTGTGGTTCATGGGAAGAACACACATGCGATGACACTGGGTGGATCCATGTGTGGTGTGTGAGAAGAACACACATGCAATAACACTGGGTGTGGTTCATGATATGGTTTGTGAGAAGAACAGACATGCAATGACACTAGTGGATCCATGTGTGGTCTGTGAGAAGAACACACATGCAACGACACTGGGTGTGGTTCATGATATGGCTTGTGAGAAGAACACACATGCAATGACACTGGTGGATCCATGTGTGGTCTTTGGGAAGAACACACATGCAATGACACTGGATCCATGTGTGGTCTGTGAGAAGAACACACATCCAATGACTCTAGCTGTGGTTCATGAGAAGAGCAGACATGCAATGACACTGATGGATCCATGTGTGGTTCATGGGAAGAACACACATGCGATGACACTGGGTGGATCCACGTGTGGTTTGTGAGAAGAACACACATGCAATGACTCCGGTGGATCCATGTGTGGTTCATAGGAAGAACACACATGCAATGACACTAGTGGATCCATGTGTGGTCTGTGAGAAGAGCAGACATGCAACGACACCGGTGGATCCATGTGTGGTCTGCGGGAAGAACACACATGCAATGACACCGGTGGACCCATGTGTGCTCTGTGAGAAGAGCAGACGTGCAACAACACCAGTGGATCCATGTGTGGTTTGTGAGAAGAACACAAATGCAATGACACTGGTGGATCCATGTGTGGTATTTGGGAAGAACACACATGCAATGACAATGGTGATATGTGGTCTGTGAGAAGAACACACATCCAATGACTCTAGCTGTGGTTCATGAAAAGAGCAGACATGCAATGACACTGCTGGATCCATGTGTGTTTCATGGGAAGAACACACATGCAAATGACACTGGTGGATCCATGTGTGGTATGTGGGAAGAGCACACATACGATGACACCGGTGGATCCATGTGTGGTTCATGGGAAAAACACACATGCAATGACACTGGGTGTGGTTCACGATATGGTCTTTGGGAAGAACACACATGCAATGACACTGGTGGATCCATGTGTGGTCTGTGAGAAGAACACACATGCAACGACACTGGGTGTGGTTCATGATATGGTTTGTGAGAAGAACACACATGCAATGACACTGGTGGATCCATGTGTGGTCTTTGGGAAGAACACACATGCAATGACACTGGATCCATGTGTGGTCTGTGAGAAGAACACACATCGAATGACTCTAGCTGTGGTTCATGAAAAGAGCAGACATGCAATGACACTGGCGGATCCATGTGTGGTTCATGGGAAGAACACACATGCGATGACACTGGGTGGATCCACGTGTGGTTTGTGAGAAGAACACACATGCAATGACTCCGGTGGATCCATGTGTGGTTCATGGGAAGAACACACATGCAATGACACTAGTGGATCCATGTGTGGTCTGTGAGAAGAGCAAACATGCAACGACACCGGTGGATCCATGTGTGGTCTGCGGGAAGAACACACATGCAATGACACCGGTGGACCCATGTGTGCTCTGTGAGAAGAGCAGACATGCAACAACACCGGTGGATCCATGTGTGGTTTGTGAGAAGAACACACATGCAATGACACTGGTGATATGTGGTCTGTGAGAAGAACACGCATCCAATGAATCTAGCTGTGGTTCATGAAAAGAGCAGACATGCAATGACACTCGTGGATCCATGTGTGTTTCATGGGAAGAACACACATGCAAATGACACTGGTGGATCCATGTGTGGTATGTGGGAAGAGCAGACATGCGATGACACCGGTGGATCCATGTGTGGTTCATGGGAAAAACACACATGCAATGACACTGGGTGTGGTTCATGATATGGTCTTTGGGAAGAACACACATGCAATGACACTGGTGGATCCATGTGTGGTCTGTGAGAAGAACACACATGCAACGACACTGGGTGTGGTTCATGATATGGTTTGTGAGAAGAACACACATGCAATGACACTGGTGGATCCATGTGTGGTATTTGGGAAGAACACACATGCAATGACCTTTGGATCCATGTGTAGTGCATGAGAAGAACACACATCTAATGACTCTAGCCGTGGTTCATGAAAAGAGCAGCCATGCAATGACACTGGTGGATCCATGTGTGGTTCATGGGAAGAACACACATGCGATGACACTGGGTGGATCCATGTGTGGTGTGTGAGAAGAACACACATGCAATAACACTAGGTGTGGTTCATGATATGGTTTGTGAGAAGAACAGACATGCAATGACACTAGTGGATCGATGTGTGGTCTGTGAGAAGAACACACATGCAACGACACTGGGTGTGGTTCATGATATGGCTTGTGAGAAGAACACACATGCAATGACACTGGTGGATCCATGTGTGATCTTTGGGAAGAACACACATGCAATGACACTGGATCCACGTGTGGTCTATGAGAAGAACACACATCCAATGACTCTAGCTGTGGTTCATGAGAAGAGCAGACATGCAATGACACTGGTGGATCCATGTGTGGTTGATGGGAAGAACACACATGCGATGCCATTGGGTGGATCCATGTGTGGTTTGTGAGAAGAACACACATGCAATGACACTGGATCCATGTGTGGTGCAGAGAAGAACACACATCCAATCACTCTAGCTGTGGTTCATGAAAAGAGCAGACATGCAATGACACTGGTGGATCCATGTGTGGTTCATGGGAAGAACACACATGCGATGACACTGGGTGGATCCATGTGTGGTGTGTGAGAAGAACACACATGCAATAACACTGGGTGTGGTTCATTATATGGTTTGTGAGAAGAACAGACATGCAATGACACTGGTGGATCCATGTGTGGTCTGTGAGAAGAACACACATGCAACGACACTGGGTGTGGTTCATGATATGGTTTGTGAGAAGAACAGACATGCAATGACACTAGTGGATCCATGTGTGGTCTGTGAGAAGAACACACATGCAACGACACTGGTGTGGTTCATGATATGGTTTGTGAGAAGAACACACATGCAATGACACTGGTGGATCCATGTGTGGTATTTGGGAAGAACACACATGCAATGACACTGGGTCCATGTGTGGTCTGTGAGAAGAACACACATCCAACGACTCTAGCTGTGGTTAATGAAAAGAGCAGACATGCAATGACACTGGTGGATGCATGTGTGGTTCATGGGAAGAACACACATGCGATGACACTGGGTGGATCCATGTGTGGTGTGTGAGAAGAACACACATGAAATAACACTGGGTGTGGTTCATGATATGGTTTGTGAGAAGAACAGACATGCAATGACACTAGTGGATCCATGTGTGGTCTGTGAGAAGAACACACATGCAACGACACTGGGTGTGGTTCATGATATGGCTTGTGAGAAGAACACACATGCAATGACACTGGTGGATCCATGTGTGGTCTTTGGGAAGAACACACATGCAATGACACTGGATCCATGTGTGGTCTGTGAGAAGAACACACATCCAATGACTCTAGCTGTGGTTCATGAGAAGAGCAGACATGCAATGACACTGATGGATCCATGTGTGGTTCATGGGAAGAACACACATGCGATGACACTGGGTGGATCCACGTGTGGTTTGTGAGAAGAACACACATGCAATGACTCCGGTGGATCCATGTGTGGTTCATAGGAAGAACACACATGCAATGACACTAGTGGATCCATGTGTGGTCTGTGAGAAGAGCAGACATGCGACACTGTGGATCCATGTGGTGCAAGGGAAGAACACACATGCAATGACACCGGTGGACCCATGTGTGCTCTGTGAGAAGAGCAGACATGCAACAACACCGGTGGATCCATGTGTGGTTTGTGAGAAGAACACAAATGCAATGACACTGGTGGATCCATGTGTGGTATTTGGGAAGAACACACATGCAATGACAATGGTGATATGTGGTCTGTGAGAAGAACACACATCCAATGACTCTAGCTGTGGTTCATGAAAAGCGGACATGCAATGACACTTTGGATCCATGTGTGTTTCATGGGAAGAACACACATGCAAATGACACTGTGGATCCATGTGTGGTATGTGGGAAGAGCACACATACGATGACACTGTGGATCCATGTGTGGTTCATGGAAAAACACACATGCAATGACCAGGTGTGGTTCATGATATGGTCTTTGGGAAGAACACACATGCAATGACACTGGTGGATCCATGTGTGGTCTGTGAGAAGAACACACATGCAACGACACTGGGTGTGGTTCATGATATGGTTTGTGAGAAGAACAGACATGCAATGACACTAGTGGATCCATGTGTGGTCTGTGAGAAGAACACACATGCAACGACACTGGTGTGGTTCATGATATGGTTTGTGAGAAGAACACACATGCAATGACACTGGTGGATCCATGTGTGGTAGTTGGGAAGAACACACCAGCAATGACCTTTGGGTCCATGTGTGGTGTGAGAAGAACACACATGCAATAACACTGGGTGTGGTTCATGATATGATTTGTGAGAAGAACAGACATGCAATGAAACTAGTGGATCCATGGGTGGTCTGTGACAAGAACACACATCCAATGACTCTAGCTGTGGTTCATGAAAAGAGCATACAAGCAATGACACTGGTGGATCCATGTGTGGTTCATGGGAAGAACACACATGCAATGACACTGGTGGATCCATGTGTGGTATGTGGGAAGAGCACACATGCGATGACACCGGTGGATCCATGTGTGGTTCATGGGAAGAACACACATGCAATGACACTGGGTGTGGTTCATGATATGGTCTTTGGGAAGAACACACATGGAATGACACTGGTGGATCCATGTGTGGTCTGTGAGAAGAACACACATGCAACGACACTGGGTGTGGTTCATGATATGGTTTGTGAGAAGAACACACATGCAATAACACTGGTGGATCCATGTGTGGTCTTTGGGAAGAACACACATGCAATGACACTGGATCCATGTGTGGTCTGTGAGAAGAACACACATCCAATTACTCTAGCTGTGGTTCATGAAAAGAGCAGACATGCAATGACACTGGTGGATCCATGTGTGGTTGATGGGAAGAACACACATGCGATGCCATTGGGTGGATCCATGTGTGGTTTGTGAGAAGAACACACATGCAATGACTCCGGTGGATCCATGTGTAGTTCATGGGAAGAACACACATGCAATGACACTGGTGGATCCATGTGTGGACTGTGAGAAGAACAGACATGCAACGACTCTGGTGGATCCATGTGTGGTCTGTGGGAAGAACACACATGCAATGACACCGTTGGATCCATGTGTGCTCTGTGAGAAGAGTAGACATGCAACGACACCGGTGGATCCATGTGTGGTTTGCGAGAAGAACACACATGCAATGACACTGGTGGATCCATGTTTGGTATTTGGTAAGAACACACATGCAATGACACTGGTGATATGTGGTCTGTGAGAAGAACACACATCCAATGACTCTAGCTGTGGTTCATGAAAAGAGCAGACAAGCAATGACACTGGTGGATCCATGTGTGGTTCATGGGAAGAACACACATGCAATGACACTGGTGGATCCATGTGTGGTATGTGGGAAGAGCAAACATGCGATGACACCGGTGGATCCATGTGTGGTTCATGGAAAGAACACACATGCAATGACACTGGGTGTGGTTCATGATATGGTCTTTGGGAAGAACACACATGCAACGACACTGGGTGTGGTTCATGATATGGTTTGTGAGAAGAACACACTCGCAATGACACTGGTGGATCCATGTGTGGTCTTTGGGAAGAACACACATGCAATAACATTGGATCCATGTGTGGTCTGTGAGAAGAACACACATCGAATGACTCTAGTTGTGGTTCATGAAAAGAGCAGACATGCAATGACACTAGCGGATCCATGTGTGGTTCATGGGAAGAACACACATGCGATGACACTGGGTGGATCCACATGCGGTTTGTGAGAAGAACACACATGCAAGGACTCCGGTGGATCCATGTGTGGTTTGTGAGAAGAACACACATGCAATGACACTGGTGGATCCATGTGTGGTATTTGGGAAGAACACACATGCAATGACACGGGTGGTAGGTTGTGTGTGAGAAGAACACACATCCAATGACTCTAGGTGTGGTTCATGAAAAGCGGGACAAGCAATGACACTGGTGGATCCATGTGTGGTTCATGGGAAGAACACACATGCAATGACACTGGTGGATCCATGTGTGGTATGTGGGAAGAGCACACATGCGATGACACCGGTGGATCCATGTGTGGTTCATGGGAAGAACACACATGCAATGACACTGGGTGTGGTTCATGATATGGTCTTTGGGAAGAACACACATGCAATGACACTGGTGGATCCATGTGTGGTCTGTGAGAAGAACACAGATGCAACGACACTGGGTGTGGTTCATGATATGGTTTGTGAGAAGAACACACATGCAATGACACTGGCGGATCCTTGTGTGGTATTTGGGAAGAACACACATGCAGCGACACTTGGTGTGGTTCATGATATGGTTTGTGAGAAGAACACACATGCAATGACACTTTGGTGGATCCATGTGTGGTATTTGGGAAGAACACACATGCAATGACCTTTGGGTCCATGTGTGGTCTGTGAGAAGAACACACATGCAATAACATGGGTGTGGTTCATGATATGATTTGTGAGAAGAACAGGACATGCAATGACACTAGTGGATCCATGTGTGGTGCATGACAAGAACACACATGCAGCGACAGCTGGTGTGGTTCATGATATGGCTTGTGAGAAGAACACACATGCAATGACAACACATGTGTGGATCCATGTGTGGTCTTTGGGAAGAACACACATGCAATGACCTTTGGATCCATGTGTGGTTCATGAAAAGAACACATCCAATGACTCTGGTGGATCCATGTGTGGTTCTTGAAAAGAACACACATGCAATGCCATTGGTGGATCCATGTGTGGTCTGTGGGAAGAACACACATGCAATGACACTGGTGGATCCATGTGTGGTTCATGGGGAGAACACACATGCAATGACACCAGTGATATGTGTGTGGTTCATGGGAAGAGCAGACATGCAATGACTCTGGTGGATCCATGTGTGGTCTGTGGGAAGAACACACATGCAATGACACCGTTGGATCCATGTGTGCTCTGTGAGAAGAGCAGACATGCAACGACACCGGTGGATCCATGTGTGGTTTGCGAGAAGAACACACATGCAATGACACTGGTGATATGTGGTCTGTGAGAAGAACACACATCCAATGACTCTAGCTGTGGTTCATGAAAAGAGCAGACAAGCAATGACACTGGGTGTGGCTCATGATATGGTCTGTGAGAAGATCAGACATGCAACGACACCGGTTGATCCATGTGTGGTCTTTGGGAAGAACGCACATGCAATGACACTTGTGGATCCATGTGTGGTTCATGGGAAGAACACACATGCAATGACACTGGTGTGGGTTCATGATATGGTCTTTGGGAAGAACACACATGCAACGACACCAGGTTTGGGTGGTTCATGATATGGTTTGTGAGAAGAACACACATGCAATGACACTGGTGGATCCATGTGTGGTCTTTGGGAAGAACACACATGCAATGACACTGGATCCATGTGTGGTCTGTGAGAAGAACACACATCGAATGACTCTAGTTGTGGTTCATGAAAAGAGCAGACATGCAATGACACTAGCGGATGCATGTGTGGTTCATGGGAAGAACACACATGCGATGACACTGGGTGGATCCACGTGTGGTTTGTGAGAAGAACACACATGCAAGGACTCCGGTGGATCCATGTGTGGTTTGTGAGAAGAACACACATGCAATGACACTGGTGGATCCATGTGTGGTATTTGGGAAGAACACACATGCAATGACACTGGTGATATGTGGTCTGTGAGAAGAACACACATCCAATGACTCTAGCTGTGGTTCATGAAAAGAGCAGACAAGCAATGACACTGGTGGATCCATGTGTGGTTCATGGGAAGAACACACATGCAATGACACTGGTGGATCCATGTGTGGTATGTGGGAAGAGCACACATGCGATGACACCGGTGGATCCATGTGTGGTTCATGGGAAGAACACACATGCAATGACACTGGGTGTGGTTCATGATATGGTCTTTGGGAAGAACACACATGGAATGACACTGGTGGATCCATGTGTGGTCTGTGAGAAGAACACACATGCAACGACACTGGGTGTGGTTCATGATATGGTTTGTGAGAAGAACACACATGCAATGACACTGGTGGATCCATGTGTGGTATTTGGGAAGAACACACATGCAAGGATACTGGATCCATGTGTGGTCTGTGAGAAGAACACACATCCAATGACTCTAGCTGTGGTTCATGAAAAGAGCAGACATGCAATGACACTGGTGGATCCATGTGTGGTTCATGAGAAGAACACACATGCGATGACAGTGGGTGGATCCATGTGTGGTTTGTGAGAAGAACACACATGCAATGACACTGGGTGTGGTTCATGATATGGTCTATGAGAATAACACACATGCAATGACACTGGTGGATCCATGTGTGGTCTGTGAGAAGAAAATACATGCAACGACACTGGGTGTGGTTCATTATATGGTTTGTGAGAAGAACACACATGCAATGACGCTGGTGGATCCATGTGTGGTCTTTGGGAAGAACACACATGCAATGACACTGGATCCATGTGTGGTTTGTGAGAAGAAAACACATTCAATGACTCTAGCTGTGGTTCATGAAAAGAGCAGACATGCGATGACACTAGGTGGATCCACGTGTGGGTTGTGATAAGAACACACATGCAATGACACTGGTGGATCAATGGGTGGTCAGTGAGAAGAGCAGACATGCAACGACACCGGTGGATCCATGTGTGCTCTGTGGGAAGAACACACATGCAATGACACCGGTGGATCCATGTGTGCTCTGTGAGAAGAGCAGACATGCAACAACACCGGTGGATCCATGTGTGGTTTGTGAGAAGAACACACATGCAATGACACTGGTGGATCCATGTGTGGTATTTGGGAAGAACACACGTGCAATGACACTGGTGATATGTCGTCTGTGAGAAGAACACACATCCAATGACTCTAGCTGTGGTTCATGAAAAGAGCAGACATGCAATGACACTGGTGGATCCATGTTTGTTTCATGGGAAGAACACACATGCAAATGACACTGGTGGATCCATGTGTGGTATGTGGCAAGACCACACATGCGATGACATCGGTGGATCCATGTGTGGTTCCTGGAAAGAACACACATGCAATGACACTGGGTGTGGTTCATGATATGGTCTTTGGGAAGAACACACATGCAATGACACTGGTGGATCCATGTGTGGTCTGTGAGAAGAACACACATGCAACGACACTAGGTGTGGTTCATGATATGGTTTGTGAGAAGAACACACATGCAATGACACTAGTGGATCCATGTGTGGTATTTGGGAAGAACACACATGCAATGACACTGGATCCATGTGTGGTCTGTGAGAAGAACACACATCCAATGACTCTAGCTATGGTTCATGAAAAGAGCAGACATGCAATGACACTGGTGGATCCATGTGTGGTTCATGAGAAGAACACACATGCGATGACAGTGGGTGGATCCATGTGTGGTGTGTGAGAAGAACACACATGCAATGACACTGGGTGTGGTTCATGATATGGTTTGTGAGAAGAACAGACATGCAATGACACTGGTGGATCCATGTGTGGTCTGTGAGAAGAGCAGACATGCAACGACACTGGTGGATCCATGTCTGGTCTGTGGGAAGAACACACATGCAATGACACCGGTGGATCCATGTGTGCTCTGTGAGAAGAGCAGACATGCAACAATACCGGTGGATCCATGTGTGGTTTGTGAGAAGAACACACATGCAATGACACTGGTGGATCCATGTGTGGTCTTTGGGAAGAACACACATGCAATGACACTGGTGATATGTGGTCTGTGAGAAGAACACACATCCAATGACTCTAGCTGTGATTCATGAAAAGAGCAGACAAGCAATGACACTGGTGGATCCATGTGTGGTTCATGGGAAGAACACACATGCAATGACACTGGTGGATCCATGTGTGGTATGTGGGAAGAGCACACATGCGATGACACCGGTGGATCCATGTGTGGTTCATGGGAAGAACACACATGCAATGACACTGGGTGTGGTTCATGATATGGTCTTTGGGAAGAACACGCATGCAATGACACTGGTGGATCCATGTGTGGTCTGTGAGAAGAACACACATGCAACGACACTGGGTGTGGTTCATGATATGGTTTGTGAGAAGAACACACATGCAATGACACTGGATCCATGTGTGGTCTGTGAGAAGAACACACATCCAATGACTCTAGCTGTGGTTCATGAAAAGAGCAGACATGCAATGACCTTTGGTGGATCCATGTGTGGTTCATGGGAAGAACACACATGCGATGACAGTGGGTGGATCCATGTGTGGTTTGTGAGAAGAACACACATGCAAGGACACAGTGTGGTTCATGATATGGTCTGGGAAGAACACACATGCAATGACATGGTGGATCCATGTGTGGTCTGTGAGAAGAACACACATGCAACGACACTGGGTGTGGTTCATGATATTGTTTGTGAGAAGAACACACATGCAATGACACTGGTGGATCCATGTGTGGTATTTGGGAAGAACACACATGCAATGACACTGGATCCATGTGTGGTCTGTGAGAAGAACACACATCCAATGACTCTAGCTGTGGTTCATGAAAAGAGTAGACTTGCAATGACCTTTGGTGGATCCATGTGTGGTTGATGGGAAGAACACACATGGGATGACACTGGTTGGATCCATGTGTGGTGTGTGAGAAGAACACACATGCAATAACCTGCGTGTGGTTCATGATATGGTTTGTGAGAAGAAGACATGCAATGACTTTGGTGGATCCATGTGTGGTGCATGAGAAGAACACACATGCAACGACACTGGGTGTGGTTCATGATATGGTTTGTGAGAAGAACACACATGCAATGACACTAGTGGATCCATGTGTGGTCTTTGGGAAGAACACACATGCAATGACACTGGATCCATATATGGTCTGTGAGAATAACACACATCCAACGACTCTAGCTGTGGTTCATGAAAAGAGCAGACAAGCAATGACACTGGTGGATCCATGTGTGGTTCATGGGAAGAACACACATGCAATGACACTGGTGGATCCATGTGTGGTATTTGGGAAGAGCACACATGCAATGACACCGGTGGATCCAGGTGTGGTTCATAGGAAGAACACACATGCAATGACATTGGGTGTGGTTCATGATATGGTCTTTGGGAAGAACACACATGCAATGACACTGGTGGATCCATGTGTGTTCTGTGAGAAGAACACACAAGCAACGACACTGGGTGTGGTTCATGATATGGTTTGTGATAAGAACACACATGCAATGACACTGGTGGATCCATGTGTGGTCTTTGGGAAGAACACACATGCAATGACACTGGATCCTTGTGTGTTGGGGGAGAAGAACACACATCGAATGACTCTAGCTGTGGTTCATGAAAAGAGTAGACATGCAATGACACTGGCGGATCCATGTGTGGTTCATTGGAAGAACACACATGCGATGACACTGGGTGGATCCACGTGTGGTTTGTGAGAAGAACACACATGCAAGGACTCCGGTGGATCCATGTGTGGTTCATGGGAAGAACACACATGCAATGACACTAGTGGATCCATGTGTGGTCTGTGAGAAGAGCAGACATGCAACAACACCGGTGGATCCATGTGTGGTCTGTGGGAAGAACACACATACAATGACACCGGTGGACCCATGTGTGCTCTGTGAGAAGAGCAGACATGCAACAACACCGGTGGATCCATGTGTGGTTTGTGAGAAGAACACACATGCAATGACACTGGTGGATCCATGTGTGGTATTTGGGAAGAACACACATGCAATGACACTGGTGATATGTGGTCTGTGAGAAGAACACACATCCAATGACTCTAGCTGTGGTTCATGAAAAGAGCAGACATGCAATGACACTGGTGGATCCATGTGTGTTTCATGGGAAGAACACACATGCAAATGACACTGGTGGATCCATGTGTGGTATGTGGGAAGAGCACACATGCGATGACACCGGTGGATCCATGTGTGGCTCATAGGAAGAACACACATGCAATGACACTAGGTGTGGTTCATGATATGCTGTTTGGGAAGAACACACATGCAATGACACTGGTGGATCCATGTGTGGTCTGTGAGAAGAACACACATGCGACACCAGGTGTGGTTCATGATATGGTTTGTGAGAAGAACACACATGCAATGACACTGGTGGATCCATGTGTGGTACTTGAGAAGAACACACATGCAATGACACTGGATCCATGTGTGGTGCATGAGAAGAACACACATCCAATGACTCTAGCGTGGTTCATGAAAGAAGCGGACATGCAATGACACAGGTGGATCCATGTGTGGTTCATGGGAAGAACACACATGCGATGACCTTAGGTGGATCCATGTGTGGTGTGTGAGAAGAACACACATGCAATAACACTGGGTGTGGTTCATGATATGGTTTGTGAGAAGAACAGGACATGCAATGACACTGGTGGATCCATGTGTGGTCTGTGAGAGAAGAACACATGCAGCGACCTTGGGTGTGGTTCATGATATGGTTTGTGAGAAGAACACACATGCAATGACACTAGTGGATCCATGTGTGGTCTTTGGGAAGAACACACATGCAATGACACTGGATCCATGTGTGGTCTGTGAGAAGAACACACATCCAATGACTCTAGCTGTGGTTCATGAAAAGAGCAGACATGTAATGACACTGGTGGATCCATGTGTGGTTGATGGGAAGAACACACATGCGATGACATTGGTTGGATCCATGTGTGGTTTGTGAGAAGAACACACATGCAATGACACTGGATCCATGTGTGGTCTGTGAGAAGAACACACATCCAATGACTCTAGCTGTGGTTCATGAAAAGAGCAGACATGCAATGACATTGGTGGATCCATGTGTGGTTCATGGGAAGAACACACATGCGATGACACTGGGTGGATCCATGTGTGGTGTGTGAGAAGAACACACATGCAATAACACTGGGTGTGGTTCATGATATGGTTTGTGAGAAGAACATACATGCAATGACACTAGTGGATCCATGTGTGGTCTGTGAGAAGAACACACATGCAACGACACTGGGTGTGGTTCATGATATGGTTCGTGAGAAGAACACACATGCAATGACACTGGTGGATCCATGTGTAGTCTTTGGGAAGTACACACATGCAATGACACTGGATCCATATATGGTCTGTTACAAGAACACACATTCAACGACTCTAGATGTGGTTCATGAAAAGAGCGGACAAGCAATGACACTGGTGGATCCAAGTGTGGTTCATGGGAAGAACACACATGCAATGACACTGGTGGATCCATGTGTGGTATGTGGGAAGAGCACACATGCAATGACACCGGTGGATCCATGTGTGGCTCATACGAAGAACACACATGCAATGACACTGGGTGTGGTTCATGATATGGTCTTTGGGAAGAACACACATGCAATGACACTGGTGGATCCATGTGTGGTCTGTGAGAAGAACACACATGCAACGACAGTGGGTGTGGTTCATGATATGGTTTGTGAGAAGAACACACATGCAATGACACTGGTGGATCCATGTGTGGTATTTGAGTAGAACACACATGCAATGACACTGGATCCATGTGTGGTCTGTGAGAAGAACACACATCCAATGACTCTAGCTGTGGTTCATGAAAAGAGCAGACATGCAATGACACTGGTGGATCCATGTGTGGTTCATGGGAAGAACACACATGGGATGACACTGGGTGGATCCATTTGTGGTGTGTGAGAAGAACACACATGCAATAACATTGGGTGTGGTTCATGATATGGTTTGTGAGAAGAACAGACATGCAATGACACTGGTGGATCCATGTGTGGTCTGTGAGAAGAACACACATGCAACGACACTGGGTGTGGTTCATGATATGGTTTGTGAGAAGAACACACATGCAATGACACTGGTGGATCCATGTGTGGTCTTTGGGAAGAACACACATGCAATGACACTGGATCCATATATGGTCTATGAGAAGAACACACATCCAACGACTCTAGCTGTGGTTCATGAAAAGAGCAGACAAGCAATGACATTGGTGGATCCATGTGTGGTTCATGGGAAGAACACACATGCAATGACACTGGTGGATCCATGTGTGGTATGTGGGAAGAGCACACATGCAATGACACCGGTGGATCCATGTGTGGTTCATAGGAAGAACACACATGCAATGACACTGGGTGTGGTTCATGATATGGTCTTTGGGAAGAACACACATGCAATGACACTGGTGGATCCATGTGTGGTCTGTGAGAAGAACACACAAGCAACAACACTGGGTGTGGTTCATGATATGGTTTGTGAGAAGAACACACATGCAATGACACCGGTGGATCCATGTGTGCTCTGTGAGAAGAGCAGACATGCAACAACACCGGTGGATCCATGTGTGGTTTGTGAGAAGAACACACATGCAATGACACTGGTGGATCCATGTGTGGTATTTGGGAAGAACACACGTGCAATGACACGGGTGATATGTCGTCTGTGAGAAGAACACACATCCAATGACTCTAGCTGTGGTTCATGAAAAGAGCAGACATGCAATGACACTGGTGGATCCATGTTTGTTTCATGGGAAGAACACACATGCAAATTACACTGGTGGATCCATGTGTGGTATGTGGCAAGACCACACATGCGATGACATCGGTGGATCCATGTGTGGTTCCTGGAAAGAACACACATGCAATGACACTGGGTGTGGTTCATGATATGGTCTTTGGGAAGAACACACATGCAATGACAGTGGTGGATCCATGTGTGGTCTGTGAGAAGAACACACATGCAACGACACTAGGTGTGGTTCATGATATGGTTTGTGAGAAGAACACACATGCAATGACACTAGTGGATCCATGTGTGGTATTTGGGAAGAACACACATGCAATGACACTGGATCCATGTGTGGTCTGTGAGAAGAACACACATCCAATGACTCTAGATATGGTTCATGAAAAGAGCAGACATGCAATGACACTGGTGGATCCATGTGTGTTTCATGGGAAGAACACACATGCGATGACACTGGGTGGATCCATGTGTGGTGTGTGAGAAGAACACACATGCAATGACACTGGGTGTGGTTCATGATATGGTTTGTGAGAAGAACAGACATGCAATGACACTGGTGGATCCATGTGTGGTCTGTGAGAAGAGCAGACATGCAACGACACTGGTGGATCCATGTATGGTCTGTGGGAAGAACACACATGCAATGACACCGGTGGATCCATGTGTGCTCTGTGAGAAGAGCAGACATGCAACGACACCGGTGGATCCATGTGTGGTTTGTGAGAAGAACACACATGCAATGACACTGGTGGATCCATGTGTGGTCTTTGGGAAGAACACACATGCAATGACACTGGTGATATGTGGTCTGTGAGAAGAACACACATCCAATGACTCTAGCTGTGATTCATGAAAAGAGCAGACAAGCAATGACACTGGTGGATCCATGTGTGGTTCATGGGAAGAACACACATTCAATGACACTGGTGGATCCATGTGTGGTATGTGGGATGAGCACACATGCAATGACACCGGTGGATCCATGTGTGGTTCATGGGAAGAACACACATGCAATGACACTGGGTGTGGTTCATGATATGGTCTTTGGGAAGAACACGCATGCAATGACACTGGTGGATCCATGTGTGGTCTGTGAGAAGAACACACATGCAACGACACTGGGTGTGGTTCATGATATGGTTTGTGAGAAGAACACACATGCAATGACACTGGTGGATCCATGTGGTATTTGGGAAGAACACACATGCAATGACACTGGATCCATGTGTGATGTGAGAAGAACACACATCCAATGAGTCTAGCTGTGGTTCATGAAAGAGCGGACATGCAATGACCTTTGGTGGATCCATGTGTGGTTCATGGGAAGAACACACATGCGATGACAGTGGGTGGATCCATGTGTGGTTTGTGAGAAGAACACACATGCAAGGACACTGGGTGTGGTTCATGATATGGTCTGTCAGAAGAACACACATGCAATGACACTGGTGGATCCATGTGTGGTCTGTGAGAAGAACACACATGCAACGACACTAGGTGTGGTTCATGATATTGTTTGTGAGAAGAACACACATGCAATGACACTGGTGGATCCATGTGTGGTATTTGGGAACAACACACATGCAATGACACTGGATCCATGTGTGGTCTGTGAGAAGAACACACATCCAATGACTCTAGCTGTGGTTCATGAAAAGAGTAGACATGCAATGACACTGGTGGATCCATGTGTGGTTGATGGGAAGAACACACATGGGATGACACTGGTTGGATCCATGTGTGGTGTGTGAGAAGAACACACATGCAATAACACTGCGTGTGGTTCATGATATGGTTTGTGAGAAGAACAGACATGCAATGACACTGGTGGATCCATGTGTGGTCTGTGAGAAGAACACACATGCAACGACACTGGGTGTGGTTCATGATATGGTTTGTGAGAAGAACACACATGCAATGACACTAGTGGATCCATGTGTGGTCTTTGGGAAGAACACACATGCAATGACACTGGATCCATATATGGTCTGTGAGAAGAACACACATCCAACGACTCTAGCTGTGGTTCATGAAAAGAGCAGACAAGCAATGACACTGGTGGATCCATGTGTGGTTCATGGGAAGAACACACATGCAATGACACTGGTGGATCCATGTGTGGTATGTGGGAAGAGCACACATGCAATGACACCGGTGGATCCATGTGTGGTTCATAGGAAGAACACACATGCAATGACACTGGTGGATCCATGTGTGTTCTGTGAGAAGAACACACAAGCAACGACACTGGGTGTGGTTCATGATATGGTTTGTGAGAAGAACACACATGCAATGAAACTGGTGGATCCATGTGTGGTCTTTGGGAAGAACACACATGCAATGACACTGGATCCATGTGTGGTCTGTGAGAAGAACACACATCGAATGACTCTAGCTGTGGTTCATTTAAAGAGTAGACATGCAATGACACTGGCGGATCCTTGTGTGGTTCATGGGAAGAACACACATGCGATGACACTGGGTGGATCCACGTGTGGTTTGTGAGAAGAACACACATGCAATGACTCCGGTGGTTCCATGTGTGGTTCATGGGAAGAACACACATGCAATGACACTAGTGGATCCATGTGTGGTCTGTGAGAAGAGCAGACATGCAACGACACCGGTGGATCCATGTGTGGTCTGTGGGAAGAACACACATACAATGACACCGGTGGACCCATGTGTGCTCTGTGAGAAGAGCGGACATGCAACAACACCGGTGGATCCATGTGTGGTTTGTGAGTAGAACAAACATGCAATGACACTGGTGGATCCATGTGTGGTATTTGGGAAGAACACACATGCAATGACACTGGTGATATGTGGTCTGTGAGAAGAACACACATCCAATGACTCTAGCTGTGGTTCATGAAAAGAGCAGACATGCAATGACACTGGTGGATCCATGTGTGTTTCATGGGAAGAACACACATGCAAATGACACTGGTGGATCCATGTGTGGTATGTGGGAAGAGCACACATGCGATGACACCGGTGGATCCATGTGTGGTTCATGGGAAGAACACACATGCAATGATACTGGATATGGTTCATGATATGGTCTTTGGGAAGAACACACATGCAATTACACTGGTGGATCCATGTGTGGTCTGTGAGAATAACACACATGCAACGACACTAGGTGTGGTTCATGATATGGTTTGTGAGAAGAACACACATGCAATGACCCTGGTGGATCCATGTGTGGTATTTGGGAAGAACACACATGCAATGACACTGGATCCATGTGTGGTATGTGAGAAGAACACACATCCAATGACTCTAGCTATGGTTCATGAAAAGAGCAGACATGCAATGACACTGGTGGATCCATGTGTGGTTCATGGGAAGAACACACATGCGATGACACTGGGTGGATCCATGTGTGGTGTGTGAGAAGAACACACATGCAATAACACTGGGTGTGGTTCATGATATGGTTTGTGAGAAGAACAGACATGCAATGACACTAGTGGATCCATGTGTGGTCAGTGAGAAGAACACACATGCAACGACACTGGGTGTGGTTCATGATATGGTTTGTGAGAAGAACACACATGCAATGACACTGGTGCATCCATGTGTGGTCTTTGGGAAGAACACACATGCAATGACACTGGATCCATGTGTGGTCTGTGAGAAGAACACACATCCAATGACTCTAGCTGTGGTTCATGAAAAGAGCAGACATGTAATGACACTGGTGGATCCATGTGTGGTTGATGGGAAGAACACACATGCGATGACATTGGTTGGATCCATGTGTGGTTTGTGAGAAGAACACACATGCAATGACACTGGATCCATGTGTGGTCTGTGAGAAGAACACACATCCAATGACTCTAGCTGTGGTTCATGAAAAGAGCAGACATGCAATGACATTGGTGGATCCATGTGTGGTTCATGGGAAGAACACACATGCGATGACACTGGGTGGATCCATGTGTGGTGTGTGAGAAGAACACACATGCAATAACACTGGGTGTGGTTCATGATATGGTTTGTGAGAAGAACAGACATGCAATGACACTAGTGGATCCATGTGTGGTCTGTGAGAAGAACACACATGCAACGACACTGGTGGATCCATGTGTGGTCTTTGGGAAGAACACACATGCAATGACACTGGATCCATATATGGTCTGTGACAAGAACACACATTCAACGACTCTAGATGTGGTTCATGAAAAGAGCAGACAAGCAATGACACTGGTGGATCCATGTGTGGTTCATGGGAAGAACACACATGCAATGACACTGGTGGATCCATGTGTGGTATGTGGGAAGAGCACACATGCAATGACACCGGTGGATCCATGTGTGGCTCATAGGAAGAACACACATGCAATGACACTGGGTGTGGTTTTTATTGATATGGTGTTTGGGAAGAACACACATGCAATGACACCGGTGGATCCATGTGTGGTCTGTGAGAAGAACACACATGCAACGACACTGGGTGTGGTTCATGATATGGTTTGTGAGAAGAACACACATGCAATGACACTGGTGGATCCATGTGTGGTATTTGAGAAGAACACACATGCAATGACACTGGATCCATGTGTGGTCTGTGAGAAGAACACACATCCAATGACTCTAGCTGTGGTTCATGAAAAGAGCAGACATGCAATGACACTGGTGGATCCATGTGTGGTTCATGGGAAGAACACACATGGGTTGACACTGGGTGGATCCATGTGTGGTGTGTGAGAAGAACACACATGCAATAACATTGGGTGTGGTTCATGATATGGTTTGTGAGAAGAACAGACATGCAATGACCTTTGGTGGATCCATGTGTGGTGCTGAGAAGAACACACATGCAACGACCTTTGGGTGTGGTTCATGATATGGTTTGTGAGAAGAGCACACATGCAATGACACTGGTGGATCCATGTGTGGTCTTTGGGAAGAACACACATGCAATGACACGGGATCCATATATGGTCTGTGAGAAGAACACACATCCAACGACTCTAGCTGTGGTTCATGAAAAGAGCAGACAAGCAATGACACTGGTGGATCCATGTGTGGTTCATGGGAAGAACACACATGCAATGACACTGGTGGATCCATGTGTGGTATGTGGGAAGAGCACACATGCAATGACACCGGTGGATCCATGTGTGGTTCATAGGAAGAACACACATGCAATGACACTGGGTGTGGTTCATGATATGGTCTTTGGGAAGAACACACATGCAATGACACTGGTGGATCCATGTGTGGTCTGTGAGAAGAACACACAAGCAACGACACTGGGTGTGGTTCATGATATGGTTTGTGAGAAGAACACACATGCAATGACACTGGTGGATCCATGTGTGGTCTTTGGGAAGAACACACATGCAATGACACTGGATGCATGTGTGTGCATGAGAAGAACACACATCCAATGACTCTAGCTGTGGTTCATGAAAAGAGCAGACATGCAATGACACTGGTGGATCCATGTGTGGTTGATGGGAAGAACACACATGCGATGACATTGGTTGGATCCATGTGTGGTTTGTGAGAAGAACACACATGCAATGACACTGGATCCATGTGTGGTCTGTGAGAAGAACACACATCCAATGACTCTAGCTGTGGTTCATGAAAAGAGCAGACATGCAATGACATTGGTGGATCCATGTGTGGTTCATGGGAAGAACACACATGCGATGACACTGGGTGGATCCATGTGTGGTGTGTGAGAAGAACACACATGCAATAACACTGGGTGTGGTTCATGATATGGTTTGTGAGAAGAACAGACATGCAATGACACTAGTGGATCCATGTGTGGTCTGTGAGAAGAACACACATGCAACGACACTGGGTGTGGTTCATGATATGGTTTGTGATAAGAACACACATGCAATGACACTGGATCCATATATGGTCTGTGAGAAGAACACACATCCAACGACTCTAGCTGTGGTTCATGAAAAGAGCAGACAAGCAATGACACTGGTGGATCCATGTGTGGTTCATGGGAAGAACACACATGCAATGACACTGGTGGATCCATGTGTGGTATGTGGGAAGAGCACACATGCAATGACACCGGTGGATCCATGTGTGGCTCATAGGAAGAACACACATGCAATGACACTAGGTGTGGTTCATGATATGGTGTTTGGGAAGAACACACATGCAATGACACTGGTGGATCCATGTGTGGTCTGTGAGAAGAACACACATGCAACGACACTGGGTGTGGTTCATGATATGGTTTGTGAGAAGAACACACATGCAATGACACTGGTGGATCCATGTGTGGTACTTGAGAAGAACACACATGCAATGACACTGGATCCATGTGTGGTCTGTGAGAAGAACACACATCCAATGACTCTAGCTGTGGTTCATGAAAAGAGCAGACATGCAATGACACTGGTGGATCCATGTGTGGTTCATGGGAAGAACACACATGGGATGACACTGGGTGGATCCATGTGTGGTGTGTGAGAAGAACACACATGCAATAACATTGGGTGTGGTTCATGATATGGTTTGTGAGAAGAACAGACATGCAATGACACTGGTGGATCCATGTGTGGTTTGTGAGAAGAACACACATGCAATGACACTGGTAGATCCATGTGTGGTCTTTGGGAAGAACACACATGAAATTACACTGGATCCATATATGGTATGTGAGAAGAACACACATCCAACGACTCTAGCTGTGGTTCATGAAAAGAGCAGACAAGCAATGACACTGGTGGATCCATGTGTGGTTCATTGGAAGAACACACATGCAATGACAATGGTGGATCCATGTGTGGTATGTGGGAAGAGCACACATGCAATGACACCGGTGGATCCATGTGTGGTTCATAGGAAGAACACACATGCAATGACACTGGGTGTGGTTCATGATATGGTCTTTGGGAAGAACACACATGCAATGACACCGGTGGATCCATGTTTGGTCTGTGAGAAGAACACACAAGCAACGACACTGGGTGTGGTTCATGATATGGTTTGTGAGAAGAACACATATGCAATGACACTGGTGGATCCATGTGTGGTCTTTGGGAAGAACACACATGCAATGACACTGGATCCATGTGTGGTCTGTGAGAAGAACACACATCGAATGACTCTAGCTGTGGTTCATGAAAAGAGCAGACATGCAATGACACTGGCGGATCCATGTGTGGTTCATGGGAAGAACACACATGCGATGACACTGGGTGGATCCACGTGTGGTTTGTGAGAAGAACACACATGCATTGACTCCGGTGGATCCATGTGTGGTTCATGGGAAGAACACACATGCAATGACACTAGTGGATCCATGTGTGGTCTGTGAGAAGAACAAACATGCAACGAAACCGGTGGATCCATGTGTGGTTTGTGGGAAGAACACACATGCAATGACACCGGTGGACCCATGTGTGCTCTGTGAGAAGAGCAGACATGCAACAACACCGGTGGATCCATGTGTGGTTTGTGAGAAGAACACACATGCAATGACACTGGTGGATCCATGTGTGGTATTTGGGAAGAACACACATGCAATGACACTGGTGATATGTGGTATGTGAGAAGAACACACATCCAATGACTCTAGCTGTGGTTCATGAAAAGAGCAGACATGCAATGACACGGGTGGATCCATGTGTGTTTCATGGGAAGAACACACATGCAAATGACACTGGTGGATCCATGTGTGGTTTGTGGGAAGAGCACACATGCGATGACACCGGTGGATCCATGTGTGGTTCATGGGAAGAACACACATGCAATGACACTAGGTATGGTTCATGATATGGTCTTTGGGAAGAACACACATGCAATGACACTGGTGGATCCATGTGTGGTCTGTGAGAAGAACACACATGCAACGACACTAGGTGTGGTTCATGATATGGTTTGTGAGAAGAACACACATGCAACGACACTGATGGACACATGTGTGGTATTTGGGAAGAACACACATGCAATGACACTGGATCCATGTGTGGTATGTGAGAAGAACACACATCCAATGACTCTAGCTGTGGTTCATGAAAAGAGCAGACATGCAATGACACTGGTGGATCCATGTGTGGTTCATGGGAAGAACACACATGCGATGACACTGGGTGGATCCATGTGTGGTGTGTGAGAAGAACACACATGCAATAACACTGGGTGTGGTTCATGATATGGTTTGTGAGAAAAACAGACATGCAATGACACTAGTGGATCCATGTGTATTATGTGAGAAGAACACACATGCAACGACACTGGGTGTGGTTCATGATATGGTTTGTGAGAAGAACACACATGCAATGACACTGGTGGATCCATGTGTGGTCTTTGGGAAGAACACACATGCAATGACACTGGATCCATGTGTGGTCTGTGAGAAGAACACACATCCAATGACTCTAGCTGTGGTTCATGAAAATAGCAGACATGCAATGACACTAGTGTATCCATGTGTGGTTGATGGGAAGAACACACATGCGATGCCATTGGGTGGATCCATGTGTGGTTTGTGAGAAGAACACACATGCAATGACACTGGATCCATGTGTGGTCTGTGAGAAGAACACACATCCAATCACTCTAGCTGTGGTTCATGAAAAGAGCAGACATGCAATGACACTGGTGGATCCATGTGTGCTTCATGGGAAGAACACACATGCGATGACACTGGGTGGATCCATGTGTGGTGTGTGAGCAGAACACACATGCAATAACACTGGGTGTGGTTCATGATATGGTTTGTGAGAAGAACAGACATGCAATGACACTAGTGGATCCATGTGTGGTCTGTGAGAAGAACACACATGCAACGACACTGGGTGTGGTTCATGATATGGTTTGTGAGAATAACACACATGCAATGACACTAGTGGATCCATGTGTGGTCTTTGGGAAGAACACACATGCAATGACACTGGATCCATATATAGTGCATGAGAAGAACACACATCCAACGACTCTAGCTGTGGTTCATGAAAAGAGCAGACAAGCAATGACACTGGTGGATCCATGTGTGGTTCATGGGAAGAACACACATGCAATGACACTGGTGGATCCATGTGTGGTATGTGGGAAGAGCACACATGCAATGACACCGGTGGATCCATGTGTGGTTCATAGGAAGAACACACATGCAATGACACTGGGTGTGGTTCACGATATGGTCTTTGGGAAGAACACACATGCAATGACACTGGTGGATCCATGTGTGGTCTGTGAGAAGAACACACATGCAACGACACTGGGTGTGGTTCATGATATGGTTTGTGAGAAGAACACACATGCAATGACACTGGTGGATCCATGTGTGGTCTTTGGGAAGAACACACATGCAATGACACTGGATCCATGTGTGGTCTGTGAGAAGAACACACATCGAATGACTCTAGCTGTGGTTCATGAAAAGAGCAGACATGCAATGACACTGGCGGATCCATGTGTGGTTCATGGGAAGAACACACATGCGATGACACAGGGTGGATCCACGTGTGGTTTGTGAGAAGAACACACATGCAATGACTCCGGTGGATCCATGTGTGGTTCATGGGAAGAACACACATGCAATGACACTAGTGGATCCATGTGTGGTCTGTGAGAAGAGTAGACATGCAACGACACCGGTGGATCCATGTGTGGTCTGTGGGAAGAACACACATGCAATGACACCGGTGGACCCATGTGTGCTCTGTGAGAAGAGCAGACATGCAACAACACCGGTGGATCCATGTGTGGTTTGTGAGAAGAACACACATGCAATGACACTGGTGGATCCATGTGTGGTATTTGGGAAGAACACACATGCAATGACACTGGTGATATGTGGTCTGTGAGAAGAACACACATTCAATGACTCTAGCTGTGGTTCATGAAAAGAGCAGACATGCAATGACACTCGTGGATCCATGTGTGTTTCATGGGAAGAACACACATGCAAATGACACTGGTGGATCCATGTGTGGTATGTGGGAAGAGCACACATGCGATGACACCGGTGGATCCATGTGTGGTTCATGGGAAAAACACACATGCAATGACACTGGGTGTGGTTCATGATATGGTCTTTGGGAAGAACACACATGCAATGACACTGGTGGATCCAAGTGTGATGCATGAGAAGAACACACATGCAACGACACTGGGTGTGGTTCATGATATGGTTTGTGAGAAGAACACACATGCAATGACACTGGTGGATCCATGTGTGGTATTTGGGAAGAACACACATGCAATGACACTGGATCCATGTGTGGTGCAGAGAAGAACACACATCCAATGACTCTAGCTGTGGTTCATGAAAGAAGCGGACATGCAATGACACTGGTGGATCCATGTGTGGTTCATGGGAACTACACACATGCGATGCCACTTGGTGGATCCATGTGTGGTGTGTGTGAAGAACACACATGCAATAACACTGGGTTTGGTTCATGATATGGTTTGTGAGAAGAACAGATGCAATGACACTAGTGGATCCATGTGTGGTGCATGAAGAACACACATGCAACGCGACCTGGGTGTGCTTCATGATATGGCTTGTGAGAAGAACACACATGCAATGACACTGGTGGATCCATGTGTGATCTTTGGGAAGAACACACATGCAATTACACTGGATCCACGTGTGGTCTGTGAGAAGAACACACATCCAATGACTCTAGCTGTGGTTCATGAGAAGAGCAGACATGCAATGACACTGGTGGATCCATGTGTGGTCTGTGAGAAGAACACACATGCAACGACACTGGGTGTGGTTCATGATATGGTTTGTGAGAATAACACACATGCAATGACACTAGTGGATCCATGTGTGGTCTTTGGGAAGAACACACATGCAATGACACTGGATCCATATATGGTCTGTGAGAAGAACACACATCCAACGACTCTAGGCATGGTTCATGAAAAGCGCAAGCAATGACACTGGTGGATCCATGTGTGGTTCATGGGAAGAACACACATGCAATGACACTGGTGGATCCATGTGTGGTATGTGGGAAGAGCACATATGCAATGACACCGGTGGATCCATGTGTGGTTCATAGGAAGAACACACATGCAATGACACTGGGTGTGGTTTATGATATGGTCTTTGGGAAGAACACACATGCAATGACACAGGTGGATCCATGTGTGGTCTGTGAGAAGAACACACATGCAACGACACTGGGTGTGGTTCATGATATGGTTTGTGAGAAGAACACACATGCAATGACACTGGTGGATCCATGTGTGGTATTTGGGAAGAACACACATGCAATGACACTTTGGATCCATGTGTGGTGCATGAGAAGAACACACATCCAATGACTCTAGCTGTGGTTCATGAAAAGAGCAGACATGCAATGACACTGGTGGATCCATGTGTGGTTCATGGGAAGAACACACATGCGATGACACTGGGTGGATCCATGTGTGGTGTGTGAGAAGAACACACATGCAATAACACTGGGTGTGGTTCATGATATGGTTTGTGAGAAGAACAGACATGCAATGACACTAGTGGATCCATGTGTGGTCTGTGAGAAGAACACACATGCAACGACACTGGGTGTGCTTCATGATATGGCTTGTGAGAAGAACACACATGCAATGACCTTTGGTGGATCCATGTGTGATCTTTGGGAAGAACACACATGCAATTACACCTGGATCCACGTGTGGTGCAGAAGAACACACATCCAATGACTCTAGGCATGGTTCATGAGAAGAGCAGACATGCAATGACACTGTGGATCCATGTGGTCATGAGAAGAACACACATGCAACGACACTGGGTGTGGTTCATGATATGGTTTGTGAGAATAACACACATGCAATGACACTAGTGGATCCATGTGTGGTCTTTGGGAAGAACACACATGCAATGACACTGGATCCATATATGGTCTGTGAGAAGAACACACATCCAACGACTCTAGCATGGTTCATGAAAAGAAGCGGACAAGCAATGACACTGGTGGATCCATGTGTGGTTCATGGGAAGAACACACATGCAATGACCTTTGGTGGATCCATGTGTGGTATGTGGGAAGAGCACATATGCAATGACACCGGTGGATCCATGTGTGGTTCATAGGAAGAACACACATGCAATGACACTGGGTGTGGTTTATGATATGGTCTTTGGGAAGAACACACATGCAATGACACAGGTGGATCCATGTGTGGTCTGTGAGAAGAACACACATGCAACGACACTGGGTGTGGTTCATGATATGGTTTGTGAGAAGAACACACATGCAATGACACTGGTGGATCCATGTGTGGTCTTTGGGAAGAACACACATGCAATGACACTGGATCCATGTGTGGTATGTGAGAAGAACAAACATCCAATGACTCTAGCATGGTTCTTGAAAAGAGCAGACATGCAATGACACTGGTGGATCCATGTGTGGTTCATGGGAAGAACACACATGCGATGACACTGGGTGGATCCATGTGTGGTGTGTGAGAAGAACACACATGCAATAACACTGGGTGTGGTTCATGATATGGTTTGTGAGAAGAACAGACATGCAATGACACTAGTGGATCCATGTGTGGTCTGTGAGAAGAACACACATGCAACGACACTGGGTGTGCTTCATGATATGGCTTGTGAGAAGAACACACATGCAATGACACTGGTGGATCCATGTGTGATCTTTGGGAAGAACACACATGCAATTACACTGGATCCACGTGTGGTCTGTGAGAAGAACACACATCCAATGACTCTAGCTGTGGTTCATGAGAAGAGCAGACATGCAATGACACTGGTGGATCCATGTGTGGTCTGTGAGAAGAACACACATGCAACGACACTGG
Source organism: Avena insularis (assembly GCA_023614405.1). Lineage (NCBI taxonomy): Eukaryota > Viridiplantae > Streptophyta > Magnoliopsida > Poales > Poaceae > Avena > Avena insularis. Next base: position 566,012,546 of record CM042694.1, read on the forward strand.
GTGTGGTTCATGATATGGTTTGTGAGAATAACACACATGCAATGACACTAGTGGATCCATGTGTGGTCTTTGGGAAGAACACACATGCAATGACCTGGATCCATATATGGTCTGTGAGAAGAACACATCCAACGACTCTAGGCATGGTTCATGAAAGAGCGGACAAGCAATGACACTTTGGTGGATCCATGTGTGGTTCATGGGAAGAACACACATGCAATGACAGGTGGATCCATGTGTGGTATGTGGGAAGAGCACATATGCAATGACACGGTGGATCCATGTGTGGTTCATAGGAAGAACACACCTGCAATGACACTGGGTGGGGTTTATGTTATGGTCTTTGGGAAGAACACACATGCAATGACACAGGTGGATCCATGTGTGGTCTGTGAGAAGAACACACATGCAACGACACTGGGTGTGGTTCATGATATGGTTTGTGAGAAGAACACACATGCAATGACACTGGTGGATCCATGTGTGGTCTTTGGGAAGAACACACATGCAATGACACTGGATCCATGTGTGGTCTGTGAGAAGAACACACATCGAATGACTCTAGCTGTGGTTCATGAAAGAAGCGGACATGCAATGACCTTTGGTGGATCCATTCGTGTTTCATGGGAAGAACACATATGCAAATGACACTGTTGGATCCATGTGTGGTCTGTGAGAAGAGAACACATGCAACGACACTGGTGGATCCATGTGTGGTCTGTTGGAAGAACACACATGCAATGACACCGGTGGATCCATGTGTGCTCTGTGAGAAGAGCAGACATGCAACAACACCGGTGGATCCATGTGTGGTTTGTGAGAAGAACACACATGCAATGACACTGGTGATATGTGGTCTGTGAGAAGAACACACATCCAATGACTCTAGCTGTGGTTCATGAAAAGAGCAGACATGCAATGACACTCGTGGATCCATGTGTGTTTCATGGGAAGAACACACATGCAAATGACACTGGTGGATCCATGTGTGGTATGTGGGAAGAGCACACATGCGATGACACCGGTGGATCCATGTGTGGTTCATGGGAAAAACACACATGCAATGACACTGGGTGTGGTTCATGATATGGTCTTTGGGAAGAACACACATGCAATGACACTGGTTGATACATGTGTGGTGTGTGAGAAGAACACACACATGCACACTGGGTGTGGTTCATGATATGGTTTGTGAGAAGAACACACATGCAATGACACTGGTGGATCCATGTGTGGTATTTGGGAAGAACACACATGCAATGACACTGGATCCATGTGTGGTCTGTGAGAAGAACACACATCCAATGACTCTAGGTATGGTTCATGTAAAGAGCAGACATGCAATGACACTGGTGGATCCATGTGTGGTTCATGGGAAGAACACACATGCGATGACACTGGGTGGATCCATGTGTGGTGTGTGAGAAGAACACACATGCAATAACACTGGGTGTGGTTCATGATATGGTTTGTGAGAAGAACAGACATGCAATGACACTAGTGGATCCATGGGTGGTCTGTGAGAAGAACACACATGCAACGACACAGGGTGTGGTTCATGATATGGCTTGTGAGAAGAACACACATGCAATGACACTGGTGGATCCATGTGTGATCTTTGGGAAGAACACACATGCAATGACACTGGATCCACGTGTGGTCTGTGAGAAGAACACACATCCAATCACTCTAGCTGTGGTTCATGAAAAGAGCAGACATGCAATGACACTGGTGGATCCATGTGTGCTTCATGGGAAGAACACACATGCGATGACACTGGGTGGATCCATGTGTGGTGTGTGAGCAGAACACACATGCAATAACACTGGGTGTGGTTCATGATATGGTTTGTGAGAAGAACAGACATGCAATGACACTAGTGGATCCATGTGTGGTCTGTGAGAAGAACACACATGCAACGACACTGGGTGTGGTTCATGATATGGTTTGTGAGAATAACACACATGCAATGACACTAGTGGATACATGTGTGGTCTTTGGGAAGAACACACATGCAATGACACTGGATCCATATATGGTCTGTGAGAAGAACACACATCCAACGACTCTAGCTGTGGTTCATGAAAAGAGCAGACAAGCAATGACACTGGTGGATCCATGTGTGGTTCATGGGAAGAACACACATGCAATGACACTGGTGGATCCATGTGTGGTATGTGGGAAGAGCACACATGCAATGACACCGGTGGATCCATGTGTGGTTCATATGAAGAACACACATGCAATGACACTGGGTGTGGTTCATGATATGGTATTTGGGAAGAACACACATGCAATGACACTGGTGGATCCATGTGTGGTCTGTGAGAAGAACACACATGCAACGACTCTGGGTGTGGTTCATGATATGGTTTGTGAGAAGAACACACATCCAATGACACTGGTGGATCCATGTGTGGTCTTTGGGAAGAACACACATGCAATGACACTGGATCCATGTGTGAGAAGAACACACATCGAATGACTCTAGCTGTGGTTCATGAAAAGAGCAGACATGCAATGACACTGGCAGATCCATGTGTGGTTCATGGGAAGAACACACATGCGATGACACTGGGTGGATCCACGTGTGGTTTGTGAGAAGAACACACATGCAATGACTCCGGTGGATCCATGTGTGGTTCATGGGAAGAACACACATGCAATGACACTAGTGGATCCATGTGTGGTCTGTGAGAAGAGTAGACATGCAACGACACCGGTGGATCCATGTGTGGTCTGTGGGAAGAACACACATGCAATGACACCGGTGGACCCATGTGTGCTCTGTGAGAAGAGCAGACATGCAACAACACTGGTGGATCCATGTGTGGTTTGTGAGTAGAACACACATGCAATGACACTGGTGGATCCATGTGTGGTATTTGGGAAGAACACACATGCAATGACACTGGTGATATGTGGTCTGTGAGAAGAACACACATCCAATGACTCTAGCTGTGGTTCATGAAAAGAGCGGACATGCAACGACACTGGTGGATCCATTCGTGTTTCATGGGAAGAACACATATGCAAATGACACTGGTGGATCCATGTGTGGTATGTGGGAAGAGCACACATGCGATGACACCGGTGGATCCATGTGTGGTTCATGGGAAAAACACACATGCAATGACACTGGGTGTGGTTCATGATATGGTCTTTGGGAAGAACACACATGCAATGACACTGGTGGATCCAAGTGTGGTCTGTGAGAAGAACACACATGCAACGACACTGGGTGTGGTTCATGATATGGTTTGTGAGAAGAACACACATGCAATGACACTGGATCCATGTGTGGTCTGTGAGAAGAACACACATCCAATGACTCTAGCTGTGGTTCATGAAAAGAGCAGACATGCAATGACACTCGTGGATCCATGTGTGTTTCATGGGAAGAACACACATGCAAATGACACTGGTGGATCCATGTGTGGTATGTGGGAAGAGCACACATGCGATGACACCGGTGGATCCATGTGTGGTTCATGGGAAAAACACACATGCAATGACACTGGGTGTGGTTCATGATATGGTCTTTGGGAAGAACACACATGCAATGACACTGGTGGATCCATGTGTGGTCTGTGAGAAGAACACACATGCAACGACACTGGGTGTGGTTCATGATATGGTTTGTGAGAAGAACACACATGCAATGACACTGGTGGATCCATGTGTGGTATTTGGGAAGAACACACATGCAATGACACTGGATCCATGTGTGGTCTGTGAGAAGAACACACATCCAATGACTCTAGCTGTGGTTCATGAAAAGAGCAGACATGCAATGACACTGGTGGATCCATGTGTGGTTCATGGGAAGAACACACATGCGATGACACTGGGTGGATCCATGTGTGGGGTGTGAGAAGAACACACATGCAATAACACTGGGTGTGGTTCATGATATGGTTTGTGAGAAGAACATACATGCAATGACACTAGTGGATCCATGTGTGGTCTGTGAGAAGAACACACATGCAACGACACTGGGTGTGGTTCATGATATGGCTTGTGAGAAGAACACACATGCAATGACACTGGTGGATCCATGTGTGATCTTTGGGAAGAACACATGCAATGACACTGGATCCACGTGTGGTGCATGAGAAGAACACACATCCAATCACTCTAGCCGTGGTTCATGAAAAGAAGGACATGCAATGACACTGGTGGATCCATGTGTGCTTCATGGGAAGAACACACATGCGATGACCTTTGGGTGGATCCATGTGTGGTGTGAGCAGAACACACATGCAATAACAGGTGTGGTTCATGATATGGTTTGTGAAGAACAGACATGCAATGACACTAGTGGATCCATGTGTGGTGAGAAGAACACACATGCAACGACCTTTGGGTGTGGTTCATGATATGGTTTGTGAGAATAACACACATGCAATGACACTAGTGGATCCATGTGTGGTCTTTGGGAAGAACACACATGCAATGACACTGGATCCATATATGGTCTGTGAGAAGAACACACATCCAACGACTCTAGCTGTGGTTCATGAAAAGAGCAGACAAGCAATGACACTGGTGGATCCATGTGTGGTTCATGGGAAGAACACACATGCAATGACACTGGTGGATCCATGTGTGGTATGTGGGAAGAGCACACATGCAATGACACCGGTGGATCCATGTGTGGTTCATAGGAAGAACACACATGCAATGACACTGGGTGTGGTTCATGATATGGTCTTTGGGAAGAACACACATGCAATGACACTGGTGGATCCATGTGTGGTCTGTGAGAAGAACACACATGCAACGACACTGGGTGTGGTTCATGATATGGTTTGTGAGAAGAACACACATGCAATGACACTGGTGGATCCATGTGTGGTCTTTGGGAAGAACACACATGCAATGACACTGGATCCATGTGTGAGAAGAACACACATCGAATGACTCTAGCTGTGGTTCATGAAAAGAGCAGACATGCAATGACACTGGCGGATCCATGTGTGGTTCATGGGAAGAACACACATGCGATGACACTGGGTGGATCCACGTGTTGTTTGTGAGAAGAGCACACATGCAATGACTCTGGTGGATCCATGTGTGGTTCATGGGAAGAACACACATGCAATGACACTAGTGGATCCATGTGTGGTCTGTGAGAAGAGTAGACATGCAACGACACCGGTGGATCCATGTGTGGTCTGTGGGAAGAACACACATGCAATGACACCGGTGGACCCATGTGTGCTCTGTGAGAAGAGCAGACATGCAACAACACTGGTGGATCCATGTGTGGTTTGTGAGTAGAACACACATGCAATGACACTGGTGGATCCATGTGTGGTATTTGGGAAGAACACACATGCAATGACACTGGTGATATGTGGTCTGTGAGAAGAACACACATCCAATGACTCTAGCTGTGGTTCATGAAAAGAGCAGACATGCAATGACACTCGTGGATCCATGTGTGTTTCATGGGAAGAACACACATGCAAATGACACTGGTGGATCCATGTGTGGTATGTGGGAAGAGCACACATGCGATGACACCGGTGGATCCATGTGTGGTTCATGGGAAAAACACATGCAATGACACTTTGGTGTGGTTCATGATATGGTCTTTGGGAAGAACACACATGCAATGACACTGTGGATCAAGTGTGGTGTGAGAAGAACACACATGCAACGACACTGGGTGTGGTTCATGATATGGTTTGTGAGAAGAACACACATGCAATGACACTGGTGGATCCATGTGTGGTATTTGGGAAGAACACACATGCAATGACACTGGATCCATGTGTGGTCTGTGAGAAGAACACACATCCAATGACTCTAGCTGTGGTTCATGAAAAGAGCAGACATGCAATGACACTGGTGGATCCATGTGTGGTTCATGGGAAGAACACACATGCGATGACACTGGGTGGATCCATGTGTGGTGTGTGAGAAGAACACACATGCAATAACACTGGGTGTGGTTCATGATATGGTTTGTGAGAAGAACAGACATGCAATGACACTAGTGGATCCATGTGTGGTCTGTGAGAAGAACACACATGCAACGACACTGGGTGTGGTTCATGATATGGCTTGTGAGAAGAACACACATGCAATGACACTGGTGGATCCATGTGTGATCTTTGGGAAGAACACACATGCAATGACACTCGATCCACGTGTGGTCTGTGAGAAGAACACACATCCAATGACTCTAGCTGTGGTTCATGAGAAGAGCAGACATGCAATGACACTAGTGGATCCATGTGTGGTCTGTGAGAAGAACACACATGCAACGACACTGGGTGTGGTTCATGATATGGTTTGTGAGAATAACACACATGCAATGACACTAGTGGATCCATGTGTGGTCTTTGGGAAGAACACACATGCAATGACACTGGATCCATATATGGTCTGTGAGAAGAACACACATCCAACGACTCTAGCTGTGGTTCATGAAAAGAGCAGACAAGCAATGACACTGGTGGATCCATGTGTGGTTCATGGGAAGAACACACATGCAATGACACTGGTGGATCCATGTGTGGTATGTGGGAAGAGCACATATGCAATGACACCGGTGGATCCATGTGTGGTTCATAGGAAGAACACACATGCAATGACACTGGGTGTGGTTTATGATATGGTCTTTGGGAAGAACACACATGCAATGACACAGGTGGATCCATGTGTGGTCTGTGAGAAGAACACACATGCAACGACACTGGGTGTGGTTCATGATATGGTTTGTGAGAAGAACACACATGCAATGACACTGGTGGATCCATGTGTGGTCTTTGGGAAGAACACACATGCAATGACACTGGATCCATGTGTGGTCTGTGAGAAGAACACACATCGAATGACTCTAGCTGTGGTTCATGAAAAGAGCAGACATGCAATGACACTGGTGGATCCATGTTTGGTTCATGGGAAGAACACACATGCAATGACACTAGTGGATCCATGTGTGGTCTGTGAGAAGAGCAGACATGCAACGACACCGGTGGGTCCATGTGTGGTCTGTGGGAAGAACACACATGCAATGACACCGGTGGACCCATGTGTGCTCTGTGAGAAGAGCAGACATGCAACAACACTGGTAGATCCATGTGTGGTTTGTGATAAGAACACACATGCAATGACACTGGTGATATGTGGTCTGTGAGAAGAACACACATCCAATGACTCTAGCTGTGGTTCATGAAAAGAGCAGACATGCAATGACACTCGTGGATCCATGCGCGTTTCATGGGAAGAACACACATGCAAATGACACTGGTGGATCCATGTGTGGTATGTGGGAAGAGCACACATGCGATGACACCGGTGGATCCATGTGTGGTTCATGGGAAAAACACACATGCAATGACACTGGGTGTGGTTCATGATATGGTCTTTGGGAAGAACACACATGCAATGACACTGGTGGATCCATGTGTGGTCTGTGAGAAGAACACACATGCAACGACACTGGGTGTGGTTCATGATATGGTTTGTGAGAAGAACACACATGCAATGACACTGGTGGATCCATGTCTGGTATTTGGGAAGAACACACATGCAATGACACTGTAACCATGTGTGGTCTGTGAGAAGAACACACATCCAATGACTCTAGCTGTGGTTCATGAAAAGAGCAGACATGCAATGACACTGGTGGATCCATGTGTGGTTCATGGGAAGAACACACATGCGATGACACTGGGTGGATCCATGTGTGGTGTGTGAGAAGAACACACATGCAATAACATTGGGTGTGGTTCATGATATGGTTTGTGAGAAGAACAGACATGCAATGACACTAGTGGATCCATGTGTGATCTGTGATAAGAACACACATGCAACGACACTGGGTGTGGTTCATGATATGGCTTGTGAGAAGAACACACATGCAATGACACTGGTGGATCCATGTGTGATCTTTGGGAAGAACACACATGCAATGACACTGGATCCACGTGTGGTCTGTGAGAAGAACACACATCCAATGACTCTAGCTGTGGTTCATGAGAAGAGCAGACATGCAATGACACTGGTGGATCCATGTGTGGTGGATGGGAAGAACACACATGCGATGCCATTGGATGGATCCATGTGTGGTTTGTGAGAAGAACACACATGCAATGACACTGGATCCATGTGTGGTCTGTGAGAAGAACACACATCCAATCACTAGATGTGGTTCATGAAAAGAGCAGACATGCAATAACACTGGTGGATCCATGTGTGGTTCATGGGAAGAACACACATGCGATGACACTGGGTGGATCCATGTGTGGTGTGTGAGAAGAACACACATGCAATAACACTGGGTGTGGTTCATTATATGGTTTGTGAGAAGAACAGACATGCAATGACACTAGTGGATCCATGTGTGGTATGTGAGAAGAACACAGATGCAACGACACTGGGTGTGGTTCATGATATGGTTTGTGAGAAGAACACACATGCAATGACATTGGTGGATCCATGTGTGGTCTTTGGGAAGAACACACATGCAATGACACTGGATCCATATATGGTCTATGAGAAGAACACACATCCAACGACTCTAGCTGTGGTTCATGAAAAGAGCAGACAAGCAATGACACTGGTGGATCCATGTGTGGTTCATGGGAAGAACACACATGCAATGACACTGGTGGATCCATGTGTGGTATGTGGGAAGAGCACACATGCAATGAAACCGGTGGATCCATGTGTGGTTCATAGGAAGAACACACATGCAATGACACTGGGTGTGGTTCATGATATGGTCTTTGGGAAGAACACACATGCAATGACACAGGTGGATCCATGTGTGGTCTGTGAGAAGAACACACATGCAACGACACTGGGTGTGGTTCATGATATGGTTTGTGAGAAGAACACACATGCAATGACACTGGTGGATCCATGTGTGGTCTTTGGGAAGAACACACATGCAATGCACTGGATCCATGTGTGGTCTGTGAGAAGAACACACATCGAATGACTCTAGCTGTGGTTCATGAACAGAGCAGACATGCAATGACACTGGCGGATCCATGTGTGGTTCATGGGAAGAACACACATGCGATGACACTGGGTGGATCCACGTGTGGTTTGTGAGAAGAACACACATGCAATGACTCCGGTGGATCCATGTGTGGTTCATGGGAAGAACACACATGCAATGACACTAGGGGATCCATGTGTGGTCTGTGAGAAGAGCAAACATGCAACGACACCGGTGGATCCATGTGTGGTCTGCGGGAAGAACACACATGCAATGACACCGGTGGACCCATGTGTGCTCTGTGAGAAGAGCAGACATGCAACAACACCGGTGGATCCATGTGTGGTTTGTGAGAAGAACACACATGCAATGACACTGGTGATATGTGGTCTGTGAGAAGAACACACATCCAATGACTCTAGCTGTGGTTCATGAAAAGAGCAGACATGCAATGACACTCGTGGATCCATGTGTGTTTCATGGGAAGAACACACATGCAAATGACACTGGTGGATCCATGTGTGGTATGTGGGAAGAGCACACATGCAATGACACTGGGTGTGGTTCATGATATGGCTTGTGAGAAGAACACACATGCAATGACACTGGTGGATCCATGTGTGATCTTTGGGAAGAACACACATGCAATGATACTGGATCCACGTGTGGTCTGTGAGAAGAACACACATCCAATGACTCTAGCTGTGGTTCATGAGAAGAGCAGACATGCAATGACACTGGTGGATCCATGTGTGGTTGATGGGAAGAACACACATGCGATGCCATTGGGTAGATCCATGTGTGGTTTATGAGAAGAACACACATGCAATGACACTGGATCCATGTGTGGTCTGTGAGAAGAACACACATCCAATCACTCTAGCTGTGGTTCATGAAAAGAGGAGACATGCAATGACACTGGTGGATCCATGTGTGGTTCATGGGAAGAACACACATGCGATGACACTGGGTGGATCCATGTGTGGTGTGTGAGAAGAACACACATGCAATAACACTAGGTGTGGTTCATTATATGGTTTGTGAGAAGAACAGACATGCAATGACACTAGTGGATCCATGTGTGGTATGTGAGAAGAACACACATGCAACGACACTGGGTGTGGTTCATGATAAGGTTTGTGAGAAGAACACACATGCAATGACATTGGTGGATCCATGTGTGGTCTTTGGGAAGAACACACATGCAATGACACTGGATCCATATATGGTCTATGAGAAGAACACACATCCAACGACTCTAGCTGTGGTTAATGAAAAGAGCAGACAAGCAATGACACTGGTGGATCCATGTGTGGTTCATGGGAAGAACACACATGCAATGACACTGGTGGATCCATGTGTGGTATGTGGGAAGAGCACACATGCAATGAAACCGGTGGATCCATGTGTGGTTCATAGCAAGAACACACATGCAATGACACTGGGTGTGGTTCATGATATGGTCTTTGCGAAGAACACACATGCAATGACACTGGTGGATCCATGTGTGGTCTGTGAGAAGAACACACATGCAACGACACTGGGTGTGGTTCATGATATGGTTTGTGAGAAGAACACACATGCAATGACACTGGTGGATCCATGTGTGGTCTTTGGGAAGAACACACATGCAATGACCTTTGGATCCATGTGTGGTCTGTGAGAAGAACACACATCGAATGACTCTAGCTGTGGTTAATGAAAAAGCGGACATGCAATGACATTTGGCGGATCCATGTGTGGTTCATGGGAAGAACACACATGCGATGACACTGGGTGGATCCACGTGTGGTTTGTGAGAAGAACACACATGCAATGACTCCGGTGGATCCATGTGTGGTTCATGGGAAGAACACACATGCAATGACACTAGTGGATCCATGTGTGGTCTGTGAGAAGAGCAGACATGCAACGACACCGGTGGATCCATGTGTGGTCTGCGGGAAGAACACACATGCAATGACACCGGTGGACCCATGTGTGCTCTGTGAGAAGAGCAGACATGCAACAACACCGGTGGATCCATGTGTGGTTTGTGAGAAGAACACACATGCAATGACACTGGTGGATCCATGTGTGGTATTTGGGAAGAACACACATGCAATGACACTGGTGATATGTGGTCTGTGAGAAGAACACACATCCAATGACTCTAGCTGTGGTTCATGAAAAGAGCAGACATGCAATGACACTCGTGGATCCATGTGTGTTTCATGGGAAGAACACACATGCAAATGACACTGTGGATCCATGTGTGGTATGTGGGAAGAACACATGCGATGACACTGTGGATCCATGTGTGGTTCATGGGAAAACACACATGCAATGACACAGGTGTGGTTCATGATATGGTCTTTGGGAAGAACACTCATGCAATGACACGTGTGGATCCATGTGTGGTCTGTGAGAAGAACACACATGCAACGACAGGTGTGGATCATGATTTGGTTTGTGAGAAGAACACACATGCAATGACACTGGTGGATCCATGTGTGGTATTTGGGAAGAACACACATGCAATGACACTGGATCCATGTGTGTTCATGAAGAACACACATCCAATGACTCTAGCTGTGGTTCATGAAAAGAGCAGACATGCAATGACACTGGTGGATCCATGTGTGGTTCATGGGAAGAACACACATGCGATGACACTGGGTGGATCCATGTGTGGGGTGTGAGAAGAACACACATGCAATAACACTGGGTGTGGTTCATGATATGGTTTGTGAGAAGAACAGACATGCAATGACACTAGTGGATCCATGTGTGGTCTGTGAGAAGAACACACATGCAACGACACTGGGTGTGGTTCATGATATGGCTTGTGAGAAGAACACACATGCAATGACACTGGTGGATCCATGTGTGATCTGTGGGAAGAACACATGCAATGACCTGGATCCACGTGTGGTGCATGAAAGAACACACATCCAATGACTCTAGCTGTGGTTCATGAGAAGAGCAGACATGCAATGACACTGGTGGATCCATGTGTGGTTGATGGGAAGAACACACATGCGATGCCATTGGGTGGATCCATGTGTGGTTTGTGAGAAGAACACACATGCAATGACACTGGATCCATGTGTGGTCTGTGAGAAGAACACGCATCCAATCACTCTAGCTATGGTTCATGAAAAGAGCAGACATGCAATGACACTGGTGGATCCATGTGTGGTTCATGGGAAGAACACACATGCGATGACACTGGGTGGATCCATGTGTGGTGTGTGAGAAGAACACACATGCAATAACACTGGGTGTGGTTCATGATATGGTTTGTGAGAAGAACAGACATGCAATGACACTAGTGGATCCATGTGTGGTCTGTGAGAAGAACACACATGCAACGACACTGGGTGTGGTTCATGATATGGTTTGTGAGAAGAACACACATGCAGTGACAGTGGTGGATCCATGTGTGGTCTTTGGGAAGAACACACATGCAATGACACTGGATCCATATATGGTCTGTGAGAAGAACACACATCCAACGACTCTAGCTGTGGTTCATGAAAAGAGCAGACAAGCAATGACACTGGTGGATCCATGTGTGGTTCATGGGAAGAACACACATGCAATGACACTGGTGGATCCATGTGTGGTATGTGGGAAGCACACATGCAATGAAAGCAGTGGATCCATGTGTGGTTCATAGGAAGAACACACATGCAATGACACAGGTGTGATTCATGATATGGTCTTTGGGAAGAACACACATGCAATGACATGGTGGATCCATGTGTGTGGTCTGTGAGAAGAACACATGCAAGGACACTGGGTGTGGTTCATGATATGGTTTGTGAGAAGAACACACATGCAATGACACTGGTGGATCCATGTGTGGTCTTTGGGAAGAACACACATGCAATGACCCTGGATCCATGTGTGGTCTGTGAGAAGAACACACATCGAATGACTCTAGCTGTGGTTCATGAAAAGAGCAGACATGCAATGACACTGGTGGATGCATGTGTGGTTCATGGGAAGAACACACATGCGATGACACTGGGTGGATCCATGTGTGGTGTGTGAGAAGAACACACATGCAATAACACCGGTGTGGTTCATGATATGGTTTGTGAGAAGAACAGACATGCAATGACACTAGTGGATCCATGTGTGGTGCGTGAGAAGAACACACATGCAACGACACTGGGTGTGGTTCATGATATGGCTTGTGAGAAGAACACACATGTAATGACACTGGTGGATCCATGTGTGGTCTTTGGGAAGAACACATGCAATGACACTTTGGATCCATGGGTGGTCTGTGAGAAGAACACACATCCAATGACTCTAGCTGTGGTTCATGAGAAGAGCAGACATGCAATGACACTGATGGATCCATGTGTGGTTCATGGGAAGAACACACATTTGATGACACTGGGTGGATCCACGTGTGGTTTGTGAGAAGAACACACATGCAATGACACAGGTGGATCCATGTGTGGTTCATGGGAAGAACACACATGAAATGACAATAGTGGATCCATGTGTGGTCTGTGAGAAGAGCACATATGCAACGACACCGTGGATCCATGTGTGGTTCAGGGAAGAACACACATGCAATGACACGGTGGACCCATGTGTGCTCTGTGAGAAGAGCACATGCAACAACACGGTGGATCCATGTGTTTTGTGAGAAGAACACAAATGAAATGACTCTGTTGGATCCATGTGTGGTATTTGGGAAGAACACACATGCAATGACAATGGTGATATGTGGTCTGTGAGAAGAACACACATCCAATGACTCTAGCTGTGGTTCATGAAAAGAGCAGACATGCAATGACACTGGTGGATCCATGTGTGTTTCATGGGAAGAACACACATGCAAATGACACTGGTGGATCCATGTGTGGTATGTGGGAAGAGCACACATGCGATGACACCGGTGGATCCATGTGTGGTTCATGGGAAAAACACACATGCAATGACACTGGGTGTGGTTCATGATATGGTCTTTGGGAAGAACACACATGCAATGACACTGGTGGATCCATGTGTGGTCTGTGAGAAGAACACACATGCAACGACACTGGGTGTGGTTCATGATATGGTTTGTGAGAAGAACAGACATGCAATGACACTAGTGGATCCATGTGTGGTCTGTGAGAAGAACACACATGCAACGACACTGGTGTGGTTCATGATATGGTTTGTGAGAAGAACACACATGCAATGACACTGGTGGATCCATGTGTGGTACTTGGGAAGAACACACATGCAATGACACTGGGTCCATGTGTGGTCTATGAGAAGAACACACATGCAATAACACTGGGTGTGGTTCATGATATGATTTGTGAGAAGAACAGACATGCAATGACACTAGTGGATCCATGTGTGGTCTGTGACAAGAACACACATGCAACGACACTGGGTGTGGTTCATGATATGGCTTGTGAGAAGAACACACATGCAATGACACTGGTGGATCCATGTGTGGTCTTTGGGAAGAACGCAGATGCAATGACACTGGATCCATGTGTGGTCTGTGAGAAGAACACACATCCAATGACTCTAGCTGTGGTTCATGAAAAGAGCAGACATGCAATGACACTGGTGGATCCATGTGTGGTAGATGGGAAGAACACACATGCGATGACATTGGGTGGATCCATGTGTGGTTTGTGAAGAACACACATGCAATGACTGGTGGATCAATGTGTAGTTCATGGGAAGAACACACATGCAATGACACTGGTGGATCCATGTGTGGACTGTGAGAAGAACAGACATGCAACGACTCTGGTGGATCCATGTGTGGTTTGTGGGAAGAACACACATGCAATGACACCGTTGGATCCATGTGTGCTCTGTGAGAAGAGCAGACATGCAACGACACCGGTGGATCCATGTGTGGTTTGTGAGAAGAACACACATGCAATGACACTGGTGGATCCATATTTGGTATTTGGTAAGAACACACATGCAATGACACTGGTGATATGTGGTCTGTGAGAAGAACACACATCCAATGACTCTAGTTGTGGTTCATGAAAAGAGCAGACAAGAAATGACCTTTGGTGGATCGATGTGTGGTTCATGGTAAGACCACACATGCAATGACACTGGTGGATCCATGTGTGGTATGTGGGAAGAGCACACATGCGATGACACCGGTGGATCCATGTGTGGTTCATGGAAAGAACACACATGCAATGACACTGGGTGTGTTTCATGATATGGTCTTTGGGAAGAACACACATGCAACGACACTGGGTGTGGTTCATGATATGGTTTGTGAGAAGAACACACATGCAATGACACTGGTGGATCCATGTGTGGTCTTTGGGAAGAACACACATGCAATGACACTGGATCCATGTGTGGTCTGTGAGAAGAACACACATCGAATGACTCTAGTTGTGGTTCATGAAAAGAGCAGACATGCAATGACACTAGCGGATCCATGAGTGGTTCATGGGAAGAACACACATGCGATGACACTGGGTGGATCCACGTGTGGTTTGTGAGAAGAACACACATGCAAGGACTCCGGTGGATCCATGTGTGGTTTGTGAGAAGAACACACATGCAATGACACTGGTGGATCCATGTGTGGTATTTGGGAAGAACACACATGCAATGACACTGGTGATATGTGGTCTGTGAGAAGAACACACATGCAACGACACTGGTGTGGTTCATGATATGGTTTGTGAGAAGAACACACATGCAATGACACTGGTGGATCCATGTGTGGTACTTGGGAAGAACACACATGCAATGACACTGGGTCCATGTGTGGTCTATGAGAAGAACACACATGCAATAACACTGGGTGTGGTTCATGATATGATTTGTGAGAAGAACAGACATGCAATGACACTAGTGGATCCATGTGTGGTCTGTGACAAGAACACACATGCAACGACACTGGGTGTGGTTCATGATATGGCTTGTGAGAAGAACACACATGCAATGACACTGGTGGATCCATGTGTGGTCTTTGGGAAGAACGCAGATGCAATGACACTGGATCCATGTGTGGTCTGTGAGAAGAACACACATCCAATGACTCTAGCTGTGGTTCATGAAAAGAGCAGACATGCAATGACACTGGTGGATCCATGTGTGGTTGATGGGAAGAACACACATGCGATGCCATTGGGTGGATCCATGTGTGGTTTGTGAGAAGAACACACATGCAATGACTCCGGTGGATCCATGTGTAGTTCATGGGAAGAACACACATGCAATGACACTGGTGGATCCATGTGTGGACTGTGAGAAGAACAGACATGCAACGACTCTGGTGGATCCATGTGTGGTTTGTGGGAAGAACACACATGCAATGACACCGTTGGATCCATGTGTGCTCTGTGAGAAGAGCAGACATGCAACGACACCGGTGGATCCATGTGTGGTTTGTGAGAAGAACACACATGCAGTGACACTGGTGGATCCATATTTGGCATTTGGTAAGAACACACATGCAATGACACTGGTGATATGTGGTCTATGAGAAGAACACACATCCAATGACTCTAGTTGTGGTTCATGAAAAGAGCAGACAAGAAATGACACTGGTGGATCCATGTGTGGTTCATGGGAAGAACACACATGCAATGACACTGGTGGATCCATGTGTGGTATGTGGGAAGAGCACACATGCGATGACACCGGTGGATCAATGTGTGGTTCATGGAAAGAACACACATGCAATGACACTGGGTGTGTTTCATGATATGGTCTTTGGGAAGAACACACATGCAACGACACTGGGTGTGGTTCATGATATGGTTTGTGAGAAGAACACACATGCAATGACACTGGTGGATCCATGTGTGGTCTTTGGGAAGAACACACATGCAATGACACTGGATCCATGTGTGGTGTGAGAAGAACACACATCGAATGACTCTAGTTGTGGTTCATGAAAAGAGCAGACATGCAATGACACTAGCGGATCCATGAGTGGTTCATGGGAAGAACACACATGCGATGACACTGGGTGGATCCACGTGTGGTTTGTGAGAAGAACACACATGCAAAGACTCCGGTGGATCCATGTGTGGTTTGTGAGAAGAACACACATGCAATGACACTGGTGGATCCATGTGGGGTAGTTGGGAAGAACACACATGCCATGACACGGTGATATGTTCTGTAAGAAGAACACACATCCAATGACTCTAGCTGTGGTTCATGAAAAGAGCAGACAAGCAATGACACTGGTGGATCCATGTGTGGTTCATGGGAAGAACACACATGCAATGACACTGGTGGATCCATGTGTGGTATGTGGGAAGAGCACACATGCGATGACACCGGTGGATCCATGTGTGGTTCATGGGAAGAACACACATGCAATGACACTGGGTGTGGTTCATGATATGGTCTTTGGGAAGAACACACATGCAATGACACTGGTGGATCCATGTGTGGTCTGTGAGAAGAACACACATGCAACGACACTGGGTGTGGTTCATGATATGGTTTGTGAGAAGAACACACATGCAATGACATTGGTGGATCCATGTGTGGTATTTGGGAAGAACACACATGCAAGGATACTGGATCCATGTGTGGTCTGTGAGAAGAACACACATCCAATGACTCTAGCTGTGGTTCATGAAAAGAGCAGACATGCAATGACACTGGTGGATCCATGTGTGGTTCATGAGAAGAACACACATGCGATGACACTGGGTGGATCCATGTGTGGTTTGTGAGAAGAACACACATGCAATGACACTGGGTGTGGTTCATGATATGGTCTATGAGAATAACACACATGCAATGACACTGGTGGATCCATGTGTGGTCTGTGAGAAGAAAACACATGCAACGACACTGGGTGTGGTTCATTATATGGTTTGTGAGAAGAACACACATGCAATGACACTGGTGATATGTGGTCTGTGAGAAGAACACACATGCAACGACACTGGTGTGGTTCATGATATGGTTTGTGAGAAGAACACACATGCAATGACACTGGTGGATCCATGTGTGGTACTTGGGAAGAACACACATGCAATGACACTGGGTCCATGTGTGGTCTATGAGAAGAACACACATGCAATAACACTGGGTGTGGTTCATGATATGATTTGTGAGAAGAACAGACATGCAATGACACTAGTGGATCCATCTGTGGCATGACAAGAACACACATGCAACGACACTGGGTGTGGTTCATGATATGGCTTGTGAGAAGAACACACATGCAATGACACTGGTGGATCCATGTGTGGTCTTTGGGAAGAACGCAGATGCAATGACACTGGATCCATGTGTGGTCTGTGAGAAGAACACACATCCAATGACTCTAGCTGTGGTTCATGAAAAGAGCAGACATGCAATGACACTGGTGGATCCATGTGTGGTTGATGGGAAGAACACACATGCGATGCCATTGGGTGGATCCATGTGTGGTTTGTGAGAAGAACACACATGCAATGACTCCGGTGGATCCATGTGTAGTTCATGGGAAGAACACACATGCAATGACACTGGTGGATCCATGTGTGGACTGTGAGAAGAACAGACATGCAACGACTGTGGATCCATGTGTGGTTTGTGGGAAGAACACATGCAATGACACCGTTGGATCCATGTGTGCTCTGTGAGAAGAGCAGACATGCAACGACACCGGTGGATCCATGTGTGGTTTGTGAGAAGAACACACATGCAGTGACACTGGTGGATCCATATTTGGCATTTGGTAAGAACACACATGCAATGACACTGGTGATATGTGGTCTATGAGAAGAACACACATCCAATGACTCTAGTTGTGGTTCATGAAAAGAGCAGACAAGAAATGACACTGGTGGATCCATGTGTGGTTCATGGGAAGAACACACATGCAATGACACTGGTGGATCCATGTGTGGTATGTGGGAAGAGCACACATGCGATGACACCGGTGGATCCATGTGTGGTTCATGGAAAGAACACACATGCAATGACACTGGGTGTGTTTCATGATATGGTCTTTGGGAAGAACACACATGCAACGACACTGGGTGTGGTTCATGATATGGTTTGTGAGAAGAACACACATGCAATGACACTGGTGGATCCATGTGTGGTCTTTGGGAAGAACACACATGCAATGACACTGGATCCATGTGTGGTCTGTGAGAAGAACACACATCGAATGACTCTAGTTGTGGTTCATGAAAAGAGCAGACATGCAATGACACTAGCGGATCCATGAGTGGTTCATGGGAAGAACACACATGCGATGACACTGGGTGGATCCACGTGTGGTTTGTGAGAAGAACACACATGCAAGGACTCCGGTGGATCCATGTGTGGTTTGTGAGAAGAACACACATGCAATGACACTGGTGGATCCATGTGTGGTATTTGGGAAGAACACACATGCAATGACACTGGTGATATGTGGTCTGTGAGAAGAACACACATCCAATGACTCTAGCTGTGGTTCATGAAAAGAGCAGACAAGCAATGACACTGGTGGATCCATGTGTGGTTCATGGGAAGAACACACATGCAATGACACTGGTGGATCCATGTGTGGTATGTGGGAAGAGCACACATGCGATGACACCGGTGGATCCATGTGTGGTTCATGTGAAGAACACACATGCAATGACACTGGGTGTGGTTCATGATATGGTCTTTGGGAAGAACACACATGCAATGACACTGGTGGATCCATGTGTGGTCTGTGAGAAGAACACACATGCAACGACACTGGGTGTGGTTCATGATATGGTTTGTGAGAAGAACACACATGCAATGACATTGGTGGATCCATGTGTGGTATTTGGGAAGAACACACATGCAAGGATACTGGATCCATGTGTGAGTACGGAGAAGAACACACATCCAATGACTCTAGCGTGGTTCATGAAAAGAGCGGACATGCAATGACACGTGTGGCTCCATGTGTGGTTCATGGGAAGAACACACATGCGATGACACTGGGTGGATCCATGTATGGTTTGTGAGAAGAACACACATGCAATGACACTGGGTGTGGTTCATGATATGGTCTATGAGAAAAACACACATGCAATGACCTTTGGTGGATCCATGTGTGGTCTGAGAAGAAAACACATGCAACGACACTGGGTGTGGTTCATTATATGGTTTGTGAGAAGAACACACATGCAATGACGCTGGTGGATCCATGTGTGGTCTTTGGGAAGAACACACATGCAATGACACAGGATCCATGTGTGGTGCATGAGAAGAAAACACATTCAATGACTCTAGTTGTGGTTCATGAAAAGCGGACATGCAATGACACTGGTGGATCCATGTGGCTCATGGGAAGAACACACATGCGATGACACTAGGTGGATCCACGTGTGGTTGTGAGAAGAACACACATGCAATGACACGGTGGATCAATGGGTGGTCAGTGAGAAGAGCATACATGCAACGACACCGGTGGATCCATGTGTGCTCTGTGGGAAGAACACACATGCAATGACACCGGTGGATCCATGTGTGCTCTGTGAGAAGAGAAGACATGCAACAACACCGGTGGATCCATGTGTGGTTTGTGAGAAGAACACACATGCAATGACACTGTGGATCCATGTGGTATTTGGGAAGAACACACGTGCAATGACACTTTGGTGATATGTCATCTGTGAGAAGAACACACATCCAATGACTAGCTGTGGTTCATGAAAAGAGCAGACATGCAATGCCACTGGTGGATCCATGTTTGTTTCATGGGAAGAACACACATGCAAATGACACTGGTGGATCCATGTGTGGTATGTGGCAAGAGCACACATGCGATGACATC
Source organism: Avena insularis (assembly GCA_023614405.1). NCBI lineage: Eukaryota > Viridiplantae > Streptophyta > Magnoliopsida > Poales > Poaceae > Avena > Avena insularis. The sequence goes on from CM042694.1 coordinate 566,033,260, forward strand.
GGTGGATCCATGTGTGGTTCTGGGAAGAACACACATGCAATGACCTTGGGTGTGGTTCATGATATGGTCTTTGGGAAGAACACACATGCAATGACACTGGTGGAGCCATGTGTGGTCTGTGAGAAGAACACACATGCAACGACACTAGGTGTGGTTCATGATATGGTTTGTGAGAAGAACACACATGCAATGACACTAGTGGATCCATGTGTGGTATTTGGGAAGAACACACATGCAATGACACTGGATCCATGTGTGGTGCATGAAGAACACACATCCAATGACTCTAGATATGGTTCATGAAAAGAGCGGACATGCAATGACACTTTGGTGGATCCATGTGTGTTTCATGGGAAGAAGACACATGCGATGACACTGGTGGATCCATGTGGTGTGTGAGAGAAGAACACACATGCAATGACACTTGGTGTGGTTCATGATATGGTTTGTGAGAAGAACAGACATGCAATGACACTGGTGGATCCATGTGGTGCTGTGAGAAGAGCGGACATGCACGACACTTGGTGGATCCATGTGCAGTCTGTGGGAAGAACACACATGCAATGACACGGTGGATCCATGTGTGCTCTGTGAGAAGAAACAGACATGCAACGACACACGGTGGATCCATGTGTGGTTTGTGAGAAGAACACACATGCAATGACACTTTGGTGGATCCATGTGTGGTCTTTGGGAAGAACACACATGCAATGACACTGTGATATGTGGTCTGTGAGAAGAACACACATCCAATGACTCTAGCTGTGATTCATGAAAAAGCGGACAAGCAATGACCTTGGTGGATCCATGTGGTTCATGGGAAGAACACACATGCAATGACAACTGGTGGATCCATGTGTGGTATGTGGGAAGAGCACACATGCCATGACACTGGTGGATCAATGTGAGGTTCCTGGGAAGAACACACATGCAATGACAGGTGTGGTTCATGATATGGTCTTTGGGAAGAACACGCATGCAATGACACGTGGATCCATGTGTGGTCTGAGAAGAACACACATGCAACGACACTGGGTGTGGTCCATGATATGGTTTGTGAGAAGAACACACATGCAATGACACTGGTGGATCCATGTGTGGTATTTGGGAAGAACACACATGCAATGAAACTGGATCCATGTGTGGTTCATGGGAAGAACACTCATGCAATGACTCTGGGTGTGGCTCATGAAAAGAGCAGACATGCAATGACACTGGTGGATCCATGTGTGGTTATTGGTAAGAACAAACATGCTATGACACTAGGTGTATACTTGTGTGGTTTGTGAGAAGAACACACATGCAAGGACACTGGGTCTGGTTATTGATTTGGTCTGTCAGAAGAACACACATGAAATGACCTTTGGTGGATCCATGTGTGGTGCGTGAGAAGAACACACACATGACAACGGGTGTGGTTCATGATATTGTTTGTGAGAAGAACACATGCAATGACACTGGTGGATCCATGTGTGGTATTTGGGAAGAACACGCATGCAATGACCTTTGGATCCATGTGTGGTGCAGTGAGAAGAACACACATCCAATGACTCTAGCCGTGGTTCATGAAAAGAGTGACATGCAATGATCTTGGTGGATCCATGTGTGGTTCATGGGAAGAACACACATGCGATGACACTGGTGGATCCATGTGTGGTGTGTGAGAAGAACACACATGCAATAACACTGTGTGGTTCATTATATGGTTTGTGAGAAGAACAGGACATGCAATGACACTAGTGGATCCATGTGTGGTATGTGAGAAGAACACAGATGCAACGACCTTTGGGTGTGGTTCATGATATGGTTTGTGAGAAGAACACACATGCAATGACATTGGTGGATCCATGTGTGGTCTTTGGGAAGAACACACATGCAATGACACTGGATCCATATATGGTCTATGAGAAGAACACACATCCAACGACTCTAGGCATGGTTCATGAAAAGAGCGGACAAGCAATGACATTTGGTGGATCCATGTGTGGTTCATGGGAAGAACATACATGCAATGACACTGGTGGATCCATGTGTGGTATGTGGGAAGAGCACACATGCAATGAAGCGGTGGATCCATGTGTGGTTCATAGGAAGAACACACATGCAATGACACGGTGTGGTTCATGATATGGTCTTTGGGAAGAACACACATGCAATGACACAGGTGGATCCATGTGTGGTGTGAGAAGAACACACATGCAACGACACTGGTGTGGTTCATGATATGGTTTGTGAGAAGAACACACATGCAATGACACTTTGGTGGATCCATGTGTGGTCTTTGGGAAGAACACACATGCAATGACACTGGATCCATGTGTGGTGCATGAGAACACACATCGAATGACTCTAGGCGTGGTTCATGAAAGAGCGGACATGCAATGACACTGGCGGATCCATGTGGTTCATGGGAAGAACACACAGGCGATGACCTTGGGTGGATCCCCGTGTGGTTTGGGAGAAGAACACAAATGAATTGAGTACGGTGGATCCAGTTGTGGTTCTTGGGAAGAACACACATGCAATGACACTAGTGGATCCATGTGTGGTGCTGTGAGAAGAGCAAACATGCAACGACACGGTGGATCCATGTGTGGTCTGCAGAAGAACACACATGCAATGACACCGGTGGACCCATGTGTGCTCTGTGAGAAGAGCAGACATGCAACAACACCGGTGGATCCATGTGTGGTTTGTGAGAAGAACACACATGCAATGACACTAGTGATATGTGGTCTGTGAGAAGAACACACATCCAATGACTCTAGCTGTGGTTCATGAAAAGAGTGCATGCAATGACACTGGTGGATCCATGTTTGTTTCATGGGAAGAACACACATGCAAATGACACTGGTGGATCCATGTGTGGTATGTGGGAAGAGCACACATGCAATGACACCGGTGGATCCATGTGTGGTTCATGGGAAAAACACACATGCAATGACACTGGGTGTGGTTCATGATATGGTCTTTGGGAAGAACACACATGCAATGACACTGGTGGATCCATGTGTGGTCTGTGAGAAGAACACAAATGCAACGACACTGGGTGTGGTTCATGATATGGTTTGTGAGAAGAACACACATGCAATGACACTGGTGGATCCATGTGTGGTATTTGGGAAGAACACACATGCAATGACACTGGATCCATGTGTGGTCTGTGAGAAGAACACACATCCAATGACTCTAGCTGTGGTTCATGAAAAGAGCGCACATGCAATGATCTTGGTGGATCCATGTGTGGTTCATGGGAAGAACACACATGCGATGACACTGGGTGGATCCATGTGTGGTGTGTGAGAAGAACACACATGCAATAACACTGGGTGTGGTTCATGATATGGTTTGTGAGAAGAACATACATGCAATGACACTAGTGGATCCATGTGTGGTCTGTGAGAAGAACACACATGCAACAGCGACACGGTGTGGTTCATGATATGGCTTGTGAGAAGAACACACATGCAATGACACGGGTGGATCCATGTGTGATCTTTGGGAAGAACACACATGCAATGACTTTGGATCCACGTAGTGGCAGGAGAAGAACACACATCCAATGACTCTAGCTGTGGTTCATGAGAAGCGGACATGCAATGACACTGGTGGATCCATGTGTGGTTGATGGGAAGAACACACATGCGATGCCATTGGGTAGATCCATGTGTGGTTTATGAGAAGAACACACATGCAATGACACTGGATCCATGTGTGGTCTGTGAGAAGAACACACATCCAATCACTCTAGCTGTGGTTCATGAAAAGAGGAGACATGCAATGACACAGTTGGATCCATGTGTGGTTCATGGGAAGAACACACATGCGATGACACTGGGTGGATCCATGTGTTGTCTGTGAGAAGAACATACATGCAATGACACTAGGTGTGGTTCATTATATGGTTTGTGAAGAATGACATGCAATGACACTAGTGGATCCATGTGTGGTATGTGAGAAGAACACACATGCAACGACACTGGGTGTGGTTCATGATATGGTTTGTGAGAAGAACACACATGCAATGACATTGGTGGATCCATGTGTGGTCTTTGGGAAGAACACACATGCAATGACACTGGATCCATATATGGTCTATGAGAAGAACACACATCCAACGACTCTAGCTGTGGTTAATGAAAAGAGCAGACAAGCAATGACACTGGTGGATCCATGTGTGGTTCATGGGAAGAACACACATGCAATGACACTGGTGGATCCATGTGTGGTATGTGGGAAGAGCACACATGCAATGAAACCGGTGGATCCATGTGTGGTTCATAGCAAGAACACACATGCAATGACACTGGGTGTGGTTCATGATATGGTCTTTGCGAAGAACACACATGCAATGACACTGGTGGATCCATGTGTGGTCTGTGAGAAGAACACACATGCAACGACACTGGGTGTGGTTCATGATATGGTTTGTGAGAAGAACACACATGCAATGACACTGATGGATCCATGTGTGGTCTTTGGGAAGAACACACATGCAATGACACTGGATCCATGTGTGGTCTGTGATAAGAACACACATCGAATGACTCTAGCTGTGGTTAATGAAAAGAGCAGACATGCAATGACACTGGCGGATCCATGTGTGGTTCATGGGAAGAACACACATGCGATGACACTGGGTGGATCCACGTGTGGTTTGTGAGAAGAACACACATGCAATGACTCCAGTGGATCCATGTGTGGTTCATGGGAAGAACACACATGCAATGACACTAGTGGATCCATGTGTGGTCTGTGAGAAGAGCAAACATGCAACGACACCGGTGGATCCATGTGTGGTCTGCGGGAAGAACACACATGCAATGACACCGGTGGACCCATGTGTGCTCTGTGAGAAGAGCAGACATGCAACAACACCGGTGGATCCATGTGTGATTTGTGAGAAGAACACACATGCAATGACACTGGTGGATCCATGTGTGGTATTTGGGAAGAACACACATGCAATGACACTGGTGATATGTGGTGCAGAGAAGAACACACATCCAATGACTCTAGCTGTGGTTCATGAAAAAGCGGACATGCAATGACACTCGTGGATCCATGTGTGTTTCATGGGAAGAACACACATGCAAATGACACTGTGGATCCATGTGTGGTATGTGGGAAGAGCACACATGCGATGACACTGGTGGATCCATGTGTGGTTCATGGGAAAAACACACATGCAATGACACAGGTGTGGTTCATGATATGGTCTTTGGGAAGAACACACATGCAATGACACTGGTGGATCCATGTGTGTGCAGGAGAAGAACACACATGCAACGACACTGGGTGTGGTTCATGATATGGTTTGTGAGAAGAATACACATGCAATGACACTGGTGGATCCATGTGTGGTATTTGGGAAGAACACACATGCAATGACACTTTGGATCCATGTGTGGTCATGAGAAGAACACACATCCAATGACTCTAGCGTGGTTCATGAAGAAGCGGACATGCAATGACAGTGGATCCATGTGTGGTTCATGGGAAGAACACACATGCGATGACCTGGGTGGATCCATGTGTGGGGTGTGAGAAGAACACACATGCAATAACAGGTGTGGTTCATGATATGGTTTGTGAGAAGAACAGACATGCAATGACACTAGTGGATCCATGTGGTGCGTGAGAAGAACACACATGCAACGACCTTTGGGTGTGGTTCATGATATGGCTTGTGAGAAGAACACACATGCAATGACATCGGTGGATCCATGTGTGATCTGTGGGAAGAACACACATGCAATGACACTGGATCCACGTGTGGTGCATCGAGAAGAACACACATCCAATGACTCTAGCTGTGGTTCATGAGAAGAGCAGACATGCAATGACACTGGTGGATCCATGTGTGGTTGATGGGAAGAACACACATGCGATGCCATTGGGTGGATCCATGTGTGGTTTGTGAGAAGAACACACATGCAATGACACTGGATCCATGTGTGGTCTGTGAGAAGAACACGCATCCAATCACTCTAGCTATGGTTCATGAAAAGAGCAGACATGCAATGACACTGGTGGATCCATGTGTGGTTCATGGGAAGAACACACATGCGATGACACTGGGTGGATCCATGTGTGGTGTGTGAGAAGAACACACATGCAATAACACTGGGTGTGGTTCATGATATGGTTTGTGAGAAGAACAGACATGCAATGACACTAGTGGATCCATGTGTGGTATGTGAGAAGAACACACATGCAACGACACTGGGTGTGGTTCATGATATGGTTTGTGAGAAGAACACACATGCAGTGACATTGGTGGATCCATGTGTGGTCTTTGGGAAGAACACACATGCAATGACACTGGATCCATATATGGTCTGTGAGAAGAACACACATCCAACGACTCTAGCTGTGGTTAATGAAAAGAGCAGACAAGCAATGACACTGGTGGATCCATGTGAGGTTCATGGGAAGAACACACATGCAATGACACTGGTGGATCCATGTGTGGTATGTGGGAAGAGCACACATGCAATGAAACCGGTGGATCCATGTGTGGTTCATAGGAAGAACACACATGCAATGACACTGGGTGTGATTCATGATATGGTCTTTGGGAAGAACACACATGCAATGACACTGGTGGATCCATGTGTGGTCTGTGAGAAGAACACACATGCAACGACACTGGGTGTGGTTCATGATATGGTTTGTGAGAAGAACACACATGCAATGACACTGGTGGATCCATGTGTGGTCTTTGGGAAGAACACACATGCAATGACCCTGGATCCATGTGTGGTCTGTGAGAAGAACACACATCGAATGACTCTAGCTGTGGTTCATGAAAAGAGCAGACATGCAATGACACTGGTGGATGCATGTGTGGTTCATGGGAAGAACACACATGCGATGACACTGGGTGGATCCATGTGTGGTGTGTGAGAAGAACACACATGCAATAACACTGGGTGTGGTTCATGATATGGTTTGTGAGAAGAACAGACATGCAATGACACTAGTGGATCCATGTGTGGTCTGTGAGAAGAACACACATGCAACGACACTGGGTGTGGTTCATGATATGGCTTGTGAGAAGAACACACATGTAATGACACTGGTGGATCCATGTGTGGTCTTTGGGAAGAACACACATGCAATGACACTGGATCCATGGGTGGTCTGTGAGAAGAACACACATCCAATGACTCTAGCTGTGGTTCATGAGAAGAGCAGACATGCAATGACACTGATGGATCCATGTGTGGTTCATGGGAAGAACACACATTTGATGACACTGGGTGGATCCACGTGTGGTTTGTGAGAAGAACACACATGCAATGACTCCGGTGGATCCATGTGTGGTTCATGGGAAGAACACACATGAAATGACACTAGTGGATCCATGTGTGGTCTGTGAGAAGAGCAGACATGCAACGACACCGGTGGATCCATGTGTGGTCTGCGGGAAGAACACACATGCAATGACACCGGTGGACCCATGTGTGCTGAGAGAAGCGGACATGCAACAACACCGGTGGATCCATGTGTGGTTTGTGAGAAGAACACAAATGCAATGACACTGGTGGATCCATGTGTGGTATTTGGGAAGAACACACATGCAATGACAATGGTGATATGTGGTCTGTGAGAAGAACACACATCCAATGACTCTAGCTGTGGTTCATGAAAAGAGCAGACATGCAATGACACTGGTGGATCCATGTGTGTTTCATGGGAAGAACACACATGCAAATGACACTGGTGGATCCATGTGTGGTATGTGGGAAGAGCACACATGCGATGACACCGGTGGATCCATGTGTGGTTCATGGGAAAAACACACATGCAATGACACTGGGTGTGGTTCATGATATGGTCTTTGGGAAGAACACACATGCAATGACACTGGTGGATCCATGTGTGGTCTGTGAGAAGAACACACATGCAACGACACTGGGTGTGGTTCATGATATGGTTTGTGAGAAGAACAGACATGTAATGACACTAGTGGATCCATGTGTGGTCTGTGAGAAGAACACACATGCAACGACACTGGTGTGGTTCATGATATGGTTTGTGAGAAGAACACACATGCAATGACACTGGTGGATCCATGTGTGGTACTTGGGAAGAACACACATGCAATGACACTGGGTCCATGTGTGGTCTATGAGAAGAACACACATGCAATAACACTGGGTGTGGTTCATGATATGATTTGTGAGAAGAACAGACATGCAATGACACTAGTGGATCCATGTGTGGTCTGTGACAAGAACACACATGCAACGACACTGGGTGTGGTTCATGATATGGCTTGTGAGAAGAACACACATGCAATGACACTGGTGGATCCATGTGTGGTCTTTGGGAAGAACACAGATGCAATGACACTGGATCCATGTGTGGTCTGTGAGAAGAACACACATCCAATGACTCTAGTTGTGGTTCATGAAAAGAGCAGACATGCAATGACACTGGTGGATCCATGTGTGGTTGATGGGAAGAACACACATGCGATGCCATTGGGTGGATCCATGTGTGGTTTGTGAGAAGAACACACATGCAATGACTCCGGTGGATCCATGTGTAGTTCATGGGAAGAACACACATGCAATGACACTGGTGGATCCATGTGTGGACTGTGAGAAGAACAGACATGCAACGACTCTGGTGGATCCATGTGTGGTTTGTGGGAAGAACACACATGCAATGACACCGTTGGATCCATGTGTGCTCTGTGAGAAGAGCAGACATGCAACGACACCGGTGGATCCATGTGTGGTTTGTGAGAAGAACACACATGCAATGACACTGGTGGATCCATATTTGGTATTTGGTAAGAACACACATGCAATGACACTGGTGATATGTGGTCTGTGAGAAGAACACACATCCAATGACTCTAGCTGTGGTTCATGAAAAGAGCAGACAAGAAATGACACTGGTGGATCCATGTGTGGTTCATGGGAAGAACACACATGCAATGACACTGGTGGATCCATGTGTGGTATGTGGGAAGAGCACACATGCGATGACACCGGTGGATCCATGTGTGGTTCATGGAAAGAACACACATGCAATGACACTGGGTGTGTTTCATGATATGGACTTTGGGAAGAACACACATGCAACGACACTGGGTGTGGTTCATGATATGGTTTGTGAGAAGAACACACATGCAATGACACTGGTGGATCCATGTGTGGTCTTTGGGAAGAACACACATGCAATGACACTGGATCCATGTGTGGTCTGTGAGAAGAACACACATCGAATGACTCTAGTTGTGGTTCATGAAAAGAGCAGACATGCAATGACACTAGCGGATCCATGAGTGGTTCATGGGAAGAACACACATGCGATGACACTGGGTGGATCCACGTGTGGTTTGTGAGAAGAACACACATGCAAGGACTCCGGTGGATCCATGTGTGGTTTGTGAGAAGAACACACATGCAATGACACTGGTGGATCCATGTGTGGTATTTGGGAAGAACACACATGCAATGACACTGGTGATATGTGGTGCGTGAGAAGAACACACATCCAATGACTCTAGCTGTGGTTCATGAAAAGAAGCGGACAAGCAATGACACTGGTGGATCCATGTGTGGTTCATGGGAAGAACACACATGCAATGACACTGGTGGATCCATGTGTGGTATGTGGGAAGAGCACACATGCGATGACACCGGTGGATCCATGTGTGGTTCATGGGAAGAACACACATGCAATGACACTGGGTGTGGTTCATGATATGGTCTTTGGGAAGAACACACATGCAATGACACTGGTGGATCCATGTGTGTACGTGAGAAGAACACACATGCAACTGGGTGTGGTGTGGTTCATGATATGGTTTGTGAGAAGAACACACATGCAATGACATTGGTGGATCCATGTGTGGTATTTGGGAAGAACACACATGCAAGGATACTGGATCCATGTGTGGTCTGTGAGAAGAACACACATCCAATGACTCTAGCTGTGGTTCATGAAAAGAGCAGACATGCAATGACACTGGTGGATCCATGTGTGGTTCATGAGAAGAACACACATGCGATGACACTGGGTGGATCCATGTGTGGTTTGTGAGAAGAACACACATGCAATGACACTGGGTGTGGTTCATGATATGGTCTATGAGAATAACACACATGCAATGACACTGGTGGATCCATGTGTGGTCTGTGAGAAGAAAACACATGCAACGACACTGGGTGTGGTTCATTATATGGTTTGTGAGAAGAACACACATGCAATGACGCTGGTGGATCCATGTGTGGTCTTTGGGAAGAACACACATGCAATGACACTGGATCCATGTGTGGTCTGTGAGAAGAAAACACATTCAATGACTCTAGCTGTGGTTCATGAAAAGAGCAGACATGCAATGACACTGGTGGATCCATGTGTGGCTCATGGGAAGAACACACATGCGATGACACTAGGTGGATCCACGTGTGGTTTGTGAGAAGAACACACATGCAATGACACTGGTGGATCAATGGGTGGTCAGTGAGAAGAGCATACATGCAACGACACCGGTGGATCCATGTGTGCTCTGTGGGAAGAACACACATGCAATGACACCGGTGGATCCATGTGTGCTCTGTGAGAAGAGAAGACATGCAACAACACCGGTGGATCCATGTGTGGTTTGTGAGAAGAACACACATGCAATGACACTGGTGGATCCATGTGTGGTATTTGGGAAGAACACACGTGCAATGACACTGGTGATATGTCGTCTGTGAGAAGAACACACATCCAATGACTAGCTGTGGTTCATGAAAAGAGCAGACATGCAATGACACTGGTGGATCCATGTTTGTTTCATGGGAAGAACACACATGCAAATGACACTGGTGGATCCATGTGTGGTATGTGGCAAGAGCACACATGCGATGACATCGGTGGATCCATGTGTGGTTCCTGGGAAGAACACACATGCAATGACACTGGGTGTGGTTCATGATATGGTCTTTGGGAAGAACACACATGCAATGACACTGGTGGATCCATGTGTGGTCTGTGAGAAGAACACACATGCAACGACACTAGGTGTGGTTCATGATATGGTTTGTGAGAAGAACACACATGCAATAACACTAGTGGATCCATGTGTGGTATTTGGGAAGAACACACATGCAATGACACTGGATCCATGTGTGGTCTGTGAGAAGAACACACATCCAATGACTCTAGATATGGTTCATGAAAAGAGCAGACATGCAATGACACTGGTGGATCCATGTGTGTTTCATGGGAAGAAGACACATGCGATGACACTGGGTGGATCCATGTGTGGTGTGTGAGAAGAACACACATGCAATGACACTGGGTGTGGTTCATGATATGGTTTGTGAGAAGAACAGACATGCAATGACACTGGTGGATCCATGTGTGGTCTGTGAGAAGAGCAGACATGCAACGACACTGGTGGATCCATGTCTGGTCTGTGGGAAGAACACACATGCAATGACACCGGTGGATCCATGTGTGCTCTGTGAGAAGAGCAGACATGCAACGACACCGGTGGATCCATGTGGTTTGTGAAGAACACACATGCAATGACTGGTGGATCCATGTGTGGTCTTTGGGAAGAACACACATGCAATGACACTTTGTGATATGTGGTTCTGTGAAGAACACACATCCAATGACTCTAGCTGTGATTCATGAAAAGAGCAGACATGCAATGACACTGGTGGATCCATGTGTGGTTCTTGGGAAGAACACACATGCAATGACACTGGTGGATCCATGTGTGGTATGTGGGAAGAGCACACATGCGATGACACCGGTGGATCCATGTGTGGTTCATGGAAAGAACACACATGCAATGACACTGGGTGTGTTTCATGATATGGACTTTGGGAAGAACACACATGCAACGACACTGGGTGTGGTTCATGATATGGTTTGTGAGAAGAACACACATGCAATGACACTGGTGGATCCATGTGTGGTCTTTGGGAAGAACACACATGCAATGACACTGGATCCATGTGTGAGTGAGAAGAACACACATCGAATGACTCTAGTTGTGGTTCATGAAAAGAGCACACATGCAATGACACTAGCGGATCCATGAGTGGTTCATGGGAAGAACACACATGCGATGACACTGGGTGGATCCACGTGTGGTTTGTGAGAAGAACACACATGCAATGACTCTGGTGGATCCATGTGTGGTTCATGAGAAGAACACACATGCAATGACACTGGTGGATCCATGTGTGGTATTTGGGAAGAACACACATGCAATGACACTGGTGATATGTGTGGTGAGAGAAGAACACACATCCAATGACTCTATGTGGTTCATGAAAAGCGGACAAGCAATGACCTTTGGTGGATCCATGTGTGGTTCATGGGAAGAACACACATGCAATGACACTGTGGATCCATGTTTGGTATGTGCGAAGATCAGACATGCGATGACACTGGTGGATCCATGTGTGGTTCATGGGAAGAACACGCATGCAATGACCGGTGTGGTTCATGATATGGTCTTTGGGAAGAACACACATGCAATGACACTGTGGATCCATGTGTGGTGCATGAGAAGAACACACATGCAACGACACTGGGTGTGGTTCATGATATGGTTTGTGAGAAGAACACACATGCAATGACATTGGTGGATCCATGTGTGGTATTTGGGAAGAACACACATGCAAGGATACTGGATCCATGTGTGGTCTGTGAGAAGAACACACATCCAATGACTCTAGCTGTGGTTCATGAAAAGAGCAGACATGCAATGACACTGGTGGATCCATGTGTGGTTCATGAGAAGAACACACATGCGATGACACTGGGTGGATCCATGTGTGGTTTGTGAGAAGAACACACATGCAATGACACTGGGTGTGGTTCATGATATGGTCTATGAGAATAACACACATGCAATGACACTGGTGGATCCATGTGTGGTCTGTGAGAAGAAAACACATGCAACGACACTGGGTGTGGTTCATTATATGGTTTGTGAGAAGAACACATGCAATGACGCTGGTGGATCCATGTGTGGTCTTTGGGAAGAACACACATGCAATGACACTGGATCCATGTGTGGTCTGTGAGAAGAAAACACATTCAATGACTCTAGCTGTGGTTCATGAAAAGAGCAGACATGCAATGACACTGGTGGATCCATGTGTGGCTCATGGGAAGAACACACATGCGATGACACTAGGTGGATCCACGTGTGGTTTGTGAGAAGAACACACATGCAATGACACTGGTGGATCAATGGGTGGTCAGTGAGAAGAGCATACATGCAACGACACCGGTGGATCCATGTGTGCTCTGTGGGAAGAACACATGCAATGACACCGGTGGATCCATGTGTGCTCTGTGAGAAGAGAAGACATGCAACAACACCGGTGGATCCATGTGTGGTTTGTGAGAAGAACACACATGCAATGACACTGGTGGATCCATGTGTGGTATTTGGGAAGAACACACGTGCAATGACACTGGTGATATGTGTGGTCAGGAGAAGAACACACATCCAATGACTAGCTGTGGTTCATGAAAAGAGCAGACATGCAATGCCACTGGTGGATCCATGTTTGTTTCATGGGAAGAACACACATGCAAATGACACTGGTGGATCCATGTGTGGTATGTGGCAAGAGCACACATGCGATGACATCGGTGGATCCATGTGTGGTTCCTGGGAAGAACACACATGCAATGACACTGGGTGTGGTTCATGATATGGTCTTTGGGAAGAACACACATGCAATGACACTGGTGGATCCATGTGTGGTCTGTGAGAAGAACACACATGCAACGACACTAGGTGTGGTTCATGATATGGTTTGTGAGAAGAACACACATGCAATAACACTAGTGGATCCATGTGTGGTATTTGGGAAGAACACACATGCAATGACACTGGATCCATGTGTGGTCTGTGAGAAGAACACACATCCAATGACTCTAGATATGGTTCATGAAAAGAGCAGACATGCAATGACACTGGTGGATCCATGTGTGTTTCATGGGAAGAAGACACATGCGATGACACTGGGTGGATCCATGTGTGGTGTGTGAGAAGAACACACATGCAATGACACTGGGTGTGGTTCATGATATGGTTTGTGAGAAGAACAGACATGCAATGACACTGGTGGATCCATGTGTGGTCTGTGAGAAGAGCAGACATGCAACGACCTTTGGTGGATCCATGTCTGTGGGAAGAACACATGCAATGACACGGTGGATCCATGTGTGCTCTGTGAGAAGAACACACATTCAACGACACCGGTGGATCCATGTGTGGTTTGTGAGAAGAACACACATGCAATGACACTGGTGGATCCATGTGTGGTCTTTGGGAAGAACACACATGCAATGACACTGGTGATATGTGGTCTGTGAGAAGAACACACATCCAATGACTCTAGCTGTGATTCATGAAAAGAGCAGACAAGCAATGACACTGGTGGATCCATGTGTGGTTCATGGGAAGAACACACATGCAATGACACTGGTGGATCCATGTGTGGTATGTGGGAAGAGCACACATGCGGTGACACCGGTGGATCCATGTGTGGTTCATGGGAAGAACACACATGCAATGACACTGGGTGTGGTTCATGATATGGTCTTTGGGAAGAACACGCATGCAATGACACTGGTGGATCCATGTGTGGTCTGTGAGAAGAACACACATGCAACGACACTGGGTGTGGTTCATGATATGGTTTGTGAGAAGAACACACATGCAATGACACTGGTGGATCCATGTGTGGTATTTGGGAAGAACACACATGCAATGACACTGGATCCATGTGTGGTCTGTGAGAAGAACACACATACAATGACTCTAGCTGTGGTTCATGAAAAGAGCAGACATGCAATGACACTGGTGGATCCATGTGTGGTTCATGGGAAGAACACACATGCGATGACACTAGGTGGATCCATGTGTGGTTTGTGAGAAGAACACACATGCAAGGACACTGGGTCTGGTTCATGATATGGTCTGTCAGAAGAACACACATGCAATGACACTGGTGGATCCATGTGTGGTCTGTGAGAAGAACACACATGCAACGACACTGGGTGTGGTTCATGATATTGTTTGTGAGAAGAACACACATGCAATGACACTGGTGGATCCATGTGTGGTATTTGGGAAGAACACACATGCAATGACACTGGATCCATGTGTGGTCTGTGAGAAGAAAACACATCCAATGACTCTAGCTGTGGTTCATGAAAAGAGCAGACATGCAATGACACTGGTGGATCCATGTGTGGTTCATGGGAAGAACACACATGCGATGACACTAGGTGGATCCATGTGTGGTGTGTGAGAAGAACACACATGCAATAACACTGGGTGTGGTTCATGATATGGTTTGTGAGAAGAACAGACATGCAATGACACTAGTGGATCCATGTGTGGTCTGTGAGAAGAACACACATGCAACGACACTGGGTGTGGTTCATTGTATGGTTTGTGAGAAGAACACACATGCAATGACATTGGTGGATCCATGTGTGGTCTTTGGGAAGAACACACATGCAATGACACTGGATCCATATATGGTCTGTGAGAAGAACACACATCCAACGATTCTAGCTGTGGTTCATGAAAAGAGCAGACAAGCAATGACACTGGTGGATCCATGTGTGGTTCATGGGAAGAACACACATGCAATGACACTGGTGGATCCATGTGTGGTATGTGGGAAGAGCACACATGCAATGAAACCGGTGGATCCATGTGTGGTTCATAGGAAGAACACACATGCAATGACACTGGGTGTGGTTCATGATATGGTCTTTGGGAAGAACACACATGCAATGACACTGGTGGATCCATGTGTGGTCTGTGAGAAGAACACACATGCACGGACGCCAGGTGTGGTTCCTGCTGTGGTTTGTGAGAAGAACACACATGCAATGACACTGGTGGATCCATGTGTGGTCTTTGGGAAGAACACACATGCAATGACACTGGATCCATGTGTGGTCTGTGAGAAGAACACACATCGAATGACTCTAGCTGTGGTTCATGAAAAGAGCAGACATGCAATGACACTGGTGGATGCATGTGTGGTTCATGGGAAGAACACACATGCGATGACACTGGGTGGATCCATATGTGGTGTGTGAGAAGAACACACATGCAATAACACTGGGTGTGGTTCATGATATGGTTTGTGAGAAGAACAGACATGCAATGACACTAGTGGATCCATGTGTGGTCTATGAGAAGAACACACATGCAACGACACTGGGTGTGGTTCATGATATGGCTTGTGAGAAGAACACACATGCAATGACACTGGTGGATCCATGTGTGGTCTTTGGGAAGAACACACATGCAATGACACTGGATCCATGTGTGGTCTGTGAGAAGAACACACATCCAATGACTCTAGCTATGGTTCATGAGAAGAGCAGACATGCAATGACACTGATGGATCCATGTGTGGTTCATGGGAAGAACACACATGCAATGACACTGGGTGGATCCACGTGTGGTTTGTGAGAAGAACACACATGCAATGACTCCGGTGGATCCATCTGTGGTTCATGGGAAGAACACACATGCAATGACACTAGTGGATCCATGTGAGGTCTGTGAGAAGAGCAGACATGCAACGACACCGGTGGATCCATGTGTGGTCTGCGGGAAGAACACACATGCAATGACACCGGTGGACCCATGTGTGCTATGTGAGAAGAGCAGACATGCAACAACACCGGTGGATCCATGTGTGGTTTGTGAGAAGAACACACATGCAATGACACTGGTGGATCCATGTGTGGTATTTGGGAAGAACACACATGCAATGACAATGGTGATATGTGGTCTGTGAGAAGAACACACATCCAATGACTCTAGCTGTGGTTCATGAAAAGAGCAGACATGCAATGACACTGGTGGATCCATGTGTGTTTCATGGGAAGAACACACATGCAAATGACACTGGTGGATCCATGTGTGGTATGTGGGAAGAGCACACATGCGATGACACCGGTGGATCCATGTGTGGTTCATGGGAAAAACACACATGCAATGACACTGGGTGTGGTTCATGATATGGTCTTTGGGAAGAACACACATGCAATGACACTGGTGGATCCATGTGTGGTCTGTGAGAAGAACACACATGCAACGACACTGGGTGTGGTTCATGATATGGTTTGTGAGAAGAACACACATGCAATGACACTGGTGGATCCATGTGTGGTATTTGGGAAGAACACACATGCAATGACACTGGTGGATCCATGTGTGGTATTTGGGAAGAACACACATGCAATGACAATGGTGATATGTGGTCTGTGAGAAGAACACACATCCAATGACTCTAGCTGTGGTCCATGAAAAGAGCAGACATGCAATGACACTGGTGGATCCATGTGTGTTTCATGGGAAGAACACACATGCAAATGACACTGGTGGATCCATGTGTGGTATGTGGGAAGAGCACACATGCGATGACACCGGTGGATCCATGTGTGGTTCATGGGAAAAACACACATGCAATGACACTGGGTGTGGTTCATGATATGGTCTTTGGGAAGAACACACATGCAATGACACTGGTGGATCCATGTGTGGTCTGTGAGAAGAACACACATGCAACGACACTGGGTGTGGTTCATGATATGGTTTGTGAGAAGAACACACATGCAATGACACTGGTGGATCCATGTGTGGTATTTGGGAAGAACACACATGCAATGACACTTGGTCCATGTGTGGTCTGTGAGAAGAACACACATGCAATAACACTGGGTGTGGTTCATCATATGATTTGTGAGAAGAACAGACATGCAATGACACTAGTGGATCCATGTGTGGTCTGTGACAAGAACACACATGCAACGACACTAGGTGTGGTTCATGATATGGCTTGTGAGAAGAACACACATGCAATGACACTGGTGGATCCATGTGTGGTCTTTGGGAAGAATACACATGCAATGACACTAGATCCATGTGTGGTCTATGAGAAGAACACACATCCAATGACTGTAGCTGTGGTTCATGAAAAGAGCAGACATGCAATGACACTGGTGGATCCATGTGTGGTTGATGGGAAGAACACACATGCGATGCCATTGGGTGGATCCATGTGTGGTTTGTGAGAAGAACACACATGCAATGACTCCGGTGGATCCATGTGTAGTTCATGGGAAGAACACACATGCAATGACACTGGTGGATCCATGTGTGGACTGTGAGAAGAACAGACATGCAACGACACTGGTGGATCCATGTGTGGTCTGTGGGAAGAACACACATGCAATGACACCGGTGGATCCATGTGTGCTCTGTGAGAAGAGCAGACATGCAACGACACCGGTGGATCCATGTGTGGTTTGTGAGAAGAACACACATGCAATGACACTGGTGGATCCATGTGTGGTATTTGGGAAGAACACACATGCAATGGCCCTGGTGATATGTGGTCTGTGAGAAGAACACACATCCAATGACTCTAGCTGTGGTTAATGAAAAGAGCAGACATGCAATGACACTGGTGGATCCATGTGTGGTTCATGGGAAGAACACACATGCAATGACACTGGTGGATCCATGTGTGGTATGTGGGAAGAGCACACATGCGATGACACCGGTGGATCCATGTGTGGTTCATGGGAAGAACACACATGCAATGACACTGGGTGTGGTTCATGATATGGTCTTTGGGAAGAACACACATGCAATGACACTGGTGGATCCATGTGTGGTCTGTGAGAAGAACACACATGCAACGACACTGGGTGTGGTTCATGATATGGTTTGTGAGAAGAACACACATGCAATGACACTGGTGGATCCATGTGTGGTCTTTGGGAAGAACACACATGCAATGACACTGGATCCATGTGTGGTCTGTGAGAAGAACACACATCGAATGACTCTAGTTGTTGTTCATGAAAAGAGCAGACATGCAATGACACTAGCGGATCCATGTGTGGTTCATGGGAAGAACACACATGCAATGACACTGGGTGGATCCACGTGTGGTTTGTGAGAAGAACACACATGCAAGGACTCCGGTGGATCCATGTGTGGTTTGTGAGAAGAACACACATGCAATGACACTGGTGGATCCATGTGTGGTATTTGGGAAGAACACACATGCAATGACACTGGTGATATGTGGTTTGTGAGAAGAACACACATCCAATGACTCTAGCTGTGGTTCATGAAAAGAGCAGACAAGCAATGACACTAGTGGATCCATGTGTGGTTCATGGGAAGAACACACATGCAATGACACTGGTGGATCCATGTGTGGTATGTGTTAAGAGCACACATGCGATGACACCGGTGGATCCATATGTGGTTCATGGGAAGAACACACATGGAATGACACTGGGTGTGGTTCATGATATGGTCTTTGGGAAGAACACACATGCAATGACACTGGTGGATCCATGTGTGGTCTGTGAGAAGAACACACATGCAACGACACTGGGTGTGGTTCATGATATGGTTTGTGAGAAGAACACACATGCAATGACACTGGTGGATCCATGTGTGGTATTTGGGAAGAACACACATGCAAGGATACTGGATCCATGTGTGGTCTGTGAGAAGAACACACATCCAATGACTCTAGCTGTGGTTCATGAAAAGAGCAGACATGCAATGACACTGGTGGATCCATGTGTGGTTCATGAGAAGAACAAACATGCGATGACACTGGGTGGATCCATGTGTGGTTTGTGAGAAGAACACACATGCAATGACACTGGGTGTGGTTCATGATATGGTCTATGAGAATAACACACATGCAATGACACTGGTGAATCCATGTGTGGTCTGTGAGAAGAAAACACATGCAACGACACTGGGTGTGGTTCATTATATGGTTTGTGAGAAGAACACACATGCAATGACACTGGTGGATCCATGTGAGGTCTTTGGGAAGAACACACATGCAATGACACTGGATCCATGTGTGGTCTGTGAGAAGAAAACACATTCAATGACTCTAGCTGTGGTTCATGAAAAGAGCAGACATGCAATGACACTGGTGGATCCATGTGTGGCTCATGGGAAGAACACACATGCGATGACACTAGGTGGATCCACGTGTGGTTTGTGAGAAGAACACACATGCAATGACTCCGGTGGATCCCTGTGTGGTTCATGGGAAGAACACACATGCAATGGCACTGGTGGATCCATGGGTGGTCTGTGAGAAGAGCAGACATGCAACGACACCGGTGGATCCATGTGTGCTCTGTGGGAAGAACACACATGCAATGACACCGGTGGATCCATGTGTGCTCTGTGAGAAGAGCAGACATGCAACAACACCGGTGGATCCATGTGTGGTTTGTGAGAAGAACACACATGCAATGACACTGGTGGATCCATGCGTGGTATTTCGGAAGAACACACGTGCAATGACACTGGTGATATGTCGTCTGTGAGAAGAACACACATCCAATGACTCTAGCTGTGGTTCATGAAAAGAGCAGACATGCAATGACACTGGTGGATCCATGTTTGTTTCATGGGAAGAACACACATGCAAATGACACTGGTGGATCCATGTGTGGTATGTGGCAAGAGCACACATGCGATGACATCGGTGGATCCATGTGTGGTTCCTGGGAAGAACACACATGCAATGACACTGGGTGTGGTTCATGATATGGTCTTTGGGAAGAACACACATGCAATGACACTGGTGGATCCATGTGTGGTCTGTGAGAAGAACACACATGCAACGACACTAGGTGTGGTTCATGATATGGTTTGTCAGAAGAACACACATGCAATGACACTAGTGGATCCATGTGTGGTATTTGGGAAGAACACACATGCAATGACACTGGATCCATGTGTGGTCTGTGAGAAGAACACACATCCAATGACTCTAGCTATGGTTCATGAAAAGAGCAGACATGCAATGACACTGGTGGATCCATGTGTGTTTCATGGGAAGAACACACATGCAAATGACACTGGTGGATCCATGTGTGGTATGTGGGAAGAGCACACATGCGATGACACCGGTGGATCCATGTGTGGTTCATGGGAAAAACACACATGCAATGACACTGGGTGTGGTTCATGATATGGTCTTTGGGAAGAACACACATTCAATTTCACTGGTGGATCCATGTGTGTGCATGAGAAGAACACACATGCAACGACACTGGGTGTGGTTCATGATATGGTTTGTGAGAAGAACACACATGCAATGACACTGGTGGATCCATGTGTGGTATTTGGGAAGAACACACATGCAATGACACTTGGTCCATGTGTGGTCTGTGAGAAGAACACACATGCAATAACACTGGGTGTGGTTCATGATATGATTTGTGAGAAGAACAGACATGCAATGACACTAGTGGATCCATGTGTGGTCTGTGACAAGAACACACATGCAACGACACTAGGTGTGGTTCATGATATGGCTTGTGAGAAGAACACACATGCAATGACACTGGTGGATCCATGTGTGGTCTTTGGGAAGAATACACATGCAATGACACTAGATCCATGTGTGGTCTATGAGAAGAACACACATCCAATGACTCTAGCTGTGGTTCATGAAAAGAGCAGACATGCAATGACACTGGTGGATCCATGTGTGGTTGATGGGAAGAACACACATGCGATGCCATTGGGTGGATCCATGTGTGGTTTGTGAGAAGAACACACATGCAATGACTCCGGTGGATCCATGTGTAGTTCATGGGAAGAACACACATGCAATGACACTGGTGGATCCATGTGTGGACTGTGAGAAGAACAGACATGCAACGACACTGGTGGATCCATGTGTGGTCTGTGGGAAGAACACACATGCAATGACACCGTTGGATCCATGTGTGCTCTGTGAGAAGAGCAGACATGCAACGACACCGGTGGATCCATGTGTGGTTTGTGAGAAGAACACACATGCAATGACACTGGTGGATCCATGTTTGGTATTTGGGAAGAACACACATGCAATGACGCTGGTGATATGTGGTCTGTGAGAAGAACACACATCCAATGACTCTAGCTGTGGTTCATGAAAAGAGCAGACAAGCAATGACACTGGTGGATCCATGTGTGGTTCATGGGAAGAACACACATGCAATGACACTGGTGGATCCATGTGTGGTATGTGGGAAGAGCACACATGCGATGACACCGGTGGATCCATGTGTGGTTCACGGAAAGAACACACATGCAATGACACTGGGTGTGGTTCATGATATGGTCTTTGGGAAGAACACACATGCAATGACACTGGTGGATCCATGTGTGGTCTGTGAGAAGAACACACATGCAACGACACTGGGTGTGGTTCATGATATGGTTTGTGAGAAGAACACACATGCAATGACACTGGTGGATCCATGTGTGGTCTTTGGGAAGAACACACATGCAATGACACTGGATCCATGTGTGGTCTGTGAGAAGAACACACATCGAATGACTCTAGTTGTTGTTCATGAAAAGAGCAGACATGCAATGACACTAGCGGATCCATGTGTGGTTCATGGGAAGAACACACATGCAATGACACTGGGTGGATCCACGTGTGGTTTGTGAGAAGAACACACATGCAAGGACTCCGGTGGATCCATGTGTGGTTTGTGAGAAGAACACACATGCAATGACACTGGTGGATCCATGTGTGGTATTTGGGAAGAACACACATGCAATGACACTGGTGATATGTGGTTTGTGAGAAGAACACACATCCAATGACTCTAGCTGTGGTTCATGAAAAGAGCAGACAAGCAATGACACTAGTGGATCCATGTGTGGTTCATGGGAAGAACACACATGCAATGACACTGGTGGATCCATGTGTGGTATGTGTTAAGAGCACACATGCGATGACACCGGTGGATCCATATGTGGTTCATGGGAAGAACACACATGGAATGACACTGGGTGTGGTTCATGATATGGTCTTTGGGAAGAACACACATGCAATGACACTGGTGGATCCATGTGTGGTCTGTGAGAAGAACACACATGCAACGACACTGGGTGTGGTTCATGATATGGTTTGTGAGAAGAACACACATGCAATGACACTGGTGGATCCATGTGTGGTATTTGGGAAGAACACACATGCAAGGATACTGGATCCATGTGTGGTCTGTGAGAAGAACACACATCCAATGACTCTAGCTGTGGTTCATGAAAAGAGCAGACATGCAATGACACTGGTGGATCCATGTGTGGTTCATGAGAAGAACACACATGCGATGACACTGGGTGGATCCATGTGTGGTTTGTGAGAAGAACACACATGCAATGACACTGGGTGTGGTTCATGATATGGTCTATGAGAATAACACACATGCAATGACACTGGTGAATCCATGTGTGGTCTGTGAGAAGAAAACACATGCAACGACACTGGGTGTGGTTCATTATATGGTTTGTGAGAAGAACACACATGCAATGACACTGGTGGATCCATGTGAGGTCTTTGGGAAGAACACACATGCAATGACACTGGATCCATGTGTGGTCTGTGAGAAGAAAACACATTCAATGACTCTAGCTGTGGTTCATGAAAAGAGCAGACATGCAATGACACTGGTGGATCCATGTGTGGCTCATGGGAAGAACACACATGCGATGACACTAGGTGGATCCACGTGTGGTTTGTGAGAAGAACACACATGCAATGACTCCGGTGGATCCCTGTGTGGTTCATGGGAAGAACACACATGCAATGGCACTGGTGGATCCATGGGTGGTCTGTGTGAAGAAGAGCAAACATGCAACGACACCGGTGGATCCATGTGTGGTCTGTGGGAAGAACACACATGCAATGACACCGGTGGATCCATGTGTGCTCTGTGAGAAGAGCAGACATGCAACAACACCGGTGGATCCATGTGTGGTTTGTGAGAAGAACACACATGCAATGACACTGGTGGATCCATGTGTGGTATTTGGGAAGAACACACGTGCAATGACACTGGTGATATGTCATCTGTGAGAAGAACACACATCCAATGACTAGCTGTGGTTCATGAAAAGAGCAGACATGCAATGCCACTGGTGGATCCATGTTTGTTTCATGGGAAGAACACACATGCAAATGACACTGGTGGATCCATGTGTGGTATGTGGCAAGAGCACACATGCGATGACATCGGTGGATCCATGTGTGGTTCCTGGGAAGAACACACATGCAATGACACTGGGTGTGGTTCATGATATGGTCTTTGGGAAGAACACACATGCAATGACACTGGTGGATCCATGTGTGGTCTGTGAGAAGAACACACATGCAACGACACTAGGTGTGGTTCATGATATGGTTTGTCAGAAGAACACACATGCAATGACACTAGTGGATCCATGTGTGGTATTTGGGAAGAACACACATGCAATGACACTGGATCCTTGTGTGGTCTGTGAGAAGAACACACATCCAATGACTCTAGCTATGGTTCATGAAAAGAGCAGACATGCAATGACACTGGTGGATCCATGTGTGTTTCATGGGAAGAACACACATGCGATGACACTAGGTGGATCCATGTGTGGTGTGTGAGAAGAACACACATGCAATGACACTGGGTGTGGTTCATGATATGGTCTTTGGGATGAACACACATGCAATGACACTGGTGGATCCATGTGTGGTCTGTGAGAAGAACACACATGCAACGACACTGGGTGTGGTTCATGATATGGTCTGTCAGAAGAACACACATGCAATGACACTGGTGGATCCATGTGTGGTCTGTGAGAAGAACACACATGCAACGACACTGGGTGTGGTTCATGATATTGTTTGTGAGAAGAACACACATGCAATGACACTGGTGGATCCATGTGTGGTATTTGGGAAGAACACACATGCAATGACACTGGATCCATGTGTGGTCTGTGAGAAGAACACACATCCAATGACTCTAGCTGTGGTTCATGAAAAGAGCAGACATGCAATGACACTGGTGGATCCATGTGTGGTTCATGGGAAGAACACACATGCGATGACACTGGGCGGATCCATGTGTGGTTTGTGAGAAGAACACACATGCAAGGACACTGGGTGTGGTTCATGATATGGTCTGTGAGAAGAACACACATGCAATGACACTGGTGGATCCATGTGTGGTCTGTGAGAAGAACACACATGCAACGACACTGGGTGTGGTTCATGATATTGTTTGTGAGAAGAACACACATGCAATAACACTGGTGGATCCATGTGTGGTATTTGGGAAGAACACACATGCAATGACACTGGATCCATGTGTGGTCTATGAGAAGAACACACATCCAATGACTCTAGCTGTGGTTCATGAAAAGAGCAGACATGCAATGACACTGGTGGATCCATGTGTGGTTCATGGGAAGAACACACATGCAATGACACTGGGTGGATCCATGTGTGGTTTGTGAGAAGAACACACATGCAATGACTCTGGTGGATCCATGTGTGGTTCATGGGAAGAACACACATGCAATGAATCTGGGTGTGGCTCATGATATGGTTTGTGAGAAGAGCAGACATGCAACGACACCGGTGGATCCATGTGTGGTATTTGGGAAGAACACACATGCAATGACACTGGGTGTGGTTCATGATATGGTTTGTGAGAAGAACACACATGCAATGACACTGGTGGATCCATGTGTGGTATTTGGGAAGAACACACATGCAATGACACTGGATCCATGTGTGGTCTGTGAGAAGAACACACATCCAATGACTCTAGATGTGGTTCATGAAAAGAGCAGACATGCAATGACACTGGTGGATCCATGTGTGGTTCATGGGAAGAATACACATGCGATGACACTGGGTGGATCCATGTGTGGTTTGTGAGAAGACCACACATGCAATGACTCTGGTGGATCCATGTGTGGTTCATGGGAAGAACACACATGCAATGACTCTGGGTGTGGCTCATGATATGGTCTGTGAGAAGAGCAGACATGCAACGACACCGGTGGATCCATGTGTGGTATTTGGGAAGAACACACATGCAATGACACTGGGTGTGGTTCATGATATGGTTTGTGAGAAGAACACACATGCAATGACACTGGTTGATCCATGTGTGGTCTTTGGGAAGAACACACATGCAATGACACTAGATCCATGTGTGGTCTGTGAGAAGAACACACATCCAATGACTCTAGCTGTGGTTCATGAAAAGAGCAGACATGCAATGACAATGGTGTATCCATGTGTTGTTCATGGGAACAACACACATGCGATGACACTGGGTGGATCCATGTGTGGTTTGTGAGAAGAACACACATGCAATGACTCCGGTGGATCCATGTGTGGTTCATGGGAAGAACACACATGCGATCATTCTAGGTGGATCAATGTGTGGTCTGTGAGAAGAGCAGACATGCAACGACACCGTTGGATCCATGTGTGGTGTTTGGGAAGAACACACATGCAATGACACTTGTGGATCTATGTGTGGTCTATGAGAAGAACACACATGCACCGACACTGGGTGTGGTTCATGATATGGTTTGTGAGAAGAACACACATGCAATGACACTGGTGGATCCATGTGTGGTATTTGGGAAGAACATACATGCAATGACACTGGATCCATGTGTGGTCTGTGAGAAGAGAAGACATGCAACGACACTGGTGGATCCATGTGTGGTCTGTGGGAAGAACACACATGCAATGACACCGGTGGATCCATGTGTGCTCTGTGAGAAGAGCATACATGCAACGACACCGGTGGATCCATGTGTGGTTTGTGAGAAGAACACACATGCAATGACACTGGTGGATCCATGTGTGGTCTTTGGGAAGAACACACATGCAATGACACTGGTGATATGTGGTCTGTGAGAAGAACACACATCCAATGACTCTAGCTGTGGTTCATGAAAAGAGCAGACAAGCAATGACACTGGTGGATCCATGTGTGCTTCATGGGAAGAACACACATGCAATTACACTGGTCGATCCATGTGTGGTATGTGGGAAGAGCACACATGCGATGACACCGGTGGATGCATGTGTGGTTCATGGGAAGGACACACATGCAATGACAGTGGGTGTGGTTCATGATATGGTCTTTGGGAAGAACACACATGCAATGACACTGGTGGATCCATGTGTGGTCTGTGAGAAGAACACACATGCAACGACACTGGGTGTGGTTCATGATATTGTTTGCGAGAAGAACACACATGCAATAACACTGGTGGATCCATGTGTGGTATTTGGGAAGAACACACATGCAATGACACTGGATCCATGTGTGGTCTGTGAGAAGAACACACATCCAATGACTCTAGCTGTGGTTCATGAAAAGAGCAGACATGCAATGACACTGGTGGATCCATGTGTGGTTCATGGGAAGAACACACATGCAATGACACTGGGTGGATCCATGTGTGGTTTGTGAGAAGAACACACATGCAATGACTCTGGTGGATCCATGTGTGGTTCATGGGAAGAACACACATGCAATGAATCTAGGTGTGGCTCATGATATGGTTTGTGAGAAGAGCAGACATGCAACGACACCGGTGGATCCATGTGTGGTATTTGGGAAGAACACACATGCAATGACACTGGGTGTGGTTCATGATATGGTTTGTGAGAAGAACACACATGCAATGACACTGGTGGATCCATGTGTGGTATTTGGGAAGAACACACATGCAATGACACTGGATCCATGTGTGGTCTGTGAGAAGAACACACATCCAATGACTCTAGATGTGGTTCATGAAAAGAGCAGACATGCAATGACACTGGTGGATCCATGTGTGGTTCATGGGAAGAATACACATGCGATGACACTGGGTGGATCCATGTGTGGTTTGTGAGAAGACCACACATGCAATGACTCTGGTGGATCCATGTGTGGTTCATGGGAAGAACACACATGCAATGACTCTGGGTGTGGCTCATGATATGGTCTGTGAGAAGAGCAGACATGCAACGACACCGGTGGATCCATGTGTGGTATTTGGGAAGAACACACATGCAATGACACTGGGTGTGGTTCATGATATGGTTTGTGAGAAGAACACACATGCAATGACACTGGTTGATCCATGTGTGGTCTTTGGGAAGAACACACATGCAATGACACTGGATCCATGTGTGGTCTGTGAGAAGAACACACATCCAATGACTCTAGCTGTGGTTCATGAAAAGAGCAGACATGCAATGACACTGGTGTATCCATGTGTTGTTCATGGGAACAACACACATGCGATGACACTGGGTGGATCCATGTGTGGTTTGTGAGAAGAACACACATGCAATGACTCCGGTGGATCCATGTGTGGTTCATGAGAAGAACATACATGCGATCACTCTGGGTGGATCAATGTGTGGTCTGTGAGAAGAGCAGACATGCAATGACACCGCTGGATCCATGTGTGGTCTTTGGGAAGAACACACATGCAATGACACTTGTGGATCTATGTGTGGTCTATGAGAAGAACACACATGCACCGACACTGGGTGTGGTTGATGATATGGTTTGTGAGAAGAACACACATCCAATGACACTGGTGGATCCATGTGTGGTATTTGGGAAGAACACACATGCAATGACACTGGATCCATGTGTGGTCTGTGAGAAGAGAAGACATGCAACGACACTGGTGGATCCATGTGTGGTCTGTGGGAAGAACACACATGCAATGACACCGGTGGATCCATGTGTGCTATGTGAGAAGAGCAGACATGCAACGACACCGGTGGATCCATGTGTGGTTTGTGAGAAGAACACACATGCAATGACACTGGTGGATCCATGTGTGGTCTTTGGGAAGAACACACATGCAATGACACTGGTGATATGTGGTCTTTGAGAAGAACACACATCCAATGACTCTAGCTATGGTTCATGAAAAGAGCAGACAAGCAATGACACTGGTGGATCCATGTGTGCTTCATGGGAAGAACACACATGCAATTACACTGGTCGATCCATGTGTGGTATGTGGGAAGAGCACACATGCGATGACACCGGTGGATCCATGTGTGGTTCATGGGAAGGACACACATGCAATGACACTGGGTGTGGTTCATGATATGGTCTTTGGGAAGAACACACATGCGATGACACTAGGTGGATCCATGTGTGGTCTGTGAGAAGAACACACATGCAACGACACTGGGTGTGGTTAATGATATGGTTTGTGAGAAGAACACACATGCAATGACACAGGTGGATCCATATGTGGTATTTGGGAAGAACACACATGCGATGACACTGGATATATGTGTGGTCTATGAGAAGAACACACATCCAATGACTCTATCCGTGGTTCATGAAAAGAGCAGACATGCAATGACACTGGTGGATCCATGTGTTGTTCATGGGAAGAACACACATGCGATGACACTGGGTGGATCCATGTGTGGTTTGTGAGAAGAACACACATGCAAGGACACTGGGTGTGGTTCATGATATGGTCTGTGAGAAGAACACACATGCAATGACACTGGTGGATCCATGTGTGGTCTGTGAGAAGAACACACAAGCAACGACACTGGGTGTGGTTCATGATATTGTTTGTGAGAAGAACACACATGCAATGACACTGGTGGATCCATGTGTGGTCTTTGGGAAGAACACACATGCAATGACACTGGATCCATGTGTGGTCTGTGAGAAGAACACACATCCAATGACTCTACATGCAATGACACTGGTGGATCCATGTGTGGTTCATGGGAAGAACACACATGCAATGACACTGGGTGTGGCTCATGATATGGTCTGTGAGAAGAGCAGACATGCAACGACACCGGTGGATCCATGTGTGGTCTTTGGGAAGAACACACATGCAATGACACTGGGTGTGGTTCATGATATGGTTTGTGAGAAGAACACACATGCAATGACACTGGTTGATCCATGTGTGGTCTTTGGGAAGAACACACATGCAATGACACTGGATCCATGTGTGGTCTGTGAGAAGAACACACATCCAATGACTCTAGCTGTGGTTCATGAAAAGAGCAGACATGCAATGACACTTGTGGATCCATGTGTGGTTCATGGGAAGAATACACATGCGATGACACTGGGTGGATCCATGTGTGGTTTGTGAGAAGAACACACATGCAATGACTCTGGTGGATCCATGTGTGGTTCATGGGAAGAACACACATGCAATGACTCTGGGTGTGGCTCATGATATGGTCTGTGAGAAGAGCAGACATGCAACCTCACCGGTGGATCCATGTGTGGTATTTGGCAAGAACACACATGCAATGACACTGGGTGTGGTTCATGATATGGTTTGTGAGAAGAACACACATGCAATGACACTAGTGGATCCATGTGTGGTATTTGGGAAGAACACACATGCAATGACACTGGATCCATGTGTGGTCTGTGAGAAGAACACACATCCAATGACTCTAGCTGTGGTTCATGAAAAGTGCAGACATGCAATGACACTGGTGGATCCATGTGTGGTTCATGGGAAGAACACACATGCGATGACACTGGGTGGATCCATGTGTGGTTTGTGAGAAGATCACACATGCAATGACTCCGGTGGATCCATGTGTGGTTCATGGGAAGAACACACACGCAATGACACTGGGTGTGGTTCATGATATGGTCTTTGGGAAGAACACACATGCAATGACACTGGTGGATCCATGTGTGGTTTGTTTAGAAGAACACAGATGCAATGACTATAGTTGTGGTTCGTGAAAATATCACACATGCAATGACACTGGTGGATCCATGTGTGGTATTTGGGAAGAACACACATGCAATGACACTGGATCCATGTGTGGTCTGTGAGAAGAACACACATCCAATGACTCTAGCTGTGGTTCATGAAAAGAGCAGACATGCAATGACACTGGTGGATCCATGTGTGGTTCATGGGAAGAACACACATGCGATGACACTGGGTGTGGTTCATGATATGGTCTTTGGGAAGAACACACATGCAATGACACTGGTGGATCCATGTGTGGTATGTGAGAAGAACACACATGCAACGACACTGGGTGTGGTTCATGATATTGTTTGTGAGAAGAACACACATGCAATGACACTGGTGGATCCATGTGTGGTCTTTGGGAAGAACACACAGGCAATGACACTGGATCCATCTGTGGTCTATGAGAAGAACACACATCCAATGACTCTAGCTGTGGTTCATGAAAAGAGCAGACATGCAATGACACTGGTGGATCCATGTGTGGTTCATGGGAAGAACACACATGCGATGACACTGGGTGGATCCATGTGTGGTTTGTGAGAAGAACACACATGCAATGACTCTGGTGGATCCATGTGTGGTTCATGGGAAGAACACACATGCAATGACTCTGGGTGTGGCTCATGATATGGTCTGTGAGAAGAGAAGACATGCAACGACACCGGTGGATCCATGTGTGGTATTTGGGAAGAACACACATGCAATGACACTAAGTGTGGTTCATGATATGGTTTTTGAGAAGAACACACATGCAATGACACTGGTGGATCCATGTGTGGTCTTTGGGAAGAACACACATGCAATGACACTGGATCCATGTGTGGTCTGTGAGAAGAACACACATCCAATGACTCTAGCTGTGGTTCATGAAAAGAGCAGACATGCAATGACACTGGTGTATCCATGTGTTGTTCATGGGAAGAACACACACGCGATGACACTGGGTGGATCCATGTGTGGTTTGTGAGAAGAACACACATGCAATGACTCCGGTGGATCCATGTGTGGTTCATGGGAAGAACACACATGCAATCACTCTGGGTGGATCAATGTGTGGTCTGTGAGAAGAGCAGACATGCAACGACACCGTTGGATCCATGTGTGGTCTTTGGGAAGAACACACATGCAATGACACTGGTGGATCCATGTGTGGTCTGTGAGAAGAACACACATGCACCGACACTGGGTGTGGTTCATGATATGGTTTGTGAGAAGAACACACATGCAATGACACTGGTGGATCCACGTGTGGTATTTGGGAAGAACACACATGCAATGACACTGGATCCATGTGTGGTCTGTGACAAGAACACACATCCAATGACTCTAGCTGTGGTTCATGAAAAGAGCAGACATGCAATGAAACTGGTGGATCCATGTGTGGTTCATGGGAAGAACACACATGCAATAACACTGGTGGATCCATGTGTGTTATCTGGGAAAGGCACACATGCGATGACACCGGTGGATCCATGTGTGGTTCATGGGAAGAACACACATGCAATGAAACTGGGTGTGGTTCATGATATGGTCTTTGGGAAGAACACACATGCAATGACACTAGTGGATCCATGTGTGGTCTTTGGGAAGAACACACATGCAATGACACTGGTGGATCCATGTGTGGTCTGTGAGAAGAACACACATGCAATGACTCTGGTGGATCCATGTGTGGTTCATGGGAAGAACACACATGCAATGACACTGGTGGATCCATGTGTGGTCTGTGAGAAGAGCAGCCATGCAACGACATCGGTGGATCGATGTGTGGTCTGTGGGAAGAACACACATGTAATGACACTAGTGGATCCATGTGTGCTCTGTGATAAAGAACACACATCTAATGACTCTAGCTGTGGTTCATGAAAATATCAGACATGAAATGACATTGGTGCATCCATGTGTGGTTCATGGGAAGAACACACATCTAATGACTCTAGCTGTGGTTCATGAAAAGATCAGACATGCAATGACATTGGTGTATCCATGTGTGGTTTATTTGAAGAACACACATGCGATGACACTGGGTGGATCCATGTGTGGTTTGTGAGAAGAACACACATGCAATGACTCCGGTGGATCCGTGTGTGGTTCATGGGAAGAACACACATGCAATGACTCTGGGTGGATCAATGTGTGGTCTTTGGAAAGAACACACATGCAATGACACTGGTGGATCCATGTGTGCTCTGTGAGAAGAGCAGACATGCAACGACACCGGTGGATCCATGTGTGGTTTGTGAGAAGAACACACATGCAATGACACTGGTGGATCCATGTGTGGTCTTTGGGAAGAACACACATGCAATGACACTGGTGATATGAGGTCTGTGAGAAGAACACACATCCAATGACTCTAGCTGTGGTTCATGAAAAGAGCAGACAAGCAATGACACTGGTGGATCCATGTGTGGTTCATGGGAAGAACACACATGCAATGACACTGGTGGATCCATGTGTGGTATGTGGGAAGAGCACACATGCGATGACACCGGTGGATCCATGTGTGGTTCATGGGAAGAACACACATGCAATGACACTGGGTGTGGTTCATGATATGGTCTTTGGGAAGAACACACATGCAATGACACTGGTGGATCCATGTGTGGTCTGTGAGAAGAACACACATGCAACGACACTGGGTGTGGTTCATGATATGGTTTGTGAGAAGAACACACATGCAATGACACTGGTGGATCCATGTGTGGTATTTGGGAAGAACACACATGCAATGACACTGGATCCATGTGTGGTCTGTGAGAAGAACACACATCCAATGACTCTAGCTGTGGTTCATGAAAAGAGCAGACATGCAATGACACTGGTGGATCCATGTGTGGTTCATGGGAAGAACACACATGCGATGACACTGGGTGGATCCATGTGTGGTTTGTGAGAAGAACACACATGCAATGACACTGGGTGTGGTTCATGATATGGTTTGTGAGAAGAACACACATGCAATGACACTGGTGGATCCATGTGTGGTCTGTGAGAAGAACACACATGCAACGACACTAGGTGTGGTTCATGATATTGTTTGTGAGAAGAACACACATGCAATGACACTGGTGGATCCATGTGTGGTCTTTGGGAAGAACACACATGCAATGACACTGGATCCATGTGTGGTCTGTGAAAAGAACACACATCCAATGACTCTAGCTGTGGTTCATGAAAAGAGTAGACATGCAATGACACTGGTGGATCCATGTGTGGTTCATGGGAATAACACACATGCGATGACACTGGGTGGACCCATGTGTGGTTTGTGAGAAGAACACACATGCAATGACTCTGGTGGATCCATGTGTGGTTCATGGGAAGAACACACATGCAATGACTCTGGGTGTGGCTCATGATATGGTCTGTGAGAAGAGCAGACATGCAACAACACCGGTGGATCCATGTGTGGTCTTTGGGAAGAACACACATGCAATGACACTGGATCCATGTGTGGTCTGTGAGAAGAACACACATCCAATGACTCTAGCTGTGGTTCATGAAAAGAGCAGACATGCAATGACACTGGTGTATCCATGTGTTGTTCATGGGAAGAACACACATGCGATGACACTGGGTGGATCCATGTGTGGTTTGTGAGAAGAGCACACATGCAACGACACTAGGTGTGGTTCATGATATGGTTTATGAGAAGAACATACATGCGATCACTCTGGGTGGATCAATGTGTGGTCTGTGAGAAGAGCAGACATGCAACGACACCGTTGGATCCATGTGTGGTCTTTGGGAAGAACACACATGCAATGACACTGGTGGATCCATGTGTGGTCTGTGAGAAGAACACACATGCACCGACACTGGGTGTGGTTCATCATATGGTTTGTGAGAAGAATACACATGCAATGACACTGGTGGATCCACGTGTGGTATTTGGGAAGAACACACATGCAATGACACTGGATCCATGTGTGGTCTGTGAGAAGAACACACATCCAATGACTCTAGCTGTGGTTCATGAAAAGAGCAGACATGCAATGAAACTGGTGGATCCATGTGTGGTTCATGGGAAGAACACACATGCAATGACACTGGTGGATCCATGTGTGGTATGTGGGAAAGGCACACATGCGATGAGACCGGTGGATCCATGTGTGGTTCATGGGAAGAACACACATGCAATGAAACTGGGTGTGGTTCATGATATGGTCTTTGGGAAGAACACACATGCAATGACACTGGTGGATCCATGTGTGGTCTTTGGGAAGAACACACATGCAATGACACTGGTGGATCCATGTGTGGTCGGTGAGAAGAACACACATGCAATGACTCTGGTGGATCCATGTGTGGTTCATGGGAAGAACACACATGCAATGACACTAGTGGATCCATGTGTGGTCTGTGAGAAGAGCAGCCATGCAACGACATCGGTGGATCGATGTGTGGTCTGTGGGAATAACACACATGTAATGACACCAGTGGATCCATGTGTGCTCTGTGAGAAGAACACACATCTAATGACTCTAGCTGTGGTTCATGAAAAGATCAGACATGCAATGACACTGGTGTATCCATGTGTGGTTCATGGGAAGAACACACATGCGATGACACTGGGTGGATCCATGTGTGGTTTGTGAGAAGAACACACATGCAATGACTCCGGTGGATCCGTGTGTGGTTCATGGGAAGAACACACATGCAGTGACTCTGGGTGGATCAATGTGTGGTCTGTGAGAAGGGCAGACATGCAAAGAAACCGTTGGATCCATGTGTGGTCTTTGGGAAGAACACACATGCAATGGCACTCGTGGATCCATGTGTGCTCTGTGAGAAGAGCAGACATGCAACGACACCGGTGGATCCATGTGTGGTTTGTGAGAAGAACACACATGCAATGACACTGGTGGATCCATGTGTGGTCTTTGGGAAGAACACACATGCAATGACACTGGTGATATGTGGTCTGTGAGAAGAACACACATCCAATGACTCTAGCTGTGGTTCATGAAAAGAGCAGACAAGCAATGACACTGGTGGATCCATGTGTGGTTCATGGGAAGAACACACATGCAATGACACTGGTGGATCCATGTGTGGTATGTGGGAAGAGCACACATGCGATCACACCGGTGGATCCATGTGTGGTTCATGGGAAGAACACACATGCAGTGACACTGGCTGTGGTTCATGATATGGTCTTTGGGAAGAACACACATGCAATGACACTGGTGGATCCATGTGTGGTCTTTGGGAAGAACACACATGCAATGACACTGGTAGATCCATGTGTGGTCTGTGAGAAGAACACACATGCAATTACACTGGGTGTAGTTCATGATATGGTTTGTGATAAGAACACACATGCAATGACACTGGTGGATCCATGTGTGGTCTTTGGGAAGAACACACATGCAATGACTGGATCCATGTGTGGTCTATGAGAAGAACACACATACAATGACTCTAGTTGTGGTTAATGAAAAGAGCAGACATGCAATGACACTGGTGGATCCATGTGTGGTTCATGGGAAGAACACACATGCAATGACACTGGGTGGATCCATGTGTGGTTTGTGAGAAGAACACATATGCAATGACTCCGGTGGATCCATGTGTGGTTCATGGGAAGAACACACATGCAATGACTCTGGGTGTGGCTCATGATATGGTCTGTGAGAAGAGCAGACATGCAACGACACCGGTGGATCCATGAGTGGTCTTTGGGAAGAACACACATGCACTAACACTGGGTGTGGTTCATGATATGGTTTGTCAGAAGAACACACATGCAATGACACTGGTGGATCCATGAGTGGTCTTTGGGAAGAACACACATGCAATGACACTAGATCCATGTGTGGTCTGTGAGAAGGACACACATCCAATGACTCTAGCTGTGGTTCATGAAAAGAGAAGACATGCAATGACACTAGTGGATCCATGTGTGGTTCATGGGAAGAACACACATGCGATGACACTGGGTGGATCCATGTGTGGTTTGTGAGAAGAACACACATGCAATGACTCCGGTGGATCCATGCGTGGTTCATGGGAAGAACACACATGCAATGACTCTGGTTGTGGCTCAAGATATGGTCTGTGAGAAGAGCACACATGCAACGACACCGGTGGATCCATGTGTGGTCTTTGGGAAGAACACACATGCAATGACACTGGGTGTGGTTCATGATATGGTTTGTGAGAAGAACACAAATGTAATGACACTAGTGGATCCATGTGTGGCCTTTGGGAAGAACACACATGCAATCACACTGGATCCATGCGTGGTCTGTGAGAAGAACACACATCCAATGACTCTAGATGTGGTTCATGAAAAGAGCAGACATGCAATGACACTGGTGGATCCATGTGTGGTTCATGGGAAGAACACACATGCGATGACACTGGGTGGATCCATGTGTGGTTTGTGAGAAGAACACACATGCAATGACTCCGGTGGATCCATGTGTGGTTCATGGGAAGAACACACATGCAATGACACTGGTGGATCCATGTGTGGTCTGTGAGAAGAGCAAACATGCAACGACACCGGTGGATCCATGTGTGGTTTGTGAGAAGAACACACATGCAATGACACCAGTGGATCCATGTGTGGTATGTGGGAAGAGCATACATACAACGACTTGTGATATGTGGTTTGTGAGAAGAACACACATCCAATGACTCTAGTAGATCCTTACGTGGTTTATGAGTGGTTTATGAGAAGAACACACATCCAATGAACTCTTGTGGATCTATCTTGGCATAATTTGATGTATGCCACGATGTATTTCATTGTGCAAGACACCCACTTTCCATTTTTATATACTACTCAGTGTCGCCCTTGGTTTTATGTGGTACTACTCAGTTTTGCCCCCCCTCTCTATCTTTCGTAGAAGCACAAATCTGTGCTCACCCTGTCTGCTACTCCCTGATTGGTTATCACAGTTGTCACGTGGATCGTGCGCACCAGCCGTTGATTCTATGCGATCCAACGATTATCGTTGCACACGTCGTGCCCTTCACAGTACAGCGCGAGACAACACGGGCGTCTCCCTCAACGAGACTTCTACAAGAAGGAACATGATGCCGTCCATGGAAAAAGTCATCGAGCGGTCATGTCATGTTTAATCAAGTCTAAAAGGCCTACTACTGCTACTACTACGCCACAACGCATGCGTCATCGAGTGCATGGTCATCGATGGACAGCTGCAATTTATTGCCACTTGATTTTAATAAGACATATCCCATTTTTTATGCAGCGGCTCTCAATCTCACTTCCAACTGGGCCCGACCGTAAGAAGCTTGCACGCGCTAGCCGGAGACCGAAGATCTGAGCTCGACGGGACCTAACGTCTCTGCCTTCATCAACACATCCCTCTACCCGATCTAGCACAACCCCACAAATCTCGCCATACAGCCACCTACCTTCCCCTCTACATTTCCACTTTTAACTATCGCCAATTTTAGGGCCGTGTCAAACTTCGTACATAGAAATTGTGTATGCGCCCTTTGCATGCGGCTCAATACAGAACTGCCATGCATGGCCCGGGAAAAAACGTGACATACCGTGCGCGTGTTGCGGTGCACGGTGGTGCAATGAAATGTGCCTTGCTTCCATCCACCTTAACTATAGAGCCCCTCTCTGCACACCCACTCCCACTCTCGCTCACTCTCCCCACGCAACCCTCTCCACTGTCCCACCAGCATCCGCAAACTCCCGAGAATACCCCGTCCGCGCTGGCAATGACCGAGGAGGATAAGGTCGCCATCGTCGCCTCCGAGGCCGCCAGCAAGGAGGCCCCCATCTCCTCGCCGGCCCCCATCGACGCGTTGGAAGCAGCCGCCGTCCCTGTCCAGGACCCAGTCGCGGCATCGATGGCAGCCGCCGTTCCTGTCCAGGCCCCCGTCCCCGGTACCGACGGAGCCCCCCGCCAGCGAGGAGGCCCCCGCCGGTCACAAGAGGATCAAGCTCTTATAGGGCACCTACGATGCAGATAAGTACATCGCTCCGCTGAACACCTACGACACAGGCATCGAGGACCCATGGTCGGAGGTAACTAGGGTTTGCTCCCCTCCCCTAGTTCTTCTACTATTCCCATCGTTGGATGCTAGATGCTGGTTTATTAGGATTCGGTTGTTCACATTTCGATTGCTCGATCTTCTTACATCATCTACTCCCCCATTTTCCTTTTCTTCCAATAGGTTTCCGGCAGTGATGTCTGCAGTGATGACGAGTCCATACACACCAAGACTCGTCAAGTGCTGAGGAGGCTGCGGGCCGGCAAGTACGCCGCCTTCTTCAGGGGCGGCCCCTGGCGCTGCCCGTTCCGCAAGGGGATCGCCTACAGTTGTATGAGTGGCCCCGACCGCACCAACTTCCTCTCCTTAATGAAGCATGCAGAGGCCGCGGGCTCCGGCATCCACAAAGGCGGCGAGCGCGAGACCGTGAACATCAACGCCTACATCGCTGAACACTGGGCTCTCGGCATTCAACTCCGAAACCTCCAGCGGTTGGCCATCAAAGAGGGTCACATCGCTCCAATCAGGCCCAAGGTCCCCAAGATCAAGGGACTGGGCAACAAGAAGTGTAGGAAGCGTCAGATGGAGGAGGAGGAGGTGGAGGTGCGGGCGCATGCAGGATGTGCCTATAGCTGCGGCGGCTGCTACTGCTGCTAAGCAGCTTCTTTCTAGCTATATCCTATTTCTGGCTGAATGCATTGAACCTCGTTAAGCAACCTACTTTTTATCGCTATATCCTATTTAGCTGCGCACAACTATATCTACATTTGTTTTGTTTTCTAAATGAATGTATTCTGCCTGGTGTGATTTGCTGCTTTAGATTTGCTACCTGATCGGAGGCAAAAAGAGGTCCAAAAGGGAACGAATTATCAAAGAGAGAATCTTCTCTAGATTTGCTACCAATTTGGGCAAATATGAACATATCTGTTTAGCGAGAGAGGAAAATGGCACTCTTTCAAACCGCCAGTTAACGAGCTACCATCTTGACGTCTCCCTCTACAAGAAGGAACACGATGCCGTCTATGGAAAAAGTCGTCGAGCGGTCATGTCACATTTAATCAAGTCTGAAAAGCCTACTACTGCTACTACTACTACGCCACAACACATGTGCCATCGAGTGCACGGTCGTCGATGGACAGCTGCAATTTATTTCCACTTGATTTTAATAAGACACATCCCATTTTTTATGCAGCGGATTTCAATCTCACTTCCAACTAGGGCCCACTGTAAGAAGGTTGCACGCGCTAGCCGGAGGCCAAACAGCTGAGCTCGACGAGACCTAACGTCTCCGGTTCTTCGACTCACTCGTAGTCATCAACACATCCCTCTAGCGAATCTAGAACAACCCCACAAATCTTGCTGTATAGCCACCTACCTCCCCCTCTACATTTCTACTTTTAACTATCGCCAATTTTAGGGCCGTGTCAAACTTCGTACATAGAAATTGTGTGTGCGCCCTTTGCATGCGGCTCAATACAGAACTGCCATGCATGGCCCGGGAAAAAAACGTGACGTACCGTGCACGTGTCGCGGTGCAGGGTGCAGTAGACTGCACGGCGTGTTGCACGGTGGTGCAACGAAACGTGCCTTGCTTCTATCCACCTTAACTATTGAGCTCACTGACCCCACGCAACCCTCTCCACTGTCCACCAGCATCCGCAAACTCCTGAGAATACCCCGTCCGCACCGGTGATGGCCGAGGACGATAAGGTGGCCATCATCGCCTCCGTGGCCCCCGGCGAGGAGGCCCCCGTCTCCTGGCTATATCCTATTTCTGGCTGAATGCATCGAACCTCGTTAAGCAATCTACTTTCTATCGCTATATCCTATTTAGCTGCGCACAGCTATATCTACATTTGTGAGAATCTTCTCTAGATTTGCTACCAATTTGGGCAAAATGAAACATATATGTTTAGCGAGAGAGGAAAAGGGCACTGTTTCAAACTGCCAGTTAAGAAGCTACCATCTTGACAAGCTACAAGACACATACATAAACATAACACGACGAGGGTTAAATTTATTTTACTAGTATCACTTGATGCACTAGACATCCTGGCAAGCTAACTGAGTTCCACAAAACAGAAACATAACACTGACAAGTAAAACTTAATTCACTCCTCATCAGACCACTTGACGCGCTTGCCATCATTACAGGTACTCCACATCCGATGAACTGCTTTGTCCCAAATGGCATCTGACTAGGCTTTCCTATCTTCAGTGTCCCGCGGAACAATTAGCGGTGCATCACAGGCCTGATTGTTGCCGCTAGAAGATGCCACCTCTCTGTTTGCCGCTTCAGCTGCAGCCTCTCTATCGGCTGCTTCTTGATTCAGAAGCTCTCTTCAGATGTACAGCCTCTCTCTGTCACCGCTTAGATGTAGCCAATTTCTTTGCATATTCAACTTCAAACTTAGCTATTCGGCATTTTCTACAAAGGGCTCCCCTAAGCTCGTCTTCCCTCTTGCAAATAGGGCAAAACACGTGGTAACGTTGAAAAAAATGGATCTTCTTGTACAGCTGGTAGGTCACATAAGCATCTATGGCTGCATACTTCAGGTTTATATCAGACAACGGCCACTTGTTTTAGAAATCGTGCCTATCCTTACAGAAATCTTCCTTCATTGTGACGTACGACTCGTCGAGGATTCTAGTTGCGAGTGATGCCATTCCATCCTTCTTCCTGCCCCCTAGGATCTTGACAAGATGCTGAATATCAATCCAGTTGTGTGCAGGAATCATAATTTCCTCTTGATACAATTTCGAAAAATCAGTTGTTGTGTCGACAGTGCAGAAAACAATTCCCTTTTTTTCAAGGAACTGGCACAGCGCCGGACATTTCCTGTCAGTCCTGAAAGTATGTAGTTTGTCATCACCAAAATTTGTAACTATAAATATTTTTTCAATGCAAGATCATCATCTCAATATAATTTTGAAAAGTTTAGTAAATGCAAGATCAAGACTCTCAACATTGTATTGTCATAATTTATTTGGTTTTGCTATTTCTCAGTCGACTAAACGAGTTGCACATTTCTTTTAACTACGGTTGCACTTTTCTTAGGTGATTGAGACTAAAGAAAATCTCAGTCGATTGAGACATAGGCAAACCCTAATTTATTTAGTCCTACGTAAAATCCAGTAGTTGCAAGATGAGAAAGTGGATAAAGAACAAGAGGAGAAAACTCTAAAAGCGGTTAGCTATAGAGAGCAAGTCTACAAACCGGGAGAGGTGGTAGACAAGGACGTGTTTCCACATGGCATGTTGAACGACGGCGACTTCATTCACTTCATATGGGTGTTCCGGGGTGTACTCGAGGTCCAATCCCACAAACTTGTCCTCGTCTATCCCAAGCTAACCCTCGTACATCCTCAGGAAACGCACCACTATCTCCTCCTCGTTGGTGTAGACAACGTCTATCTTCTTGTTGTCATGGGTAGTGAAGCTTGTCTCTAGAGTGCGTAGATCTTCCATGGCGGCAAGGAGAAGACGGAAGAAGATGAGATGACAGGAAGAAGAAGAGTGGTTTCTGCGAGGCAGGGGAATGGTGGAACCGTCAATGCGCTTTTATGGTAGGGGTTAACGATTGGGACGGAAGTCCAAGGAGAGACGTGTGGTAGTGGCCGTTCCAGCTTCTGAGTAAACAAAAAATAATTATAACGCTGATACATGGGCCCTGTTTTGTCACGTCAATACACTGGGTAGGGGAGTTTTCATATTCACTGTGCCAACGCTGCAAGCCTACGTGACAGCCACCCCGTCTAAGCGACGGGAGCGACATAACGACGAACTGACAGGGGGGGGGGGGCAACTTGACGCCCGTTAGCCTGATTTTTTGTATTGAAACGTAAAGTTGAATTCGTGCCGAAAAATACCCTCTGAGTATTTGGCACACCAACTGTAGTCATCCCGGCTGATTTCAGGGAACTTGGGTACCGTGTTGCCTGTACACCCCAACTTTCGGGCCGCAAAGTGATAATCTCGCCCTAAAGGCTGGTCCCTAGGAAGGCCTATATAGATGTCCGGCCTAGGGTTACAGGAGAGACCTATCTAGATACGACTAAGAGTCAGTTACAAAGTACATCTTGGACTAGAAGTAACTAAATAGGCCTAAGTCGGTAAGTCTTCTGGGCCTTCCCGTAGACGGATGGACCTTCGTCTTCTCTCCCTGACTGGCCGCCCCTGAAGCAAATCTCTAACCCGAAGTGGGCTACCCTAGTCAGCAAGTCACAGTGGGTATACCCAGAAAGTATATCCCCAACAGTAGCCCCTAGAAGCCTCCAAGATCTAGAGTTGGATTCCATCGTTTAGCTTGATCTATCTTTGGCTTGGAGAATCTTGAAGGGTTCCTGAAACTCCAAAATAAAAGTAATATCCGAGTCTCAAATTTAGTCGGACCTATGAGTATGTCATACGGTTTTGTCTAGCTTGATTTCAAACTAAGCCAGAACTTGGTCTCTGACATAACGTGACATCACTCAAGGTCAAGTATTGTCACTGACAGACATTCCTGTCAACGTGACCGCTGGTGGGTCCACCTATCATGGAACCGAGGCACCATTTAATGCATGCGTGGAGATCAAGGCGGCGTAATCTTCTCGAGGAGGTTACCCAGCTCCTTCCATGATGCATGGAATGCTTACTATTCGTTTCACACGAATCTTGACGCAAGCAAGGCATATAAGGGGTCTAGATCTCCTTATTCTCTCTGACTAGCGCCTTTGCCTTCTTCTTCCTCCAAGCAACACCATGCCCTTGCTCCCTCTTCCTTCCCCCAAATCGCACAGAACCGCCCATCTAAGGTCACCGCCTCCTCCCAAATGGTTGACATGTCTTTGTCTGGTACTATGGTGACCATGGCGGCGACACCTGCGGTGGTGGAGAAGGAGAATTTCCGTGGAGTGTGGATCTCATGCATCCTCGACGACAAGAAATTACGCGGCATTGAGAAGGAAGGTCTCCTCTGCGCTGGTGACTAGTGGAGCGGGTTTGACGAGGTGGTTCACTTCGGCACTCACCTTGATAGAGGTTTGAGTTTTCCACCCTCAAAGTTCTTCTCTCAGGTCATAGATTACTATGGAGTTCAACTCCACAACTTCCCCCAAACATGATTCTAGAGCTTAGCACCTATGTTTCTTTGTGTGAGGGTTATCTCGGAATAGAATTGAATCTTTTCTTGTTCCGGTACTACTTCGGTACCTGAAGAAATTCATCATTTCCGGTAATCCCTACATTAACAGGACTCTTATCTTGACTCTTAGGAGAGACCAAGTCTAACCCAAGATTAGAGCTAGTGAATCGGTGAAGAGGTGGTCGTCAATGTTCTTTTATCACAAGGACAAGCTTGCTCCCGACAAATAAGAAGCTTTGCCGGCTTTCGTCGATGGTGCTGCCGAGCCCAAAGAGTCCTGGGATGCAGATGCTTTGGATCTCTCTGAAGATTTGATCCGTGCCAAGAGGCAGATTGAATATCTGATGAAGCATAAAGGTCTAAAGAGATCCGACTTGATCCATTGATGGCTGGCACGTCGGATTCATCCCCTCCAGTACCAAGGTGATCGGCTCATGCATACAATCACCAAGAGCAAGAAGGACAACCTGAGGATCAGCCCGCTCCCAATCACGGACCAAGAATATGAGACCCAGATGAAATGGTTGATCAAGGAGCGGGTTGAGTGGAAGATTCCAGACATCTCTCTAGATATGCATACCGCTAATGAACCTTTGATAGCAGTAAGTTTTCTGGTTGATTCCTTCATACTCAATAACTTGCTCATCTATACTTTGTTGTTTGCAATACTGAGATAATTTTGCCTTTCATCTTTCTAACTGATGACCCACAAGTATAGGGGGTGTATCGCAGTATTTTTGAGGGAAGTGAAACCCAATTTATTGATTCGACACAAGGGGAGCCAAAGAATATTTATAAGCCTTAACAACCGAGTTGTCAATTCAGCAGCACCTGGAAACAATCTTGCTCACTGCAGTTTATCAGTAGCAATAGTTTTGTAGTAGGAATAGTAAA
The DNA here is from genome assembly GCA_023614405.1 of Avena insularis. NCBI lineage: Eukaryota > Viridiplantae > Streptophyta > Magnoliopsida > Poales > Poaceae > Avena > Avena insularis. Next base: position 566,077,924 of record CM042694.1, read on the forward strand.
GTAACAGAAGTAGTAAAGCAAAGACAGTAGTGACAAAAGCAGTAAACAGTGGGATTCGAGTGCGGTAGGCATAGGGATGGATGGACGGGCGTTGCATGGACAAGACAATTCACATAGCAATCATAACATAGGGAAATTGCATATAAGTAAGATAAAGCATCCAAGTACTAGACAATCCTAGGCATGTGTTCCATATATAGTCATACGTGCTCGCAATGAGAACTTGCACAACATCTTTTGTCCTGCCAGCCCGTTTGCAGCGGGGCCTCTAGGGAACTACTGGCAATTAAGGTGCTCCTTTTAATAGAGCACCGGAGCAAAGCATTAACACTCCGTGAACACATGTGATCCTCACATCGAAGCCATTCCCTCCGGTTATCCCGATTTACACTGGGCCATTGGTTCCGGACATCAACGTGTGTATACAACTTGCAGATAAGACCATAAACAATACTATCATAATGAATAAATAACATGTTCAGATCTGAAATCATGGCACTCAGGCCCTAGTGACAAGCATTAAGCACAACAAGTCGCAACAAAGTAATAAAGCACTAATAAAAGATACTAGGCACCATGCCCTAACAATCTGATGCTATTACATGAACGATCTCATCCAATCCCTACCATCCCCATAGCCTATAGCAGGGGACTACTCACTCATAGATGGGGGAAACATGGATGGTCGATGGAGAAGAGATGGTGATGATGATGGCGATGATCTCCTCCAATTCCCCGTCCCGGCAGGGTGCCAGAACGAAGTTTCTGGTGCTGTTTCGTGGAATCTGGTGGTGGCGGCGGAGCGGAACTCCTTCTGGAAAAACGTCGAACCCCCCGGAGTTTTTAGGTCAGAAGGCTTCTTATAGGTGAAGAGGGAGACCGAGGGGGTGCCTGGGGCCACCACACCATGCCCTGGCGCGGCCAGGCCCAACCCGCCCCTGGGGGGTGTGGCCAGCCCCTGGCCTTCCTCTGTCTCGTATTCTGGCACCTGGAGTCTTCTTGAAAAATAGGCACTTTGGCTTTTGTCCCGTCCAATTCCGAGAATATTCATTTTCTGAATTTCCTGGAACCAAAAACAACAGAAAATAGGCAGCTGGCACTGTGGCTCTTGTTAATAGGTTAGTCCAAGAAATCATATGAAAAACACTCCAAAGTGTCGACAAAACACAAGAAAGTGGATAAAACCAAGCATGGAACATAAAAAATTAAGGATACATTTGCAATGTATCAACATCCCTAAGCTTAACTCCTGCTCGTCCTCGAGTAGGTAAGTGATAAAAAGAAAGAATAATTTTTGAGGTGACATGCACCATCAACGACTTGATCAAAGTATTTGTAAAACATTCAAAGGTGGGATCATAGTACTTCAATCATAGCATCAAAGACAAGGTTTTAGCAATAAGACATAGAAACTATGTTGCAACATGAAAAGGAACAAACATAAGATTCATGAATAACAATGCTTTGCGAGACGTTTGTTTGTTTCACATAAAGAAAACATAGCATAAAAGTATTCAGCTTGTCCCTCAATAGAGTAACATAAATGCATAGGACACCTTCAAAGTTCATAAGAGTGACTAGATACAAATAGTTTAAAACAAGCAATATCAAGGTATGCATCAATCAACAAGTCTTGGGACAATGCACATAGAACTAAGAATGGCCACTATGCTCTCAAGGAAGTGCTCAAAGAATATGTGGAGACTCAACAAGTAAAAGAAAAGGTTTTGAATAGTTTGAAAGGCTTCCAAATGTTGAAAGTATGGTACTCGTTAGCTTTGATCTCTCATTGCCCCTATCATAAGCATCTTTAAATGGTTAAGGTTAAAGTGACACAACTAAGAGGATATGCTTGACAAGTTATAAATCAAAGTCTCATGCCCCTTACTTATGAAGACCGATCCTCATGCTACGCAACTTCAGTCACAAGTAAGATCTTGTCATTGTAAGTATATACGTATCATAGAGAACCGCCAACGGGATACTGATGGCTCAATGCACGGCGCCCAAAAAACGCTGGTGCGTGGTTGATGTAGAGCTCGTTGGGAACCCCAAGAGGAAGGTATGATGAGCATAGCAGCAAGTTTCCCTCAGTTATGAAACCAAGGTTTAATCGAACCAGTAGGAGCAAGGAAACACCCCAAAGGTGTTACTAGCTGAGCTTTGACAGGGCGCACTACCGGTGCTAGTAGCAACATGGAGACCTGCACAACTACACAATCACAGAACTTTGTCCCCAACTTGCGATGATGTTGTCAATCTCACCGTGTTTTGCGGAAAACAAAGGATTAATCGTATCGAATGGAAAGAAGTAAAAGTTTGTAGAAAGTAAACACAAAGTAGTAAACAGTTTATAGATTGTATGTAAAGAAAAGGAACGGGATCCATAGTTCACTAGAGGTGGCTCTCCTTAAGATAGATAACATGCTGGGTGAACAAATTACAGCGGGGCAATTGACAAACACCGAGAAAGCAATACATGCATATACTAATCATCTTGACTCCTTTGAGACTTGATTGGGCATTACAACATTATACATAGACCGCCATCCAACTGCATCTATGACTAATAATCCACCTTCAGGTTATCATCCGAACCCCCTCCAGTATTAAGTTGCAAGCAACAGATTATTGCTTTACGAACTGCATGTAAAGTAAACAATACGATTGTTCTATGAACAAAGGATTGTTGTTTTCTCCCTAATAGAAATAGCACATCTAGTACCCTAGAGATTTCTGTCACTTCCCCAGATTACCAGAGGCATGAACCCACTATCGAGCATAAATACTAACTCTTGGAGTTGCTAGCATCTACTCGGCCAAGATAGCTACTAACAACGGAAAGCATGCAAGATCACAAATAACAAAGACATGATAGAATCAATAGTCAATCTAAAATAGCATCTCAATATCCATCGGATCCCCGCAAACACAACATGCAGAATTACAAATAGATGATCTTGATCATGAACGGAGCTCCTAAGATCTAGACATGAAAGAACAAAGGAGGAGAACCAGCCATCTAGCTACTACATGGATCCGTAGTCCAAGGATGAACTACTCACGCATCACACCGGAGGCTTGCATGGTGATGAAGAAGGCCTGTGGTGAATTCCCTCTCCGTGGTGCCGAAGAGCTTCGGATCCCTCCGATCTAGGGATGGAGATCACGGCGGCCATGCACTCTTTCGTGGATTTTTGATCGGGCACTTAGGGTTTTCGTCCCGAGGGCAATATATAGGCGGAAGGAGAGGCCGAGGGGGTGCCGGGAGCGGCCACACCACCCCCTGGCACGGGCCAGGTCTAGCCGCACGGCCAGGTGGTGTGGTGGCCCCCTGGCCCATCTCAGTCTCGTATTCTGGCACGATGACATCCGGAAAAATAGGCACTTTGGCTTTTGTCCTGTCCAATTCCGAGAATATTCATTTTCTGACTTTCCTGGAACCAAAAACAGTAAAACAGCAAGCAGCACGGTGACTCTTGTTAATAGGCTAGTCCAAGAAATCATATGAAATGTACTCCAAAGTTGGAACAAAACACAAGAAAGTGGATAAAACCAAGCATGGAACATCAAAAATTATAGATACACTTGCAATGTATCAACATCCCCAAGCTTAACTCCTGCTCGTCCTCGAGTAGGTAAGTGATAAAAAGAAAGAATAATTTTTGAGGTGACATGCACCATCAAAGACTTGATCAATGTATTTGTAAAACATTCAAAGGTGGGATCATAGTACTTCAATCATAACATGAAAGACAAAGTTCTAGCAATAAGACAAAGAAACTATGATGCAACATGAAAAGGCACAAACAAAAGATTCATGAATAACAATGCTTTGCAAGACGTTTGTTTGTTTCACATAAAGAAAACATATCATAGTAGTATTCATCTTGTCCCTCAATAGAGTAGCAAATATAAATGCATAGGACACCTTCAAAGTTCATAAGAGTGACTAGATACAATAGTTTAAAACAAGCAATAAAAAGTTATGCATCAATCAACTAGTCTTGGGACAATGCACATAGAACTAAGAATGGCCACTATGCTCTCAATGTAATGGTGGAAGAAAAGCCTTTGTAAAAGGAAGTAGGGATCAAGTCTCATAAAGAGCTTCCAAAAATTATGGTACTTATAGATTTCAGCTCTCATTGCCCCTATCATAAGCATCTTGAAGTGGTTAAGGTTAATGTGACACAACTAAGAGGATATGCTTGACAAGTTATAAACCGAAATGTCATGCCCCTTACTTACGAAGACCGATCATCATGCTACTCAACTTCAGTCACGAGTAAGCTCTTGTCATTGTAATTAAATGTGTATCATAAAGAACCGCCAATGGGGTACCCCTTGCACATGATACGGGAGCTTTCCCACAATCAAAATGACAAGGCAAGCAGACAATGAGCATCTCAGCGATCTTTTTATTTGCTATTTGCATAGGTTTTTATTGAGGATGCTTCATCGAGTGCTCATTATGGTGATGCTGCAAGTTTCCACCATGATTAGGCATGGCTTAGGCTAGTGGCCCAGGCATTTCTCTAACACACATACAAACTCCATGATCTTACAAGTTCCACTTTTATTTCACACCGCCGGGATCCGTAAGCAAAAGAACATGCTATCAACAGAGTACAAAGTACAAGTGCAATGTTGAAAGCGTTCCCCATGGTACATGGTTCTGCTAATTTCAACTTATAAAGCGCAAGAATATACGCAACAAAGAAGAACCCAATGGTTCAAGTTTATTAGAGGCAATAAAGTAAAGTGTGCCATCAAGTTCGTGGGAGCTTTAATCACTTGTTTTCTCATAACAAGTTTAATTTGGAAGGTAAAAAAAGCATGAATATACTTGGAATATCATAAGCTAGTAGGTAGGTATGGTGGACTCTTTGGAATAACTTGGTTTAGGGAGTTGGATGTATGAGTGGAACTCATACTTGGTTGTGGAGGCTAGCAAAAGACTGGGAGCGACAAACTAAGAGAGCAATAATGGCCATAATCATGCAGAGCGACAAAACATCATTGATCAAAGCATAAAGTGATACTACAAGTTGAAAACTAAAGGATCATAAAGGCTATGGTGACTTGAGATAGTCATAACATGGTGTGAGCATGCGCCAAGTCAACCCAAATAAAGCATCAAAGGAGAATACCACTATACTATGCTTTAATATGCTAAAACAACGCATGGTTCATCCAAGGCACATTAAGAAATCTCAATTGTTTATAACAAGTCATGCTAAAGCAAAGAATACTAAGCATAAATACAAAACAATATCAAGCATGGCATGACAAAGCATAGGCCACAGTAAAAAACAAGCTCTTTTTACCACATAAGCATGAACTTTCCTACTCTTTTCCAAACCAAACCAAACTATTTGCAAACCAATGTATGAAAGAGGGGGTCCAACCAATTTTTTCAGAAAACTAAGAAAACAAAAGCAAACGAAAAACAAAAACGAAAACCAAAAAGAAGACGCTCCAAGAACAACACAACTGTGCATGAAACAATAAAAATGAAGCGTTTGGAAGAAACCTGAAATTTTTATTGATGAAGAAGGGGCTGCCTTGGGCATCCCCAAGCTTTGACGCTTGTACTTCTTGGATATTTCTTGGGGTGACACGTGTGGAATCCCCAAGCTTGAGCTTTAGTCCATCCTTCATCTCATTACTCATTCCTTCCATACACCTAAATTTTTTCCTTCATACAAAACTTCACACAATCTTTATTAGCAACATTAGTGCACTTAAGATAAATAAGTCTTAACGTTCAGTTCTAACACAAAATAAACTTCCATTAGAACACTAGATACTATAGCACTTCCCTAAAAAAGCTCAATTCCCCAAAAGAACTCAAAAAGGAACCAACAAGAAGCAAATGCAGAAAATGGCAGAAATCTGTCAAAACAGACCAGCAGGTAAAGACGAATTTTTTCGAAGACCTTCTATTGCTCAAATCAAAAAGTGTTGAACTAATGAAAGTTATATAACAACCTGGGTCAGAAGCAAAAAATATTACAGCTCAATCGGACATACAGAGCTCTCTCACGAATTTTTATGGTGAAGCACAGAAATCTGTTTCGGGACAACAACTTTCCCAATCCTTACTTCTCTCTCATTAGAGATTACTCTTGGCACAAAAAACAAATAAAAAGGATAAGGAGAGGTTATTACAGAGGTAATAACTTCCAAGACTCATCTAAAACTTTTGGATTATCTCCCAATAATTACTTTTCTTTAACGCCTTTAAGTTAGGCATAAGAAGCAAAGAAAGAATCAAGTGTTCTCAAATGAAGAAGCATTAAAACCAACTTTCTTGCCCTTACCTCTCTTATTTTTATTCTTAAACTTTGGGAAAATGTGATTTTTTGGTGGATAAGGAATGTGCATGGTCCCCTTTCCCACATCTATTATTGCTCCAAGGAGTTTTAATAGGGACCTTCCAAGTGTAATTTGTCCTTTTCCTGCACATTCAATAACAAGATAATCAATAGAAATCGTTTTCCTAAGGATCTTTGTAAACACTCCATCAGCTATTCCAAGAGGTAATATGGTAGTATTATTAGAAAGAGATATTTCTTTTCCTCCCTCAGTGAGCCCCCAAGTATTCAGAGGTTTATAAATATCTTTGGGCATAAGAAAAAATTCAGACATGATATCACAGCGAGCCTGAAAAGTTTCAGTGTTCATCTCAGTATTTACTGTAGGGAACCACTTTGATGGTTTAGAGTTTATTGGAACATAATTTTGATGCTCCCTAAGTGTATTATAGCAATTTTCTAAGCTAGTAGTGGTAGCCTCAAGAGTGTCCAACCTAGCAAATATTTTTGCGAAAGAAATATCAGTTTGGCTAGGCAAGTTGTAAGTGAGGATCAATTTATTTATAGCATTAATAGCATCATCCTCATTACATTGGAGGAAATATCCTCCCACAACAGCATCTAAAGCATATCTATAACACACAGCAATTCCAAGGTAAAAACTGCTAAGGAACAAGCTTTGAGTCATTTTAGGCTCAGTTTTTCATGTAGATCAGAGATTCTAGACCAAGCTTCTTTAAAACTCTCCTCAATTCCTTGTTTAAAAGTGAAAATCATTTCCTCAGGTGACATAGTGACTGGAGCAAGGCTAGACATAAAGGCAACTTAAGAAAGGAACTAATTTTTTTGTGTTTTTGGAATAAGAAAGCAAACTAGTAAAACTAATTTTTTGTGTGTTTTTGAATAACAAAACAAGCAAACAAAGTGAAAAGAAAACTAAGCAAAACAAAAAAAACAAAGTAGAGAGATTGGTTCTGAGGGACTCCCCTTGTGAAGATGTCCTTGACTCCCCGACAACGACGCCAGAAAATCGCTTGATGGCTCAATGCACGACGCCCAGAAAATCGCTGGTGCGTGGTTGAATAGAGCTCGTTGGGAACCCCAAGAGGAAGGTATGATGAGAACAACAGCAAGTTTCCCTCAGTTACGAAACCAAGGTTTAATCGAACCAGTAGGAGCAAGGAAACACCCCAAAGATGTTACTAGCTGAGCTTTGGCAGGGCGCACTACGGTGCTAGTAGCAACGTGGAGACCTGCACAACACAACCACAGAACTTTTTCTCCAACTTGTGATGAGGTTGTCAATATCACCGTGTTTTGCGGAAAACAAAGGATTAAACGTATCGAATGGAAAGAAGTAAAAGTTTACAGAAAGTAAACACAAAGAAGTAAACAGTTTATAGATTGTATGTAAAGAAAAGGACCGGGATCCATAGTTCACTAGAGGTGGCTCTCCTTAAGATAGATAACATGATGGGTGAAAAAATTACAGCGGGGCAATTCACAAACACCGAGAAAGTAATACATGCATATACTAATCATCTTGACTCCTTTGAGACTTGATTGGGCATTACAACATTATACATAGAACGCCATCCAACTGCATCTATGACTAATAATCCACCTTCAGGTTATCATCCGAACCCGCTCCAGTATTAAGTTGCAAGCAACATATTATTGCTTTACGAACTGCGTGTAATGTAAACAATATGATTGTTCTATGAACAAAGGATTGTTGTTCTCTCCCTAGTAGAAACAGCACATCTAGTACCTTAGAGATTTCTGTCACTTCCCTAGATTACCAGAGGCATGAACCCACTATCGAGCATAAATACTAACTCTTGGAGTTGCTAGCATCTAATCGGCCAAGATAGCTACTAACAACGGAAAGCATGCAAGATCACAAATAACAAAGACATGATAGAATCAATAATCAATCTTAAATAGCATCTCAATAGCCATCGGATCCCCGCAAACACAACATGCAGAATTATAAGATGATCTTGATCATGAACGGAGCTCACAAGATCGAGACATGAAAGCACAAAGGAGGAGAACCAGCCATCTAGATACTACATGGATCCGTAGTCCAAGGATGAACTACTCACGCATCACACCGGAGGCTTGCATGATGATGAAGAAGGCCTCCAGGGTGAATTCCCCTCTCCGGCAGGGTGCCGGGAAGAGCTTCAGATCCCTCCCGATCTAGGGATGGAGATGATGGCGGCTATAGACTATTTCGTGGATTTTTTATTGGGCACTTAGGGTTTTCGTCCCGAGGGCAATATATAGGCGGAAGGAGAGGCCGAGGGGGTGCCGGGAGCGGCCACACCACCCCCTGGCGCGGGCCAGGCCTGGCCGCATGTCCAGGTGGTGTGGTGGCCCACTGGCCCCTCTCTGTCTCGTATTCTGGCACTTGATGACATCCAGAAAAATAGGCACTTTGGCTTTTGTCCCGTCCAATTCCGAGAATATTCATTTTCTGACTTTCCTGGAACCAAAAACAGCAGAAAATAGGCAGCTGGCACTGTGGCTCTTGTTAATAGGTTAGTCCAAGAAATCATACGAAAAGTACTCCAAAGTTGGAACAAAACAAAAGAAAGTGGATAAAACCAAGCATGGAACATCAAAAATTATAGATACATTTGCAATATATTAGGTACCCCTTTCACATGACACAGGAGCTATCCCATAATCAAAATGACAAGGCAAGCAGACAATGAGCATCTCAGCGATCTTTTTATTTACTACGTGCATAGATTTTTATTGAGGATGCTTCATAGAATGCTCATTATGGTTATGCTGCAAGTTTCCACCATGATTAGGCATGGCTTAGGCTAGCGGCCTAGGCGTTTCTCTAACATACATACAAACTCCATGATCTTACAAGTTCCACTTTTATTTCACACCTCCGGGATCCATAAGCAAAAGAACATGATATCAACGAGGTGCTAAGTACCAGTGCAATGTTGAAAACATTCCCCATGATACATGGTTCTACTAACTTCAACTTATAAAGCGCAAGAATATACGCAGGAAAGAAGGACGCAATGGTTCAGGTTTATTAAATGCAAGAAAGTAAAGTGTGCCATCAAGTTCATGAGAGCTTTACTAACTAACTTTCTCATAACAAGCAAACATTTTATTCGGAAGAAAACAAGGCATATTGAATATGCACGGAAGTAGAAAATGATGCTAATAGGTAGGTATGGTGGACACTTTGGCAATATTTGGTTTAGGGAGTTGGAAACTTGAGTAAAACATACTCAGTGTAAGTGAACGCTAGCAGTAGTAAGGGAGCGACAAGCGAGAGAGCAATAATGGCCATAATCATGCAGAGTGACAAAACATCATTGATCAAAGCATAAAGTGATAATACAAGTTGAAAACTAAAGGATCATAAAGGCTTATGGTGACTTGGGATAGTCATAACATGGTGTGAGCATGTGCCAAGTCAACCCAAAGAAAGCATCAAAGGAGAATACCACTATACTATGCTTTAATATGCTAAAACAACGCATGATTCATCCAAGGCACATTAAGCAATATCAATTGTTTATAAAAAGTCATGCTACAGAAAAGAATACTAAGCATAAAGCCAAAACAATATCAAGCATGGCATGACAAAGCATAGGCCACAGTCAAAAACAAGCTCTCTTTACCACTTAAGCATGAGCTTTCCTACTCTTTTCCAATCCAAACCAGACTATTTGAACACTAATGTATGAAAGAGGGGGTCCAACCAATTTATTCAGTAAACTAAGAAAATAAAGCAATCGAAAAACCAAAATGAAAACAAAAAGAAGACGCTCCAAGTACAACACAACTATGCCTGAAACAATAAAAATGAAGTGTTTGGCAGAAACCTGGGATTTTATTAATGAAGTAGGGGATGCCTTGGGCATCCCCAAGCTTTGACGCTTCTAATTCTTGGATATTTCTTGGGGTGACACGCGTGGCATTCCCAAGCTTCAGCCTTAGTCCATCCTTCATCTCATTACTTATTCCTTCCATACACCTGAAATTTTTCCTTCATACAAAACTTCACACAATCTTTATTAGCAACATTAGTGCACTCAAGATAAATAAGTCTTAAGGTTCAGTTCTAACACCAAATAAACTTCCATTAAAACACTAGATACTGTAGCACTTCCCTCAAAAACCTCAATTCCCCAAAAGAACTCAAAAAGGAACCAACAAGAAGCAAATGCAGAAAATGGCAGAAATCAGTCAAAACAGACCAGCAGGTAAAGACGAATTTTTTCGAAGACCTTCTGTTGCTCAAATCAAAATGTGTTGAACTAACGAAAGTTAGATAACAACCTGGGTCAGGAGCACAAAAATTCACGCCTCAAAATCACGTACAGAGATTTTACACGATTTTTTACGGTGAAGCATAGAAATCTGTTTCGGGACAGCAACTTTCCCAATCATTACTTCTCTCTCATTAGAGGTTACTCTTGGCACAAAAAGCAAATAAAAAGGATAAGGAGCGGTTACTACTGAAGTAATAACTTCCAATACTCATCTAAAACTTTTGGGTTATCTCCCAATAAGTACTTTTCTTTAACGCCTTTAAGTTAGGCATAAGCAAAAACTAAAATGGATAGAATAGAAGTAAGCGGAGATAATCATGGTGAAAACATTGTTTTGTTCAATGAAATCCTTTTGTTAACAAGGTTGATCAGGTCTTGCTACCAAAAAAATTTCATATGAGACAAAACTTTGTATTCCACTAATGATTATGTTACCTCAACCTTGATAGCAATGGTCCCAATCATAATAGTTTCAAATTTTTCTCTTGGTATGGGACAATATATTTCTCCAATTTGAATGCCCTAAACATGTTCAATTGAATTCAAAACCATAAGTCCTATCAATCTTCTTGGGGAAATAGACAGTATGTTCCTTGTCATTAACATTGAAGGTCAACTTCCCTTGATTACAATTAATAACAGTTCCTGCAGTATTAAGAAAAGGTCTCCCAAGAATAATAGACATATTATCATCTTCAGGCATATTAGTTTGAGAGGATGCTCACATAAGAAATAAGAGTTGAAGTAAAAGATAGCATCAAGAAGCAAATTCAAAACAAATTTAAGTATAACCCACTTCCTATGCATAGGAATCGTGTATGCAAATAAATTCACAAAGAACAAAGTGACAAGCATAGGAATATAAAACAAGAGTAACTTCAAAACTTTGAGCACATAGAGAGGTGTTTCGATACCATGAAAACTTCTACGACCATATTTTCCTCTCTCATAATAATTTTCAATAGCCTCATGAATAAACAAAACAATATAACTATCACATAAAACATGCTTTTAATGATCTACAAGCACTAGAGCTTTATTATAAACATTTTCAAAAGAATCCTCAGGAACATGGCATTCATCCTCCTTTAGTAAGCATGTAGGACAATCAAATAATGTAAGGGATAAAGAGTTAATCTCATTAGAAGGTAGGCATGGCCAGCTAATCCATTCTTCCTCCTTTTGTTTATCACTCTCCTGCTCTTTTTCATCTAATGAGATTTCAGGTTCATCAGTTTCTTCTTCCATAGGATCCTGCAAGGCATTAGTCTCTTCCATTTGTGGAAAGCATCTATTAAAATATTCAAGGATATAGCCATTTTCATCCTTGTAATTATCAAAGAAAAATTTAAGTATACCATAAACCTCATATTTGTAATGTGAATCATCAATATTTTCAAGCAAACTAGCAAGTTCAAAAGCACCCTTCCAAGCAATAAATTCTTCAATTTGTTCCGCATCATAAAAGTCATAAATTCCTTTAGCATAAGAAGATATGGTATCATTATCATTATACTCACATTGAAAAGGGAGGTGTTTATACCTCTTTCTGCAACAAGATTTATCACAACAATAAGTAACATTGTAAGTAGAGCACACGTTTCTAGCAATGGTATACAATCTATCAATTTGTTCCCATAAGTGTTTCCCTTTTTGTGACAAGCGGTGTTCCTTATAATAATATTTTTTATCTTCCATGAACCCACCTTTCCAATAAGCTTCAGTTTCAAAGAAACCAACCATTGACAACAAGCATGATAAAGCAAGACAATAACAGACCAACGGAAATAACAACTAGAGTAGGAACTATTTTTTTTTGTATTTTCGATAAAGAAAGAAGCAAACAAGGCAGAAATAAACTTAGCTTGAACAATAGTGATTCCAAGTGGACTTGATAAATAAAGCTATGCTCCCCGGCAACAGCGCCGGGAAATAGTCTTGATGACCCACAAGTATAGGGGGTGTATCGCAGTATTTTCGAGGGAAGTGAAACCCAATTTATTGATTCGACACAAGGGGGCCAAAGAATATTTATAAGACTTAACAGCTGAGTTGTCAATTCAGCTGCACCTGGAAACAATCTTGCTCGCAGCAGTTTATCAGTAGCAACAGTTTTGTAGTAGGAATATTAAAGTAACAGCAGTAGTAAAGCAAAGACAATAGTGACAAAAGCAGTAAACAGTGGGATTCGAGTGCGGTAGGCATAGGGATGGATGGACGGGCGTTGCATGGACAAGACAATTCACATAGCAATCAGAACATAGGGCAATTATAGATAAGTAAGATAAAGCATCCAAGTACTAGACAATCCTAGGCACGTGTTCCATATATAGTCATACGTGCTCGCAATGAGAACTTGCACAACATCTTTTGTCCTGCCAGCCCGTTTGCAGCGGGGCCTCTAGGGAACTACTGGCAATTAAGGTGCTCCTTTTAATAGAGCACCGGAGCAAAGCATTAACACTCCGTGAACACATGTGATCCTCACATCAAAGCCATTTCCTCCGGTTATCCCGATTTCTATTACTTCGGGGCCATTGGTTCCGGACATCAATGTGTGTATACAACTTGCAGATAAGACCATAAACAATACTATCATAATGAATCAATAACATGTTCAGATCTGAAATCATGGCACTCGATCCCTAGTGACAAGCATTAAGCACAACAAGTCGCAACAAAGTCATAAAGCACTAATAAAAGATACTAGGCACCATGCCCTAACAATCTGATGCTATTACATGAACGATCACATCCAATCCCTACCATCCCCATAGCCTACAGCGGGGGATTACTCACTCATAGATGGGGGAAACATGGATGGTCGATGGAGAAGCGATGGTGATGATGATGGTGATGATCTCCTCAATTCTGTCCGTGAGGTGCCAGAACGGAGTTTCTGGTGCTGTTTCGTGGAATCTGGTGGTGGCGGCGGAGCGGAACTCCTTCTGAAAAACGTCGACCCCCCCGGAGTTTTCAGGTCAGAAGGCTTCTTATAGGAGAAGAGGGAGACCGAGGGGGTGCCTGGGGCCACCACACCATGCCAAGGCAGCCTGCCTAGCCTGCGCTTAGGGGTGTGGCCAGCCCTAGCCTCCTCCGCCTCGTATTCTGCCCCTGAGTCTTCGAAAATAGGCACTTTGGCTTTTGTCCCGTCCAATTCCGAGAATATTCATTTTCTGACTTTCCTGGAACCAAAAACAGCAGAAAACAGGCAGCTGGCACTGTGGCTCTTGTTAATAGGTTAGTCCAAGAAATCATATGAAAACACTCCAAAGTGTGGACAAAACACAAGAAAGTGGATAAAACCAAGCATGGAACATCAAAAATTATGGATACATTTGCAATGTATCACTAACTTCCTCGAGTGGAAGCTTGCTCCTCACGAGGGATATCTGCCTGAGGATCCGACTCCTCAGGAGGATGAAGATCTTAAAATACTGCCGGAGGCGCTTACCCGGAAGCACAAAAATCCGGTTGTCTCCATGGGCACACAGAAAGTGCCCTTGTAAAGAGGTAAGATTATTCACAAGGTTTCGAGTATTAATTTGTATCCTCTCTGAATTGCAACGATCTTACTCTGTTACCATCAGGGCTAAAAAAATCCCAAGGGCAAGGGAGGAAAGTTGGGTAAGACTTTAGGCCAGCAGAAGTTGACTCTGGCTTCACCTGCTGTCCTGCCTCCAACTCCTACCCCAAAGCCATCATCAGCACAGGAGGGTACTTCATCTCTGCATGTTGAGGATGTTTCAGCTCATTCTTTGGAGCCAGCGTACCTTGGTTCGCAGACAGACGTCATCATGAGTGACTCGAGACTTGATAAGGGTGAACCCTCAAAGGGTAATGATCCCTCAGCTGAGACCTTCGCGGAAAATCTTCTGCCTAATCCGAGTATTGCCAATCTTGGCCTTACTCGGAAGAGCGTAGAAGAGATCCATAAGCTGGCTCTCAATTGCCTAGAGACCCAAAATATCACAGCGGAGGAGGAGGCACAAGAAGCAGAAGACATCAAACTCATCGAGCTTCTTGACCTTGTTCGTCTTCACGGTGAGAATCTGAAGGCTGGTGTGGCCTCGCCACAACTAATAACTCCTCTGACTCTCGCCAAGAAGGTTTCTTCTGAGGTGAACATGAGCCTCAACAAATTGACTCATGAACATTATGTAAGTCATAATCTGACTCTTTTTTATTATATTTCATATCATATCCTCTAGCTCCCAAGCATGAAGTTGGATAGGAATCCGGATTTATGCTTTCATTACGATGCCAAAGAATGAACTAGTATAGCCCCCCCCCAAGGCTTGTGGTGATATTTAACTTAGTTCAAATATTAACCCGAGTCTTAGTAGACTTCTAACTCTGGGTATCATTCTGACTTATAGAAAGTTAATGCTTATAACCCGGAATTATTGAAGAATATTTGTCACAAGCGAAGAGAGATCAAAGCTCTCTGACTTGAAAATATGCAACTTAAAGTTGCAAAAGATGAAGCTGAAGGTAAGCAATTCAGGCTTTGATTTCATAGTCAGTTTTTGACTCTTAACCGGATTTTTATTTGACTTTGTTTCTTGCTTTTGCTAGAACTTTTGAATCAGTCCTGCAAGATGATTAAACAAGCCGAAAACTTTAAAGTCTTGGAGGTGGAAAATACTGACTTGCGTGCTGAGCTAGAAAAAATCAAAGTAAATCATGAAGCTATCTTCACTAGTGTTCTTGAATCTAGCAATCACGCAACTGAGGCGCGTGACCGCACCATCGCCAAACAATACAAAACAATTTTGGACATGCAGAACGCCTTAGATAGGGAGAAGGACACCTCCAAAGCTCTTCGGAATGAACTCCGAAGCCTTTGAGAGGAGAAGACCAAAGTAGATGATACTATCTTTGGTAAGTTCGCTATCCCTGAATTCTCGTTTTTCCGATTTGTTAGACTCAGATATATAGTTGACCATATTTTCTTTTTTATAGTACCTCTCAATCTTCTTGATGCCTCTTCATCTGAGTCTCGTACCAGCCGGCTTGTCGCCGTTGGGGACCTGATTCTTGATTTCTGCCCATCCTTGGAAGAAATCGGCGAATCCATCCAGCTCTCCGGCTTAGACTCAATGTCAGCCTTTGAGCTACGAGACAAGGCGAAGGATATGCCCAAGCTCGTCAAGGATTGGAACATGTAGTATGCATGCACAACGGCACAGAATGCCCTGAAAATGGTAATGAGCCACCATGGAAGCATGAAAATATGGCAAGTTACTAAGGGTTATTCGACTGTCGATGAAGATGGCACTCAGCAGAACATCAAAGAGATCTAGGATCCTTGTGCAGGATACGCTTCTCGTGTGGCCGATTTGACCAGCTATGATGAGCCGTTCTTCACGCCCGTTGGAGTTCTCGAATACGGCGAGCATACTGAGTCTGACTTACTCGTCTCAAACAAATATCAGGGTGATACGGGTGATGTGTCCAGCTAGCCAGCAAATCCCGCGTCTTCACCTGCATCATAGAATATGCCAGAAAAATAATGTCTTATTCTGAAAAGAATATGATTGTAATAAGTAGAATATTATTTTGCTAGTGCTAAGATTGTAAGAACTTATGCTTTAATTTTTTTAGCACTTTTGGCTTTTTTATTTGTTGTGCTCGAAAAATGCTTAAGCACTTGTTTTGTCTACACTTATCGTTTATCTCCCTTTCCGCCCCGTCCCTTTTGTGAGCCGGCAAACCTTCAGCACGGAAACTCTTCCGAGCAACGGAGCTCAATTGC
The DNA here is from genome assembly GCA_023614405.1 of Avena insularis. Lineage (NCBI taxonomy): Eukaryota > Viridiplantae > Streptophyta > Magnoliopsida > Poales > Poaceae > Avena > Avena insularis. The sequence continues at coordinate 566,094,318 of CM042694.1, forward strand.
TAAACCAGTTTAAACCTAGAATCAAAGCTGGCTTCCAGTACCAACAATTCACAACTCGGAAAATACCCGCATCCAGCAATCAAACAAAGACCCAAGTATAAACTAGACTTATACCCGAAGGTAGCATTTTCAGAATCGGAAATGTAACCAGAACAAACATGAGCATAAAGTACTTTCAAGTATTCTGAGATTTTCGACTATGACATGATCATTCGGAAATAAGATAGTACATAAAAAACATCTTAGAAAAAACATTGAGGCAACCAATACTTTATTTCACTTTGAACATGTACATGTATATGATTACAAAGATAGAAATTTTATGAATAAAAGGGACATAGCTGAGCAATATTCCATGGACGGCCTATCTAATCTGGATTTGTACTGCCTCCAGCTCTCTTTCTCTTCTTAGTAGCAGGTCTTTCTTTTTCTTGCCTCATGTCAGTAAGGTAGTAAGAACCATTATGCAATACTCGGCTAACTATAAAGGGCCCTTCCCGTATAGGGGCAAGTTTGTACTCTTTTTTTTGCACTAGCCGAAGAACTTGATCACCCTTCCTGAAAGACCAGTTTCTGACTCTCTGACTATGATATTTGTATCACTTTTACTGATAGGCTGTAGATGTCTGTTCAGCACTAACACGAACTTCCTCGAGCATATCAAGGTCGTCTTGTCGAGCAACTTCGGCATCCTCTTCGACATACGCAGCGACTCGGGGAGAGTTATGAATAAGATCACTCAGAAGAACAACTTCTGCACCGTGGACCAAGAAGAAGGGTGTACATATGGTTGACCTGTTAGGAGTGGTTCGTAATATCCATATCATAGATGACAATTCGTCCGCCCAAGCCCCAGCAGCACGATGTAGTGGTGCTTCAAGTCTTGGTCGTAGGCCTTGAATAATTAAACCATTTGCCCTTTTGACTTATCCATTAGCTTGTGGATGTGCGACTGATGCAATATCAAGTCATATCCCTTAATCATTGCAGAATTCGACTAGTTCTCTCATGGAAAAGTTAATCCTATTGTCTGTAATGATCCTGTGCAGATACCCGAATCAGATGATCATGTCCTCGACGAACTTTTTGGTTGTTGCTCCGCAACAACTTGTGACGGGTTTTGCCTCAATCCATTTCGTGAATTTATCCACCATCACAAGAATATGAGTGTATCCACTTTGATCCCGTATAAGCGGTCCTACCATGTCAAGCCCCTAGACCGCAAAATGCCATGTAATCAGAATTGTTCACTGATTAGCTGGAACATGGGCCTGTTTGGCGTACTTTTGGAAACCTTTGCACGTCTTGACCAGCCGTGCGGCATCTGCTTTAGCTGTAAGCCAGAAAGATCTGTGTCTGAAGGTCTTTGCCACTAAAGATTTGGCTATAGCATGATGTCCGCATTCGCCTTCTTGGATTTCCCTTAGGATTTCCACGCCTTCTTCCGGAGAAACACAATGCTGAAAGACCCCAGACACACTCCGCTTATAGCGCTCACGTCCCACCACTGTGTAGGATTTTTCTCATCGGACGATCTGTTGGCACAGAACTTCCTCTTCGGGTAATTTTCTATCTACCAACAAATCAAGCTACGGTTTTGTCTAGCTGGGAATTACAACCAGAACTGCTATGAGAAGTGAGTCAGATTTGGTTGGATACTCCTCATCAACTCCTGTGATAGAGGGAACTCTTAAGTGCTCAAAAAATTTTGTCTCTAGGAGACGTGTGTTTTCTTCAGTCTCTGTCCAATCAGCGACAAAGTCAGCCAGAATCTAGGATTTGATTGTTGTACGAGGTTTATACTCAATATCAAAAGCTGCTAGCTCTATGCCCCACTTAGCGACACATCCTGTGGCATCGTTGTTGTTGGTTATGTCTCTCATGGGAGCTATGCTCACCACGGTAATCTTGTGCTCTTGAAAATAGTGTCGTAGCTTTCTAGATGCGAAGAACACACCATAGGGTAACTTTTGGTAATGGGGATACCTTTGTTTGGATTCTTACAAGACCTCGTTGAGATAATAAGTCAAACGCTGCACCAAGTGTTCCTGTTTTTCTTCCGGTCGTTCCAGCACCATGACAACACTGATGATTTTGTTTGTCTCAGCTAAGTATAGCAACATTGGCTCCTGTGGCTTTGGTGCTGCAAGAATAGGGGCGGGCGAGAGTACGAATTTCAGATCCTGAAGTGCAGCTTCAACTTCATTAGTCCAGACAAACTTCTTGGTCTTTTTCAAGAGCTTATATAGTGGTGCAACTCTTTCACCGAGCCGGCTTACAAACTGACTGACTGCAGCAATGCAGCCAGTTAGCCGTTGTACATCCTTCAGGCGAGTTGGCCTGGAAATGTTGAGTATAGCCTTTATCTTGTCTTGGTTCACTTCTATGCCTCTTTGAGACACAATGAAACCTAACAATTTTCCGACTGGTATTCCATAGAAACACTTCTTCGGGTTAAGCATTACGTTGTATTTTTGTAAATTGCTGAATGTTTCCTCTAAGTCAGAAATTAGTGTTTCCTTCTTTTTGGACATCATAGCTATGTTGTCCACATAAGCATGTACATTGCATCCGATTTGATCGTGGAGGCACCGCTACATAGCGCTGGTATATTGCTCCTGCATTTTTGAGCCCAAAAGGCATCGTAATGTAGCAGATGTTTCCGAAAGGGGTGATGAATGAAGTCTTTATTTTGTCTGTCTCCTTCATCCAAATTTGATGATATATGGAATATGCGTCGATAAAACATAGGAGTTCCGAGCCTGTTGTCAAGTTGATAACTTGATCGATTCTAGGTAGAGCGAATGGATCTTTCGGACAAGCCTTGTTAAAGGCGGTATAATCAACACACATCCTTAAATCAGTGGTGTCATTTTTAGGGACCATTACAGGATTGGCCGACCAATCAGTATGGATGACCTCTTTTATTAATCTGGCCAACTCGAGCTAGGCTAGTTCCTTAGCTATTTCTTTGCGCTTTTCATCATCGAAACATCATAAGGACTGTTTGATGGGTTTAGCGTTCGGGTATACATTTAGGTTGTGCTCGGCAAGTTCCCTAGGTACTCCAGTCATGTCAGATAGCTTCCATGCAAAGATATCTTTATTAGCTTTGAGGAACTCGACGAGTGCGCTTTCCTATGCATGGCCTAAACCTTCACCTATCTGGGTCACCTTGGAGGGATCATCATCCTTCAACAATGTCGTATTCGTCTCTTTTGATGCCTTGAACTCCAGAGTCGGCTTTGTCACCTCCTTCTTTGTCGCGGGCATCTCGGATGGGTCAATGTTCTTCTTGATCTACTAGTACTCCTTAGCATGCAGTACGACTTCAGCAAAGGCAGCATTTCCGTCCTCGCATTCTCGTGCCTTCTTCGGGTCTCCCCAGATTGTGATGATGCCATTGGGACCTGGAATCTTCATCATGTTGTAAATATAACAAGGGTGAGCCATAAAAGCCCAGTAAGACGGATTCCCAAACATAGCATGGTATGCGCTCTTGAACAGGACCACTTCGAAGGAAACTGCTTCCGTTCGGTTGTTCCTTCGAGTTCCAAAGGTAACATCCAAAGTGATCTCTCCGAGAGAATTTGCTTGTCTTCCGGGGATAACTCTATGAAAAGTCATGGAGCTGTGATTCAGTTGTGTTTCCGATATCCACATCTGGCATAGCGTTTCGACATAGATGATGTTGCAGCTACTGCCACCATCCATGAGGGTCTTGGAGAACCCATAGATGTTAATAAGTGGATTGATGACCAGAGCATATTTTCCTCGGTTGTCTAGTTGGGGCAGATGATCGCTTCGGTCAAAGGTGATTGTAACTTTCGACCAATCCAGATACTGGGGACAGTCGGAACAGTTGCATTGAGCTCATGCATCACTGCCTTTTTTACCTTGGCTGTTGAGATCCGAGGAAACAGACATAAGTGTCTTTCTTGGTTGGGAAAGCCTTCTTTCCATCCGACTTGGAATTTGAAGCGTCTGCCTCCTCCATGTCAGAATCTTCCTTGGACTCTTTCTCTTTGTCGGAATTTTTCTTTCCTTTTTGTCGCTTGGCCCTGTAGCCAGCGGATTCATCTTCCTTGATGTCATCATTGAAACAACACTCGGCATTGGTGTGGGACGATCCCCCGTTGCCGTTCGGGTGATGCATGATACGTTGCTAGCGTATCTATAATTTTTGATGTTCCATGCTTGGGTTATATCTACTTTCTTATGTTTTGTCCTAACTTTGGAGTATTTTTATACACTTTCTTGGACTAACCTATTAACAAGATGCCATAGTGCCAGCTGTCTGTTTTCTGCTGTTTTTGGTTCCAGGAAAGTCAGAAAATGAATATTCTCGGAATTGGATGGGACAAAAGCCAAAGTCAATATTTCACCGAGGGGGACACGGAGCCAGAAGACGAGACGGAGAGGGTCCATAGGCCGGCCACACCACCTGGCCACGTGGCTCGGCCTAGCCCGCGCCAGGGGGTGGTGTGGCCGCCTAGGGCACCCCCTCGGCCTCCCCTTTCGCCTATATATTGCCTCCGATACAGAAACCCTAAGGACCCGATCAAAATTCCACGAAAGAGTCTGTAGCCGCCATCATCTCCATCCCTAGATCGGGAGGGATCTGAAGCTCTTCCTGACACCCTACCGGAGGGGAGAATTCACCCTGGAGGCCTTCTTCATCACCATGCAAGCCTCCGGTGTGATGTGTGAGTAGTTCATCCTTGGACTACGGGTCCATGTAGTAGCTAGATGGTTGGTTCTTCTCCTTTGTGCTATCATGTTTAGATCTTGTGAGCTCCATTCATGATCAAGATCATCTATTTGTAATCCTACATGTTGTGTTTGCGAGGATCCGATGGATATTGAGGTGCTATTTCAGATTGATTATTGATTCTATCATGTCTTTCTTATTTGTGATCTTGCATGATTTCCGTTGTTAGTAGCTATCTTGGCCAAGTAGATGCTAGCAACTCCAAGAGGGAGTATTTATGCTCGATAGTGGGTTCATGCCTCTAGTAATCTGGGGAAGTGAAAGAAATATCTAAGTTACTAGATGTGGTGTTGCTACTAAGGAGAAAACAACAATCCTTTGTTCATAGCACAATCGTATTGTTTAATTTACACGCAATGCTTAATGCAATTATCTGCAACTTAATGCTGGAGGGGGTTCGGATGATAACCTGAAGGTGGATTATTAGTCATATATGCAGTTGGATTACGGTCTATGTATAATGTTGTAATGCCCAATCAAATCTCATAGTAGTCAAGATGATAACCTTGATTTCATAACTGAGGGAAAACTTACTGTTGTGCTCATCATACCTTCCTCTTAGGTTTCCCCAACGAGCTCGAGATATTTTGGGCCAACAAGCAATATTTTTTCTGGCGCTGTTGTCGGGGAGTCAAGGACATCTTCACAAGGGGAGTCCCTCATAACCAATCTCTTTACTTTGTTATTTTTGTTTTGATTAGTTTATTTCTACTTTGTTTGTTTTTTTTATCAAAAAAATATATAAAAAATTATTTCCTACTATAGTTGTTATTTTCGTTGGTATGTTATTGTCTTACTTGATCATGCTTTCTATCAATGGTTGGTTTCTTTGAAACTGAATCTAATTGGCAAGGTGGGTTCATGGAAGAACAAAAATATTATTATAAGTAACACCGCTTGTCACAAAAAGGGAAACACTTATGGGAACAAATTGATAAAGTGTATACCATTGCTAGAAACGTGTGCTCTACTTATAATGTTACTTACTGCTTTGATAAATATTTTTGCGGTAAGAGGTATAAACACCTCCCTTTTCAATGTGAGTATAATGATGATGTTACCATATCTTCTTATGTTAAGGGAAATTATGACTTTTATGATGTGGAAAAATTGAAGAATTTATTGCTTGGAAGGGTGCATTCGAACTAGCTTATTTTCTTGAAAATACTGATGATGCACCATATAGATATGAGGTTTATGATATACTTAAAATTTTCTTTGATAATTACAAGGAATAAAATGGCTATATTCTTGAATATCTTAATAGATGCTCTCCACCAGCGGAAGGACTAATGCCTTGCAGGAGCCTATGGAAGAAGAAATTGCTGAAACTGGAAACTCATTGGATGAAAAATAGGAGGGGAGTGATGATCAAGAGGAGGAAGAAGGGATCTACTCATTCCTACCTTCTAATGGGAGTAACTTTTTACCCCTTACAATATTTGATTGTCCCCCATGCTTACTAAAGGAGGATGAATGTTATGTTCCTGTGGATTCTTTTGAAAATGTTTATAATAAAGATCTAGATGATGTTCCTATATTGTTTGATAATATTAATTGTACTACTATTGAAAATGAGATTGATCAGTCATCTTGTTATAAAATTGTTAAAAGTGGGTATGGTTTTAATCCCACTATTTTTGAGCTTGATGAAAATTATGTGTTTGTAGATCATGAAAAGCATGCTTTATGTGATAGTTATATTGTTGAGTTTATTCATGAGGCTATTGAAAATTATTATGAGAGAGGAAAATATGGTTGTAATAGTTTTCATGGTACTGAAACACCTCTCTATTTGCTGAAAGTTTTGAAGTTACTCTCGTTTTATCTTCATATGCCTATCACTTTATTATTTGTGAATTTATTTGCGTATATGATTCCTATACATAGGAAGTGGGTTAGACTTAAATGTGTTTTGAATTTGCTTCTTGATGCTCTCTTTTACTTCAATTCATATTTTTTATGTGAGCATCATCGAAATTCTTATGCCTAGCTCAAAGGCGTTAAATAAAAGTACTTATTGGGAGATAACACAAAAGTTTTAGATGAGTCTTGGAAGTTATTACCTCTTTAATAACCGCTCCATATCCTTTTTATTTGCTTTTTGTGCCAATAGTAACCTCTAATGAGAGAGAAGTAATGCTTGGGAAAGTTGTTGTCCCGAAACAGATTTTTGTGCTTTGCTGTTAAAATTCGTGTAAAATCTCTGTACGTCAGTTTGAGCTGTTATTTTTTGTGATTCTACCCCCGGTTGTTATCTAACTTTCATTAGTTTAACACTTTTCGGTTTGAGCAACATAAGGTCTTCGAAAAAATTGGTTTTTACCTGCTGCTCTGTTTAGACAGATTTCTGCCATTATTTGCATTTGCTTCTTGTTGATTCCTTTTTTGGGTTCTCTTTGGGGACTTGAGCTTTTTGAGGGAAGTGCTATAGTAGCTTGTGTTTTAATGGAAGTTTTATTGGTGTTGGAGCTGAACCCAATGACTTATTATCTTGAGTGCACTAATGTTGCTAATGAAGATTGTGTGAAGTTTTGTATGAAGGAAAAAATTTAGGTGTATGGAAAGAATGATGTAATGAGATGAAGAATGGACTAAAGCTCAAGCTTGGGGATGCCACGTGTGTCATCTCAAGAAATATCCAAGAGGTACAAGCGTTAAAGCTTGGGGATGCCCAAGGCATCTCCTTCTTCATCAATAAAAATCTCAGTTTTCTTCAAAACACTTCATTTTTATTGTTTCATGCACAGTTGTGTTGTTCTTGCAGTGTCTTCGTTTTCATTTTCATTTTTAGTTTTCATTTGCTTGGTTTTCTTAGTTTTCTTGAATAAATTGGTTGGAACCCCTCATTCATAAATTATTTTTCAAATAAGTTTGGTTTAGATTGGAAAAGAGTAGGAAAAGTTCATGCTTAAGTGGTAAAAGGAGCTTGTTTTTGACTGTGGCCTATGCTTTGTCATGTCATGCTTGATATTATTTTGGCTTTATTCTTAGTGATTTTTTCTATAGCATGACATGTTATAAACAATTGAGATTGCTTAATGTGCCTTGAAAGAATCATGCGTTGTTTTAGCATATTAAAGTATAGTATTGTGGTATTCTCCTTTGATGCTTTATTTGGGTTGACTTGGCACATGCTCACACCATGTTATGACTATCCCAAGTCACTATAGCCTCGATGAACCTTTAGTTTTTGACTTGTAATATCACTTTATGCTTTAATCAATGATTTTTTTGTCGCTTGGCATGATTATGGCCATTATTGCTCTCTTAGTTGGTCGCTCCTGGTCTCTTGCTAGCCTCCATAATCAAGTATGAGTCCCACTCATGCATCCAACTCCAAATAAAACCAAGTTATTCCATAGAGTCCACCATACCTACCTATTAACATTTGCTATTCCAAGTATATTCATGTTTTTATCTACCTTCCGAATTAAACTTGTTATGTGAAAACTAGTGATTAAATCTCTCACGAACTTGATGGCACACTTTACTTTTCTCGCATTTAATAAACTTGACCCATTGTGTCCATCTTTGTTGTGTATATGCTTGCGCTTTATAAGTTGAAGTTAGCAGAACCATGTATCATGGGGAACGCTTTCAACATTGCACTTATTATTCCGTTGATATCATGATTCTTTTGCTTATGGATCTCGACAGTGTGAAATAAAGGTGGAACTTGTAAGATCATGGAGTTTGTATGTGTGTTAGAGAAACGCCTAAGCCGCTAGCCTAATCCATGCCTAACCATGGTGGAAACTTACATCATAACCTTAATGAGCATTCTATGAGGCATCCTCTATAAAACCCTATGCAAATAGCAAATAAAAACATCACTGAGATGCTCATTGTCTGTTGCCTTATCATTTTGATATGGGATATCTCCTGTGTCATGGGGCAAGGGGTATCCTATTGGCGGTTCTCTATGATACATATGTACTTACAATGACAAGAGCTTACTTGTGACTAAAGTTGAGTAGCATGAGGGTCGGTACTCGTAAGTAAGGGGCATGAGATTTCAGCTTATAACTTGTCAAGCATATCCTCTTAGTTGTGTCACTTTAACCTTAATCACTTAAAGATGCTTATGATAGGGGCAATGAGAGCTGAAAGCTAATAAGTACCATAATTTTTGGAAGCTCTTTATGAGACTTGAATCCCTGCTTCCTTCTATGAAGGCCTTTCTTTTACTTTTATGTTGAGCCTCCAACTTCTATCTTTATGCACCTATTAAGAGATCATAGTGGCCATTCTTAGTTTAATGTGCATTGTCCCAAGACTTGTTGATTGATGCATAACTTTGATATTGCTTGTTCTTAAACTATTTGTATCTAGACACTCTTATGAACTTCAAAGGTGTCCAATGCATTTATGTTTTGCTACACTATGAGGGACAAGCTGAATACCATTCTCATTATGCCTTCTTTATGTGAAACAAACAAACGTCTTTCAAAGCATTGTTATTCATGAATATTTTGTTTGAGCCTTTTCATGTTACAACATAGTTGCTATGTCTTATTGTTAGAACTATACCTTTCATGCTATGTTAAAGTACTATGATCCTAGCTATCAATGTTATAAATTCCTTGATCAAGATTGTGATGGTGCATGTCACATCAAAAATTATTCTTTCTTTTTATTACTTACCTACTTGAGAAAGAGCAGGAGTTAAGCTTGGGGATGTTGATACGTGGCTAACATATCTATAATTTTTTATGTTCCATGCTTGGTTTATATCTACTTTCTTATGTTTTGTCCCAACTTTGGAGTATTTTTATACACTTTCTTGGACTAACCTGTTACCAAGATGCCACAGTGTCAGCTGTCTGTTTTCTGCTGTTTTTGGTTCCAGGAAAGTCAGAAAATGAATATTCTCAGAATTGGACGGGACAAAAGCCAATGTAAATATTTCACCGAGGGGGACACATAGCCAGAAGACGAGACGGAGAGGGGCTAGACGCCAGCCACACTAACTGGCCACGCGGCTAGGCCTGGCCCGCGCCAAGGTGTGGTGTGGCCGCCTAGGGAAACCCCTCGCCCCCCCCCCCTTTTGCCTATATATTGCCTCCGTTATAGAAACCTTAAGGAACCAATCAAAATTCCACGAAAGAGCCTGTAGCCGCCGTCATCTCCATCCCTAGATCGGGAGGGATCTGAAGCTCTTCCTGGCACCCTGTCGGAGGGGAGAATTCACCCTGGAGGCCTTCTTCATCACGATGCAAGCCTCCTGTGATGCGTGAGTAGTTCATCGTTGGACTACGGGTCCATGTAGTAGCTAGATGGTTGGTTCTTCTCCTTTGTGCTATCATGTTTAGATCTTGTGAGCTCCGTTCATGATCAACATCATCTATTTGTAATCCTACATGTTGTGTTTGCGGGGAACCGATGGATATTGAGATGCTATTTCAGATTGATTATTGATTGTATCATGTCTTTGTTATTTGTGATCTTGCATTCTTTCCGTTGTTAGTAGCTATCTTGGCCAAGTAGATGCTAGCAACTCCAAGAGGGAGTATTTATGCTCGATAGTGGGTTCATGCCTCTAGGAATCTGGGGAAGTGATAGAAATCTCTAAGGTACTAGATGTGTTGTTGCTACTAGGGAGAAAACAACAATCCTTTGTTCATAGAACAATCATATTGTTTACTTTACACGCAATGCTTAATGCAATTATCTCTTGCTTGCAACTTAATACTAGAGGGGGTTCGGATGATAACGTGAAGTTGGATTACGGTCTATGTATAATGTTGTAATGCCCAATCAAATCTCATAGGATTCAAGATGATTAGTATATGCATGTATGATTTCTCGATGTTTGTCAAATGCCCTACTGTAATTTCTTCACCCAACATGTCATCTATCTTAAGGAGAATCACCACTAGTGAACTATGGACCCCGGTCCTTTCTTTTACGATCAATCTACAACTGTTTACTGTTTTCTGTTTACTTTCTGCAAGCTCTTACTTTCTTCCACTCAATTTGTTTAAGCCTTTGTTTTCCGCAAAACCGGTGAGATTGACAACCTCACTGTAAGTTGGGGGCAAAGTTCTGTGGTTATGTAGTGCAGGATTCCAAGTTGGAAACAACACCTTGGAGGTGTTTCCTTACTCCTACTGGTTCGATAACCTTAGTTTCATAACTGAGGGAAAACTTACGGATGTGCTCAGCATACCTTCCTCTTGGGGTTCCCCAACGAGCTCGAGATATTTTAGGCCAACAAGCAATGCACACACGGATTGTTGGCAATATCGGCCCAATAGTAGGTTTTGCCAGGTTGCTAGTCTCCTCTACCTCATGCTCTAGAAGTTCCACGGACTCGTCACCGGCCGCCTCCGCGGCCTCCTTGTCCTCCAGGCCTAAAAGTTGCATTGACTGTTGCGGTTTCTAGATTGGGTTTTCCTCTGAGGTGTTTTTGCGTTTTGTGGTCTGCTGCTTTGGCTATTTTGCCGACTGTGGCACAACTAGTACATTTAGCAGTCCCTCTGCATCATAGTCAGTGTCAGCGTATTTGCTTGTCGTCTATATCATCTCCCCCAAATCAGTCACTTTGTCACAATTTAAGCGATGATGTAGTAAACCAATTGGGAGTCCCACGATGAATGCCTCTATCGCGGTTTGGTCGTTTACTCCTTCGCAGGAGTTCTTTGTGTCCACCATCATCTAAGGTAGTCCCAAAAGGTTTCTCCGGGTTTTTGGGTGCATCGCTGCAGATCCCTGACCATGCAGGGCCTAATGTATGTTCCCTCGAAATTCCAAAAGAAAGCACTATTCATATCATACTAGTTGTGGATGGTGTTTTCCGAGAGTTCATTGAGCCATGATATTTAATGATTACGTGCAAGGTCATGACCAAGTTGTTTCCTCCCTTGGCGATGCAGCATGCCTGAAAGAAGTCATGGAGCCAAGTGTCTGGCCTAGCTACCCCATCATAGGGCTAGATGTGCCTTGAGATGGCAAACCCTTCGAGGAAGTTTGTTTGTCGGACGCGCGGTCCGAAGCATTTTGGACCCACATAGATGTTATCTGAGTCGTAGTGCCACGCCTCTATGTTTGAGTTGATCTGGTGCCTAGCGTCACTTGGTGACAAGGCACATTGTCTTGGTTGTTCGTTGCAGCTAACGTGCCCATGGGTCGGACTTCTACTTCTTCTACCACCACTTCCACCACGACGTCCTCCCTAGCCTCCGTGAGAACCGCTATGGTGACTGCCTAGCACAGAAGGTGGTGGTGGATTGTTACCCCCAGTCGGGGTTTCATGATGATGGACACCATGCCGGCATGATCCAGTGTGATGTTAATCGTTCCTTTGTCCGTCATTGCCATCATTGTGACGTGGCTCGGCTGGACGGCTAGTGTGTCTAGGAGGGGGCATCCTTTGCCGGTCCTGCTCCCGGCATTGAGATTCTTCATCTTCACTGTGGTTATTCGACTGTCGCCGGGGAGGTTGGACCATTGCTACAACAATGTCTCGCTCCACAACTGGGGCGACATTGATCCAACTTCGTGCGGGTTTCTGCCGTTGTTTTGAAGATCCGGTTCTTGAGTAATTGTCCTCCCGAGGGTTGGAATGGTAGCGTTGTTCTGGCTCCCATCGAGGCCTTGTATTTGGGTGTCGACCTGTGTCCGTGCGGCATTGATATGATTTGGAGACCAGCTTTCCGCTGCTGGACATGGCGACTTTCTACTGTTCTAGGCCTTTCATGAGTAGCTTCACACTTAGTCGAATCTGGTCTATGCTTGGATTGTTTGCTAAGAGATCTTGAGCCGCGGCAGCATTTTCCACCGGCGTGCCATTCACCCGGTTACCCTTGTTGTCGATACGAGTCTTCCCTACAACTGTATCTCCTTCGAAAAGGGTTTTGTGAATGTTCGAATTTTTGTTAGCCAACTCAGGGCTGTTCTGGTTCTTTTGATGTTGCCGGGTGCTAGGTTTCCCCGCAGCTGCAATGCGCTGATTCTCTTTGAGGATATTTGCAGTTTCCTCGAGGAGTACTTGATGATGCGCTTGTAGGGGTTGGGATCTATCCTCCAACTTCGTAGGTGTAAGTTCTGCAGCTGTCGTGATAGGTGTGGTAATTGCTTCTCCAAGGAGTTTACGGGCACCAGGGGTAACCACGTGTCCATCCAACGGAGTATCTTTGGGATCATCAGGGATCAAGTCTCCATCTTAGTGTTCTTCGTATTCTTCTGCTATCACCTCGTCAGTTGGGAGGTTCTTAGCCGGAGACTTCTTCTTCTTTGCCTTGTTGGCTGCGCCGGTAGCAAAGACGGCTTTGGGTCTGAGTCCTGGAGTTAGGCTTCTATCAGTACTCTCGGACATCTATACATAGGAATTATCTCCAAGATCCATATCGTCCTGCGGTTTAGGAGAGTTTTCTCCGGATCCTACATCCATGCTGATGCGAGGGCTTTGGTCCATAGCTTCTCCTTCTTCCACAGTCTTGGAGTTGAGTTCATCGTCATATTCCACAAAGAACTTCCGGAAATCTACTGATGTCATGGAGTCATCCGAGGATGTCACTAAGTCGACATTTGTTCCGATTGCCTCTAGCATCGAACCGATATCGTCCCCAGCATTGGCAGATCCAGATCCAATGTATTCGACAAAGTGCGACGTGTGCGTCCTGAGGTAGTTGCGGCTCTCTTCGTTGGCTTTCTTGAAACGCCTGATGGTCTTGAGGATATCTTCCATGCTGGCTCTTCCGCGTAGAAGCATCTACCTCAATGTGTGCCTCATAAGTGACTTTCCCACTCCGTTATCGATAGAGCTGGATCCAGAGCTATTGTTGCTTACATCTTCCTAAGATTCGATCTCTTTAGGGAGAGCCTCCTGATGACCCACAAGTATAGGGGGTGTATCGCCGTATTTTCGATAAGTAAGAGTGTCGAACCCAACGAGGAGCAGAAGGTGCTGGCTAGTGGTATGGATTAGGAATTCTCTACAAATACTTAGCAAACAGATTTTTAGGGGTTTTTGATAAAGCAAGTAAACGAAGTACTAATAAATAAAAGACAATAAGAATAAATGCAGCAAGTGGCCCAATCCTTTATGCAGCAAAGGACAAGCCAGTTGTATTACTTAATATGGCCAAACGTTCTCGAGGATACATGGGAAGACTGTCAAGTGCTTTCGCTTCATATAGTTGATTAATCTTCTTTAGCTTGCTAAGTGTTGTGTGGGTGAACCTGTGCTAATGTACCGACCTTCCTAGGACTAATACATACTTGTGATTATACCCCTTGCAAACATCCATAAATACAAGAAAGTAATTAAGGTAGAAACTTAACCACAACTTTAAACTCTAAGACCCTTATGTCCCTTGTGCAATGGTTTCTTAACGGGGGTTAAGGTTTCTGTCACTCCGGCAACCCCTACAATTAGTAGCCAAATACACAATGCATTCCCCTAGGCCCATATAGGTGAAGTGTCATGTAGTCGACGTTCACATGACACCACTAGAACAAGTACACCACAACTTAAATATCAAACTATTGAATCTTTCTCAACACAACTCCACTACTAACAACATGACTTCTCCCATGTCCTCAAGAACAAAACGAACTACTCCCAAGACATCATATGGATCATGATCAGAGATGGAATAATGATGTATAACAATCTGAACATAAACAATAATTCAACGGTTCACTCAATAGCATCAACTACAAAGAGTAATCAACACCAGGAAAGTTTCCCCTAAGAATTATGCAAGATTCAACCCAATTGTTACAGCAATATGGATATGGTGATGAGGGTGATGATGGTGGTGATGATGATGATGATCTTCATGAAGTCCAGCTTGATGGTGGTGTTGATGGCGACGATCTCCCCTCTTCGGGAAGGAATGCCCCCGGCAGAAATCTGTCTGCCAAAGAGATCTTTCTCTCTCGGTGTTTTCCGCTCCGCAGAGGCGGAGGAATCTTTCTATGGTCGCTCCCCGAGTGATAGGGTTTTGGGAGGAATATATACGCTAGAGGGGAGAGCTAGATGTGGGCTGCATGGCCACACCACAGTGGCGCGCCTAGGGTGGCCACGCCAGGTGTGTGGGCCCCCTGTGGCCCATCTCCACTCCTCCTTCTGGCATCCTTCGTCTTCTGGAAAAATGGGATTTTCCGTATATTTTCCCGGATTTTCTGATCTTCGCGAATTTTGCCTCCAAACAGCACCTTTTCCATCAGAATCCTGACTGCAGTGGTCCATGCGCCTAAAGTCATCAACCATGCAAAAACAGATGAAATAACATAAGTATCACCTCTTAATATGAAATATATCAATGAATAACAGTGAATTATGACATAGAATAGTGATGCAAAATGGACGTATCAACTCCCCCAAGCTTAGACTTCGCTTGTCCCCAAGCAAAACTGAGCTCAATAAACATGGCCTCAGGTTTATGGAGTGAAGAGTTGATAAAAGAATACGGACAAGAAGCATCACATTCATCCATACATAGATCATAATAGAAGACAACTCACTATTATATAACTTAACTTGTAATAAGTAAAGGAAACACAATAAAGATACATAAAGTGAATCATAATTGGTAATGGCAAACTTAGCTCTTGGTCGAAGAATAGTTGATAATTTGCTGGAGTTCAAAAATAACTGATTTTCAATGATAGCTTTCAAAGTAGTAGACACCAAGATAAGAGCAAAGTGCAAAACAAGGAACATAAGAAACATGATTGAATAAATCATCATATGAATGAAGGAAACACAACAACTCAAAATACTTGTTGAGATAGAAGGGGATAGGTTTACTGACTCAACTAAAAAGTAAAAGAAAGGCCCTTCGTAGAGGGAAGCAGGGATTGCAAGTTTCATAAAGAGCTCCCAAAAATTATGGTAGTTATTAGCTTTCAGCTCTCATTGCCCCTATCATAGGAAACTTTAGGTGATTAAGGTTAAAGTTATCGAATATGAGGATATGCTTAACAAGTTGTAAATTGAGAATCTCATGTCCCTTGAATACGAGGGCCGCTCCTCATGCTACTCAAGTTTAGTCACCGGTAAGTTCTTGTCATCGTAAGCATATGTGTATCATAGAGAACCGCCAATGGAGTACCCCTTGCCCGATGATACAGAAGAATCCCAATATAAAAATGACAAGGCAAGCAAACAACAAGCATCTCAGCCATCTTCTTATTTACCATGGGAATATGGTGCTTTTTTTTCTCTCTTTCCTATTTTCATAATCTCTTTTTTTTCTTTTTCTCTTTTTTCTCAATATCGGACTCTTTTTTTATAAGAAGAATGCTTCATAGATAGCTCATTATGGTTACGCTGCAGGTTTCCACCATGTCAGCATGGATTAGACCAGTGGCCCAGGCGTTTCGCTAACACACATGCATAAATCCATTTACTTACAAGCTCCCCTTTCATTTCACACCGACGACATCCATAGACAAAAGAACATGATATCAACTAGGTACAAAGTACCAGTGTAATGTTGAAAGCGTTACCCATGATAGCATGGTTCTGCTAATTCACAACTTACAAAGCGCAAGCATATACGCAACATAGGTGAGCACAATGGTTCAAGTTTATTAAGTGCAAGAAAGTAAAGTGTGCCATCAAGTTCGTGAGAGCTTCAATCACTAATTTTCACATAACAAGTTTAATTTGGAAGGTAGATAAAAACAAGAATTTACTTGGAATAGCAATAATGCTAATAGGTAGGTATGGTGGACACAAATGGCATGGTTTTTGGCTTAAGGAAGTGGATGCACGAGAAGTATTCCCTCTCAGTACAGGTTTTTGGCTAGCAAGGCTGGGTAGCAAGAAGTATAAGAGTTGAAGGAAACAAACAAACATACAAGTGATAAAAACAAACATGCAATATTCCTTGGAAGCACAAAAGGTCTTAACTCGAGAATACTAGACTTATGAGCAAATCAAAAAAGAAAGATGAGGAAATTATATTTTTCTTTAGAGTACTTTTATCTTTTCATTCGACTCTCAAAAATAGTGTTGCTACTGACCGAGCCAGGTTTGCCAAAACCAACTAAATTAACTCAATGATCCCAAAGTGATACCAATACTAACAACAAGATCAATCATATAACCATGAATTGAAAACTAATATAAGATATGTAAAAGAGTAAATGATATAACTTCTCATTAATATTCCATAATGACAACTCACACCAAGGGATACATATCTAACGAGAGAGGGGACACTTCCATAATGCAAACCATCCTACATGATAACTTCTCTATTCATGATATGACTCTACTAAAAAGGTAAAAAGATAGAAGATAGTTATGTGATACTGTGGCACTCCCCCAAGCTTGGAACAAACCAAGGGGATGCCAAACCTGATGACGAATTACTCCTTCGGTGGTGGTGGTAATATTTTTTTAGTTGACGTGAGGAAATCTTCTAGCATCTTGTGAAGCCTATTATTCTCCCATTGAAGCATGTCCACCTTCCTCCTTAAGTCTCGGTACTTATTGCAGAACTCATTAGTGACTCGTAGACTTCTATTGATGCAGGGCAAGAGACTAAAGGTACCAACCCCTGCTTGGGGTCCTGGAGATCTTCCTCCATAGGCTCATTTCCTTTATCCTTGGTAGACACCATTGTGCTTCAAAGCTTTCAAAGATGGTTCCTGGCAGAAACATATCGAAACAAAAACATGACAAAAAAACGATATACGAACCTCGGGAGATCCGGGGGATTATATATTACGAAGTTTCACATCAAAAGGAAGGTACTGGGAGAAAATGGGTCGGAGACGGAGTCCGGAGTTGTCACACAACCTGCTGGCGCGGCCAGGGGTGGGACAGTGCCACAGGGTGGTGTGAGCCACCCTGGATCCGTTTCCGCCCCTCTTTCGCTTCGTATATTTCCTTATTGTCTAAAAACTACAAAAATATAGTGGGATAGTATATTCACGGAACTTTTCTTACCAGAACTGTTACCTATTTGAAAATGGACTCTGCAGGTCTCTGAATTTGGTATCTAGTAGATGCTTCTGGAGTCACCACTTGAATAACATCAATATCTTCATCTTCATACACTTATTACTTGAGTCATGAAACCTTTCACTTCCTTATTTCACCATTATCTCCACTAGGAAATTTCTTTCACACAAAACTTCACATAGTTCTCATTAGCAACATTAGTATAAGTGAAGTGATAAAATATTTTGAGTCCAACTTCAACTGAAAACCATCAAAACATAAGCTACTGTAGAAACTCCTTCCGGAAACCCAAAAAGAATTCAAAAAGGAAATCGAATAAAGAAGGAAATGCAAAAGTGGCAAAAACTGTCAAAACAGACCAGCAGGTAAAGATCAATTTGTTCGAAAATCTTCTGTTGCTCAAATCAAAAAGTACAAAACTTATGAAAGTTAAATCAAAACCTGGGCAGAAGCACAAAAAAATACAGCTCAATACGACATACAGAGAACTCTCACGAATTTTTACAGTGAAGCACAAAAATCTGTTTCGGGACAGCAACTTCCCCAAATCTTACTTCTCTCTCATTAGAGGTTGATCTTGACACAGAAACCAAACAGAAAGGATAAGGAGAGGTTAATACCGAAATAATAACTTCCAAGACTCAAAGAAACAAAAACAAACTGAAAGCAAAAATAAATTGGGTTGTCTCCCAAAAAGCTCTTTCTTTATAGCCATTAAGATGGGAATGATAATTTTGATGATGCTCACATAGGAATATGAATTGAGTTGAAAGGGAGCATTAAGAATCAAAAATACACACGTTTAAGTCTAACCCACTTCCTATGCAATGGAATTTTGTAAACAAACAAGTTGTTGAAACTAGAAACCACTAGCATAAGAAGGCAAAAGAAGTGCAACATAAAAACTTTCAGCATAAAACGAGGAAACTTGAGATTATTGAGATGCATAAGAACACTGTTCCCTCTCTCATAGTAACTTTCAGTATCATGCATAAACTTAACAATATAACTATCACAAGGACCATCATGACAATGATTGCTTATTCTAACAGAAAACACAGGAATACTAGCTCTCATAACACTACTTTGTGAAACAATATTAGTGGTATTCTTACAAAGGATAGTGTGTCCCTCTTCTACATATTTAGTAACAAAGTCTTTCACATTTGCTATTATAGGTTCATCAGCCATTTGTTTATCAGATTCAACAGCTTTGCTTATACTTTCATCAACCATACTAGCTATCATAGAATGTTCCTTTAGCTTAAGTGGGAAAGGCATTTTCTCAATATAAGTTTCAGGTAAAACATGATTAGCAGTATAAACTTTAGTATTTCTTGCAGGAACACTCTTAGCAATTTCTTTATAAGGTTCATAATACTTATTCCACTTCTTTTTAGGCACTTCAATATAGGAAGCAAAAGCCTTAAAATAAGAAGCAATAGCTTGAGAGTCTAGACCATAAGCATTTTTAATATTTTGAAAGTCATCAGTTCCCATAAAAGACTCAGTGCATTCATAATCATAATTTATACCTGACTTTTTTCCTTTTTCATTCTCCCAAACTTCAGCATTGTCTTGAATACGGTCCAGAAGATCCCATTTAGCTTCTTCTTCCATGCGAGTGAATGATCCAGCACAAGAAGCATCCAATAAATCCTTATCATGTAGAGGGAGCCTTGCATAAAAGTTATTGATAATAATATTGTTGGGGAGCTCATGAATGGGACATTTGAGCATTAGTAACTTCAATCTCCCCCAAGCTTGAGCTGTACTCTCTCCATCAAGAGGCCAAAAGTTGTATATTTGATTCCGATCTTTATGAATCTCACTAGGAGGATAAAATTTTGAATAAAAGAGAGGCACTATTTCCTCCCATTCCAGAGCTTGACCATTCTTTAGCAGCTTATACCATTCCTCGGCTCTTCCTTTCAGTGATAATGAGAATAACTTCTTCTTAACTTGATCTGTAGTAATACCTGCACACTTGAACAACCCGCATAATTCGTGTATAAAGAGTAAATGATCACCGGGATGGACAGTTCCATCCCCAACATAGTAGTTATCCATAACATCATCAATAATTCTTGTAGGTATTTTAAAAGCATCACTCTCAGCAGGTGGTGGTTCATATACTACCTTAGCAGTGGTAGTAGCATTACCAAATAGGAAACTCAACGAATTATCCATAACAAAAATAAAGCAACTAATAGAAATAAACAATACTCAGAGTAGAAGTTTCCTTTACCAGTTCCACTCTCCAATAGCGGTTCACTCCCCGGAAATGGCGCCAGAAAATAGTCTTGATGACCCACAAGTATAGGGGGTGTATCGCAGTATTTTTGATGAGTAAGAGTGTCGAACCCAACGAGGAGCAGAAGGTGCTGGCTAGTGGTATGGATTAGGAATTCTCTACAAATACTTAGCAAACAGATTTTTAGGGGTTTTTGATAAAGCAAGTAAACGAAGTACTAATAAATAAAAGACAATAAGAATAAATGCAGCAAGTGGCCCAATCCTTTATGCAGCAAAGGACAAGCCAGTTGTATTACTTAATATGGCCAAACGTTCTCGAGGATACATGGGAAGACTGTCAAGTGCTTTCGCTTCATATAGTTGATTAATCTTCTTTAGCTTGCTAAGTGTTGTGTGGGTGAACCTGTGCTAATGTACCGACCTTCCTAGGACTAATACATACTTGTGATTATACCCCTTGCAAACATCCATAAATACAAGAAAGTAATTAAGGTAGAAACTTAACCACAACTTTAAACTCTAAGACCCTTATGTCCCTTGTGCAATGGTTTCTTAACGGGGGTTAAGGTTTCTGTCACTCCGGCAACCCCTACAATTAGTAGCCAAATACACAATGCATTCCCCTAGGCCCATATAGGTGAAGTGTCATGTAGTCGACGTTCACATGACACCACTAGAACAAGTACACCACAACTTAAATATCAAACTATTGAATCTTTCTCAACACAACTCCACTACTAACAACATGACTTCTCCCATGTCCTCAAGAACAAAACGAACTACTCCCAAGACATCATATGGATCATGATCAGAGATGGAATAATGATGTATAACAATCTAAACATAAACAATAATTCAACGATTCACTCAATAGCATCAACTACAAAGAGTAATCAACACCAGGAAAGTTTCCCCTAAGAATTATGCAAGATTCAACCCAATTGTTACAGCAATATGGAGATGGTGATGAGGGTGCTGATGGTGATGATGGTGGTGATGATGATGATCCCGATGAAGTCCAGCTTGATGGTGGTGTTGATGGCGGCGATCTCCCCTCTCCGGGATGGAATTCCCCCGGCAGAAATCTATCTACCGGAGAGATCTTGCTCTCTTGGTGTTTTCCGCCCCGCAGAGGCGGCGGAATCTTTCTGTGGTCGCTACCCGAGTCTTAGGGTTTCGGGAGGAATATATACGCCTGAGGGGAGAGCTAGAGGTTGGCCAGGGCGGCCACACCACCTGATGGCGTGGCCTAGGGTGGCCCGCGCCAGGGGTGGTGTGGGCCCCCTGTGGCCCATCTTCACTCCTCCTTCTGGCATCCTTCGTCTTCTGGAAAAATAGGATTTTCCGTATATTTTCCCGGATTTTCTTATCTTCCCGAATTTTGCCTCCAAACAGCACCTTTTCCATCAAAATCCTGACTACAGCGGTCCATGCTCCTAAAGTCATCAACCATGCAAAAACAGATGAAATAACATAAGTATCACCTCTTAATATGAAATATATCAATGAATAATAGTGAATTATGACATAGAATACTGATGCAAAATGGAAGTATCACCTCGTGAGATTCGACCTCTCTAGGGATATCTACTTCAGGTTTAACCTACTTTGGAAGATCCTCTTTAGATCCAATTGATGCCTCTAAAATATAGCCATCACGTCCACATTTAAATTGTTATTCATATTTTTGATGAAATGTCTCTCTAAACCCTGCCACTAATGCCTAATGATCAAAGGGGTATAAAATCCTTTCTTTTTATTTTCCCTACACAGATAATGACGTTTGATGATGGGAATCACAACATTAAAGCCAAAGATACAAGATTTCGAACAACCCGAAGAAACCAGGAGTCATGAAGTGGAGACAGACGCTTTAACGACCAACTATACAACGGGAATAAAATTCCAGCCGTATAGTTTCGGTTGTATAGTTGCCACCAACACTGCTAGGTCAAACAAACCAACTTTCGTGAAGGGTCCCCTATATAAAGAGGCCTCGGGTGACGAGAAAAGGGAGCTCTTTCCGATCATCAGCCGCCTCCAAATCTCCATCCACAACACCCAAGAGCCGCCGGAGGAATAGACTTAGATCTAATCTCCAAACCCTTCTCAACCACCATAGCCATATTCCACCACTCGTAATATTAGATCTCATCTTTGATTGGCAACATTGTTAGACTATTTTCTATCAATCTCATGATTTCCATTACAATGTTTATGATCTTTGATCTCATCTCTATGTGTGAGTAATTCTCCTTGGGCTAACGGCTTTGGCCTAGCCATGTAGCTTTTGTGCATGTTATTTATCATAGATGGGATCATGTATTGTATGACATGATGATTATTGTATCCTCTCTTGCCTTAATCTAAGGACTTGTCAGGTACCCAAGACCCCGAGGATTGAGCCAGGTATAGGGAGTATGAGTAATGATTAATCTGCAGGTTGGGAACCTTAGTGACAGAAGGGGTAGTACGGCTGTATGTGAGGGATTTACTTGGGATCAATGGTGACGTCACTATGCATATCATTAGTTCTCTTTCTTCTATGGATGAGACTAGTAGGTTATTACTATAAGCGGTTGTGGAGGCAATAGCAATTATGGATGCACTACTCATATATAATTTATCTTGCTCTAACAATTACATGCATACTTTATTTTTATCTTTTATTCCCATCAGATGTTTTGCACAGCTATAGGTGAAACAGAACGCCCTAGGCCCTCTCTCTCCATCATCGACAACAACAAAAGACAGCAAACTCTTGGTCCGGTAAAAACACAAAAGGAATTCTAAAACTCCCGAAGGTCCGTTAAAGTAACTTCACTATGCTCTCTGCTTCTCGAGGATTCGATAAACCTAGGTCTACTAGGGAAAAAGAGATATACTACATCCATAATCCAGATCGAAGGTATCAACCCTTTTTCTGGTGCCATTGCCGAGGAAGCAATAGCTACCTTGGTGAGGTTAGTAGGAACATTGCTAGTTTTAATTCTTGTTTTTAATTTTTTTAGTTTGCTTTTAGTCTTGAAAAACCAAAAAAATTATTTAGTCTTTAAATTCTTGTTTTTATTATCATAAGTCTTTGTTTAAGAAAACCCAAAAACATAGTAAATATGGCTGAAAAGAAGCTAGGGGAGTTTACAACTCCCAATAATGATTATTTGCATACTCTTATTACTCAGCGAGAAATTGCTACTGATGACTATGAAATTAAGCCCCATTATTTAAGTTTGGTTCAACAGAATCAATTTGGAGTCTCTCCTGTTGAGGACGCAGGTATGCACTTGAATACTTTCACTGAAATATGTGATATGATGCACATAAAAGATGTTGACCCCGATGCGGTCAAATTGCACTTATTTCCTTTCTCTCTTAGAGGAAGAGCAAAAGAATGGTTGCTATATTTGCCTAGAAATACTATTACACCATGGGTGGAATGTACTTCTTTATTTATGACTAAATTTTTCCCACCTGCAAAGACTATGCAACTAAGATCTAATATTACTGGTTTTAGACAGGAAGAGCGTGAGCCACTAGCGCTTGCATGGGAAAGAATGAAAAAATGCATGAGAAATTGTCCCAGTCATGGGATGCAAGATTGGCTAATTCTCCATTTATTTCATAATGTGCTTAATCCCGTGTCTAAGTCTATGCTTGATACTGTAGCTGGAGGAACATTTATGGGTAAACATACCGAAGCAAAGCAGCTGCTAGACAATATGAAAGACAACCATGCCTAGTGGCATGTGGATAGATCAAACACGAAGAAGGTGAATTCCGTCTCACCACAAGAAAATGAAGAACTCAATGCTAAGATGGATGAGATCATATTAGCCATAAAAGGTAAGGAAAACTAGGTAAGAGCTATCCTAGAAATAAATATTGAAGAAGTAGACTTCATAGCTCCCAATGATTATAACCCTGCTTGGAAGAAGAACTATAATCCTAATTTTTAGAAACACTATTCTAGTCCTACAGGTAACTCTAATAATAATATGGGATTAAGTAATGGTAGTCTCCAAGAAACACTTAAGTCCTTTATAGACTCACAAAATTATCAAAACAATATCCTTGTTATAATAACAGAGAACCATGATGCTATGCTTGGTAAATTATCTAACCAAGCTGTAAGTTTGAGGAATAATTTGCAGGCCCTCCAAGAAAGAATGAGGATTGTTGAGGCACATCTAGGTAAGATAACCGAGAGTCAATCTCTCATTATAGCTAAATTTGCAGGTAAAGCTAAGCCCAATCATGTTGAAGATCTCAAGATGATGAGAATCCAAAGGGAGGGTCCTGAAGAACTTTATTATAGTAATGCTACTTCACCAAGTTGCACCGTTGAAGATATTGTAAAAAGGATCAATATTAAGATTCCAGTAAGTGAAGGAAATGATGAAGCTATGTATCAACACTTCGTTAATCGGGTAGCAATAAAGGTACGTGATCTTGAAGAAGAATATAATAAAATTGCTGATAAATTACCTGTTAAGCTTGATGATATATTTGAGCCTACTATTAAGATTAAAATTGGGACAAATGAGATAGCTGCACGTTGTGATGTAGGTGCAAGCGTTTCAATAATTCCAAAAAGTCTTTTTAATAAGTTAAATCTTGGCTCTTTTGAAATCATTGAGTTAAAATTACATCTTGCAGATTCTACCTACAAACAAGCTGCAGGAATTTAGGAGAATACTTTTTATACATTAAAGGATGTCCTGCTCTTATTGATTTTGTTATTGTTTACATGCCTGAAGATGCTACTGCTCCTATTATATTAGGTCGTCCTTTTCTTAAGAACTATTAAGGCTTTGATTAATATACATGAAGGGAACATGAAGCTTCAATTGCCTTCGTGGGATCCTTTTGTTATTCATTTCCCCAGGAAGAAGAAAGCCAAGCATGATGAAAAGGAGGCCATCACTTTGAAAGCCAACTATTTTGGAGTGGGTGTTCCACTCATCTGGCCTAAGTGAGCAACATTGAGGTCATGCTATTTACCATAAAAGAGCGCTTCATGGGAGGCAACCCATGTGAAATAAAGGTTTCAGTTAAGTTTTAAGTTTATGTTTAATAAAGAGTGCTAGAAAGCTCCAGATGAGGAGAAGAAGTTTGGTAGTACTAAAAATCCTGTTTTATACATGCTCTTGTTGGTCGACAATTTTTAATGTCGATTTTCTGTCAAAAACAAGGTGTTTTGCTAAGTTTCAGAATAAGAATAATTCTCGAAGAAATGGAAATTTTTTGATGAATATAGAAGGTTTAACGACCAACTATATGGCAGGAATAAAAATTCCGGCCGTATAGTTCCGGTCGTATAGATATTTTGCCATCGACAATTTTTCTTTCATAAGTACTGATGGCTTAACGACCCACTATACAATGGAAATAAAAATTATGGCCGTATAGTTCTGGTCGTATAGATATCAATGCATTCGTACAATTTCTTTTCCAGGTACAGAGGGTTTGACGACCAACTATACGGTGGGAACAAATTGTTCTAGCCGTATAGTTCTGGCCATATAGCTGCGCCGCCAGGTGGAAACCCTAAAATTTTGACAGCAGGCCAACAATATGGCGGGAACACATTGTTTCGGCTGTATAGTTTAGCCGTATAGTTGTATCTGACCACAAAAACGCCACGAGAGGTACCTCTAACCCCAAAACATCAATCTCCTTTCTCTCTTCTACCTCCAAATTCTCTCAAAACCTCAAGAGATCTTCATCTCTACTCAATTTCGTTTGATTTCCTCGCATACAAGTGATCTACGGTATGTTTCTCCTCCGATCCTCCAATTACTTTTTGCAAATTCATCTTCGATCTATCGTTATTATCAATCTAGGGTGAGACCTACTATGAACTAATTGCCATGATTCTCTTGCCTAGATTATTATTTTGAGGGGATTCTTTAGTGTGCTATGATGAGGAATATGTGATGCTTATTATTGTTGGATCAAAAAGTTTTATTTTTGTCTTTCTTTATTATTTTAGATGATGAACACAAGGAGCCAAACTTGTGCTCGTGTTGCCGCTAGCGCTTCTCGGGCTGTCGCTCAACAACGCATGGGGATACGGTTCAGGAATGAGCTCCAACGTGACCACTCCGATAAGATCAAGAACCGAGAAGTGAAGGAAACCAAGTGGGATTTCTCCATTATATTGAACCAAATCGGTATTTCTAATGACATCAATTTACTTTGCAGTAGGGTTGGCTTGCAAAACTTTGTATTCAATGATGTGCCCACTTATCGCGTGTTAACTCTTGAATTTCTAAGTTCTTTGCAAAGCAGCGTTAAACTATGGCATGGAGAGGACACAGTTTCTTTCCGACTTATGAACAAAAATTACACTTTATCACTAGATGAATGGTGCGCATGTTTTAATTTTCCAAACAATAATGATAATGACCTACACGCATCCTTTACTGGCTTAGACCCTTCCCTAGAACAATATTATAATGGAATGAGCTTTACTTCTAGAGTAAGAAAGGGGAATAATATTCAACATCCTGTAGTTCGCTATTTGTTCTATGTTATTGCTAACACCTTGCAGGTACAAAATGAGTTCACAAGACTTAATGAGGAGGACATCTTAGTCCTTGCAAAAGCTGCTTACAACAACTGCGACTTGTCACTCAACTTGGGAGCAATCCTTGTGCGCTACCTAGAGCACCAATCCTCCCAAAGCCAAGGACCAATCATGGGTGGAGGCATCATTACCGTGCTTTCCATTGCCCTAGGCATCGACCTAGGTGAGTTACAACCTGTGCTAGGTGAGCGACTTGTTGGTTTCTCTATTTTAAAGGCTTGTGGAAGCTAAATTTTTAAATAATACATTTTTTAAATCAATTCCACGAATATTACCAGAAACAGGGAAATCACAAATCTAGCGTGGTCTCGTTTTTTTGAAATAACGAGGAGCCATCGTTGGTGTTTGAAAAAGCAAGGAGGTCGTGTCGTTTTTTCAAGTACCGAGGATAGTGGAGACCGGGGCCCACGCGACCGGGCTGTCGGAGCAAAGCGTGGTGTCGTTTTCTCAAGTACCGAGGAGGGCGTGTCGTGTTTAGAATCAACGATGCGAGTGCAGACCGGGGCCCACCAGGACGGCTATCGGAGGCCTCGTCTTTTGAAAAAGCGACGGGAGCCTGTCGGCTGTTGAGGACACGACGCCGCCCTTTATATGGCACGCGCCCGCAGCCAGACCCCACATGTGTCCTTCTTCCTCTCCCTCAGCACCGCGTTAGCTGCTAGTTCTTCCTCTCTCCTATGGAGATGCACCGATTTGGCCCGATTTGGTGCTAAGTCTTTCTCCATTTTCCACTAAAGTTGCTGCTGAAACACATTAGGAAGCTAGTAGAGTCCCGATCTACTCATGGGATAGGCTGGTGAAGTGATTTGAGGCATTTTCATGGAGGGATTAGGTGGAGTTCTTGAGGAGCAATGGCTATGGTGGAGGTTGGGGCTGCGGCTTGAGGCAGCTGCACGGTGGAGGTGTCAATCCGTTGAGTGGAGGCAGTTGCACGGTAGGATTTCACACGCTTCAAGGGTAAACCCTAATTTCCTGCTAACTGCAGTCATTTGTGTATGTTTATTTTATCAGTAGTTCTGGATGTGGTATGTTAGCCACCAGATTATTCGGCTATAGGATTATAAGTATATTTGTGGGCTATGCAAGATTACTCAGCTATAGGATTATTAGTATATTTGTGGGCTAAAATCTGCCATTGTACGGACATTTGACAAATTTTGGTATTTTTTAGGTCAGAAGTTATGTCCAATAATGTAGTGTTTAGGTTCTACTATGGTGAGGGTGTCGTCAAAACAACCGATCATGGAGTTGATTTGATCGATTTTTATTGTATTGATGAAGTGCTCTAGGTCCTGAAACAATATCCGTTATTGAGTTGAAGGATTGGTTATTTGCTCGTTTAGGGCTCCCTCTGACCCATATTGTCGGTGTGCATGTATTATGGAGTAAGTCAAGGATTAAACCTGATTTTTTAGACCGATAGATGAGCAAGCTAAATGGGTCAAATGGGTGAAAGCCTGTCTGAAAAGGGTAGTTAACCCCACTGTCTTAGTGCTTCCTGTGGCGAAAGAGCCAGTTTATGATCAGGGCCACAATAGTCAGACACAACATGCTGGTCGTGGTTATGATCATGACCAGAGCAGTCAAGCCCAAGACGAAGGTGGTCGTGGCTACTATCATGGCCAGAGCAGTCAAGGCAAAGATGGTGGTGGTGGTTATGAACCTGGTCAGAGTAGTTATGCACACACCGATGGTGGTGGTTATGAACCTGGTCAGAGTAGTTTTGCACACACCGAGGGTGGTGGATATGAATCAGCTAAAGCTAGTTGCTTGTTAGCCCCAAATATCTCGAGCTTGTTGGAGAACCCTAAGAGGAAGGTATGATGAGCACATCAGTAAGTTTTCCCTCAGTTATGAAACCAAGGTTATCGAACCAGTAGGAGCAAGGAAACACCTCCAAGGTGTTATTTCCAACTTGGAATCCTACACAACACAACCACAAAACTTTGCCCCCAACTTACAGTGAGGTTGTCAATTGTAGATTAAACGAATCGAGTGGAAGAAAATAATAGCTGGCAGAAAGTAAACAGAAAACAGTAAACAATTGTAGATTGATGGTAAAAGAAAGGACCGGGGTCCATAGTTCACTAGTGGTGATTCTCCTTAAGATAGATGACATGTTGGGGGAACAAATTACAGTGGGGAAATTGACAAACATCGAGAAAGCATACATGCATATACTAATCATCTTGACTCCTATGAGATTTGATTGGGCATTAAAACATTATACATAGACCGTAATCCAACTGCATCTATGACTAATAATCCACCTTCAGGTTATCATCCGACCCCCCTCCAGTATTAAGTTGCAAGAAACAGATAATTGCATTAAGCATTGCGTGTAAAGTAAAAAATACGATTGTTTTATGAACAAAGGATTGTTGTTTTCTCCATAGTAGAAATAGCACATCTAGTATCTTAGAGATTTCTGTCACTTCCCCAGATTACTAGAGGCATGAACCCACTATCGAGCATAAATACTCCCTCTTGGAGTTGCTAGCATCTACTTGGCCAAGATAGCTACTAACAACGGAAAGCATGCAAGATCACAAATAAGAAAGCCATGATAGAATCAATAATCAATCTAAAATAGAATCTCAATATCCATCGGATCACCGCAAACACAACATGTAGGATTACAAATAGATGATCTTGATCATGAACGGAGCTCCCAAGATCTAAACATGATAGCACAAAGGAGAAGAACCAACCATCTAGCTACTACATGGACCCGTAGTCCAAGGATGAACTACTCACGCATCACACCGAAGGCTTGCATGGTGATGAAGAAGGCCTCCAGGGTGAATTCTCCCCTCCGGCAGGGTGCCGGGAAGAGCTTCAGATCCCTCCCGATCTAGGGATGGAGATGACGGTGGCTACAGACTCTTTCGTGCAATTTTGATCGGGTACTTAGGGTTTCTGTATTGGAGGTAATATATAGGCAAAAGGGGAGGCCGGGGGGTGCCCTAAGCGGCCACACCGCCCCCTAGCACGGGCCAGGCCTGGCCGTGCGGCCAGGTGGTGTGGCTTGCCTCTGGCCCCTCTCTGTCTCGTCTTCTGGCTCCGTGTCCCCCTTGGTGAAATATTGACTTTGGCTTTTGTCCCATCCAATTACGAGAATATTAATTTTATGACTTTCCTAGAACCAAAAAACAACAGAAAATAGGCAGCTGGCACTGTGGCATCTTGTTAATAGGTTAGTCCAAGAAAGTGTATAAAAATACTCCAAAGTTGGGACAAAATATAAGAAAGTAGATATAAACCATGCATGGAACATCAAAAATTATAGATGCGTTAGCAACGTATCAATAGTCATGGGACAGGAGAATACATTTGAGGTCGATGAGGACGAGATACACGAAGGTTGGTTGCAAGATCAGATGGAAGCCAAAGATTCAGAAGGATACAGTGATAGCTCTCATAATTCCGCCGAGTCTGATCAAGAAGACCAACCTATTCCGACATCATGGAATGAAGACCACACAGCAGCAATGAATGTGAACGATGGGCATGATTCCTCGTGGCACTATCACAAGAACAACATCTCCATGGGTGCATTATATCCTAGCAAGAGGCATCTACAGGAAGCAAGTTGAGTGGGCATTGTCCACGCACCGGGTTTTCAAAACGAAGGTGTCATCCTGATGTCTACGCACTTCTATTCTTGTAGACAGTTGTTGGTCCTCCAAGTGCAGAGGTTTGTAGAACAGCAACAAGTTTCCCTTAAGTGGATTACCCAAGGTTTATCGAACTCATGGAGGAAGTGGTCAAAGGTATCCCTCTCAAGCAATCCTGCAATCAAGATACAAGAAGTCTCTTGTGTCCCCAACACACTCAATACACTTTTCAGGTGTATAGGTGCACTAGTTCGGCGAAGAGATAGTGAAATACAAGTGGTATGGATAATTATCAGTGGTAACGGTGCCAGAAAAGAGCTTGACGGGTAGGAAGAGACTAAAGGCAATCTGAAATAAAGATGGAAACAAGCAAACATGTAACAGATCTAGTTGCAAACGGTGTTTCAATGCTTAGAAACAAGGCCTAGGGATCATACTTTCACTAGTGAACACTCTCATATAAATATCATCTCTTGATGATACTACTCTGAACTTCTCTCTGGTTGGACACTCTAATCCATGGTAGGGCTATAACAACACTCCTCAAAATTTGCTTTCACCATCTAGATAACCCCACACTATCACCTTGAGCGCTAGATGGTTCCAACAAACACCACAATTTCATAGAGACATCCAACTCCAAATATAACTCTTAACAAGTATTTGTAATCTCTAGCCTAAGTGCCACACGATGTGCACACTGTCAACTTCACACACGTGGGGAGAGCAGAGATCTATTAAAGCACTTGAGTAGCAAGGTACATCTACTTGATTACAAAGCTCATGATCACAATATGATCATGCATAGAGAGAGAGATGAACACATAGCTTCCGGTAGAACCCTTAGCCTCGAGGAACATCTACTCCCTCATCATCATGGGAATCAGCAATGGTGATGGAGATGGTGGTGGAGATCGATGGAGATGGCTCTGGAGGCACTTCCACATCCCGGCAGGGTGCCGGGAGAGAGACTTTCTGTCCCCTAAATCTCCATTTCAGTGGCGGCGGCGTTGTGGAACTTTTCGTGGCTGGAGGCTGGATTCTTTAGGGTTTTTGCATTGGAGTCTTCTAATAGGAGAAAGGGCAAAGTCAGTGGAGGCTGGAGGGGCCCACACCACCCCATGGCGCCGCCTGACCTGGCCCGAGCCACCGGGTGGTGTGGCCAGCCCCTGGCCCCTCTCCGTCTTGTCTTCTGGCTCTGTGAGTCTTCTGGTAAAATATTGACTTTGGCTTTTGTCCGGTCCAATTCCGAGAATATTCATTTTCTAGCTTTTTTGGAACCAAAAACAGAAGAAAAGAAGCAACTGGCACTGTGGCATCTTGTTAATAGGTTAGTTCCAGAAAATGTAAAAAAGTACTCCAAAGTGTGGACAAAACATAAGAAAGTAGATATAAATCAAGCATGAAACATCAAAAATTATAGATACGTTAGCAAAGTATCAACATCCCCAAGCTTAACTCCTGCTTGTCCTCGAGTAGGTAAGTGATAAAAAGAAAGAATAATTTTTGAGGTGACATGCACCATCACAAACTTGATCAAGTTATTTATAACATTGATAGCTAGGATCATGTTACCTTAACATAGCATGCAAGATATAGTTCTAACAATAAGACATAGCAACTATGTTGTAACATGAAAAGGCACAAACAAAAGATTCATGTATAACAATGCTTTGCAAGACATTTGTTTGTTTCAGATAAAGGAAACATAATAAGAATGGTATTCAGCTTGTCCCTCATAGTGTATCAAAATATAAATGCAGAGGACACCTTCAAAGTTCATAAGGGTGACTAGATACAAATAGTTTAAGAACAAGCAATATCAAAGTTATGAATCAATCAACAAGTCTTGGGACAATGCACATTAAACTAAGAATGGCCACTATTCTCTCTCAATAGGTGCATAAAGATAGAAGATGGAGACTCAACATAAAAGTAAAAGAAAGGCCTTATAGAAGGAAGCAGGGATTCAAGTCTCATAAAGAGCTTCCAAAAATTATGGTACTTATTAACTTTCAGCTCTCATTGCCCCTATCATAGGCATCTTCGAGTGATTAAGGTTAAAGTGACACAACTAAGAGGATATGCTTGACAAGTTATAAGTTAAAATCTCATGCCCCTTGCTTATGAGTACCGAACCTCATGCTACTCAACTTCAGTCACAAGTAAGCTCATGTCATTGTAAGTACATATGTATCATAGAGAATCGCCAACAGGGTAGCCCTTGCACATGATACAGGAGCTATCCCATAATCAAAATGACAAGGCAAGTAGACAATGAGCATCTCAGCAATCTTCTTATTTACCATGGGAAAATGGTACTTTTTCACTCTTTCCTTTTTTCTCATATATTTTTTTTCTTTTTCTCAATCTCTATCTCTTTTTTATAAGAAGAATGCTTCATAGATTGCTCACTATGGTGATGCTGCAAGTTTCCACCATGATTAGGCATGGCTTAGGCTAGCGGCCCAGGCGTTTCTCTAGCACACATACAAACTCCATGATCTTACAAGTTCCCCTTTTATTTCACACCACTGGGATCCATAAGCAAAAGAATCATGATATGAACGGAATATAAGTACAATGTTGAAAGCGTTCCCCATGATACATGGTTCTTCTAACTTCAACTAATAAAGCGCAAGCATATACGCAACAAAGATGGAAACAATGGTTCAAGTTTATTAAGTGCAAGAAAGTAAAGTGTGCCATCAAGTTCGTGAGAGCTTTAATCACTAATTTTCACATAACAAGTGTAATTTGGAAGGTAGATAAAAACATGAATATACTTGGAATAGCAAATGCTAATAGGTAGGTATGGTGGACTCTTTGGAATAACTTGGTTTTATTTGGAGTTGGATGCATGAGTGGAACTCATACTTGGTTATGGAGGCTAGCAAAAGACTAGGAGAGACCAACTAAGAGAGCAATAATGGCCATAATCATGCAAAGCGACAAAACATCATTAATTAAAGCATAAAGTGATATTACAAGTCGAAAACTAAAGAATCATCGAGGCTATGGTGACTTGGGATAGTCATAACATGGTGTGATCATGCGCCAAGTCAACCCAAATAAAGCATCAAAGGAGAATACCACAATATTATGCTTTTAATATGCTAAAACAAGTCATGATTCTTTCAAGGCACATTAAGAAATCTCAATTGTTTATAACATGTCATGCTACAGCAAAAATCACTAAGCATAAATCCAAAACAATATCAAGCATGACATGACAAAGCCTAGGCCACAGTCAAAAACAAGACTCTTTTAATACCACTTAAGCATGAACTTTTCCTACTCTTTTCCAATCCAAACCAACTTATTTGAAAGAACTCACAAAGATAATAATAAATAAATAATAGTGAGCTTTTCTAACAAATTAAAAAGGAAGAACTAAAAATTTCTAAGCTGAAAGCACAAGAAAATGAAGGCTAAACCCAGTGCTAGCAAAAGAGAACACTCACAAAACAATAAGAATGAAAACTAGAGTGTTCTAAACAATGAAAGCAGAGTGTGTCTCTCTCCAAAAGAAGTGTTGGGATCCAACCAACTTGTTGCAGAAAACGAAGCAAACTAAGCAAACAAAAACTAAGAACGAAAACAAAGACGCTCCAAGAACAACACAACTATGCATGAAATAATAAAAATGAAGTGTCTAGAAAGACCTGAGATTTTTATTGATGAAGAAGGGTTTGACGCTTGTACTTCTTGGATATTTCTTGGGGTGACACGGGTGGCATCCCCAAGCTTGAGATTTTGTCCATTCTTCATCTCATTACATCATTCTTTCCCTACACCTGAAATTTTTCCTTCATACAAAACTTCACACAATCTTCATTAGCAACATAAGTGTACTCAAGATAATAAGTCTTTTGGTTCAGTTTCAACACAACTAAAACTTCCATTAAGACACAAGCTACTGTAGAAATTCCTTCTAAAATATCAATTGATCAAAGAGCACACAAAGAGAAAGAGATTAAGAGGCAAATGCAAATAATGGCAGAAATTTGTCAAAACAGACCAGTAGGTAAAAACCGATTTTTTTCAAAGACATTCTATTGCTCATATCGAAAAGTGTTCAACTAACAAAAGTTAGATAACAACCTGGGGCAGAAAAACAAAAAATTGCAGATCAATGCGACATACAGACATTTTTCACGAATTTTTACAGTGAGGCATAAAAATCTGTTTCGGGACAGCAACTTTCCAAGCATTACTTCTCTCTCATTAGAGGTTATTCTTGGCACAAAAACCACACAAAAAGGATAAGGAGAGGTTATTACTAACACAATAACTTCCAAAACTCAACTAAAACTTTTGGGTTATCTCTCAATAAGTACTTTTCTTTAACGCCTTTAAGTTAGGCATGATAGTTTGAGAAGATGCTCACATAGGAAATATGAATTTAAGTAAAAGAGAGCATGAAGAAGCAAATTCAAAACACATTTAATTCTAACCCACTTCGTATGAAAAATAATCTTGTAAAGAAACAAGTCATGAAAGCACAAAGCAACAAGCATAGGAAATCAAAACAAGTGCAACTTCAAAATTTTCATCATAAAGAGGGGAAACTTAATATTGTTGAGACACATAAAACCATGTTTCCGTCTCTCATAATAACTTTCGGTAGCATCATGAATAAAATTAACAATATAACTATCACAATAAACATTCTTATCATGAGCCACATGCATAAAATAATTATTACTCTCCCTATAAGCATAGTCATTCTTATTAATCATAGTGGGAGAAAATTCAACAAAATAGCTATCATTATTATTCTCATCACCATAATCATCAAATATAGGAGGCATATTGTAATCATAATTAATTTTCTCCTCAATAGTAGGTGGACTGAAAATAGCATACTCATCATTGTAATCATCATATATTGGAGGTTTGGTATCATCATAAGCAATAGATTAGCTATCTTCCAAAGCTAGGGAACTAAAAAGATCATTTTCATAAAAACTAGCTTCCCCAAACTTAGACTTTTCCATAGCATTAGCAATAATGGTGTCCAAAGAATTCATACTAACAACATTGCTATTAGCATGCAAATAAAGTTCCATTGGTTTTTAAATTTTCTCTTCAAACACTTCATGTCCTAACTCAAGATAAATACTATAAAGCTATCTAATTTTTTGGTTGTTTTCCATTAAGACTAACTAGTGAAAACAAGAAAAAAAAGACAAAATTGCAGAATCTAAAGTAAATAACTTCTAGCACTCACACCGGAGGATGTGAGTACCTATTACCTTACCTCCCCGGCAACGGCGCCAGAAAATAGCTTGTTGTCTACGCACTTCTATTCTTGTAGACAGTTGTTGGGCCTCCAATTGCAGAGGTTTGTAGAACAACATCAAGTTTCCCTTAAGTGGATTATCCAAGGTTTATCGAACTCAAGGAGGAAGTGGTCAAAGGTATCCCTCTCAAGCAATCCTGCAATCAAGATACAAGAAGTCTCTTGTGTCCCCAACACACTCAATACACTTAACAGGTGTATAGATGCACTAGTTTGGCAAAGAGATAGTGAAATACAAGTGGTATGGATCATTATCAGTGGTAACGGTGCCAGAAAAGAGCT
Organism: Avena insularis; assembly: GCA_023614405.1. Lineage (NCBI taxonomy): Eukaryota > Viridiplantae > Streptophyta > Magnoliopsida > Poales > Poaceae > Avena > Avena insularis. The sequence goes on from CM042694.1 coordinate 566,130,066, forward strand.
TGACGTGTAGGAAGAGACTAAAGGCAATCTGAAATAAAGATGGAAACAAGCAAACTTGTAACAGATCTAGTTGCAAACGGTGTTTCAATGCTTAGAAACAAGGCCTAGGGATCATACTTTCACTAGTGAACACTCTCATATAAATATCATCTCTTTATGATACTACTCTGAACTTCTCTCCGGTTGGACACTCTAATCCATGGTAGGGCTATAACAACACTCCTCAAAGTTTGCTTTCCCCATATAGATAACCCCACACTATCACCTTGAGCGCTATATGGTTGCAACAAACACCACAATTTCATAGAGACATCCAACTGCAAATATAACTCATAACAAGTATTTGTAATCTCTATCCTAAGTGCCACACGGTGTGCACACTATCAACTTCACACACGTGGGGAGAGCAGAGATCTATTAAAGCACTTGAGTAGCAAGGTAGATCTACTTGATTAGAAAGCTCATGATCACGTATAGAGAGAGAGATATGAACACACAGCTACCAGTAGAACCCTTAGTCTCGAGGAAGATCTACTCCCTCATCATCATGGGAATCAGCAACGACTATGGAGATGGTGGTGGAGATCGATGGAGATGTCTCTAGGGGCACTTCCCCATCTCGACAGGGATCCGGAACAGAGACTTTCTGTCCCTCGAATCTCCCCTTTGGTGGCGGCGGTGCTGCGGAACTTTTCATGGCTAGAGGCTGGACTCTTTAGGGTTTTTCCATCGGAGGCTTCTTATAGGCAAAAGGGCAAGGTCGGTAGAGGCCAGAGGGGCCCACACCACCCCTTGGTGCGACCTGACCTGGCCTGCGCCACTAGGTGGTCTGGCCTGCCCCTGGCCCCTCTTCGTCTTGTCTTCTGGATCCGTGAGTCTTCCGGTAAAATATCGACTTTGGCTTTTGTCCGGTCCAATTCCGAGAATATTCATTTTCTAGCTTTTCTGGAACCAAAAACAGAAGAAAACATGCAACTAGCACTGTGGCATCTTGTTAATAGGTTAGTTTTAGAAAATGTGTAAAAGTACTCCAAAGTGTGGACAAAACATAAGAAAGTAGATATAAACCAAGCATGGAGCATCAAAAATTATTGATACGTTAGTGTCACATCCCAACAATATTTGACTTTGGTTTGCGAGGTAGCCGGATGTCCGACCAGGGTCCATGCCCATCATCCCCAGTATGACACCAACTAGAAGGTTAGCGATGTTGTGCAGCACACATGTTAACTTGATAATGTCCTTCAAGGCCATCGTAATCTCACGTCAACCCTCCTAGCCATACTGTTATATACTGAGATAGTGTAGACCAAAGCCATGGTGGTGACATCTATCATCAACAAAGTTGCTGTCATATTTCGCTACAATATTTCTTACGAAAGGCTTGGAGGACTAAGTAGAGGGCAGATTTGGTTCGTTTCGAGATGGATACGACTATGTTGTTCGGATGCTCCAGATACTGCAGGCTAGGAATCCAGGCACATACGTCAACATCCAACACTTTACGTTGCCTCAAGAACCCAATTTGAGGGTGTTGCATCGAGTGTTCTTCTCATTTGCTATATGCATAGAAGCTTTCACCCACTGTTGACCAGTCATTTGTGTGGATGGTACATTTCTCACTGGCAAGTACAGGGGCCAGATCTTGACTGCCATAGGTCAAGACGGGAACAATCAAATTGTTCCACTTGCATTTTTCTTTCGTGGAGAGCGAGAACACCGAGAGTTGGGTATGGTTTTTCAGGCAGCTGAAGATAGCAATTGTGAGGGATGTACCGAATGTATGTGTCCTTCATGACAGGCATCTGGGTATACTCAGCGCGATAAGGAAGCTGACTCAACCTACTCCTGATTAAATGCACGTGGCCCTTAAAATGTGGCAAAATGATGATTACCCTCCATGTAGGATGCGGAGAAGTGTACAAGAGAAGGAAAGGTAAACCGGATAAGCAAGCAAAATACCTGGCCAACGAGGAATAACTCGGAAAGAGCGAAGGGTCACAAGATGAGAGACTCCGGGCTACGAGGTAGCTTGGCCTAAGGAGCGAAGGATCCGGATATGGGAACCTGCTGTGGCCTTAACAACTAAAAGTTGCTAAGACCGCACCAGATTCGGGGACTAATGTTGGGGGATACCCCCGGGCAGGGTAACAACGGGGTATAAGGACCGAGTCAGCCGGGGTATGGCGCGGTCAAAGCAACTGCTGACCGGGTCACCTCAAGGCAGGTCGAATCACGATGTGACCCGGCTCATGGAGCATCTCCTTAACTATGGTCCGGCCGGCGTAAATTGTATGCCGGCCATGTCCATCTGTTTTACAGATAACTGGGTAAGCCGGATTAGCTATATGCTAGCCGGATTATCTTAGCTTCCAAGTGTTGTGGTGGTGTCACGCTAGATGCCATGGATAGGCTAAAGGTGGGGACAAGATGCACTAGAGGGATCCAGGGAGGGATAGTGTGGTGATTCCACACACGAAAGCTTAGTATTATTCAAGCTAGATGAGTTACAAGTGCTCCTTGAGCTGTATTGGGGAGAGGACGAAGAAGGAACTCTCTTACTCTCACCACCGCTTTACTCTCAGGAACTCTCTACTCAAATGCCCATCAGCTAGTCAATAACTCAATAGAACTCAACCCCTTCTACATAGGCTCTAGCCCTCCTTATATAGGGGTGGCTAGGTCTCCAATTAGGGCATACGTGGAGGCATATTCCAGGGAATATGCCTCTTCCCAAAATAGTAAACCGACCAGGTCACTTTTCCCCATCGTAAGCCATGCAGAGGCTACGTGAGCCTCTACGGCGCCCGTGTCATCCGACACAGGAAGCGTCACCCTTGTCGGCCATGCTCTGGTGGTCCTGGCGTTTGTCCACTTCGCTCATGCTCTGCGTACAGTGGTCACCTTTTGACCAGCGAGATACCTTCCTTCTCTTGCAAGCTTGATATAACCCGGATCATGCCTGGTTGATCCGGCCACACCTGTACCTGCATACAAGTCATTTAGATCCTGTCGGCATACGACATAAGTCGGCCGGGACTCAGTTAGGCGGACATCCTCAGGTCCGGGTCACTCCGTGATTCGGCCTGCCTTGAGGTGACTCAGCCAGCACTTGCTTTGACCTTGCCGTACCTCGGCTAACTCGGCCATTATACCTCGGCGCGACCCTACCCGGGGGTATCCCCCAACATTAGTCCCCGAAGCTGGTGCGGTCTTAGCTGCCTCAGCCGCTAAGGCCACAGCAGGTTCAATTTTACCGAGCCTTTTGCTCCTTTTTCTGAGTTACCTCCTATCTCGGATTTCATCGACTATCTTTTCCCTTGGCACATTCCGAGTCTTTACTCGCTGGTCGGGTCATCCTATACTCATCCGAGTTACTCTTCCTTCTCTCGTATGCTTCCCCACGTGGAGGGTAATCATTACTTTGCCTCATTTTAAGGGCTTGCGCCAGTTACTACCGCAGTTAATGTTAGGTGTTACTGTTGCAGACGTCACATCGTGTTTGTCTCCTCGTTAACTATATCACCACGTCACATCGTGGGATCTCCTGCGCCCTGTGGCCCTTCCTGTGGCTTCTCGCTGATTGGCTGATCCGGATCATACAAGGCCACACCGTGTGGCCCATCCGCACAGCGTGATCCCACTACCCCTCTGGGGCGTGGTTAAATAGGGGAGGGGCGCGCCCCTTGGGTCTTTTGCCATTCTCGCGCACCTCTGCCTCTTCTTCTTCCTCTTAGCGATAGCGCCGCTGCCGCACCTGCTTAGCTGCGCCGCCGCTGCACCGTTCCTCGCGCACTAGCATCGTCGCCACTCCCGCGCATCTCCACAGCCACGGGTCCGCGCCAGTCCAGGCCACTTCCCCCCACCGCCGATAGGGCCAGTGAGGACCGCGACCTCGAAATGACAGAGGAAGAACTCGCTGTCGCGGAATAGAAGATGGAGGAGGATGTGGAGAACGCCGAGCGCGGCGCTTGGGCTGGGTCCTGGGTATGCCAGGACGACCTAGACTGGCTGTATCGCACCTGACGTATCCCAGAGGGCGTCATCACCCGCCTCGCCACCGAGGAGCTCGCTCCCTCACCCAATCCGTGTGAGTTCGTAGTGTTCCTCTCCCACTTCCAACGTGGGTTCGGCCTCCCTGTCAGTGACTTCTTTCACGATTGGCTCAACACATACGAGCTTCAACCCCATCACCTTCCGACGAATGCCATCACTTCCCTCTCTGCCTTTGCTTCCACCATCAAGGGCTACACCAGATTGTGGCCCACCAAGGAGCTCTGGATCCGGTTTTTCGGCCTCCGTCGGAACATGATTCTGAATAGAGAGATTGACCCGAAGGACAAACAACTCATGCAGTTCGGCGCAACTTCTATCTCTCCTCAGAAACAATCCGTCTTTCCCCGAGTCACGGGGCTTGATTCTTGCAAGGGATGGGCCCGAACCTTCTTTTATGTCAGAAATGGCACAACTGAAGATCTAATCCGGCTGCGCCCCTACGCTCCGGGTCCTCCCAATCCGGATCTGTGGGACCAGATCCCCAAGAAACCCACAGTCCTGGCGAACCAAGTCAACAAACGGTTCCAGGACCTGAATGATCAGGGACTAGGCAATGAGGACGCAATGATCACCTTCGTCCGCAACCGGATCTCCCCTCTTCAGAAGCGCACACATAAGCTTTGCCACATGAGCTGGTGCCTTGACCCCAACCGGACCTCCTCATTCGAGTTGAGCAACCACCAAGATTTATCACCGGGACAAGGCCCTCTTCACCACTAACAAAAACTTCTCCACTGAGTGGGAGTGGGGGATCGAGCACTTCTGCCAAGATAGGCTTCCTCCTGTAGTAAGTCTCGTGCTCCAACCCTTTCCTGAGTTAAACCATATGTCGGATTTCATTGTATGTTTGATCCCTTCGCATTTTCTTTCTCTTAGATGTTCCTTTAGCAAACTCTTGAGGATGGCACCGAGCCTTCTCTCAAGTGGGCGCCTGATCGAGATGCCCCGGATGAGGAGGAGCCGAATCAGGAGATGTTCCTGCCATTCCCTGATGCGACCAAGCGACACACCGGTAAATTCTCTTCCATTAGAGATTTGCCTAGCGATGAAGATGATTCCGATGTTGAGGTGATGGAGGCATTTGATGTTGTCCCCCTTTCTTACACTTTTCCGGCATCAGCTAACCCCGGTGGGCAGATCCATGAAGATTCTCCCCTTGCCATGGGTGAGCCAGTCCCGGTCGCATCAAAGAAAAGGGGGGTCACATCTGCTTCTTCCTCCAGACCTTCTAAGCCAACAAAGAGGCGAAAGAAGTCCGCAGACAAAGATGCCACCAAGTCCACGACTAAGGCCGTAGCCCGGCGAGCTCGCAAGCCAAAGGAGCCTTTGACCTTAGATGAGTAAGTCACTTCTTCCTTATTCAATTTTCCGCTTCATGCTTTGCCATTCATCCGTTCTTCCTTTGTTATAGTTTCTTATCATTCATCGTTTGATTCCGTAGGTCTGTGGTGGAGGTTCCTCACAGTGGATCCGGCATCACCTCGCCGCTCCGACATAGCCCTTCTCCCCCTCGTGGCGACGATTCACGCCCGTTGAGCCCCATTTAGGAGGGTCCAACGACTGCTCTAGGTCCTAGCCCACCTCGTCAAGAGGAGGGAAACCTCGGAGCAGGGGGAAGTGGTTCTGCCGAGGCTGTGGTTGCTCCCTCTTTGGCTCAGCCACAACCATCCACCACCGAGGTTCCTTCAGCACCCCCGCCAAGACAAAAATCATCACCAGCACCAGCAGCACAAGCATCAGCAACAGCACCAAGCCCCTCCGCCTCGTCCGAGTCTTCCAAGACTCGGCGAGAAGGCACCAGCAACACCAAGGCTAGCACTAAGGCAGCTCCCAAGGGCAAATCCGCCACAGCAACTTCAACCTCTCAGCAGCAGCCCAAGGCAGCGTCTATCGAAGCTGGAAAGCGCACACTTGCGTCCATGATTTCGAAGAAGACCCCGCTGACAAAGGACACCTCTGCCGGGTCAGCTGATGCGCAACTCGTTTTGCACACCAGCCCCGCTGTTGCCCAAGTTGAAAGGAGGGAAGCCCATGCTAAGGGTTTGGTCGTGCCCCACATGCTTAGCGGAGAACGCTATTCTCCGACCTTGATCGAGTTCGTTAACAACTGTAACAAGGCGGAGTTCGTCCATAATGATGATCTCTCGGAGAAATTTGGGCCAGCCGAGTTTGCTGCACAGATGAACACCGCTGCCAAGGCAATCAACCTTGTCGGTCGGATGATGGAGGTATGCTACTTCGCCTTTTCCTTAACATGTACTAGATATTAGTGATATAACCATTAGTCCCCGAGCCTCCAGGGGAGTAACTTGTTACTCGGCTGGATGCTCCTTAGAAAACTATCGTAGATCCTTTGTACACTTCGAATATGCACACACCTAGAGCCGGGTTAAGTTCCTCTTGGCCCGGATTTTGTACACTTCGAATATGCACACACCTAGAGCCGGGTTAAGTTCCACTTGGCCCAGATTTTGTACACTTCGAATATGCACACACCAAGAGCGGGGTTAAGTTCCACTTGGCCCGGATTTTGTACACTTCAAATATGCACACACCTAGAGCCGGGTTAAGTTCCACTTGGCCCGGATTTTGTACACTTCGAATATGCACACACCTAGAGCCGGGTTAAGTTCCACTTGGCCCGGATTTTGTACACTTCGAATATGCACACACCTAGAGCCGGGTTAAGTTCCACTTGGCCCGGATTTTGTACACTTCGAATATGCACACACCTAGAGCCGAGTTAAGTTCCACTTGGCCCAGATTTTGTACACTTCGAATATGCACACACCTAGAGTCGGGTTAAGTTCCACTTGGCCCGGATTTTGTACACTTCGAATATGCACACACCTAGAGCCGCGTTAAGTTCCACTTGGCCCGGATTTTGTACACTTCGAATATGCACACACCTAGAGCCGGGTTAAGTTCCACTTGGCCCGGATTCTGTACACTTCGAATATGCACATGACTAAGCTATATCCTTTTGTACTCTTTTTAGGTGACCACCAATCGCCGGAGCGCTGAGTTTCAGCGTCTCTTGGACACTCACAAGATGCTGCGCGCAAAACATACTACGCTTCTTGCCGAATAAGAGAAAAGGCGTAAGTTTTTCCCTTGGCATTTTTCCCATTCCTCTTTGTCCTTTTCCGCCGGACTAATCTTTTATTTGGATTGGACAGCTAGAGTGGACGCCGAGAACATCCTTATGAGGAAAAAACTGGACCAGATAAAGCGTAAGTCTTTTTTGCTTAATCCTCCTGTGCGCTCTATCTCCTTTTCTTCTTGGCTCGGCAAATATTCATACCTCATCTTTGTCGGGTCAACAAACTATTTCAGCATCTCTTGAAGATAGTGTGCTTGTGCCTGATATGATGCTGCATTTTCTCGAACAAGCAGGGCAGCACCAGGCCGAACTCAAGAAGAAAGATGATGAGCTCGCCCTCCTTTGGACCAAGGATGAAGAAATTGCCAAGCTTAAGGCAGACATGAAGAAGCTCAAGGCGCTCCACAAAGGCGAGATAGACAAGGCTAGCCAAGACTTTACTGAAGAGCGCGAACGTCTCAACGTCCAAATTGCCAAGGACCAAGAACTGTTGAAGGAGTCCGACGCTAAGCTTGAGTCAGCAAATGCTGAACTTGCGCAACTCCAGAAGAGGCGTGACAACTGCACCAAGGAGCTGACCCGGATCCATAGCCATATTTCTCGTAAGTTATTTTCCTTTGGCCAACATGAATCTCTCCGGGTCAACCTCCCTGACCTGTTTCACTTGTCTTGTTTTCAGACAAATTTCCAGAGGGTGATGCGATTGCCGCCACTGCCGTTGCCAAGTTCTGCCAGAAGAGGGGTACTCCAACTAGTCCTGGCGCAGAAATTATTCCCTATGACATGGAGGACCTGCTGGTCAGCTTATCTTCTCGCGTCGAAATTGTGAAGAACTATGGTAAGGATATCCTTGATGTGGCAATCCGGATCTACAATGCCTTTTGGCCTGATGAAGATACTCCGGAGGGGGCTACCGCTCTTATTGCCAAGTTAATGGAGTGCGAGACCTAGCTTGACCTTTGGAGGGAATCAGCCAGACGCGCCGGAGCTAAAATTGTTCTCCACTACGTGCTTACGTGGTATGAGAAGATCAACCTCAATCTTCTTGAGCGCATGCACACTGGATCAAGGTGGTCCAGTGACCCGGATTGGATAGCTCGGCGCAAGGCTTGCGCCCATAGCCTCATTCAATATGACCCCATTCATTAATGGAACGAGGGACCAAGCTTCCTTGGCGCTGCTGACGACGAAAATGCTGAAGATGATTTGGGTGAGGAGGAAGAGGACGAAGCCTCGTACGTCAAAGGAGGTGAAGATGATGCTGAAGCCGAGGCTGGAGTTCCACCTGTTGGTGTCGAGTTACCTCTTCCTGCTGCTCCTTGATTAAAAACACTTTGCAGTTTATCAGATCCCCAGTATGCCAGGTGCAAATGTATTAAGCACACAGGTTATATTTTGCTACTAAGTTGTTTGTGCCGGATTAACTTGGGCGTAGTCCCCGAGTTTCATTTTCTTGTTTCTCCAATTTCTTGGCTCGGCTCGTGTCTACCTTGGTTCGGTTTTATGACTTATGAGTCCGAGTTTCAAAAATTGACTTAACAATACTTGGAAACTTTAGGATTAGCTCAAAATAATTCAGCATAGTAAACATAAAGTAAGCATAAGGTTAGTCCGAATAACAAATGTCGGCTCGATTAAGTTCTTTTCCTTAGTCATTTTTCGTGTGCTACGCAATTCCAAACTTGTTCTCTTGCTTGCCATGAAGCCAAATCTTGTTGGACAGCAGCAAGTCGAAGAGTTGAGTTTTTGGTGCTCACACACTACTAATCCGGCAGGTAGAAGCAACTTACGCCAGCCGACACATAAATAACAAATACAGAAAACAAACAAATAATATCACTAAGGCAGTCCCCGAGTTACTGCTCGAGGTGCCAAGATTTCATTGATAAGCTCATTACCGGCATACATACCGACATATGAGAGACTCGGGTACACACACTTCTTTGCTAAGTGTAGAACGGACTAAGTAGAGCTACATTCCATGGACGCTTAGATTCCTCGCCGGACCTGTCCGCCTTGTTCTTCTACTGTGGTTTTGCATCGATGAGATAATATGAGTCATTGTGCAATGCTTTGCTCACAATGAATGGCCCTTCCCATGGGGGGATAGCTTATGCATGCCAGCAGTACGTTGTACCAACCGGAGTACCAGATCACCTTCCCGAAAGACTCGGGGGTTTACTTTCCGGCTATGATAGCGTCAGAGATTTTGCTGATATATGGCGGATCTGGACAATGCCAATTCTCTCGCTTCTTCCAGCAGATCAACATCATTTTGTCGGGCCTCTCGCACTTTGGCTTCTGTGTATTGGTTGACTCTAGGAGAATCATGCTCTATGTCGGCTGGTAATACAGCTTCTGCCCCATATACCATAAAGAATGGCGTATAGCCTGTTGATCGATTCGGAGTTGTTCTTAAACTCCATAGTACCGCTGGTAGTTCTTCTATCTAGCACCCCGCTGATCTTTGCAGCGTCTCAATGAGCCGGGGTTTTATCCCGGATAATACTAATCCGTTGGATATCTCCACTTGTCCGTTCGATGCGGGGTGGGCTACCGAGGCAACATCCAACCGGATCTTCTTATCTCGGCAGAATCACGCAAATGCTCCTTCAGCAAAATTTGTGCCATTATCTGTTATAATACTGTGAGGATAGCCGTATCTCAAGATGATATCTTTGAGGAATGTCGTGGTCGTAGCTCCATCACATTTTCTTATTGGTTTCACTTCAATCCATTTTGTAAACTTATCAACCATGAATAAGATGTGGGTCATGTTCCCCCTCGCAGGTTTAAACGGGCCAACCATGTCCAAACACCATACAACAAATAGCCAAGTAATTGGTATGGTATTGAGCTCCGACATTGGCATATGTGTCTTGGTAACATACCTCTGACAACCATTGCATTTTTTACCAAATTCTCCGCTTGTTCTAAGGCACTTGGCCAGTAGAATCCATGCTGCAAAGCTTTTGCCACCAATGCTCTAGATGAGCCATGATGCCCACATTCCCCTTGATGTATATCCCGGAGGATGTCAAGCCCTTCTTCCGGGTCAACACATTGCTGGAGGACATTTGTGACACTTCTTTTGTATAGTTCGGCATTGATGATCGTGTAGGCCTTTGCGCTCCTTTGAATTTGCCTGGAAAGAACCTCTTCACTGGGTAAAGTTCCATCTTTCAGGAATTGAAATATGGGCAGCGCCCAAGCTGGTATAGATCGCACCGGAAACACATCCTCATCTACTTCCACCACTTCCCACGTCAATGTCCATGGGTACAGTTCCGGTCTCTGGATCTATTGGGATGTAGATTGAGTCGGTTTCTAGGGACGGCCTGATAGATGGTTTTCTGAGGTGTTCTAGTGCTACACCTGGTGAAATTGCTTGTCGGGTTAATCCGAGCTTCGACAATACGTCGGCAGCTTCATTTTCCACCCGGGGTACATGGTGAAACTCGCATCCCTCAAAGTACCCAGATATCTTCTGCACATGGAATCTGTACAATGGCATGTTTGGATCAAGAGCGTCTGACTGCCCTGAGACTTGTTGAACTACCAAATTCGAGTCACCAAAGCATTGGATCCGACGTATTCCAATTTCTTTTGCCACTTTGAGCCCATGTACAAGTGCCTCATATTCGGTGACATTGTTTGACGCTGTGAAATGGATCTGCAGCACATTTTTTAGCTGGTCATTTTTTGGCGAGGTAAGTACCACTCCGGCGCCTAACCCGGTTTTTGTTTTTGATCCGTCGAAGTGCATCCTCCAATAGTTCGGATCTGGTAACGATAGTTCCTATTGCATCTCGCCCCAATCTATGAAAAAGTCGGCCACAGCCTGAGACTTGATCGCATCTTTTCTATCGTACTGCGGAGCATATGGGGCTAGCTCAATTGCCCATTTTGTGATTTGGCCGCTTGCATCCTTGTTGCTCATTATCTCAGATATGGGGGATTCACATATCACTTTTATTGGGTGTTCTTCAAAGTAGTGTTTTAACTTCTTTGCCGACATGTACACACCATATGCCATTTTCTGATAGTGAGTATAGTTTTGCTTCAATGCGGATAATACCTCGCTCAGGTAATAGGTTGGCCTTTGCACCGACTTAACCTCTTCGTCGCGCTCTACCACTATTACTGCACTTACAACTCGGTTGGTTGCGGCTATATAGAGCAACATTGGCTCTTTGGATAGTGGTGAGGCTAACACTGGTGCAGTGGCTAACATTTTATTTAATTGAATAAAGGCTTCGTTGGCCTGCGGCGTCCATACGAACTTGTCCGCTTTTTTCATTAATGGATAGAGAGGCAATGCCTTTTCTCCCATTCGACATACAAACCGACTTAAAGATGCCAGGCAACCAGTGAACTTCTGGACATCGTTAAGACATTTCGGCAGCTCCATTCGCTCTATGGCTTGGATTTTAGTTGGGTTAACTTCGATACCTCGGCTAGATACAAGAAATCCGAGTAATTTTCCAGCCGGGACACCGAAGGTACATTTTTCCGGGTTAAGCTTCATTCAGAACCTCCTTAGGTTCGCGAACGTTTGTCTGATATCATCAAGGAGCGTTTTGCTTTCCTTGGTTTTTATAACCACATCATCCACGTACACTTGCACATTTTGGACGATTTGATCATGCAAACTTTTTGCATACATCTTTGATACATTGCCCCTGCATTACATAAACCAAATGGCATGGTGCGATAGCAATAAGCCCCATATGGGGTAATAAATGCGGTCTTTATTTGATCATTTGGATTCAGAGGTATCTGGTGGAAACCAGAATATACATCTATGAATGACAACAGTTCACACCTAGCAGTTCAATCTATGACCTGATCTATCCTTGGCAGTGGGAATGGATCTTTTGGGCACGCCTTATTCAGGTTCGTGTAATCAATGCACATACGCCAAACCACTGCCACATTCGGATCATCTTTCTTCTTTTCCACCAGCACCAGATTAGATAGCCAATCCGGATAAAGCACTTCCATAATAAACACAGCTGATAGGAGCCGAGCTATCTCATCTCCAATGACTTTTCTCCTATCTTCGGCGAAGCGGTGGAGAGGTTGCTTCACCGGCCTTGCTCTGGGTCTCACATTTAAAGAGGGCTCGGCCAACTCCCTCGGAACACCTTGCAAGTCCTGTGTGGACCAAACAAAAATATCCCGATTCTCATGGAGGAAGTTGACGAGCTCGCTTTCCTATTTGTCATTTAACCTGGTACCAATCGTTAAGGTGCGCTCTGGGAACAGATCATCAACAGGCACTTTCTTTGTATCCTTTGTTGCTTGAAACGAAACACTTCCATGCGGGTTACTCAGCGCTGGCATATACTGCTGAGCGGATTGAGCCAATGCCGCCACCTCTTGGATCTTTCTCTTTTCCTGTGCGATCATGAGTGACTCGGCCAGGTTAGACCCGGCCGACGCACACTCAATGGAACGTCGGAAATCTCCTGCTATAGTGATTACTCCATTTGGCCCGGGTAACTTCATCTTCAGGTAACTGATGTGACAACTTTCCATGAATTTGTTCAGGGCAGGTCTGCCGAGTAGCGCGTGATACGCACTTTCTAAATTCACAACCTCAAAATCCAAGTTCTCGGTTCGGCAATTATCTCGCGTGTCGAATAACACATCAATCCGGACTTTGCCAATGGGCTCACTAGATATGCCTGGCACAATTCCATGAAACGTTGTTCTGGTAGCCTGGAGCATGTTCTCCAAGATACCCAACTTGCGCATTGTGTCCACATACATAATATTGATACTGCTGCCACTGTCTATCAGCACCTTAGAAAATCTCACATTGATATTTGGCCCGATGAATGTTGGGTCCAGCACTAACACATACGAACCAGGGCTAGGCATGAGCTTGGGGTGATCCTTGATATTCCAGGTGATTTCCTGATCCAACCAAGGCATATACCTCATCACTGCGGGAATTACCGCATTCACCTCCATATGTTGGCGCTGCAAGCTCTTTCTATCTGTTTCCTCTGTGGTAAACACATAGTAACTCTGGTGATGCTCTTTGTATTGATTTCTCCCCTCATTTCTGGGATACCTCTGATCTGGCTAATGTTGGTTTTCTACCTGATGCACTGCATCTCTTCTTTCATGGTTTTCATACCTCGGCGGAGGGGGAGGCAACATTAACTATTGCGTGTTCGCTCCTGAGAGCAATTGCTGTCGGGGTAACTCCTGCCGAGGTTGATCGTTCCGAGGTGCCTGAGCATTCCCCGAACCACTTTGTTCTATCTTCCTCATCCATTCACATTGCTGAGTCGTGTGACCCGCCGGGTTACTTGGATTTGGCGTGTGAAATTTACACGGCTGATCCAGCATTGCCTCATAAGTATACCTCGGATGGTCCAAGTTTTCTTGCCATCATTTCTTGGAGTCCACTGTTGCCCTCCAGTTTTCTGACGCTGATTACTCCCTGCTCCGGGTTGATCTTGATTTACAGCTGCAACTTGTTGCGAACTGTACCTGTAATCCGGCCTATCATCTCTTCTCTTACCCCGGTAGTCATTCCGCCGGGAGGATCCGGCTCCATCTCGCTAGTAGTACTCCTCATTTGCCTCGCTTGACATAAGCCTAGGTTGAGTCGGATCACCCAAGGCATACGAATCAGCGATCCGGATTGTCTCTGCCAGTGTAGTTGGCATATCCCTTTGTAACCTTTGCCACAGCATGCTTGCGTATCTGCACCCTTGTGCAAACCATGCTATAGCCTATGACTCAATCACGCCCTCACATGAATTTCTCATTGTGCACCACCAGGTTAAGAATTCCCGGTCCGTCTCATTTGGTCTCTACTTGCACATCGCTAAGGTCTGTGGCCTATTCGGCCTCTGATACGTGCTCGAGAAGTTACTGACAAACATTTCCTCAAAATCAATCCAATAGTTGATACTTCTAGGTGGTAAGTTGTTCAGCCATACCCTTGCTGGCCCCTCCAGCATCTGAGGTACGTATCTCATAGCCCATCTCAAGTTGCCTATAGCGATTTTCACTGATGTCGCGTAGTTGATCAACCAATCCTCCGGCTTGGTGCTACCGTCATATGTTTTTGTGCCTCTAGGTAACTAGAAGTTAGGAATCGGAGGCTCCTTCATGATCCGGGGCCCAAAACACGCAGGACCCAGAGGACCTTGACACTCAATTTGCTCCGACCTATAAAGCCGATCCATTTTTAACCTGGCGTCGTTAGGCATCAAGTTCCTGCTTCCCAACCTTGACCCTATCACGTGATAGTCCGACCTAGGGTATCCTGCATTCACCATTTCTGAATCACCATCATTGTATCTATCTTGCTCCTGTGGAGCTACTCTCTGTTGGATACCTTGGCCGGTACTTCGCTCTTGTCGTGGTATATTCCGCTGCTGCGGTTGCCCTGCACCCGCTGAGTTACGCTGTCCGGCATTGCCATTCACAGCGTTTCCCTGACCGACATTGCCTTGGTCGCGGTTACCTCGGCCAGCTTCACCTCGGCTCACACTTCGTCGATCCTCATTTCTCTACACTTCTTTTCCTTTCCCTGCCCTTGCCGAGTCATATGGGACTATCTGCTTGTTTCTCCTCGCCGAGGTTACAACTTCCTCTCTTCTCGGTCCTCCATGAGGTGACGATGCAGCTCCAGTAGATTTCTCCGGGTTACCTACTGCTGAATGAACAACTTTGGATGCCCCAGCTCTTCTCGGATTAGCCCTGAGCAATTCTTCATTTTGTCTGTTCGTGATCCGAACTAACTCATTCACCCTGTCTTGCTGTCTTTTTCGGGCTTCTCCCGTCAAACCCACTAACTCCGACGCAGCTGCATCTGCTGTTCTGAGGTTCTTTGCTAGGGTACTATACTTCGGCAGCCCCACGGAGAGACAGTTCTCTGATTCCTCAATCCTAGTATCACCTTCTTTGTTCATTTCACTGATGAGGTTTCTGCCCTTCACTTTTACAGCATCTACCTTATTTTCCTTTGTGTACTCATGCAGTGTCATGTTCAATGACTGCTGAGTCGCTACTATATTTTTAACACCCTCTAGTATTTTCTGCCTAGTTTCCTCTAACTCGGCATGTGCCTGAGCCGGCTCTGCTACTGCTGCTACGGGGCTTTCCAAGCTATCTATTGCATGTTGCAGCACATTCTCTAGCCTCTCTAGTGGAGGACCCCTACTTTTCCTTGGTGCCGTTGGTGTTACCTCCGGATCTGGTGCCGGATCCTTGCTCGCGCCAGCGCCTGGCGCATTCATCATCACCTCGGCATGGTCAGAGAGTGAGTGATAAGCGCCCCACGAGCCGCGCTAAGGGGTGGCTCGCCTCCCTCAACGACGTGCCGCGGATGAACGCACGACACATCAACAGCGACGTAGATCTTGTGCGCGCCGAGCTTGACGAAGAGGCTGTTGCACGGGAGAGGTCGCTTGCCGAAGCAGCCAGCGTTGTCACTGACAAAGTCCAGCACTCCAAAGTGTTGAACAATCCCAGAGACGATGCGTTCGCCGGTGCCGATGAGGTTTCCCGTCCGGATCTTCACTCCTGCTAGCGCCGCTAGCCCCACGGTGGACGCCAACTGTCGTGGTGGTGTCACGGCAGATGCCATGGATAGGCTAAAGGTGGATGCACTAGAGGAATCCAGGGAGGGATAGTGTGGTGATTCCACACACGAAAGCTTAGTATTATTCAAGCTAGATGAGTTACAAGTGCTCCTTGAGCTGTATTGGGGAGAGGAGGAAGAAGGAACTCTCTTACTCTCACCACCGCTTTACTCTTAGGAACTCTCTACTCAAATGCCCATCAACTAGTCAATAACTCAATAGAACTCAACCCCTTCTACAGAGGCCCTAGCCCTCCTTATATAGGGGTGGCTAGGTCTCCAATTAGGGCATACGTGGAGGCATATTCTAGGGAATATGCCTATTCCCAAAATAGTAAACCGACCGGGTCACTTTTCCCCATCGTAAGCCATGCAGAGGCTATGTGAGCCTCTGCGGAGCACGCGTCATCTGATACAGGCAACGTCACCCTTGTCGGCCACGCCTCGGTAGTCCTGGCCTCTATCCGCTTCGCTCATGCTCTACGTACAGTGGTCACCTTTTGACCAGCGAGATACCTTCCTTCTCTTGTAAGCTTGATATAACCCGGATCATGCCTGGTTGATCCGGCCACACCTGTACCTGCATACAAGTCATTTAGATCATGCCGGCATACGACATAAGTCGGCCAGGACTCAGTTAGACGGACATCCTTAGGTCTGGGTCACTCCGTGATTCGGCCTGCCTTGAGGTGACTCGGCCAGCACTTGCTTTGACCTTGCCATACCTCGGCTAACTCGGCCATTATACCCCGGCGCGACCCTACCGGGGGTATCCCCCCAACACCAAGAGAAGGAATCCCCCGCTGGTCAAAAGGTGGCTTTATTAGCTGTAGCATGAGCAAAGTAAAGTAAAGAAGAGGACCAGCGGGTCAGGGGCGACCAAGGTGACACGGGCAGAGCCGGATGACATAGCCCGTGTCTGGTGACGCCAAAAGACAAGGATGACGCTGTGGGTTACGTCTAAAGCCCAGACGAGCCGTTAAAGGGAATAAAGAAGCATCTGCTTTAGGAAATGAGCATATTCGTAGAATATGCTGCCACCTGTGCCCTAGAATTGTAACCCGGGCTTCCCTATATAAGGAGCACTGGGGCCTCCATAGAGAGGGCCGACCGATCGATCAATCATTCTCTGTCTAAGGTAGAACTCTAGGGCTAGTTGACAGGGAGTAAGAGACATCCTCTCCTTCTTGCAGAGAGCCTCAAGAGCACTTGTAAACACCATTGATAGAGAAATCATAAGAACTTCCGTGCGTGGAATCACCATGCTCTCCCTCCCTGGATTGCCCTAGCACTCATTGGCATCATCTTTATCCTATCCATGGCATCTCCCGTGCCACCACCACGACACTGCTGTACTCATCATACCTTCCTCTTGGGGTTCCCCAACAAGCTCGATATATTTTGGGCCATCAAGCTCTTTTTCTGGCGCCGTTGATAGGGAGTCAAGGACATCTTCACAAGGGGAGTCCCTCATAACCAATCTCTTTACTTTGTTATTTTTGTTTTGATTAGTTTACTTTTGTTTTGGTTGCTTGTTTCTTTATCAAAAACACAAAAAAATTAGTCTTACTAGTTTGCTTTCTTTATTCAAAAACACAAAAAAAATTAGTTCCTATCTTAAGTTGCCTTTATGTCTAGCTTTGCTCCAATCACTATGTCACCTGAGGAAATGATTTTCACTTTTAAACAAGGAATTTAAGAGAGTTTCAAAGAAGCTTGGTCTAGAATCTCTGATCTACATGAAAAAACTGAACCTAAAATGACTCAAAGCTTGTCCCTTAGCAGTTTTTACCTTGGAATTGCTCTTTGCTATAGATATGCTTTGGATGTTGTTGTGGGAGGAGATTTCCTCCAATGTAATGAGGATGATGTTATTAATTCCATAAATAAGTTGATCTTTACTTACAACTTGCCTAGCAAATTTGATTCTTCCTTTATAAACGTATTTGCTAGACTGAACACTCTTGAGACCCGCACTACTAGTTTAAAGGATTGCTATAACACGCTTAGGGAGCATCATAATTATGTTCCAACAAATTCTGAACCATCAAAGTGCCTCCCCACAGTAAAGATTGATATAAATAATGAAACTTTTCAAGCTCGCTATGATATCGTGTCTGAATTTTGTCTTATGCCCAAAGATATTTATGAATCTTTGAATCTTTGGGGGCTTTCTGAAGGAGGAAAAGAAATATCTCTTGCTAATAATGCTACAATATTACCTATTAGAATAGCTGAAGGAGTGTTTACAAAGATCCTTGGGAAATTGATTTCTACTGATTATCTTGTTATTGAATTTGCAGGAAAAGGACAAATTACACTTGGAAGGTCCCTATTACAACTCCTTGGAGCCATAATAGATGTGGGAAAGGGGACCATGCACCTTGCTTCTCCACAAAATAATCATATGTTTCCCAAGGTTAAGAATAAAAGTAAGAGAGGTAAGGGCAAGAAATTTGGTTTTAATGCTTCTTCATTTGAGAACACTTGATTCTTTTTCTTGCTTCTTATGCCTAACTTAAAGGCGTTAAAGAAAAGTACTTATTGGGAAATAACCCAAAAGTTTTATATGAGTCTTGGAAGTTATTACCTCTGTAATAACCGCTCCTTATCCTTTTTATTTGCTTTTTGTGCCAAGAGTAACCTCTAATGAGAGATAAGTAATGATTTGGAAAGTTGCTGTCCCGAAACAGATTTCTGTGCTTCACCGTAAAAACTCGTGTAAAATCTCTGTACGTCCTTTTGAGGTGTAAATTTTTTTGCTTATGACCCAGGTTGTTATCTAACTTTCGTTAGTTCAACACTTTTTGATTTGAGCAACAGAAGGTCTTCCAAAAAATTCGTCTTTACCTGCTGGTCTGTTTTAACGGATTTCTGCCATTTTCTGCATTTGCTTCTTGTTGGTTCCTCTTTGAGTTCTTTTGGGAAATTGAGCTTTTTGAGGGAAGTGATACTGTAGCTAGTCTTTTAATGGAAGTTTTATTGGTGTGCACTAAAGACTTATTAGCTTGAGTGCACTAATGTTGCTAATTAAGATTGTGTGAAGTTTTCTATGAAGGAAAAAATTTCAGGTGTATGGAACGAACGAGTAATGAGATGAAGGATGGACTAAATCTCAAGCTTGGGGATGCCATGCGTGTCACCCCAATAAATATCCAAGAAGTACAAGCGTCAAAGCTTGGGGATGCCCAAGGCATCCGCCACTTATCAATAAAAATCCCAGGTTTCTTCCAAACGCTTCATTTTTATTTTTTCATGCACAGTTGTGTTGTTCTTGGAGCGTCTTCTTTTTTTTCGTTTTGGTTTTTCGTTTCCTTTGTCTTCTTTGTTTGCTGAATAAATTGGTTGGAACCCCTCTTTCATACATTGGTTTTCAAATAGTTTGGTTTGGTTTGGAAAAGAGTAGGAAAGCTCATGCTTAAGTGGTAAAGAGAGTTTGTTTTTGACTGTGGCCTATGCTTTGTCATGCCATGATTGATATTGTTTTGGCTTTATGCTTAGTATTCTTTGCTGTAGCATGACATGTTATAAACAATTGAGATTGCTTAATGTGCCTTGGATGAATCATGCGTTGTTTTAGCATATTAAACCATAGTATAGTGGTATTCTCCTTTGATGCTTTATTTGGGTTGACTTGGCGCATGCTCACACCATGTTATGACTATCTCAAGTCACAATTAGCCTTGATGATCCTTTAGTTTTCAACTTGTAGTATCACTTTATGCTTTGATCAATGGTGTTTTGTCGCTCTGCATGATTATGGCCATTATTGCTCTCTTAGTTTGTCGCTCCCAGTCTTTTGCTAGCCTCCACAACCTAGTATGAGTTCCACCCATGCATCCAACTCCTTAAACCAAGTTATTCCAAAGAGTCCACCATACCTACCTACTAGCATATGCTATTCCAAGTATATTCATTCTTTTGTTTACCTTCCAAATTAAACTTGTTATGAGAAAACTAGTGATTAAAGCTCTCACGAACTTGATGACACACTCTACTTTTCTTGCCCTTAATAAACTTGAACCATTGTGTCGTCTATGTTGCATATGCTTGCACTTATTTGTTGGGGATTAGCAGAACCATGCTGTCATGGGAAACGCTTTCAACATTGCACTGGTACTTTATACCTAGTTGATATCATGCTCTTTTGTCTATAGATGTCGTCGGTGTGAAATCAAAGGGGACCTTGTAAGTCCATGGAGTTATGTATATGTGTTAGAGAAACGCCTAGGCCGCTGGTCTAGTCCATGCTGACATGGTGGGAACCTGCAGCGTAACCATAATGAGCTGTCTATGAATCATTCTTCTTATAAAAAAAGAGTCTTATATTGGGAAAAAAAGAGAAAAAGAAAAAAAAGATTATGAAAAGAGGAAAGAGAGAAAAAAGCACTATATTCCCATTGTAAGTATGAAGATTACTGACATGCTCGTTGTCTGCTTGCCTTGTCATTTTGATATGGGGATTCTTCCGTATCATCGGGCAAGGGGTACCCTGTTGGCGGTTCTCTATGATACACATGTACTTACGTTGACAAGAACTTACCGTTGACTAAACTTGAGTAGCATGAGGAGCATCCCTCGTATTCAAGGGGCATAAGATTTCTAACTTATACTTCGCCAAGCATGTACACCATAGTTTGTTCACTTTAACCTTAATCACTTAAAGATGCTTATGATAGGGGCAATGAGATCTGAAAGCTATAAGTACCATAATTTTTGGAAGCTCTTCATGAAACTTGAATCTCTTCTTCCTTCTATGAAGGCCTTTCTTCCACCATTATTTGAGTCTCTACCTTCTACCTTTAAGCACCTACTTTGAGAGCATAGTGGCCATTCTTAGTTCTATGTGCATTGTCCCAAGACTAGTTGATTGATGCATACCTTGATATTTCTTGTTTTAAACTATTTGTATCTAGTCACTCTTATGAACTTTGAAGGTGTCCTATGCATTTATATTTGCTACTCTATGAGGGACACGTTGAATGCTATTATGCTATGTTTTCTTTATGTGAAACAAACAAACGTCTTGCAAAGCACTGTTATTCATGAATCTTTTGTTTCTGCTTTTTCATGTTGCAACATAGTTTCTTTGTCTTATTGCTTGAACTTTGTCTTTCATGTTATGATTGAAGTACTATGATCCTAGCTTTGAATGTTTTACAAATACTTTGATCACGTTTATGATGGTGCATGTCACCTCAAAAATTATTCTTTCTTTTTATCACTTACCTACTCGAGGACGAGCAGGAGTTAAGCTTGGTGATGTTGATACATTGCAAATGTATATATAATTTTTGATGTTCCATGCTTGGTTTTATCTACTTTCTTGTGTTTTGTCCACACTTTGGAGTACTTTTCATATGATTTCTTGGACTAACATATTAACAAGAGCCACAGTGTTAGGTGCCTGTTTTCTGCTATTTTGGTTCCAGGAAAGTCAAATAATGAATATTCTCGGAATTGGACGGGACAAAAGCCAAAGTCATTATTTTACTGGGGGACACTTGGAGCCAGAATACGAGACGGAGAAGGACCAAAGGGCGGCCACACCACCTGGCCGCGTGGCCATGCTTGGCCCGCGTCAGGGGGTGGTGTGGCCAGCCCAGGCACCCCCTTGGCCTCTACTTCCGCTTATAATATGCCTCTGATATAGAAACCCTAAGTACCTGATCAAAATTCCACGAAAGAGTCTATAGCCGCCGTCGTCTCTGTCCCTAGATTGGGAGGGATCTGAAGCTCTTCCTGGCACCCTGCCGGAGAGGGGAATTCACCCTGGAGGCCTTCTTCATCATCATGCAAGCCTCCGCTGTGATGCGTGAGTAGTTCATCTCTGGACTACGGGTCCATGTAGTAGCTAGATGGCTGGTTCTCCTCCTTTAATTTGTGCTATCAGGTCTAGATCTTGTGAGCTCTGTTCATCATCAAGATCATCTATTTGTAATTCTGCATGTTGTGTTTGCGGGGATCCGATGGATATTGAGATGCTATTTCAGATTGATTATTGATTCTATCATGTCTTTGCTATTTGTGGTCTTGCATGCTTTCCATTGTTAGTAGCTATCTTGGCCAAGTAGATGCTAGCAACTCCAAGAGTTAGTATTTATGCTCGATAGTGGGTTCATGCCTCTGGTAATCTAGGGAAGTGACAGAAATCTCTAAGGTACTAGATGTGATGTTGCTACTAGGGAGAAAACAACAATCCTTTGTTCATAGAACAATCATATTGTTTACTTTACACGCCATTTGTAATGCAATAATCTGTTGCTTGCAACTTAATACTTGAGGGGGTTCAGATGATAACCTGAAGGTGGATTATTAGTCATAGATGTAGTTGGATGACGGTCTATGTATAATGTTGTAATTCCCAATCGAATCTCAAAGGAGTCAAGATGATTAGTATATGCATGTATTGCTTTCTCGATGTTTGTCAATTGACCCGCTGTAATTTGTTCACCCAGCATGTTATCTATCTTAAGGAGAGCCACCTCTAGTGAACTATGGACCCCGGTCCTTTCTTTTACATTCAATCTACAATCAACTATTTGCTCCTTTGTCTTTACATTCTACAAACTATTACATCCTTCCATTCAATACGTTTAATCCTTTGTTTTCAGCAAAACCGGTGAGATTGACAACCTCATCGTAAGTTGGGGGCAAAGTTCTGTGGTTGTGTTGTGCAGGTCTCCACGTTGCTGCTGGCACCGGTAGTGCCCCCTGCCAACGTTCAGCTAGCTACACCTTTGGGGTGTTTCCTTGATCCTACTGGATTGATAACCTTGGTTTCGTACTGAGGGAAAACTTGCTGATGTGGTCATCATACCTTCCGCTTGGGGTTCCCCAACGAGCTCGATATATTTTGGGCGATCACATCTTTTATCTTCGTCGTCCTATACTCTGGGTCCGAACAGGGCACACTCATGACGGAGAGGAGAAGGAAATGCGAGAAAAAGAGGAAGAACAGGGTGAAGAGATACCATCTCTGTGCTAGGATTTATAGGGGCAACTAGTAGGAATTGGTGGGAGAAACTAGCGGGAAGAAATGGTGGGAGATAAACGGCACGAAAGAGTGTCGGGAGAAATACTAACGGGAAAATAACGGCGCAAAATAGTGGCGGGATTCTACTACGGGAGATAAACGCTGAACGGCTGGATTAGCCTAACACGCTGCATGATCCATGCAGCCGTCGGTGCAATAGGGGTCATCCGTCGGTTTTTGAAAAGCCGACCCTGCTCTTCGGGTTTTGAAAAGACGACCCTGCTTGTCGGTTTTTCAAAAAGCGACAAGCTGGCTGACAGTGTCCGATAGGCTCATCGGCTATTGAAAATCCGACTGGATCTGGTCGGTTGTTCAAATAACAACACCGCACTACTTTCGTTAATTCCTCAAATGACGTAATATTCGTGGAATTGATTAAATAAAATGTATTATTTAAAAAACAATAGCCTTGTGGAATGCTCACTAGGAGAGGTGGTGTTTATCACTTGCATATTGCTGGAGCTGGGCATCTCTACCCCGCTCCTATGCCATGGTATTTTCTCTATCAAGGAAGGACGTTTGCTATATGACTTGTAGGTTGAGCAACACCAACCCGAGGAGTAGATTCTGGATGGGGATGAGGACCAAGAAGAGGAGCAAGAAGTTCCTTATCAAGAGGAGCAGCGACCAACCCGGTTCACTACATACCAAGACTTCCAAGAACATGGAGGTACTATGGAGAGTATGCATAGCCTCTCCTTGAACCTCTAAAGAACTACTCATAATTTATCAACTCAATTTGCGAACTTGATTAAAAACTTGTTCCCGCCACCATAATGATTTGAAGGGCTTACAAAATCCTAAGCTTGGGGAAGTTTCCTCATTTATCTTTATTTGGCATTCATTTGCTTTTGTTTATTTCGAGGTTATGTTTTTAATTCAAGTTTATAAGCACTCGTGTTGGTTTCCCCAACACTTTAACTTTAGTTATTTCTATTTACTTTTGAGGTTTTCTAGCTGAGCTTTGCCGCCAATTTTCTATTCTTTAATTCCCCCTCTCAGAAACAACAAAAAAAGATTTCTCCATTTATCTTTATTTTCCCTCTTACTTTTCTTTTCGCCTCGATGTTCTCATGTATTTGCAGGAAGAGTGATTGACTTTGAGTTTCCAAGAAATGAATCAAAAAGGAAGAGAGAAGTGGAACCAAACATGAGAGGTATGGCTTATGACTCCCCACTTTTGAAGTTTGAGAAACCCATGCTAGTTAATAGTAAATGTTGAGATATTATATTGGTGGAGTGAGTCTTTGTATTGTCGTAAAATTTTGTTTGCATGGGTATTTAGTTGGGTATGTTTTGTTCTAGCTCTTGTAGTTAACCAAGTCTTGCCTAAAAATTTGCTAAACAATTGTAATAAGAAAAAGTCTCACAATTAAAGGCTTGGGTGTTGTAGTGTTTAGTCTTGAAGGCTTATTTCTAGAGACACTCAACACCACAGAAAATGTTGATTGACTCGATAACTCTCTTTAAAAGGATTGTTCGATTGAATTAATGTTTAGCGGTTTTTGTGAGCATGCCAAAGTTTAACTTGTGAATCATAAGAATGATATAGCTTTATGTGTGTCAAACTACATGGGATGCCAACAACTCCGCTAGCCTACGGACGATCTTCATGGAGGAAACTCCTAGATTTCGGCTATGAGTTGATTAAACATCTGTAGCAGCAATGCTATAATGGGTAAGATTCTTGCCATTCCCGGGTAGCTATGTTCATGATGGAATCACTCGTCTGGCTGTTATGAGTAATCATTGTACAAAAGGAACAAAAACCTTAGTGATGCCACGAGTGTCCATCACAGCCCGATAAACTAATTAAAATCTTTGGCATGCTCTCAATTACTTAAGAACTGAAATTCTTGAAGGACAATGAATAGAAAAGTAGTGCTTGAAGAGTCTTGATTTATTGATGTGGGAGAATTGAGATACTCTAGTGTATATGTTTTTCATGACAAACTCTCACACTCTTAATTTTACATGATTATACTTTATTGTTCAAAGGCAAGCCTAGGAGTTGATTACATGACATGGAATAAAGTTTACTCATTTGAATCATCCATGCTAACAATAATTTTGCTACGCTATAAAGATGCATAAAACCCATTTGATATAATTGCCATTACTCTATCTATGCTGAAGTTTTTCAGATTTATAAAGTGGAGGAAACATGAGACTACCAATCATGAGTAAGATCATCGTCTCGTTATTTCATTTTAAATGCTGAGTTACTTTTTGATTTTGATTTTCTTGCTCGAGGACGATCAAGTTTAAGCTTGAGGAGGTTGATGGCTCTAAAATATAGCCATCTATGTCCACATTTAAACTGGATATTATTCATATTTTTGATGAAATGTCTCTCTAAACCCTGCCACTAATGCCTAATGATCAAAGGGGTATGCAATCCTTTCTTTCTATTTTTCCCTGTGCAGATAATGACGTTAGATGATGGGAATCACAACATTAAAGCCAAAGATATGAGATTTCCAACAACCCAAAGAAACCAGGAATCATGAAGTGGAGACAGACGCTTTAACGACCAACTATATAGCGGGAATAAAGTTCCAGCTGTATAGTTCCGGTCATATAGTTACCATCGACACCGCTAGGTCAAACAAAACAACTTTCATGAAGGGACCCCTATATAAAGAGGCCTCGGGCAACGAGAAAAGGGAGCTCTTTCCGATCATCACCCGCCTCCAGATCTCCATCCACAACACCGAAGAGCCACCGGAGGAATAGACTTAGATCTAATCTCCAAACCCTTCTCCACCACCATAGCCATATTCCACCACTTGTAATAGTAGATCTCATCTTCGATTGGCGACATTGTAAGACTATTTGCTATGAATGACATGATTTCCATTACAATATTTATGATGTTTGATCTCATCTCTATGTGTGAGTAATTCTCCTTCGGCTAAGGGCTTCAGCCTAGCCATGTAGCTTTTGTGCATGTTATTTATCATAGATGGGATCATGTATTAGTTTGTATGACATGATGATTATTGTATCCTCTCTTGCCTCAATCTAAGGACTTGTCAGGTACCCAAGACCCCAAGGATTGAGCCAGGTATAGGGAGTATGAGTAATGACTAATCTGCAGGTTGGGAATCCCAGTGACAGAAGGGGTAGTATGGCTGTATGTGAGGGATTTACTTGGGATCAACGGTGACGTCACTATGCATATCATTAGTTCTCTTTCTTCTATGGATGAGTGATGACCCACAAGTATAGGGGATCGCAGTAGTCTTCGAGGGAAGTAAAACCCAATTTATTGATTCGACACAAGGGGAGCCAAAGAATATTTATAAGCCTTAACAACTGAGTTTTCAATTCAGCTACACATGGAAACAATCTTTCTCACAGCAGTTTATCGGTAGCAATAGCAAAGTAGTAACAATAGTAAAAGTAAAGACAGTAAAAACAATAGCAGTAAACAGTAGGATTAAAGCGCGGTAGGCATAGGGATGGATGGACGGGCGTTGCATGGACAAGACAATTCATATAGCAATCAAGATATAGGGCATTTGCAGATAAATAAGATAAAGCATCCAAGTACTAAATAATCATAGGCATGTGTTCCATATATAGTTATACGTGCTCGTAATGAGAACTTGCGCAACATTTTTTTGTCCTGCCATCCCGTTTGCAACAGGGCCTCAAGGGAACTACAGGCAATTAAGGTGCTCCTTTCAATAGAGCACCGGAGCAAAGCATTAACACTCCATGAACACATGTGATCCTCACATCAAAGCCATTCCCTCCGGTTATCCCGATTACTGTCACTTCGGGGCCTTTGGTTTGGGACAATGATATGTGTATACAACTTGCAGGTAAGATCACAAATAATAATATCCTCATGAATCAATAACATGTTCAGATATGAAATCATGGCACTCGGGCCCTAGTGACAAGCATTAACCATAACAAGTTGCAACAATGTCAAAAAGCACTAATAATAGATACTAGGCACCATGCCCTAACAATCTGATGCCATTACATGAACAATCTCATCCAATCCCTACCATCCCCATAGCCTACAGCGGGGGATTACTCACTCATGGATGGGGGAATCATGGATGGTTGATGGAGAAGCGATGGCGATGATCTCCTCCAATTCCCCGTCCTGGCAGGGTGCCAGAACGGAGTTTTTGGTTCCGGATCGCGGCTTCTGGTGGTGGAAGCGCAACGGAACTCTATCTAGAAAAATATCAAACCCCCTGGGTTTTTAGGTTAAGAGGCATATTATAGGCGAAGAGGGAGGCCGAGGGGGTGCCCGAGGCAGCTACACCACCCCCTGGTGCAGCCAAGCCTGGCCTGCGCGGCTAGGTGGTGTGGGCCCCTCGTGGCCCTCCTCCATCTCGTCATCTAGCTCCGTGAGTCTTCTGGTGAAATAGGATTTTTGGCATATTTTCCGGGATTTTTCCTGATAGTTGATTTTCTGCACAAAAACTAGACACCAAGGTACTTCCTGCTGAAAACAGCGTCAGTCTATGTTAGTTGTATCCAAATCACACAAGTTTAGAGGAGAAACAATAATAAAAGTGTTCGGGAAAGTAGATACGTTTTGGACGTATCAACTCTCCCCAAGCTTAGCTTATTGCTTGTCCTCAAGCAATTCAGTTGAAAACTAGGTGCGATAAAAGAAACTTTCACGAACATAGTTGCTTCATAAGATGTATATATTCTCAGCATATGATCAAGTACTTAGACAATTCATAATAAGGAGTATGCAAATAAGGGTACCCAACAGTCATTGCAAGCTATGAAGAGATTCCAACTCAAAAAATAATAAGTAGCATGAAACATAAACATAAGCAACATTGAATGCTCATAAAAAGGTATGATAGAGTGGTATCTCGCTTGCCTTTGATTGTAAAGCAAACATAAATGCCAAGGCACCTCTGAAGTTCAAGTGAAGACTAGAAGTAAAGATATCAGAGATACAAGCATCAAAGTTATGACACAATTAACCAAGTTTTGAAACAAGCATATTACATTAAGAATGACAACTATGCTCTCAAGAAAGTGCTCATAGAATTTGTGGAGACTCAACAAGGAAGTGAAAAGGTTTTGAAAAGTTTGAAAGGCTTCCAAATGCTGAAAGTATGGTACTCGTTAGCTTTGAGCTCTCATTACCCCTATCATAAGCATCTTTTAGGTGATTAAGGTTAAAGTAACACAACTAAGAGGGTATGCTTGACAAGTTATAAGTTGAAATCTCATGCCCCTTGCTTACGAGTATCGAACCTCATGCTACTCAACTTCAGTCATAAGTAAGCTCTTGTCATTGTAAGTACATATGTATCATAGGGAACCGCCAACGGGGTACCCCTTGCCCAATGATAGGGAAGCATTCCCATATCAAAATGACAACGCAAGAAGACAATGAGCAACTCAGTGATCTTTTTATTTGCTATTTGCATAGGTTTTTATTAAGGATACTTCACAAATTGCTCACTATGGTTATGCTGCAAGTTTCCACCATGATTAGGCATGGCTTAGGCTAGCGGCCTAGGCGTTTCTCTAACACACATACAAACTCCATGATCTTACAAATTCCCCTTTTATTTCACACCATCGAGATCCATAAGCAAAAGAATCTTGATATCAACGGAATAAGTGCAATGTTGAAAGCGTTCCCCATGATACATGGTTCTGCTAACTTGTAAGATCTCACCATAATAAGGTAAGATCCCTGTGATTGCAGTGCTAGTCCCTTGATCGAAATGCTAGCACCCATAATTTAAGATGAAGTACATAGAAACAAAGGTCATTATTACATCGCATATCCAGGAATATAATAGTTCTTACAACTCACTTAGCCCAAGGCTAACATTATTCAAGGTTCACAAGACATAGTATAATAATAGAGTCTTTTGTCTTCATGCGCCACAGGCAAACATGTCGAGTGTAGACCCGTAACCCTACTCATCATCAGAGTATCCTGCAACATAACAAGTTATAGCCATAAGGGTCAATACAGTTGGAATTGTATTGGCAAGTGATACCATAGTTACTTAGTATAATCCAACAACTACATGAATATATGGCTAAGTGTGGTTTTGGCTAACTTTGCTAAAAGCAAGGTTTTATCTCATAGTTTTTGAAGAGTAGGTTTTCTCTTTCAAAACCCTAAGGTACCATTGATAGACATCAATGAACCTCTACCCTTGTTCACCCACAATTTTTAACTTAGAGAAATTTGGATGAGGAGTTTTTTGAACTGCTTCACTGTCTTGACGCTCAGAAGTTGTCCATAACCGGGGACACGGCTAAGTACTTAGTTTTACCCTCTCGAGAGGTGGTGCACTTTCCCCACAAGACTCGACATGCATCGAGACGATACTTTTTAGAAGCAATCCCTCGGACCACCACGGACGTTTTCGATCCTATAACTACCACCCTATGTCCATCTGGCTGAGTTCTTGCAACTTAGTCGGTCAAGGCAGAGCCCATATGCCATGTGGCTACACTGGAAGCTTTGCGACAAGAACATCTCCAATCTCTTTGTTCCTGGGTGGTCGTCCACAAGTGCGATACACCAGGGTAAACCATAGACATGGGCCCTTAGTAACCACTCAACATAATCCATACAAGTCCCATTTCCACCCAGGTGTTTCATTAACATTAGTTGTTTTCTTAGTCAAACAAAATAATATATTTCCATACTATCTTGATATGAATTTCCACCCACGAATTCTAATAGCATGGCTAAGCACTCTAGCATACGATGTCTTTCAACTAGGAAATACTACCAAGATATAATCTATAGGATAGCCATAGCATAGTAACATATAAGTAATCCTACCATGCTAAGATCTACAAAAATAGCACTAGTGCAATAGTGAAAATAATAGGACATAATATGAAATATCACTTGCCTTGGTAGCTAGGGGAATAGGTAAAATCCTCACAGCAACAAACTTCACAATCCACACAATCTACACAAAGAACAATCCAACAACAATAATACAATCAATATAGAATCACAAAAATAGGAATGCATGCAAATGCAATGAGATGAACAACACTCTTAAATAAACAAAGTCTACAGTACAGAGGTTGAAATACTCTATCTAAAGACATAAGGAATACTTAAAAACAATTTATGAAGTAATATTTATGGGCAAAATACTCCTAAAAGGGTTTTGCCTATAACTCCAATTTTTCAGAAGAAAAAGTGTGAAATAAGGCCTCAACAATAAAGGTCTCATTTTTCTGAATCGATAGACACCAAATTTGTATTTTTTTCTGATTTGTGGATCAAAAGTTATTGAATTTCTAAGTTTAATATATATTTTGTCTATTTTTGTTGGGAGGGTACCCCCGGGTAGGGTCACTCTGGGGTATAAGGGCCGAATTAGCCGAGGTTCGGCAAGGCCAAAGCGGATGCTGGCTGGGTCACCTCAAGGCAGGCCGGATCATGGAGTAACCCGGACCAGGGGGGTCGCCTACCGTTGCCTCATCCGACTTAAGGAGTAAGTCGGAAATGATTGTCTAACTTATATGCAGGAACAGGTGTGGCCGGGTATGTTGTGATATGGAGCCTCTCTTAGCTTCTTGGAGAAGGAAGGAATCTCTCTGGTCAAAAAAGGAGGTCCGGTACGTACTGGATGAGCGAATAAAGCAAGGGCAGGACCACCGGATCGTGGCAGACAAGGGTGACGACGCTCACGTCGGCTGACATCACTAAAGCAAGTGTGACGCGGGGGAAAAGCACCCCGGTCGGGTTACCACTTTGGGAGGGGGCATATTCTTAGGAATATGCCTCCACGTATGCCCCAGGCCAGAATCGAACCACCACTATATAAGGGGGGGTTAGGGTTCTGGTAGGGGGGTTGGCAGAATTCTAGTTGGTTGAGCACTAGTGGATCTAGGGTTCTTGGGCTAGACAGTAGGCAAGAGTAAGAGAGTTTCTTCTTCCTCCTCTTGTCAATACAGCTCAAGGAGCACTTGTAATCTTGGAGATAGAACATCAATACAAAGCTTTTGCGTGGAGAATCACTCTACTATCCCTCCCTGGATTCCCCTAGCGCATATTAGTCCCCACCTTTAGCCTATCCATGGCATCTGCCATGACACCACCACGACAATTTTCTAAATTAAACAGACGCTCTGGCTGATGTGGCGTAATTCTATTGGCCTGTACCGAGTCGGTCGGATCAGTCACTGTGGGCTGTTAGATTTAAGTGGCAACGGGCGAACCAGATAAACCAGTACCCGTTCAATTAATGATCTAATCCTAGCCGTTGGTGACAGATCCAACGGATCTCAATGCTTGGCCAAGAACTGGCGGCGCAGGTTCTCTACGCATGGCGGCGGCGCGGTGGACGGGCGGTGTTCCGGCGATTCTAACGGGGTAGGGGGTATGTGGACTGTTACCAGGGGTTGCAGCGGTCGAGGTGGTCTCGGTGATGGTCATGGTCGAGGGAGGGGTGCCCTGCTTCGCCCAAAATTTCTCGCCGGAGTTCTTGTCGATGTTGGAGTTCACATCCTCGAGATGGTGGCGTCGTTCTGTGGCTCGAGCAAAGAAAGAAAAGGGTCAGCAAAGTGCGCCCGGTCTAGTACCAGCGAGAAGTGGCCAATGAGGAGCGGTGGGAACCCTTTCCTTACCGGAATTGTCGACGAACGGCGATGGCACAGGGAGACGTCGGTGGTGACCGTGGCGACGACCTGGGGCATACAAAAATGCGTGGACAGAGTCAGTAGGTGCGGTAGAACATGGCGAAGAGGATAGATTAAAAGGCAAGGCGAGGGGAGGTCGACCATCACCGGAATCGTCGGTGGTGTGCCGTCAGTGTGCGGTGTTCTGAACTAGAAATTGGAGAGCCTGGGGGCTCTCTAGGGGTGGCGTTTGAGGGGAAAACGAAGAAGAGGGAGAGGGGGTTAAGAAGGAGGGGTTGTAGTGGAGTTTAATTCGTGCAAATGCTCGAATTCAACTGGATTAGAAATGGCAGAGGAGGGGGATGGTCAGTTTGTCGGTTGGTTGAAGACGGTGAGGTGGAGGTGACGTGTAAGTGGGGCCAGCGCGTCAGTGTGAGGGGGTGTGAAGGGGGTGGTCAGAAAAAGGAAAGAGAGGGGGAAGGGGTGGTCGGGTGGGCTATTGGGCTGGGGTTGGGCCGAGCAGGCCAGATGCTGCTGCCGTTGCTATTTTTTTCTCTTTTTGCTTTTTTCTTTTTAGCAAAAGTGTTTCAAATTGACTCAAAATTTCACCAAATTTTTGGGGGACAATCTAAACGCAATGCAACACATGCCAAGATGATATGAGTGCAATGATGATGGTTTTCAGATGAAAATTTTGGGATGTTACATAACTTCAACTTATAAAGCGCAAGCATATACGCAACATGGATGGGAACAATGGTTCAAGTTTATTAAGTGCAAGAAAAGTAAAGTGTGCCATCAAGTTCGTGAGAGCTTTACTAACTAACTTTCTCATAACAAGCAAACATTTTATTCGGAAGAAAACAAGGCATACTAAATATGCATGGAAAAGCAAATGACGCTAATAGGTAGGTATGGTGGACACTTTTGGCAATATTGGTTTTGGGCAGTTGTATGCACAAGTAAAGCTTATACTCAGCACAAGTGAAGGCTAGCAATAGAAAGGGAGTGACAATTGAGAGAGCAATAATTTTCATAATCATGCTTGCGACAAAACAAAATTAATAGTGGCATAAAAGTGACACAAGAACTCTAAGGCAAAATAAATCATCGAGGCTTAACTGACCTTTTGTTTAGTCATGTGCATATGTGAGCATGTTCCAAGTAGATTCAAATGAAACATTCAAGGGAGGATACCACAATGTCATACCAAGTTATGAGTAGAACAATGCAAGCAAACATTCATATGACATGCTATAAACTACTAGCAAGCTGGAGTTAATCATAAGAAAGCAAGAACTACTAAGCATCCATAAATAACATACACTTTACATGAACAGACTAAGAATGCCCACAATGATGAGTATATGTACAAAAATGAAAACAAATAGAGTTCGTGACAAGCCTCTTACCACACCTCAAGTTGTCATTAATCCTCATTATTGCCCTTCACTTGTGTGGCTTGAATAATAACATGAAACCAAACTCCACTGAGGACTGTTGAACCCTGCAACAAACTTCACAAAACCAAAGAAGAACAACAAATATTTTTGGGTTTTCGATTTTTAAAGGCAAGAACCAAAAGGAAAAACAAGCAAAGCAAAATCTTTTTGGGTTTTTCGAACAATCAAAACAAAGCTAAAAGGAAGAAGCAAACCAAGGCTAAAAATACAAAGAAGCAAACAAAGAGAAATAACAAAAATATTTTTGGTCTTTTTGTGTTTTTAGAAAGCAGAAATAAAGCAAGAACAAAAACTAAAAAGAAGGTGAAACATGAATATACAAAGTACCGACTGAACATGATAAGTAGATGAGCATGATGTCGGCATACCTCCCCCCAAGCTTAGGCTTTTGGCCTAAGTGGGTATCAACCCCAACACGGGTAAGGATTCCAAGTCGGTGGGTCATCATAAGAATGATTATAGTTAGGCCCTTGGGAAGAAGAAGCTCCCCAATCATAGGTAGGCTGCTGGTGCGAAGACTCCCCTTCATTCGAGGGCTGGACCGAATCATCTGTGACCTCCCTTCCAGTACCTTGCTCCTGCTGGGAGAGCTCCCCCAGATACATATCGAGCTCTTCCTCAGTGAGTGACCATCCTACCCACTCTCCTTTGAGAAGCTGCTCCCTTGGCAAATCTCCGCATACAAGTCCATGAGTGGTGTAGGTCGCTCTCTAATCCTTTCACACAAACCCCACTGGGGTACTTTAATAGCAGCCTAAAAATCATCAAAAGGGAGGTCGACAGCTATATTGTAAATTTTGTAGTGAACCATGGGGTTAGGCAAGCAGCAACTGAATCGAAAGCCCTGCACCACAGACATAGTTAGTTTCATAAATTGGTAAGGTTCATCTCCCACAAAATGCTCCAATCCTGCATTAGCAATTAAGGTATGGAAATCTTGAGAAATCCCTGCGGCTCTCATGAATTCGGGGCATGGATAGATAGAAGGAAAGACTTCCTCCTCACGGTGAACTCTTAATTCATGTTGGTTGAGTTGGTGTTCATTCATCTTCTTTTCTAAAATTTAAGACAGCCATCATACAAGTGATTGCAAAGTGATTACATAATGAAAGGAACTACTTATAGGGACTTGTAAGAGGCCTAAACATGCATCAAAACAATTTTTCTAAGCATTGAACAAGCTTACAAGCTCACATAACCTGTCACCTACAGTAGAAAAATACTAAAGATCTAAACCACTAATCACAAATCTACTTGGACAAGCGGAGGAGTCACATACCAGAGAACAAATGATCCAGATTTCAGCAGCAAAGATGGGCTGAGCAAGGAGATCGAAAAATCGCGAGCAAGAACAGCAAGAATGCGAGTTTGAGCAATGAACTGGTGTTTTCTCGGGAGAGAGAAAGAAGTGGCAAGTGAGAGAGTAAGTGGAGGGCTAGGGGTGGCCCACACCATGGCCAGGTGCGCCCCTGGTGTCGCCGCGCCACCAGGTGGTGTGCCTGCCTGGTGGGCCCCCTGGGTCACTCCAAGTACTTCTCTGCCCCTTTTTTCACGCAAAATTTAATGAATTTTCTGGAATTTTTTGAGACACTTTATTTTTGTGCAATTTTCAGGTAATGATGAATGATTTTCTGGCAGAAAGATGATTTTGGAAATATGAAATAACAAAACAAAACTAAAACTTCAGCAGTTCTAAGAAACTCTAATATGCAAGCAACTAGCAAAAGAAAAGTAAACTAAGCGAAAACAAAAATTAAAATGGATAAAGTAAAAGTAAGCGAAGGTAATCATGGTGAAACCATTGTTTTGTTCATTAAAATCCCTTTGTTAACAAGGTTGATCAGGTCTTGTTACCAAATAAATTTTATATGAAACAAAACTTTGTATTCCACTCAATGGTCATGTTACCTCAACCTTGATAGCAATGGTCCCAATCATAATAGTTTCATATTTTCTCGTGGTATGGGACAATATATTTCTCCAACTTGGATGACCTCAATATTTTCAATTGAATTTAAGCCATAATTCCTATCAATCTTCTTTGGGAAATAGACAGTATGCTCTTTATCATTGACACTAAAAGTCACCTTTCCTTGATTGCAGTTAATAACAGCTCCTGAAGTATTAAGAAAAGGTCTCACAAGAATAAAAGACATATTATCATCTTTAGGCATTTCAAGCTCAACAAAGTCAGTTAATATCAAGCAATTATGAGCCACTTGAACAGGTACATCCTCACATATACCAACAGGAATAGTAGTAGATTTATCAGCCATTTGCAAAGATATATCAGTTGGTATTAATTTTTCTAATTGAAGTCTCTTGTAGAGAGAAAAAGGCATAACACTCACTCCTGCTCCCAAATCACACAAGGTAGTTCTAACATAATTGGTTTTCATACAGCATGGAATAGTTGGAATCCCAGGGTCTCCAAGTTTCTTTGGAAGTTTCCCAGGGTCTCGTAGTGGATACACTATCCAAGCTAGGCTCATCCCGGCAACCAATCCCACCAAATGTTGCCTTGGAGCACCTGAGAAAACCATCAATCACACCATCACCCAAATCAGATTCCATTTACATCCCGGCACTCCCCGGATCAGGAGCTGCACCGATGGAGATAGAATGGGGAAGCACCACAGCAAACCCGAGGACTGCTTCAGCAAACCCGGGGACTGCTTCAGCAAACCCGAGGACTGTGCAGCTTGATCCGGCAGGAGTTATGTCGGTGGATGCAATGGAAGTGGATGAGGAACCATTTCCCGCCCGACCTATACCATCTTGGGCCAAGCCAATTTTTGATTTCCTGAAAGAGGGAATCCTGCCAGATGATGAAATAAGTTCAAGACAAGTTTAGAGAAGGGCAAAGGCCTATACCATAATCAACGCCGAATTATACAAAAGGAGTGTGACAGCGGTATTACAATGGTGTGTTGACCCAGAGGAAGTACTCGACATACTCCAAGATATTCACCAAGGGGAATGTGGCCACCACGCCTCCTCAAGGGCCTTAGTAGCAAAAGCTTTCCGGCATGGATTTTATTGGCCAGTGCTTTGGAGCAAGTAGAGGACTTGGTGAGAAAATGTAACGATTGTCAAAGATATGCCACGAAAACTCACTTGCCAATGTCGGAGCTGAAAACTATACCCATTACGTGGCCATTTGCTGTATGGTGCCTAGACATGGTAGGACCATTTAAGCCGGCCAAGGGAGGGATGACCCACATGCTGGTCATGGTTGACAAGTTCACTAAATGGATTGAAGTAAAGCCAATTCGGAAATGTGATGGGGCAACATCAGTAAGATTCCTCAAGGATATAATCCTATGGTATGGCTACCCCCATAGCATCATAACTGATAACGGGACAAATTTTGCTGAAGGAGCATTTGCGAGGTTCTGCCAGGAAAAGAAGATCCGGTTAGATGTCGCCTCAGTCACCCACCCCACGTCGAATGGGCAAGTCGAAAGATCCAACGGACTGGTATTGTCCGGGATAAAACCCCGGCTCATAGAGCCGCTGCAAAGATCAGCGGGGTGCTGGATAGAAGAGCTACCAGCGGTACTATGAAGTTTAAGAACAATTCTGAATCGATCAACAGGCTATACGCCGTTCTTTCTGGTATATGGGGCAGAAGCTGTATTACCAGCCAACATAGAGCATGATACGCCTAGGGTCACCCAATACACAGAAGCCGAAGTGCGCGAAGCCCGGCAAAATGATGTTGATCTACTGGAAGAAGCGAGAGAACTGGCCTTGTCCAGATCCGCCATATACCAACAAAATCTCGAACGCTATCATAGCCGAAAAGTAAACCCCTGAGTTTTTCGGGAAGGTGATTTGGTGTTAAGGCTAATGCAGCGCACCACTAGCATGCCCAAGTTATCCCCCCCATGGGAAGGGCCCTTCATTGTGAGCAAAGCTTTGCGCAATGATTCCTACTATCTTATTGATGCACAGCCCTAGCAAAAGAACAAGGCGGAAAAGTCCGGAGAGGAATCCAAAAGACCATGGAACGTAGCACTGTTGCGTCCTTTCTACACCTAAGAGGTGAATGTATCCGAACTACTCATATGTTGCTATGTATGTCAGCAGTGAGCTTATCAATAAAAACATAGCACTTGTCTTGATTTCGTATTTTTTGTGTCGGCTGGGTTAAGTCGCTTATGTCTTAGTTGGCTTAGTAATGTGTTAGCACCAAAAGCCTAACTCTTCGACTTTGCTGCTGTCCAACAAGAATTGGCTTCATCGCAAACAAGAGAACAAGTTTGGAATGGCGAAGCACATGAAAAACAACTAAGGAAAAAGAGCTTAAGCGAGCCGACATTTGTTTTTTGGCTAACCCTTAGTTTATTTTCTTCACTAAATATGCCGAATCATTTTGAGATAATCTCAAGGTTTCAAGTATTGTTAAGTCATTTTTTTGAACCTCGGACTCGTAAGTCAAAAAACCGAACCAAGGTAGACGCAAGCCGAGTCAAAAATTGGAGGAACAAGAAAATGAAACTCGGGGACTTCGCCCATGATAATCCGGCAATAAAAACTTAGTTCGAAACATAAAATTGTAGCACAAACAAACTAAGGTGTTTAAGTACATCTGCGCCCGGCATTCCGGGGATCTGATAAATAAGATTGAGTGTTTTTCAAGGAGCAGCAGCAGTAGAAGAATCATATGCGGAAGAGGGAGGTACTCTGGAGTGTGCGGGAGGAGCGCTAGCCTCGACTTCATCCTCCGGGTCAACTTCGTTGTCCTCCGGGTCTTCAGCCTCGTTGCCTAGCTCGGAGGCCTTGCTCGCATCCCCTTCCTCTTCAGCTCCCGAGGCAATCTCGTCATCAGAAGCATCAAGGAAGCTCGGCCCCTCATTCCAGGCATGACAGAAGGAGTACTGAATGAGATTGTTCGCACAGGCCTGGCGGTGCGCGATCCATTCCGGATCCTCGCACCACTTAGACCCGGTGCGCATATGCCTGAGCAATGCCAAGTCAATCCCTTCATACCATGAAAGCGTAAACTTCAGAGCAATGTCGGCTCCAGCCTGTGCTGCAGATTCGCGCCACAGGTGCAGTTGCGTGTCACATTCCATGAGCTTGGCAATGAAGTCTGAGGTTCTCTTGGGAATGGTCTCACTAGGCCAGAGGCAGCCGAACATCTGTGTTGCCGCTGGGAGAATGTCTGCACCGAAATTCTTTACTATCTCAAGATGAGCGGTGAGACTCGCCAGGAGATCCTCTGTGGTATAGGGAATTGGCTTGGCATCAGGGCCAAAACGAATTCCACGCTGCTCACGGGATTGGTGTACGGTAGAGGCGGCAAACGTATCGCTCTCTGGAAATTTGCCTAAGGATAAGAGGAGCAACGTTAAGCGGATAGACCAAATCCGAATAATAATAGATCAAGCAAGAGTGGAGAACTTACGAGCAATCTGGAAAAGTCGCCGAAGCTCGAAATCAGTGTTGGCGTTGTGGACCTGGAGTTTTTTGTACTTAGTGATTGCCGACATAAGTTTGACGTCGGCTTCCTCCAGTAGGCCCTTGTCCTTAGAGATTTGCGTAACTAGACGCTCATACTCTTTGGTAAACTCCTGATCGGCCTTCTCCAGCGCGGACTGATGAGAGCTCTTGAGCCTCTGGATTTCAGCATTCAGCCGAGTAATCTCCGAGTCCTGCTGTTGGAGCTGAGCTATCTCAGCGTCCTTCTTCTTCAGTTCAGCTTCATACTTCCCTGATTGTTCCAGGCAGTGGGTCATCAGTTCAGGCATAGGGACACTGTCCTCAAGAGCAACTGCAACATGATCCGGAGGACCCAAAATGTAACATCCCAAAACTTCAATCCAAGAGTATCAAAGATCAAATCATCCAAATTTAGGAGTAACAAAAACTTTTCCATATTTAAAATGAAAGCATCCATATATGTGTGCATTTAAAATAGGAGTTGTTTTGAATTGCCATGATTGTGTGATCCTTTGCTGCTAAAATGTTTCTTAGGTGATTTAAACATCATCTACATCATTCCCAAACTTTTCCTAAAGAAAATCAAATCAAAAAGAATTAAAATGAAGGAATGGTCATTTTGACAAATCTAACTCTCATGCCTACTTTGGCTATTCCTACTACTCAATTCTTAAAAGAAACAATTATGGATCTTTACACCCCTTGCTAGTACACATAATAAGGTACCAAGGCCCACCTTTTGATCTTCTAAAAACCTTCTGGAAACTATTTTAAATGGCAGTTCAAATTTGAATCTAATGCATATGCATAGATCACCCCTATTTCAAAAACCATGTATTTGAGCTCCATTTTCAAAACTCTTGCAACCAGAGACTACCTAGCACTAGTGGAGATCACCCAAAAATTTTGAACTCAAAATT
The DNA here is from genome assembly GCA_023614405.1 of Avena insularis. Taxonomy (NCBI): domain Eukaryota; kingdom Viridiplantae; phylum Streptophyta; class Magnoliopsida; order Poales; family Poaceae; genus Avena; species Avena insularis. The sequence goes on from CM042694.1 coordinate 566,169,307, forward strand.
CAAAACTTTTTCTCTTGCGGCCATTTCATCAAACACTTGGCAGGGAGAATCATACCTCTAATCCTAGCTCACTGTTTGGAACAGGGTTTTCCCCCATTTGATCTCTATTTAATCCCTCTGTCCCCCTTTGATCAAACCATGCCAATTGCAGCCTATCCCCTACGCCCTAGTGGCCATGCCATGCCATGCCGAGCACCACCCTGGCCGACCAACCTTGCAACCGCCACAGCAGACCACTCCCCCTTCCCTCGCCATGTCTAGGAGGTAGCCAACGCCGCACCGCCCCTCTCTGTCCCTTGCCCGAGCCAAGAGCAGCCGTGGACCACCGAGGAGAAGCAGCGCCCAGTGCCACTAGACCATGCCGACGCCCAGAAGGCCTATCCCAGCGTGCACAAGCCGCCGACACCAGCCAGCGCCCGCTCGCCTCGACCTAGAGAACACCCCAGACACTGCGTTCGCCGCCCAAAGCCCCACACAACCACCGCCGTGGACACCGCCTCTGCCTCTCGAGCGCCACCTCACCACCCGATCGCATACCACCGCCTCTACGGCCGCATTTAAGCGCTAGAGCACGACCGCCCGCCATCGATCGCCATCCCAGCCATGCCGCTAACTCATCAGTAGCCATGTCGCCACCATCGACCGCCCATCCCGCTCGGTCTCATCGAGCCTATAAAAGAGCCTCCCCAGCACCAAAGACTCACACCATTCCACTCCCCTCACCTCTCTGAACCTCAACCACCCCTCGCCGGAGCAAGTGGAGCAGCAGCTCGCCGGAATTGGAGCCGGAGCCGCCGCCTCTGGAAAAGAAGGGTGCCGTTGATTCCGGCCACCCCAAGCTCTGCCGCGACCACGCCTCGCCTCGCCGTCGTCTTACACTTCGTTCGCCCGCATTGCCCACCCCGCTGGAGCCCTGGTACGCCCCCAGTAGACCCCCACCAAGCCGCTAGGGTTCGAGCTCGCCGGCGACCCGTCCGTCGTCGACGACGACCCTCAGCCGTAGATCTAGCCTCTAATCGCACGGCCCACAGTGCGCGTACCGTTTCGCGTTTTAAGTGCCACTGACCAGTGGGACCCCCTGTCAGCTGAGCCCTGTGCCGCGCAGCACCACTGGGCCGGCCCATTTCCTTTCCCGCGCAAGCCCGTAGATTCAAATTAGGATTTTTCTTTTTAGTTAGAATATAGTTTCTGTCCAGTGTTTCAAAATTCAATTCTGTGAGTTTGACAAATCCAAATTGCATGAAACTAATTTTGTCTGGAAGGTATTGAAATGCTCTATCCAAACCCGTTGGATTTAACTCATTTAGAGTTATAGATTTCTCCTAATAAAAATAAGAAGACAGAAGCTTTTCCAACTTGAAACATTTTTATATAATCAACCAAGTTAGCTTTTGAGTTGATTCCAACTCTCAAAAATCACATTTCATCATATCTATCCAAATATGTAATAATATTAAGGTTTACAGGAAGTGACTTTGGACTAGTACCAAAATAATGCTATATAGGCATTTCTAGTCACTTTAAATCATTAAATAATAAACTTAAACCAAAGTAATATTGATCCAACCTTTAAATCTCATTCCCAAATGTTAGAATATGTGGTGAGGACATGTGTCCACATGATCCCATATTTTGGTGGTGAATATTAAATCTTAGTTATTATTTCAATGAGTAGAAATTACTTTTCCAAAATAAAAAGGTTGAAACTATTGAATTAAACTTGTGATGTTTGGGATAATAATAGATCATCAATTGTGTGGTTTAGAATACTACTTAGCCTAAGTTAAGTATTGCTTGGTGATTGTGCACTCCCTATGTATTTCTAGACGCTAGTACCGACCAAGCCTTCGAGGAGGAGGAGTTCTACCAAGAAGAAGAAGAAGAAAACTTCAACCACTGCACCAACCAAGGCAAGCTATTAGTGGCAAGCTAACCCTTGCAAACATGCTTTAGTGAGCTAGTGTAGTAAGCTAGAATAAAACTAGATAGTTTAGTAATGATGCCCTAAGCATACTTTGATCACCCCCCTTAGTTTACACAAAGACCTTTAATTAATCTTGATGGTAGCATAAAGAGTATAAAACTTGACCTACCTAGAAAACCATAGATGTCATTCTATGGCATGAGATTGATCCCACCTTTCCACATTAGTGAACACTCTTAACCTAGTGTTTTAGAATAGATCAAACTTGAGTCATTTTAGATGGGAACACTTGGTGAAAATGAGTTATGAAAACCTTGGGATGATGAGTCATTCTATTGAGATGTTTTGACATGTGTTGAGAAACACAATTGGTTTATGATGATGAAAATGATGAGGCATGAGCCTTAACCCTTTTTTTTAAAACTGATGGTTGGATTCGGATGCGATACCATTCCAAATTTACCGTACAACCACATTACCTGAATTGGGTAAGGCTTAGCTGGAAATTTATATGCATTAGTATTAGTTCCCTCACGGGAGAGGTTTGAGCTGAGGCTACCTCTCAATGTTGTCCACCTATGCAGTGCCCAAGATGACTGATGGTCATGGTTGGGAGGCCATGCTCATAGGAGAGGTGCTTGTACTAGGGTGTGTAAAGGGAAGGTTATGTTTGATTAGCTGCATACTAAGTATGATGATTCAGGGTTATCCCTAATAGATGTATCAAATCTTGTGGTGAAAGTGTACCACCTCTGCAGAGTGTCAAACTATTCGAATAGCCGCGTCCGCGGTTATGGATAGTTGGAATGGCCATACTGTTTCGTTGTCAGATGTTTTCTAAATAACTTGAAAGGAAGGATGAACCTTGACTTGACCACAACAGGGTTGTGTAGATGAAAATAGCTTCCCAACTTAAGTGATTCTAGACTTTTATTTTTTCTTTTCTTGCTTCAGAACTCAGCTTAGGTTTCAAACTTAACTTGATAGTTATTCTCTCAATTCAGTACTTTAACTTAGAATCATAACCCTTGCTAGTAGTAGTTTGCGAGTACTTAAAGAGTACTCATGGCTTTTGTCCCTGGCTATTATCATGGCCAAACTATGAAGGAGATTATCAAGATGATGGTCAGCAGGACGGCTATGATAACTAGGACTATCTGTCTTCGTCAGCATTGCCTGTGCCCCTGAAGATGGACCCCACCTCTACGCTATCGTTTATTTCCGCTGCTTGTTGTATTAAAGACTGGATCATGAGATCCTTATTTGCGTAAAACCTTATGTATGGTTTGTAATGGATGATGTGCTATGATGTCCAATCCGTTATGTCTCGCAAAAATGGTAATCCTGGGATTGCGAGGTATGGCATAACAGGCATCTAGGATTAAAAATCCGGGTGTTGACGAGTTGGTATCAGAGCCATCCTGACCATAGGAGACCCTAGTTAGAATGGACGTCCAAACCAAAAACTTAGCTTCAAAACCAAAGTGAGTATTTATAAAAAACTATTTCCCCTCTTACCCGTGTGAACTCATTCTTTCTCAAAAATACATGTTCCTCAAAATTCTTACATTACTACTTAAAATTTGACACACTTGATCACTTCACTAATCCTAAATTCTTGTAGATGGAGACTCAGTTTAGCAAGTTTTACCAGTTGTGAAACGGAGGTCAGCTGATCTTCGAGAGGGATCTGGATTCACTGTCAGAATTTCTGGGATGCCCACATCCGGAGTTTCTTGGAGCTCAACTTCTAGGACCCCCAGGAGGAGACCTACAATGGCTAGTCACCGCAGATCTTCGAGGAAGCATTGAAACACCAACTTCCGGGAGAATTCAGTTCTCTGTGAGAGAGAACAACTGGCTAGATGGATTAGCCAGGGCAATGCATGAAGCTCTCGCGCCTATGTGCCTCGCGTCAACAAGATTCAAGGAACCCGTTTTGCCCACTATGCAAGACGTGACTTCATGGGAATGCCGATGGAGATGCCAAGTCACCCAGAGTTGAGGCGCCAAGTGGAGAACCTTGACTTCTTGCTTCATGACCGACAGCAGGAACTGGACAATGCCAGAGAGTTAGCCAACCAGAACTGTGCAATTGCCGACCAGAAGGCCCAGACTTTCACACTGCTCGTCCAAGATCGCCAGTCTCTTCGTCGCCAGCGTGCAAAGAAGGATCGCACCATCGCCCGTCTTCGCAAGAAGGTGGCCGACCTCGAGAAGACCGTCAAGGAGCAGGAAGCTCAGCTTGCCGCCAAGGAAGAAGATGATGAAGGAGAAGACATCCAGGGAGATATGGATTCGTACCTCAGCAACGATGATGACTTTCTGGCAGAGGATGCTGTGGACTTCTACACTGATGATGAAGACTCCGACTTCATCAACGATGAGTAGATGCACTAGAGCACTGTCGTAGCATGAGATGTATCATCTCATTGTATTGTAGTTTGCAGAATGGTTCTTCAAAGCATCTGTTTTCCTTTTGATTGTTGTGGTGTGTGTTGTATCATGTGCTTGCTTGCATGAATGAGAATGAAGTTAGTTGAAAAACCTGAGTCTAACTCAAAGTATAGCTTTGAAATCCAAAACCATGAACCTTAGAATTTCCCTCTTACCCCTATATCTATCTCAATCTTCAGATGACTCGTGGAAACCAAGGAGGGAGCATCTCATCGCAGGACCCAATGCTGCAGATCTTGCAGAATCTCATCGCGGACCGTGAAGCAAGCAGGGCCGAACGTCAAGCCAACTTAGCAACATTGCAGAAGATCGCCCAAATGGCTCTCAACAACCAAGGACATGGAAATCAGGATCACCATGGATCTAAACTCAAAAACTTTCAGAACACCAATCCCCCAATCTTCAACCAATCTGAAAACCCATTAGATGCGGATGACTGGTTACAGACCATGGAAAACAACCTCGAAGTTGCAGGAGTTGATGAGAATGAGAAAGTTCTCTTCGCCACTCACTATCTGGCGGGAGATGCAAGAGCTTGGTGGAATAGCATCCGCAACATGAACCATGGCCAGGTGATGACCTGGGAAGCATTCAAGGTCAAGTTCAGCTGCACCCACGTGCCGCAAGGTCTTGTCAACAGGATGAGAGATGAATTCCGTGAACTGAAGCAGGGAAGGTTGACTGTAGTAGAGTACCATGACAAATTCTTGTCACTTGCCAGATATGCACCGGATGAAATCAACACGGAGGCCAAGAAAAAGGAGAGATTCTTAAACGGACTGCATGATGAGATGTAGACTGTCCTCATCAACATCCGTTTTCAGGATCTCGAAGAGCTAGTCGACTCTGCCATTCAGATGGAAGGAAAGATTAACCAAGCAAACGACAACCGCAAGCATCGTATGATGCAGCGATCGATCCAAAGTCACCGGAAATCATCCCAACCCTCACCAGGATATGCACCAAGGAACAACCGACCCCCAAATTCTCGCCCAAGCTACCCCAACCGTAGCGGAGGAAATGTGAAGCCCGGAGGAAACAATCACAACTTCGGCAACGCCAACAACTTCAACCGTGCCCCTCCCAAGAGCAACAACAACAACACTGCCCCCAGAACTGGCAGCAATGTTGTACCTGTTGCAGACAAGGACAAATCCCAGATCACTTGTTTCGAGGGTGGAGTGAAGGGTCACTACTCCAATGAGTGTCCCAAGAAGACTGCCGCCAATGCCCCTATGAATGCCCCAGCTCAGCAGCAGTGCCGTGTTCAACCAGGCAGGAGATTTGCCCCAGGGAACCCGCACAACCGCAATGGTCGTCTCTTCCACATGAACGCAGAAGAAGCCCAGGAAGCACCAGATGTAGTGCTGGGTATGTTTTCTGTCAACTCAGTTTTAGCAAGAGTATTGTTTGATTTTGGAGCATCGCATTCATTTGTCACCGAAGAATTTGTATGCACTAGTAAGATTCGCCCAACCAACCTGAAGCATGTCATGATAGTTCAAATCCCCGGTTCAACTACAAAAGCTAGAAAAATTTGCAAAGCTGTACCTATCAGAATACATGGGATATATTTTTATGCCAACCTAATTGTACTTGGAACCAAAGGTTTGGAAGTAGTACTAGGTATGGACTGGATGTCCAGGCATAAAGGACTGATAGACTGTGCTAAGAAAGCCATCACCATGACCAGTAGTTCTGGAGTAACAGTAGAACATATCTCCGAAACCTTACCCCGTCAATTTAAATGCAACAAAAGTGTAGCCCTGCCTACCATTGACCAAGTCAGAGTAGTCTGTGAATACCCCAACGTATTCCCAGATGAATTGCCAGGTATGCCCCGGATAGGGATATATAGTTCATTATAGAACTAATCCCCGGAACCGGACCTATAGCCCAGAGACCCTATACCATGAACCCCTCAGAGTTAGTAGAACTGAAGAAGCAGTTGGATGCCATGTTAGAAACCGGCTTGATTCAGCCAAGTGCTTCGCCATGGAGATCACCAGTGTTATTCGTCGACAAGAAAGATGGAGGCAACCGTCTATGTACAGACTACAGAAAGTTGAATGATGTCACCATCAAGAACAAGTACCCCTTGCCAAAGATAGAGGATCTATTTGATCGGTTATGGAGCCTGTATTCTCAAAGATTGATCTTAGGACTGGTTATCACCAACTTAAGATTCGTGCAACGGATATTCCAAAGACCGCCTTTACTACTCGCTATGGTTTATACGAGTATACGGTTATGTCTTTTGGATTAACCAATGCCCCTGCATATTTCATGAATCTCATGAATAAGATCTTTATGAATTTCTTAGATAAGTTTGTAGTCGTGTTTATCGACGACATCCTTATCTACTCCAAGTCAGAAGAAGAGCATGAGCAACATCTGAGAATCATCCTAGACACCCTGAGAGAGCATCAGTTATATGCCAAGTTCAGCAGGTGTGAGTTTTGGCTGAAAGAAGTAGGATTCCTAGGACATATTGTGTCTGCCGGAGGAGTCTCTATTGATCCCAGCAAGATCAAAGATGTCGAAGAATGGGAAGCCCCAACCAATCAAACCCAAGTTCGTTCATTTCTCGGATTAGCGGGATATTACCGCAAATTCATAGAAGGATTCTCGAGCATAGCCCGACCAATGACCCAATTATTGAAGAAGGACAAGAAGTTTGAATGGACAGACAAGTGTGAAGCCAGTTTCCAGGAGCTGAAGAAGAGATTGATATCAGCCCCAATTTTGATCATGCCAGATATCAAGAAGCCGTTTGATGTGTATTGTGATGCATCCAAGATTGGTCTAGGATGTGTGTTGATGCAAGAAGGCAAAGTCATCGCGTATCTGTCTCGACAATTGAAGCAGCATGAGCAGAACTATCCGACCCATGATCTTGAGCTAGCAGCGGTGGTTCTAGCATTGAAGACATGGCGTCATTATTTGATGGGTAATCGCTGTGAGATTTACTCGGATCATAAGAGTTTGAAGTATATCTTCACCCAGAAGGAGTTGAATATGAGGCAAAGAAGATGGATTGAGTTAATCAAGGATTATGACCTTGACATTCACTATCACCTCGGCAAAGCCAACGTGGTAGCGGATGCTCTTAGGAGATTGCCGTGTAGGCTTAACACCATGATCCAAGAGAAGCAACCAAGTTTGTATGATGAGTTGGAGCAGTTCAGGACTGAGTTAGTTAGCAAAGGATTCCTAGCTAGCATTGAACTTCAACCCATGTTGATTAGCCAAATCAAGGAAGCCCAGAAGGGGAATGAAAGTATCAATGGAATCAAACGTCGTATTGGTACAGGCAAAGTACCTGGATTCACGGAAGATGAAGAAGGTGTACTGTGGTACAAGGGACGTATATGTGTACCAGCAGATTCGGAACTGAAGGAAATTATCATGAAGGAAGCTCATGATACTCTTTATTCTATCCACCCCGGAGGAACAAAGATGTATCAGGATTTGAAAGAGCAATTTTGGTGGCACAAGATGAAGAGAGAGATCGGAAGCTACATCACCAAATGTGACATTTGTCAAAGAATCAAGGCAGAGCATCAGAGACCTACAGGATTGTTGCAACCATTGCAGATTTCGGAATGGAAATGGGATTCCGTCGGAATGGATTTATCACCGGTTTACCTACTTCTAGTAGGGGAAATGACTCAATCTGGGTCATAGTTGATAGACTATCTAAGGTAGCCCACTTCATACCAGTCAAGACAACCTACCAGAGTGCAAAACTAGCAGAGTTGTACATTGCTAGGATTGTTAGTCTGCATGGAACCCCCAAGACCATCGTATCAGATCGAGGAACCCAGTTTACTTCAAGATTTTGGCAGAAAGTTCAGGAAGGTTTAGGAACCAAGTTGAATTTCAGTACCGCTTATCACCCTCAAACAGATGGACAGACTGAGAGAGTCAACAAGATCTTGGAGGATATGCTTAGAGCTTGTGTGTTGGAATACGGATCAAAATGGGAAGACTGCCTGCCTTTCGTAGAATTCTCATATAACAACAGTTATCAGGCTAGTTTGCCGATGGCACCCTTTGAATTCCTATACGGAAGAAAGTGTCATACCCCTTTGAATTGGTCGCAAGTAGGAGAGAGTCAGATCTTTGGACCCGACATTCTCTGAGAAGCAGAAGAGAAAGTTCACAAAGTTCGTGAGCACCTCAAGACCGCCCAATCCATGTAAGAGCTATGCTGACAAGAGAAGGAGAGACCTGACTTTCAATATCGGAGATTTCGTATATCTCAAGGTTTCACCATTGAAGGGAACTCAACGCTTTAGTCTGAAGGGAAAGTTAGCTCCCAGATATATCGGACCTTTCAAGATTCTGAACCGTCGAGGAGAAGTATCATATCAACTAGAACTGCCTGAAGAGATGTCAGCCATCCACAATGTGTTCCATATCTCGTTACTTCGCAAATGCTTGGAAGTGCCTGAGAAGACTGAAGTTTTCAAGAATATCGATCACAAAGCAGTGGAAATCAACAATGACCTGACCTATCGGGAAGTGCCCATTCGTATCTTAGAGGAAGCCTACAGAACCACCAGGACCAGGAGTATCAAGTTTATCAAGCATAAGTGGATCAACCATACCGAGGAGGAAGCCACTTGGGAGCGCGAGGATTACATTAGGACAGAGTTCCCAGATCTCTTTACTTCCTAGTTTTCTTGTAAATCTCGGGACGAGATTTTATTTAAGGGGGGAAGGTTTGTAACATCCCAAAACTTCAATCCAAGAGTATCAAAGATCAAATCATCCAAATTTACGATTAACAAAAACTTTTCCATATTTAAAATGAAAGCATTCATATATGTGTGCATTTAAAATAGGAGTTGTTTTGAATTGCCATGATTGTGTGATCCTTTGCTGCTAAAATGTTTCTTAGGTGATTTAAACATCATCTACATCATTCCCAAACTTTTCCTAAAGAAAATCAAATCAAAAAGAATTAAAATGAAGGAATGGTCATTTTGACAAATCTAACTCTCATGCCTACTTTGGCTATTCCTAGTACTCAATTCTTAACAGAAACAATTATGGATCTTTACACCCCTTGCTAGTACACATAATAAGGTACCAAGGCCCACCTTTTGATCTTCTAAAAACCTTTTGGAAACTATTTTAAATGGCAGTTCAAATTTGAATCTAATGCATATGCATAGATCACCCCTATTTCAAAAACCATGTATTTGAGCTCCATTTTCAAAACTCTTGCAACCAGAGACTACCTAGCACTAGTGGAGATCACCCAAAAATTTTGAACTCAAAATTCAAAACTTTTTCTCTTGCGGCCATTTCATCAAAAACTTGGCAGGCAGAATCATACCTCTAATCCTAGCTCACTGTTTGGAACAGGGTTTTGCTCCCATTTAATCCCTCTGTCCCCCTTTGATCAAACCATGCCAATTGCAGCCCATCCCCTACGCCCTAGTGGCCATGCCATGCCATGCCGAGCACCACCCTGGCCGGCCAACCTTGCAACCGCCACAGCAGACCACTCCCCCTTCCCTCGCCATGTCTAGGAGGTAGCCAACGCCGTACCGCCCCTCTCTGTCCCTTGCCCGAGCCAAGAGCAGCCGTGGACCACCGAGGAGAAGCCGCGCCCAGTGCCACCAGACCATGTCGATGCCGCCCGCAGAGCGCGCCCTGTCCCCGCGTGCACAAGCCGCCGCTCGACACCAGCCCGCGCCCACCGCTCCGCCTCGACCTAGAGAACACCCCAGACACCTCCGTTCGCCGCCCAAAGCCCCACAGCCACCGCTCACCGTGGACACCGCTGCCTCTGGCTCTCAGAGCGCCACCTCACCCCGACCGCATACCACCGCCCCTACGGCCGCATTTAAGCGCTAGAGCACCGCCAGGGGACCGCCCATCGATCGCCATCCCCAGCCATGCCGCAAGCTCACCGTAGCCATGTCGCCACTGTCGACCGCCCATCCCGCTCGGTCTCACCGTCGAGCCTATAAAAGGAGCCCTCCCCGGCACCAAAGACTCACACCATTCCACTCCCCTCACCTCTCTGAACCTCAACCACCCCTCGCCGGAGCAAGTGGAGCAGCAGCTCGCCGGAATTGGAGCCGAAGCCGCCGCCTCTGGAGAAGAAGGGTGCCGTTGATTCCGGCCACCCCAAGCTCCGCCGCGACCACGCCTCGCCTCGCCGTCGTCTTCCACTTCATTCGCCCGCATCACCGACCCCGCTGGAGCCCTTGTACGCCCCCAGTAGACCCCCACCGAGCCGCTAGGGTTCAAGCTCGCCGGTGACCCGTCCATCGTCGACGACGACCCTCAGCCGTAGATCTAGCCTCTAATCGCACGGCCCATAGCGCGTGTACTGTTTCGCATTTTAAGTGCCGTTGACCAGTGGGACCCCCCTGTCAGCTGAGCCCTGTGCCGCGCAGCGCCACTGGGCCGGCCCATTTCCTTTCCCACGCAAGCCCGTAGATTCAAATTAGGATTTTTCTTTTTAGTTAGAATATAGTTTCTGTCCAGTGTTTCAAAATTCAATTCTGTGAGTTTGACAAATCCAAATTGCATGAAACTAATTTTTTCTGGAAGGTATTGAAATGCTCTATCCAAGCCCGTTGGATGTAATTCATTTAGAGTTATAGATTTCTCCTAATAAAAATAAGAAGACAGAAGCTTTTGCAACTTGAAACATTTTTATAAAATTAACCAAGTTAGCTTTTGAGTTGATTCCAACTCTCAAAAATCACATTTCATCATATCTATCCAAATATGTAATAATATTAAGGTTTACAGGCAGTGACTTTGGACTAGTACCAAAATAATGCTATATAGGCATTTCTAGTGACTTTAAATCATTAAATAATAAACTTAAACCAAAGTAATATTGATCCAACCTTTAAATCGCATTCCCACATGTTAGAATATGTGGTGAGGACATGTGTCCACATGATCCCATATTTTGGTGGTGAATATTAAATCTTAGTTATTATTTCAATGAGTAGAAATTACTTTTCCAAAATAAAAAGGTTGAAACTATTGAATTAAACTTGTGATGTTTGGGATGATAATAGATCATCAATTGTGTGGTTTAGAATACTACTTAGCCTAAGTTAAGTATTGCTTGGTGATTGTGCACTCCCTATGTATTTCTAGACGCTAGTACCGACCAAGCCTTCGAGGAGGAGGAGTTCTACCAAGAAGAAGAAAACTTCAACCACTGCACCAACCAAGGCAAGCTATTAGTGGCAAGCTAACCCTTGCAAACACGCTTTAGTAAGCTAGTGTAGTAAGCTAGAATAAAACTAGATAGTTTAGTAAAGATGCCCTAAGCATACTTTGCTCACACCCCCTTAGTTTACACAAAGACCTTTAATTAATCTTGAAGGTAGCATAAAGAGTATAAAACTTGACCTACCTAGAAAACCTTAGATGTCATTCTATGGCATGATATTGATCCCACCTTTCCACCTTAGTGAACACTCTTAACCTAGTGTTTTAGAATAGATCAAACTTGAGTCATTTTAGATGGGAACACTTGGTGAAAATGAGTTATGAAAACCTTGGGATGATGAGTCATTCTATTGAGATGTTTTGACATGTGTTGAGAAACACAATTGGTTTATGATGATGAAAATGATGAGGCATGAGCCTTAACCTTTTTTTTTAAAACTGATGGTTGGATTCGGATGCGATACCATTCCAAATTTACCGTACAACCACACTACCTGAATTGGGTAAGGCTTAGCTAGAAATTTATATGCATTAGTATTAGTTCCCTCACGGGAGAGGTTTGAGCTGAGGCTACCTCTCAATGTTGTCCACCTATGCAGTGCCCAAGATGACTGATGGTCATGGTTGGGAGGCCATGCTCATAGGAGAGGTGCTTGTACTAGGGTGTGTAAAGGGAAGGTTATGTTTGATTAGCTGCATACTAAGTATGATGATTCAGGGTTATCCCTGACAGATGTATCGAATCTTGTGATGAAAGTGTACCACCTCTGCAGAGTGTCAAACTATTCGAATAGCCGTGTCCGCGGTTATGGACAGTTGGAATGGCCATACTGTTTCGTTGTCAGATGTTTTCTAAATAACTTGAAAGGAAGGATGAACCTTGACTTGACCACAACAGGGTTGTGTAGATGAAAATAGCTTCCCAACTTAAGTGATTCTAGACTTTTATTTTTTCTTTTCTTGCTTCAGAACTCAGCTTAGGTTTCAAACTTAACTTGATAGTTATTCTCTCAATTCAGTACTTTAACTTAGAATCATAACCCTTGCTAGTAGTAGTTTGCGAGTACTTAAAGAGTACTCATGGCTTTTGTCCCTGGCTATTATCATGGCCAGACTATGAAGGAGATTATCAAGATGATGGTTAGCAGGACGGCTATGATAACTAGGACTATCTGCCTTCGTCAGCATTGCCTGTGCCCCTGAAGATGGACCCCACCGCTACGCTATCATTTATTTCCGCTTCTTGTTGTATTAAAGACTGGATCATGAGATCCTTATTTGTGTAAAACCTTATGTATGGTTTGTAATGGATGATGTGCTATGATATCCAATCCGTTATGTCTCGCAAAAATGGTAATCCTGGGATTGCGAGGTATGGCATAACGGGCATCTGGGATTAAAAATCCGGGTGTTAACACAAAATATGAGTGTCCACCGGATAAAGCATGGAGGGTACAATGATCATGTAAAGGGGATGAAGTTACCTTTGATCTCCGCAAGATTCTTCCTCATAATTATATTCTCAGCCTCAACCTCGGCTGCGTAATCTGACAAAACATTCATATAAGTTCTAAGAAGTTTGAATGAATGAGGAAGGGAGAGAAATGGAAACTAACCCCTCTTCGGGTACTCCTCCAGGAGTTTACAATAACGCCTGGGTATGTCTTTGTAGGAGTCCAGCAGGCGCTGGAACTCAACGGTTTGGTGGTTAGTGGTAATCTGAAACAAGAAAGAGACAAAAATTCAGAGACAAAGTGGAAATTATTCGAAGGTTACAAGATCCGGGCCAAGTGGAACTTAACCCAGCTCTAGGTGTCTGGATATTCGAAGTCTATAAGATCCGGGCCAAGTGGACCTTAACCCGGCTCTAGGTGTGTGCATATTCGAAGTCTACAAGATCCGGGCCAAGTGGAACTTAACCCGGCTCTAGGTGTGTGTATATTCGAAGTCTACAAGATCCGGGTCAAGTGGAACTTAACCCGGCTCTAGGTGTGTGGATATTCAAAGTCTACAAGATCCGGGCCAAGTGGAACTTAACCCAGCTCTAGGTGTGTGGATATTCGAAGTCTACAAGATCCGGGCCAAGTGGAACTTAACCCGACTCTAGGTGTGTGGATATTCGAAGTCTACAAGATCCGGGCCAAGTGGAACTTAACCCGGCTCTAGGTGTGGATATTTGAAGACTACATGATCCGGGCCAAGGGAACTAGACCCGGCCCAAAATTTATTGCAAATTAATGACAATATGAACAAAAACTAGGGAGCATCCGACCGAATAAAAAGTTATTCCCTCGGAGGCTCAGGGACTAGGATATACCTACAAATGCTAAGTTATGAAAAACATCAACAGCAGAGAAAAAGGATTACCTCCATCATCCGGCCAGCCAGGGAGATAACCCGAGTAGCGGAGTTCATCTGCGCGCTGCACTTAGCAGGGCCGAACCTTTCTAGGAGATCGCCCTGAGGGTCGACGAATTCAGCGTTGTTCCAGTTCTTCACGTACTCAAGGAGGTGTGGACTGTAACTCTCGCCGCTCGCAGAATGGCTCGTCACTAGGCCCTTCACATGGGTCTCGCGCCTGGCGGATTGAGCCGCAGCGGGGCTGGTGTGCAAAACTAGCTGTTTGCTGCCCTCTGATCGGGGAGCTGGCCCGGACAAAGCTGACCCGGAAGTCTTCTTAGCTTTGCCGGATGAGGGTTGAGGAGCGTGTTGAAAGAAGTCAATGATTAAAGGGGCAGACCCGGTGGGGGCCGAAGGAGCTTTCCCCTTAGGAGGCTTGGAGGCTCTTGCTGGTGTTGTTGCTGCTGGTGCTGCTGGTGCTGGTGCTGGTGTTGTTGCTGCTGATGTTGCTGGTGCTGGTGCTGGTGTTGCTGCTGCTGGTGCTGTTACTGCTGCTACTGCTGGTGTTGCTGGTGTTGTTGCTGATACTAGGGATACTGGGGGCAGCGCCGACGAAGCTGGCACCTCAACGTTGGGAACAGAGGCCGAGGAGCTGGAAAGATCCGGCATTGCCGTATCCAGATCCGGCCCACTACCCCCTGCGTCGACGTTGCCCTCCTCTTGGCGAGGTGGGCTCTAGTCAGGCGCGGCCGCAGAGCCCTCTTGAATAGGGCTAAGCGGACGATGATCATCGTTGTGGGGGGAGAGAGACCATTCCGGAGTGGGGAGGCTATGCCAGAACCACTCTAGGAGATATCCACAGGAGCTCTAGAAAAAAGGAAGGACGGCAAGTCAAAAAGAAAGAACCAACCAGAGACTAAGGCAAGCAACGGAAGAATCCGAGGTAGCAAAGGTAAAGGACTTACTCGTCAATGGTAGGCGGAGCCCGAGGTTTGGGTGCCCTCCGGACTGTGCTCTTGGCAACAGGCTTGGCCGAGGGTTTAACCCAGGACTTCTTTTGCCTCTTCTTGGGCGGCAGCACCTCCGAAGCTGCAATCGGGTTAGCGGCGCGCTTCTGGGAAGGGGCAGGAGCCGGGCCACCAGTAGCAAGCTGAGGAACCTCATGGACCTGAGCGTCCGGGTTAGCTGAACATTCGAACATAAGCCAGGTGCAAATAAGAGATAAGAACCATATCAAGTACCTCAAGGACCTCAATGTCCGAATCATCATCGTCTGGCCAATCCCTTAGAGAAGAGGCCTTACCAGCGCTGCGTTTGACGACGTTCGGGGCAGGCAAGAAGTCCTCTGGATCAGTCTCCACGTGTCTCCCTCGGGGCGGTCCTCCAACCACTTGCGGTCCAGAACCTCGCCATCCTCCAGTGGTTGCTGGAGAAATTTCTGAAAGAATAATCACCAAGTTACAAAGAGAAATCAGCATAGAAAGAGAATCTAGAAGACAAAGAAGGGTTAACTTACCTTTGGAGGAGGGTTGGCACGAGTGAAGGGCTCAAGTCCCCACTCCCAGGCCTTGGAGAATTCCTTCCCCACGTTGAAGATGGACTTAACCCGGCAGAAAACCGCCGAGTTATCCATCTCAAAAGAGGAGGTCCGGTGAGGGTCAAGAGGACCGCTAAGATAGCAAATCTTGTGGGCTCGCTTCTGGAGGGGGAGACCCGGCTGCGGAGGAAAGTCATCATGATATCCTCCCCCCGGAGGTGCTCCGTAAGCAGCTTCGGGAACCGGCGAGCCACTTGATTCGCCAGGGCCGTGGCGCGCTTGGGAATGCTTTCCCAAAGCGAGGTGTCTGGAGGATCGAGTCTGAAGGGGAGCAGCCGGATCTGGTCCTGCTTGGTGGTGTTCTGGACGTAAAAGAAGGTTCGGGCCTAGCCCTTGCAAGATTCAAGCCCCGTGACCCGGGGGAAAACAGACTGTTTCTGGGGCGAGATGGAGGCAGCGCCACATTGGGTCAGGTGCTTGTCCTCCGGGGCAAGCTCCTTATCCGGAACCACATTCCTTCGCAGAACAAAGAACTGGATCCGAAATTCGTTGGTTGGCCAGAGGCTGATGTATCCCTCAATGCCGGAGGCAAAGGAGGACAGATATGTGATAGCATTTGCGGGAAGATGATGTGGTTGCAATTTGTAGGTGGAAATGAAATCGAAGAAGAAATCAGAGGTGGGGAGGCCGAAGCTGCGTTGGAAATGCGACAAGAAAACCACGTATTCCCCAGATTTGGGGGTGGGAGTAATCTCACCGGCGGGGAGGCGGCAGGTGACGCCAGCGGGGATGCGACAAGAGGCATGGAGCCAAGACAAATCTTCCTCGCTAATGATGGAGCCATCCCAGCATCCGCGCTCGCGGCCCTCCGTCCCGTCTTCCTGCTGTGCCACCATCGAAGCTTCTGCTTCAGTCATGGTGAGATTGAAGCTTTCGAGGAAATAATCTGAGTAATGGTAGCCTGAAGAGGGGAAACGGGAAGCGCAAGGCCCCGTGGTGGCGATTGGCACTGGAAACAGTGGCGCTGGCATGAAATACCGCCGGAGCACGGTCGCAGTGGCGCTCGTGGAGAAGAAAACCGGCGGCGGCGGCGGAGTCGTAGTGAAGAAGAGAGAGAGCGATGGAGCACGGCGAGAATGGGGGAACTTCCCCCGGGAGTGCACCGCGGCCTCTACTTAACCGTGTCACGCTGATACATTGCAAATGTATCTATAATTTTTGATATTCCATGCTTCGTTTTATCCACTTTCTTGTGTTTTGTCCACACTTCGGAGTACTTTTCATATGATTTCTTGGACTAACATATTAATAAGAGCCGTAGTGCCAGCTGCCTGTTTTCTGCTATTTTTGGTTCTAGGAAAGTCAGAAAATGAATATTCTCGGAATTGGACGGGACAAAAGCCAAAGTGCCTATTTTTCCGGAAGGGATCAAGTGCCAGAATACGAGACGGAGAAGGGCCAGGGAGCCATCACACCACCTGGCCGCGCGGCCAGGCTTGGCCCGTGCCAGGGGGTGGTGTGGCCGCTCTCGGCACCCCCTCGGCCTCTCCTTCCGCCTATATATTTCCCTCGGGACGAAAACCCTAAGTACCGGGTCAAAAATCCATGAAAGAGTCTATAGCCGCCGTCATCTCCATCCCTAGATCAGGAGGGATCTGAAGCTCTTCCCGGCACCCTGCCGGAGAGGGGAATTCACCCTGGAGGCCTTCTTCATCACCATGCAAGCCTCCGGTGTGATGCGTGAGTAGTTCATCCTTGGACTACGGATCCATGTAGTAGCTAGATGGTTGGTTCTCCTCCTTTGTGCTTTCATGTCTAGATCTTGTGAGCTCTGTTCATGATCAAGATCATCTATTTGTAATTCTGCATGTTGTGTTTGCGGGGATCCGATGGATATTGAGATGCTATTTCAGATTGATTATTGATTCTATCATGTCTTTGTTATTTGTGATCTTGCATGCTTTCCATTGTTAGTAGGTATCTTGGCCAAGTAGATGTAGCAACTCCAAGAGTTAGTATTTATGCTCGATAGTGGGTTCATGCCTCTGGTAATCTGGGGAAGTGACAGAAATCTCTAAGGTACTAGATGTGTTGTTGCTACTAGGGAGAAAACAACAATCCTTTGTTCATAGAGCAATCATATTGTTTACTTTACACGCAGTTTGTAAAGCAATAATCTGTTGCTTGCAACTTAATACTGGAGGGGGTTCGGATGATAACCTGAAGGTGGATTATTAGTCATAGATGCAGTTGGATGCCGGTCTATGTATAATGTTGTAATGCCCAATCAAGTTCCAAAGGAGTCAAGATGATTAGTATATGCATGTATTGCTTTCTCGATGTTTGTCAATTGCCCCGCTGTAATTTGTTCACCCAGCTGTTATCTATCTTAAGGAGAGCCACCTCTAGTGAACTATGGATCCCGGTGCTTGTCTTTTACATACAATCTACAATCTTTTACTGCTTTGTGTTTACTTTCTGCAAACTATTACTTTTTCCAGTCGATACGTTTAATCCTTTGTTTTCCGCAAAACACGGTGAGATTGACAACCTCATCGCAAGTTGGGGACAAAGTTTTGTGGTTGTGTTGTGCAGGTCTCCACGTTGCTACTAGCACCGGTAGTGCGCCCTGCCAAAGCTCAGCTAGTAACACCTTTGGGGTGTTTCCTTGCTCCTACTGGTTCGATTAAACCTTGGTTTCATACTGAGGGAAACTTGCTGCTGTGCTCATCATACCTTCCTCTTGGCGTTCCCAACAAGCTCTACATAATCCACGCTCCAGCATTTTTCTGGCGCCATACACAGAGCCATCAAGCATTTTTCTGGCGCCGTTGCTGGGGAGTGAAGGACATCTTCACAAGGAGAGTCCCTCATAACCAATCTCTTTACTTTGTTATTTTTGTTTTGCTTAGTTTCTTTTTGCTTTGTTTGCTTGTTTTGTTATCAAAAACACACAAAAAATTAGTTTTACTAGTTTGCTTTCTTATTTGAAAACACAAAAAATGACTACTCTTGAAAACACTAAGTTGTGTGACTTCACTAGCACCAACAACAATGATTTTATGAGCACACCTATTCCTCCACATGTGCCTGAAGATACTTTCTTTGAGATAAAACCTGCTTTTCTCAATCTTGTTATGAGAGAACAATTTTCTGGTATTGGTAATGAAGATGCTGCTTCCCATCTAAATAATTTTATTGAACTTTGTGAGATGCAAAAGCATAGGGATGTAGATGGTGATATTATTAAGCTGAAATTGTTTCCTTTCTCTTTGAGAGGAAAAGCTAAAGAATGGTTGAATTCCTTAACTAGGAATAGTATTGATTCTTGGACTAAATGCAAGGATGCTTTCATTGAAAAATACTATCCTCCTACTAAGATTATATCTATGAGAAGTAAAATAATGAAGTTTAAACAACTTGATAATGAGCATGTTGCTCAAGCTTGGGAAAGAATGAAATCTTTGGTAAAGAATTGTCCCACTCATGGACTGACTGCTTGGATGATCATCCAAACTTTTTATGCAGGATTGAACTATTCTTCAAAGAACCTATTGGATTCTGCTACTGGAGGTACCTTTATGACCATCACTTTGGGTGCTTCAACAAAACTTCTAGACAATATGATGGTTAATTATTCTGAATGGCATACTGAGAGAGATCCACAAGGTAAGAAGGTAAATTCTATTGAGGAAACCTCCTCCTTGAGTGATAAGACTGATATTATTATGTCTATGCTTGTGAATGAGAAACCCATATTGATCCAAATAATGTTCCTTTAGCCTCTTTGGTTGCTCAAGAAGAGCAAGTTGATGTGAACTTCATAAGAAATAACAATTTTAGCAACAATGCCTATAGGAGTAACTTTGGTAACAACAACTATAAGCCATATCCTCTCAACAATGGTAATGCTTATGGAAATTCTTACAACAATAATAGGAGTGCACCCTCTGAACTTGAAGTTATGCTTAAAGACTTTATTAGTAAGCAAACTGCTTTCAATAAAACTATTGAGGAAAAACTCTCTAATGCTGAAAGAAATATAGCATATTTGGCTGAAGCTCAATCTTCTTTGAATAAAATAGTTGTTAAACCTGAAACTAATGAGAATCCCTTTGCAGCTACTAATGCTATACAAGTAAGAATTGATGAAAATGTTAGACTATTAGCTGAATTACATGCTAAGTGGGAAAGAGAAGATGAAATTGCTAGGAACATTAGTGTTTCTACTATTACCACCACTAGAGTTGAGGCTAGTAATAGTTCTACTACTTTAGATGATAAATTTGATTTTGATCTTGATGGTTGCAATATCTCTGAAGTTATTAAGCTCCTACAAAATCTTGCTAAAAGTCCTAATGCCAGTGCTATGAACATGGCCTTTACAAACCACATTACTGATGCTCTCATAAAGATTAAAGAAGAAAAGATGAAACATAAAGCTTCTATTCCTATAAAACAAGAAGATGATTGGGAACCCATCATTAATATCAAAGTGAATGACTTTGATTTCAAAGCTTTATGTGATCTTGATAGTAGTGTTTCTATTATGCCTACAAGGATTTATGATATGCTTGATTTGCCTCCTCTTGAAGATTGTTATTTGAATGTCCCACTTGATGATAATGCTAAAAAGAAACTCATGGGGAGTCTTAATGATGTTCTTATTATGGTTAACAATGCCTATGTCCCCGTTGATTTCTATGTTTTGGATGTTGAATGCAATACTTCTTGTCATATTACTTTGGGAAGACCTTTTCTTATAACGGTTGGTTCCATCATTGATATGAAAGAAGACACCATTAAATATCAACTCCCACTCAAGAAAGGTATATAACACTTCCCTAAGAAAAGAGAGAATATTTCTTTTGTTTCTCCTATGAAAACAAAATTTGGTCTTAATGCTTCTTCATTTGAGAACACTTGATTCTTTCTTGCTTCTTATGCCTAACTTAAAGGCGTTAAAGAAACGTACTTATTGGTAGATAACCCAAAAGTTTTAGATGAGTCTTGGAAGTTATTACCTCTGTAATAAAATGTCATTGTCCTTTTTATTTGCTTTTTGTGCCAAGAGTAACCTCTAATGAGAGAGAAGTAATGATTGGGAAAGTTGCTGTCCCGAGACAGATTTCTGTGCTTCACCGTAAAAATTCGTGTAAAATCTTTGAACGTCTTTTTGAGGCGTGAATTTTTTTTGCTCCTGCTCCAGGTTGTTATCTAACTTTCGTTAGTTCAACACTTTTTGATTTGAGCAACACAAGGTCTTCGAAAATTTTTGTCTTTACCTACTGGTCTGTTTTGACAGATTTCTGCCATTTTCTGTATTTGCTTCTTGTTGGTTCCTTTTTGAGTTCTTTTGGGGAATTCAGCTTTTTGAGGGAAGTGCTACAGTAGCTAGTGTTCTAATGGAAGTTGATTTGGTGTTAGAACTAAACCTTAAGACCTTTTATCTTGAGTGCACTAATGTTGCTAATAAAGATTGTGTGAAATTTGTATGAAGGAAAAATTTCAGGTGTATGGAAGGAATGAGTAATGAGATGAAGGATGGACTAAAGCTCAAGCATGGGGATGCCACGTGTGTCACCCCAAGAAATACCCAAGACGTACAAGCATCAAATCTTGGGGATGCCCAAGGCATCCCCTTCTTCATCAACACAAATCCCAGGTTTCTTCCAAACGCTTCATTTTTATTGTTTCATGCACAGTTGTGTTGTTCTTGGAGCATCTTCTTTTTCGTTTTTGTTTTGGTTTTTCATTTTCCTTAGTTTTCTTAGTTTTCTGAATAAATTGGTTGGACCCCCTCTTTCATACATTGGTTTGCAAATAGTTTTGTTTGGTTTGGAAAAGAGTAGGAAAGTTCATACTTATGTGGTAAAAAGAGCTTTTTTTTACTGTGGCCTATGCTTTGTCATGCCATGCTTGATATTGTTTTAGCCTTATGCTTAGTATTCTTTGATTTAGCATGACTTTTTATAAACAATTGAGATTGCTTAATGTGCCTTGGATGAATCATGCGTTGTTTTAGCATATTAAAGCATAGTATAATGGTATTCTCCTTTGATGCTTTATTTGGGTTGACTTGGCGCATGCTCACACCATGTTATGACTATCTCAAGTCACCATAGCCTTTATGATCCTTTAGTTTTCAACTTGTAGTATCACTTTATGCTTTGATCAATGATGTTTTGTCGCTCTGCATGATTATGGCCATTATTGCTCTCTTAGTTTGTCGCTCCCAGTCTTTTGCTAGCCTCCACAACAAAGTATGAGTTCTACTCATGCATCCAACTCCCTAAACCAAGTTATTCCAAAGAGTCCACCATACCTACCTACTAGCGTATGCTATTCCAAGTATATTTATGCTTTTGTTTCCCTTCCAAATTAAACTTGTTACGAGAAAACTAGTGATTAAAGCTCTCACGAACTAGATGGCACACTTTACTTTTTTGCATCTAATAAACTTGAACCATTGGGTCCTTATTTGTTGCGTATAAGCTTGCGCTTTATAAGTTGAAATTACCAAAACCATGTTTCATCGGGAACGCTTTCAATATTTCACTTGTACTTTGTACCTCGTTGATATCATGTTCTTTTGCTTATGGATCCTGGCGGTGTGAAATAAAAGTGGAACTTGTAAGATCATGGAGTTTGTATGTGTGTTAGAGAAACGCCTGGGCCGCTAGCCTAAGCCATGCCTAATCATGGTGGAAACTTGCAGCATCACCATAATGATCACTCTATGAAGCATCCTCAATAAAAACCTATGCAAATAGCAAATAAAAAGATCGCTGAGATGCTCATTGTTTGCTTGCCTTGTCATTTTGATTATGGGAAAGCTCCCGTATCATGTGCAAGGGGTACCCCGTTGGCGGTTCTTAATGATACACATGTACTTACAATGGCAAGAGCTTACTCGTGACTAAAGTTGAGTAGCATGAGGTTCGGTCTTCGTAAGTAAGGGGCATGAGATTTTGGTTTATAACTTGTCAAGCATATCCTCTTAGTCGTGTCACTTTAACCTTAATCACCTTAAAGATGCTTATGATAGGGGCAATGAGAGCTGAAAGCTATAAGTACCATAATTTTTGGAAGCTCTTTATGAGACTTGAATCCCTACTTCCTTCTATGAAGGCCTTTCTTCCACCATTATATTGAGTCTCCACTTTATATCTTTATGCACCTACTTTGAGAGCATAGTGGCCATTCTTAGTTCTATGTGCATTGTCCCAAGACTAGTTGATTGATGCATAACTTGATATTGCTTGTTTTAAACTATTTGTATCTAGTCACTCTTATGAACTTTGAAGGTGTCCTATGCATTTATATTTGCTACTCTATTGAGGGACAAGCTGAATAATATTATGCTATGTTTTCTTTATGTGAAACAAACAAACGTCTTGCAAAGCATTGTTATTCATGAATCTTTTATTTGTGCCTTTTCATGTTGCATCATAGTTTATTTGTCTTATTTCTAGAACTTTGTCTTTCATGTTATGATTGAAGTACTATGATCCCAGCTTTGAATGTTTTACAAATACTTTGATCAAGTCTTTGATGGTGCATGTCACCTCAAAATTTATTCTTTCTGTTTATCACTTACCTACTCGAGGACGAGTAGGAGTTAAGCTTGGGGATGTTGATACATTGCAAATGTATCTATAATTTTTGATGTTCCATGCTTGGTTTTATCCACTTTCTTGTGTTTTGTCCACACTTTGGAGTACATTTCATATGATTTCTTGGACTAACCTATTAACAAGAGCCATAGTGCCAGCTGCCTGTTTTCTACTGTTTTTGGTTCTAGGAAAGTCAGAATATGAATATTCTCGGAATTGGACGGGACAAAAGCCAAAGTGCCTATTTTTCCGGAAGTGATCAAGTGCCAGAATACGAGACGGAGAAGGGCCAGGGAGCCACCACACCACAGCCTGGCGGCCGAACTTGGCCGTGCCGAGGTGGTGTGGCGCTCTCGGCACCCCTCGGCCTCTCCTTCCTATATATTTCCCTCGACGAAAACCCTAAGTACCGGATCAAAAATCCATGAAAGAGTCTATAGCACCGTCATCTCCATCCCTAGATCGGCGGGATCAAGCTCTTCCCGGCACCACGGAGAGAATTCACCACAGGCCTTCTTCATCACCATGCAGGCCTCCGGTGTGATGCGTGAGTAGTTCATCCTTGGACTACGGATCCATGTAGTAGCTAGATGGTTGGTTCTCCTCCTTTGTGCTTTCATGTCTAGATCTTGTGAGCTCCGTTCATGATCAAGATCATCTATTTGTAATTCTGGATGTTGTGTTTGCGGGGATCCGATGGATATTGAGATGCTATTTCAGATTGATTATTGATTCTATCATGTCTTTGTTATTTGTGATCTTGCATGCTTTCCGTTGTTAGTAGCTATCTTGGCCAAGTAGATTCTAGCAACTCCAAGAGTTAGTATTTATGCTCGATAGTGGGTTCATGCCTCTGGTAATCTGGGGAAGTGACAGAAATCTCTAAGGTACTAGATGTGTTTTTGCTACTAGGGAGAAAACAACAAACCTTTGTTCATAGAACAATCGTATTGTTTACTTTACACGCAGTTCGTAAAGCAATAATTTGTTGCTTGCAACTTAATACTAGAGGGGGTTCAGATGATAACCTGAAGGTGGATTATTAGTCATAGATGCAGTTGGATGGCAGTCTATGTATAATGTTGTAATGCCCAATCAAGTTCCAAAGGAGTCAAGATGATTAGTATATGCATGTATTGTTTTCTCGATGTTTGTCAATTGCACCTCTATAATTTGTTCACCTAGCATGGTATCTATCTTAAGGAGAGCCACCTCTAGTGAACTATGGATCCCGGTCCTTGTCTTTTACATACAATGTACAATCTTTTACTGCTTTGTGTTTACTTTCTACAAACTATTACTTCTTTCCATTCGATACGTTTAATCCTTTGTTTTCCGCAAAACACGGTGAGATTGAGCACCTCATCGCAAGTTGGGGACAAAGTTTTGTGGTTGTGTTGTGAAGGTCTCCACGTTGCTACTAGCACCGGTAGTGCGCCCTGCCAAAGCTCAGCTAGTAACATCTTTGGGGTGTTTCCTTGCTCCTACTGGTTCGATTAAACCTTGGTTTCATACTGAGGGAAACTTGCTGCTGTGCTCATCATACCTTCCTCTTGAGGTTCCCAACGAGCTCTACATCAACCATGCTCCAGCATTCTTTTGGCGCCATACACAGAGCCATCACACGCGCGTCGTGGGATCCTTTGCGGTTGGCAGGCCGCACGCAGCGAGCGTGTATGCGGCCCAAGCGACCAATCAGAACACGGCCAAAGAAGGGGCCACGGGAGCAAACGATCCCATGACAGGACATGGCGTTACGGTTAACGAGGCGTTGTAGTGATGGGACATTCACAGCAGTTATGCCTAACTCAGCGATAGTAACCGGCGCTGTAAATGCGCATGGCCCTTAAAATGAGGCAAATGATGATTACCATCCACATAGCATGTGGAGAAGCGTACGAGAGAAGGAAAAACAACCCGGATAAGCAAGCAAGAGACCAAGCCAACGAGGAATGACTCGGATAGAGCAAAAGGGTCACAAGAAAAGAAACTCCGGGCAACGAAATAACTCGGCCAAAGGAGCGAAAGATCCGGATATGGGAACCTGTTGTGGCCTGAACAACTAAAAGTTGCTAAGACCGCACCAGCTTCGGGGACTAATGTTGGGGGGATACCCCCGGGTAGGGTGACACCGGGGTATAAGGGCCGAGTTAGCCGGGGTACGGCGCGGTCAAAGCAAAATGCTGACCGGGTCACCTCAAGGCGGGCCGAATCACGGTGTGGCCCGGCCCATGGGCATTTCCTTGACAATGGTCTGACCGGCATAAGATCTATGCCGGCCATGACTATCTGTTTTGCAGGTAAAAGGGTAAGCCGGATTAGCTATATGCTATCCTGACTATCTTAGCTTCAAAGAGAAGGAATCCCCCGTTGGTCAAAAGGTGGCTTTATTAGCTGGAACATGTGCAAAGTAAAGCAAAGGAGAGGACAAGTGGGTCAGTGGCGACCAAGGTGACACGGGCAAAGCCGGATGACGTAGCCCGTGATGCCAAAAGACAAGGATGACACTGCGGGTTACGTCCAAAGCCCGGACGAGCCGTTAAAGAAGAATAAAGAAGCATCTTCTTTGGGAAAGGAGCATATTCGTAGAATATGCTGCCACCTGTGCCCTAGAATTGTAACCCAGGCTCGCCTATATAAGGAGCACCAGGGCCTCCATAGAGAGGGACGACGGCAAATAGAGGAATCACTCTCTGTTTAAGGTAGAACTCTAGGGCTAGTTAGTGGGGGGTAAGAGACATTGTCTCCTTTTTGCTAAGGGCCTCAAGAGCACTTGTAAATAACATTGATACAGAGAATACAAGAACTTCGGTGCATGGAATCACCACGCTCTCCCTCCCTGGATTCCCCTAGCACTCATTGGCCCCATCTTTAGCCTATCCATGGCATCTGCCGTGCCACCACCACGACAGCAAGCAAAGTAGAAATTTCCTCATTAGGGATCTTCCTTTTATTAGAGACAATATCCTTCATATACTTTGAATAAGGAGGCAGTTTAATAGCATCAATTAAAGGAATTTGCAAGAATAAAGGATTCATCCACTCACAAAACTTGTTGCAGTGTTCATCTTCCTTTGACTTGTGTTTCTTATCAGGGAAAGGCATAGGTTTTTGGACCCAAGGTTCTCTTTCATTACCATGTTTTTTAGCAACAAAATATTCTTTAGTGTATTTAGTATTCTTAGTGTGCCTTTCAGGTTCTTCTTTAGCTTTTTATTTATCAGTAGCATCATTTTCCTCATTACCACTTTTAGTTTCAGCATCAGAGATAGATATACTATTAGGATCTTTAGCAGGTTCAAAAGATTCTACAATAGTTTTATGTTTCTTTTTTCCTTTTCTTAGGAGTAGAACCACTATTTTCAATTTGTTGAGAATCCTGCTCAACTCTTTTTGGATGCCCCTCAGGATATAGAGGATCCTGGGTGGCAGCACCACTTCTAGTTCTAATTTCATAAGCATGTTTTTCTGTAGAAGCATTAACTAGCAAGTCTTTTTGCACTTTAATAAGCTGATCAATTTGAGTTTGAACCATTTGAAAATGTTTAACAAGCATTTTAACATCATTAGAGGTTCTTTCCACGATATCCTTCAACTCAATAATAGCTCTAGAGTTTTTCCATTCAATGATTTTGCACCCTTTTATTAAAATTATCTTGCTTAACAATAAAAACATCAAATTCTTCTAAGCATTGATCAGGAGGTTTAGAATAATGAATATCAACTTCATCAAAATGTTGGAGAGAGTGTACCTCAATAATGGATTGGTGGGAGGTAGGCTTACATAATTCTTCTATATGAGGTAAATTCTTCACATCTTCAGCTTTAATACCCTTCTCCTTAAGACATTTCTTAGCTTCCTTCATCACTTCATCATTTAGTTCAATAACTCCTCTCTTCTTTGGTGTTGGTGTTGGTGTTGGTGTTGGCTCAGGCACAATTAACTCAGGTGTAGTTGGCTCAGATGGAGTCCAGTCATCATAATTCTTGCTTATTTTAGCCATTAATTCTTCAGCTTCTTTGGGAGTTCTATTCCTGAAAAGACAATCAGCACAACTATCTAGGTATGTCCTAGATTCTTCAGTTAGTCCATTATAATATATATCAAGAAGCTCATTCTTAGGTAATGGACATCTAGCTTGTGCATGAATCAAATCACAAAACCTTGCCCATGATTCAGGCAATACCTCCTTTTCTCCCTGTTTAAAACCAAAAAGTTCCTGCAAAATGGCATGTCTAACACTAGGAGGGAAATATTTTTGAAAGAAAGTACTAATCAAGTAGTCAGGGCTATCAATAGATCCAGGAGGTAAATAATTAAACCAAGTTTTAGCTTCTCCTTTCAATAAAAAAGGGAAAATTTTAGCAACAAAGTAGGTGCGCATCTTAATATCATCAGAAAATAGACCACTCATGGTAGAAAGCTCAGTCATATGTGCTACAACACTTTCATTCTTAGTCCCACAAAAAGGATCTTTCTCAACAATGGTTATGTAAGATAAATCAAGAGAGAAATCATAATCCTTATCTTTAATACTTATGGGAGATGTAGCAAACTTAGCATTAGGAGATAATTTAGGTCTAACAGTATGTTTCTCAAGAAGACTCTTAATAGCACTTTTACCATGAGTGTTTTGACATTCTTTAATAAATTCATCAGTCATCTCTATATAACCGTCTTCAGTATCATAGCTCTCTCTAGACTCAGGTGAACTGACAGGTGTAGTAGTGTCTTCATTAGGAGTTTCAGTATTTCTAGCTATAGTTCTAGCAATCATAGCATCTAGGAAAGGACCTAATGAACCAATCTTATCGAGCACAGTAGAGGCAGCATCATAAGTATCAAAAGTTTCAGATTCAGCAGAAGTAGCAGTGTGTGTAGCATGTGTATGTGGTGGTGTAAGGAGCTTACTCATCACAGATGGTGAATCAAGAGCAACAGAGGTGTTCAGAACCGTACCTCTACTTGTAGTGGATGGTAAATTAGGAACCTTGCCATCACGAGACTTACCCATGATGGGCGGATGGCAGCGAACAATAGTGATTCCAAGTGAACTTGATAAATAGAGCTATGCTCCCCGGCAACGGCACCAGAAAAT
The DNA here is from genome assembly GCA_023614405.1 of Avena insularis. Taxonomy (NCBI): domain Eukaryota; kingdom Viridiplantae; phylum Streptophyta; class Magnoliopsida; order Poales; family Poaceae; genus Avena; species Avena insularis. The sequence continues at coordinate 566,197,498 of CM042694.1, forward strand.
AGTCTTGATGACCCACAAGTATAGGGGATCATAACATTCTTCGAGGGAAGTAAAACCCAATTTATTGTTTCGACATAGGGGGAGCCAAAGAATATTTATAAGCCTTAACAACGGAGTTGTCAATTCAGCTGCACTTGGAAACAATCTTGCTCACATCAGTTTATCAATAGCAATAGTTTTGTAGTAGCAATAGCAAAGTAGTAACAGTATTAAAAGTAAAGACAGTAGTAACAATAGAAGTAAACAGTAGGATTAAAGCGCGGTAGGCATAGGGATGGATGGACGGGTGTTGCATGGACAAGACAATTCATATAGCAATCAAGATATAGGGCATTTGCAGATAAATAAGATAAAGCATCCAAGTACTAAATAATCACAGGCATGTGTTCCATATATAGTCATACGTGCTCGTAATGAGAACTTGCGCACCATCTTTTGTCCTGCCAGCCATTTGCAGTGGGGCCTCAAGGGAACTACTAGCAATTAAGGTGCTCCTTTTAATAGAGCATCGGAGCAAAGCATTAACACTCCATGAACACATGTGATCCTCACATCAAAGCCATTCCCTCCGGTTATCCTGATTACTGTCACTTCGGGGCCTTTGGTTCCGGACAATAATATGTGTATACAACTTGCAGGTAAGATCACAAACAATAATATCCTCATGAATCAATAACATGTTCTGATCTGAAATCATGGCACTCGGGCCCTAGTGACAAGCATTAAGCATAACAAGTTGCAACAAAGTCAAAACGCACGAATAATAGTTACTAGGCACCATGCCCTAACAATCTGATGCCATTACAGGAAAGATCTCATCCAATCCTTACCATCCCCATATCCTACAACAGAGGATTACTCACTCATGGATGGGGGAATCATGGATGGTTGATGGAGAAGCGAGGGTGATGTTGATGGCGATGATACCTCCAATTACTCGTCCTGGCAGGGTGCCAGAACGGAGTTTCTCGTTCCGAATCATGGCTTCTGGTGGTGCCGGTGCAGCGGAACTCTATATGGAAAAACATCAACCCCCGCCCCCCGGGTTTTTAGGTCAAGATGCATCTTATAGGCAAAGAGGGAGGCCGATGGGGTGCCCAAGGTGGCCACACCACCCCCTGGCACGGCCAGGCCTGGCCCACACAGCCAGGTAGTGGGGGCCCCTCGTGGTCCTCCTCCATCTCGTCTTCCGGCTCCGTGAGTCTTTTGGTGAAATAGGATTTTTGGCATATTTTCCGGGATTTTTCCTGATAGTTGATTTTCTGCACAAAAACTAGACACCAAGGTAATTCTGCTGAAAACAGCGTCACTCCGTGTTATTTGTATCCAAATCACACAAGTTTAGAGGAGAAATAATAGCAAAAGTGTTCGGGAAAGTAGATACGTTTTCGACGTATCAATGACACTAGTAGGTTATTGCTATAAGCGGTTGTGGAAGCAATAGAAATTATGGATGCACTTCCCACATATAATTTATCTTGCTCTAACAATTACATTCATACTTTATTTTTATCTTTTATTCCCATTAGATGTTTTTCACAACTACAGGTGAAACCGAACGCCCTAGGCCCTCTCTCTCCATCATCGACAACAACAAAATACAACAAACTCTTGGTCTGGTAAAAACACAAAAGTAATTCTAAAACTCCTAAAGGTCCGTTAAAGCAACTTCACTATGCTTTCTGCTTCCCGAGGATTCTATAAACCTAGGTCTACTAGGGAAAAAGAGCTATACTACATCTGTAATCCGGATTGAAGGAATCACCAATCTTCTCCACTATCTCCGCTTCAGGTGCGGGATGGGTGGGATTAGATTTTTTTGAGACCCAGAACTATGTCACTTCCGCAGACAAAGTGGATCTAGAAAGTTCTTCTGCCTCTATCATCACCGCTGGGGTGCGCTGGGCGGGTTCAGCGAAATCGAGATAAACATCGATCTCGCTGAAAGACATGATGGTGTAGTTGGTCACAGGTTCCCTAGCCAGAATCCAAGTCTCGTTGAGAAGGACAAGAGGGACGGCGCTGGCATAGAGGACCCGTCCAACAACGATTGTCTCGCCAATTCCAATTCACGTAGATTTCGCCCAGAACTATGATCCAAAACTCACGTGCCCCATGGTGGGAGCCAACTGTCATCGGATTGAAGACATGTACGCCGAGAGGGGGTCCTCGAGGCGTGTGGAGAAAGGGGTGTGAGGCGATGGTATTTCGGGACGGTGAGCACACAAACTTTACCCAAGTTCGAATCTGCTGGCTTTGGATGGATCCTACTCCTGCTAGTAATATAGTAATACGGCAGAGCCGGAAGTACAAATTACAAGAGAGGTTCACCTATGCGAGTTGAGATTGTAGATTGTGGGTGCCCTAAAGGCTGGTCCCTAGGATGGCTTATATAGATGTCTGGCGTAGGGTTATGGGAGAGACCTATCCATCTATGACTAAGAGTCGATTACAAAGTACATCTTGGACTACAAGTAACTAAACATGCCTAAGTCCGTAAGTTTTCTGGGCCTTCGCATAGACAGATGGACCTCCGTCTTCTCTCCCTGACTGGGCCGCCCGTGAAGCAAAGCTCTAACATGATGTGGGCCACCCTGGTCAGCGAGTCACAATGGGTATACCCGGAAAGTATATCCCCAACACGAGATGAAGCACCCGTGGTGGAATATGGAAGTTCTTCGCATTATGTACCTTCCCCATGGCATGCCGAAACGTCAAGCTATGATGGTGATTTCTCATCAAGGCCTCAATCTAGGCGAGACGAACACCGTCATCACGCAACAACCTTGGTGATACAACAAGCACATCCGCATGAAGAACCACGAGTGGAACCTCGAGTACAACCTCAACTACATCGACACCGTCCCCATGAAATTCTTGCAGCAACAAGTGATGAATCCAACTTGGAGGACCAAGCTTGCCTTCGACATGAAGCTCTCCGAGATCCTCATCTTTTTCAAAAACATCCGTGATATCACCATGGTCACCATGACGAGCCTCCGCCACCACATCAAGACATGGAGCATCAAATGGTACATATTGAGCGATGCCCACCACGTCATGAGGCTTAAGACCATGATCTTAGTCGTGAGGCCCATGTGCCTAACCCGCATAACCAACCGAGTAACAAGCCTCCTCTTTGTCAACAACCGCGTCAAGAGGCTCAACATCCTCAACACCCTCGTGAGACCTAAGCGCCTCAACCTCGTCAACCACCACGCCAAGAGATAGAGCAAGCTCCTCAACAACGTCGCGAGAACCAAGTTCCACCTCCCCAACCGCAAGTGCATCAACAAGGTCACCAAGCATGTCGCAATGGTTGCATGGAAGATGAAGATCGTCAAACATCATGGAAACAATAGCTACTGTGACCGCAATGATGAAGACACTTTTGGCAAGCTCAAGTTCACAATGCCCAAGTTCACTGGTTCCATTGACCTTGAAGAATATCTCTCGTGGGCACTAAAAGTGCACAAGATCTTCCGCATGCACAATTATAGTGATGAGAAGATGGTTGCCATGGCTTCACTTAAGTTTGATGATTACGCTAAACTTTGGTGCGAATAAGTACAAGTTGCTCGTGACGCAAGAGAAGAGTCACCAATCACAACTTGGCATGACATGAAGGCTCATATGAGATCCTTCTTTGTTCCAACGCACTACACGCATGACCTCTTCAACAAGCTACAATCGCTTAGTCAAGGGACAAAGACCGTGGAAGAGTACTTCAACAAAATGGAGCTCAACATGATCTGCGCCAACATTGAAGAGCGTGATGAGCAAACTATGGCACGTTTCCTCATTGGCTTGAACTATTCAATTAAGCGCATCGCCAAGTTCCAAAATATAGCAACATGGTTTAGCTTATGCACATCGCAACAAAGGCCGAGCATCAAGTACAAGAAGACATCAAATAAAACAAGCCCAAGATGTACGTCACCTACAAGCAAGCTTCAACTGCTACACTAACTACCTTCAATGGAGGCTCCTCAAGTACCTCCAAGCCTTCCTTCAAGCCCACACTTCCTCAAGGAAAACCGCCCCCAAGTGGCAAGCATACAAAGGATGACCCTCCATTCAATGGAGAATGCTACAAGTGTGGAGGAAAAGGACACAAGTCGGCCACTTGTGGAAACAAGAAAGTATTGTTCATCCATGACAATGACGATGGAGAGTACTTGAGTGAAGATGAATTGGATGCCCGAGTCAAGGAAGCAATGGCAAGGCAACAGGTGGAAGATGACCAAGAACTCCTCATGTGTCAACATGATGCAAGTCCATCACTTGTCGTCACAAGGATCTTGACGACTCAAGCCCAAGAACATGAAGATCAAAGATTCAATATCTTCCAAATGCAAGCGGGCATCAATGGGAAATCCATCAAATTTATCATTGTTGGAGGGAGTCGCCACAACCTTGCTAGCACCGAGTTGTGTGAGAAGCTCAACCTCACCCTCCATCCTCACAAGAGTCCCTACCATGTGCAATGGCTAAGTGACTAAGGATCCGTGAAGATCAAGCACACCGTATCTGTAACTGTCTCAATTGATCCTTACAAAGACACGGTAGAGTGTGATGTGGTCCCTATGATGGTTTGACATATGTTGCTTGGTCGACCTTGGCAATTTGAAAAAGGTGCTCTACATGATGGCGCACCAATGTCTACACCTTCAAATGGCTTAACAAGACTTGTTTTTTGCAATCGATGACTCCTAGCCAAGTAATTGCGGACAATGCAAAGGCTTTAGCGAGGGTGCAAACCACAACACAAACTTGTGAGAAGATTCGTGAGCGAGAGAACCACCTCATAGCGAGTGAGAGCCACAAGCCTAACTCGAGTGAAAAAACTAAGAGTGTTCTTCTTGCCACCAAAAGTGAGATGCGAGAAGTGAGGAATAAACCATCCATCTTGCATTACATCCTCATATGCAAGAGCCTAGCGCAAGGAACTAATGACTAGACAAATATTCCTTCCTCTTTGATGATTGTTTTGCAGGAATTCAAGGATGTGTTTCCCGAAGAGCTCCCACATGGACTACCTCCTCTTTGCAGCATCGAACATGGCATTGACCTCATACCTAGCGCACCGTTACCAAACCGTGATGCCTACCGCACGAACCCAGATGAGACGAAGGAGATAGACCACCAAATCAGCCAACTCGTCTCCAAAGGTTTGATCCAAGTAATCACTAGTCCAAGTGTAATACTTGTGATGCTTGTTCCCAAAAAGGATGATGCGTTGCGGTTATGCATGGACTACCGTCCAATCGATGATATCACTGTGCGTTATCGACATCCCATACCACATCTCGATGATATGCCTTATGAGTTGTGTGGAGCCACTATTTTCTCAAAAAATGATCTTCATAGTGGTTACCATCAAATACGCATGGTGGAAGGTGATGAGTGGAAACCGCCTTCAAGACCAAACTTGGTATCTATGAATGGTTGGTCATGCATTTTGGATTATCTAATGCCCCATCCACATTAATGTGCCTTATGAATCATATTTTTTGTTCTCTCATTGACAAGAGTGTTGTTGTCTATTTTGATGATATACTTGTTTATAGAAAGTAACTTGAGGAACATGTTACACATGTCAAGGAGGTTTTGCAAATCCTTTGACATGAAAAGCTATATGCTAATCTTCCCAAGTGCACTATTGATAAAGATAAGTTGATTTTTCTTGGATTTGTCATTTCTTTGAAGGGCATTGAAGTTGATGTTTCCAAGGTAAATGACACACGAGATTGGCCCATCCCCACAAATGTGAGTGAACTCCGAAGTTTTCATGGGTTGGCCGGTTTCTATCATCCCTTTGTGAAAGACTTTTCTACCATTGCTTGTACTCTCAATGATTTGACCAAAAATAATATCACCTTCATGTGGGGGAAAGCACAACAAAAAGCTTTTGATGAACTTAAAAAGAGGCTCACCGAAGCACCGCTTCTTGCGTTACCATATTTCACAAAAACTTTTGAGATAGAGTGTGACGCTAGTGGTATTGGCATTGGAGGATTCCTCATGCAAAATGGGCGCCTTATTGCCTACCATAGCGAGAAACTTGATGGGGCATGCCTCAATTATACAATTCATGAGAAAGAGATTTTTGCCTTAGTCCATGTTCTCCAAGTTTGGCAACAATACCTTTGTCCAAAGGAATTTATCATACATTCCGACCATGAGTCGTTGAAATATCTCAAAGGCCAAACCAACTTTAGCAAGAGACACACTAAGTGGGTTGAGTTTATGGAATCTTTTCCATACATTGTCAAGTATAAGAAGGGCAAAGACAATGTAGTTGCAGATGTTTTGTCTCACAAGAACACAAGCCTTCTTACTCGACTTGAAGTAAACATGTTGGATCTTGATGAAATCAAAACTTTGTATTCTTCCAACCCGTTCTTTGGACCAATTTTCACAAAGTGCTCCATTGACAAGGACTTGATGATTTCTATTTGCATAAGGCATTTCTCTTTAAACAAAACAAGCTTTGCATTTTGAAGTCATCTCTCCAACTTTTGCTTCTCCAAGAATCACATGGTGGATGCATCATGGGTCACTTTGGCCATGAAAACACATTGTATATGCTCTCCACTCACTACTTTTGGCCCAAGATGAAGCGTGACATGGAAATCTACGTCCAAGTCTAATCCCTTTGGTCTCTATATGCCATTGCCTATTCCTTATGCACCTTGGTCCGCCATTAGCATGGATTTTGTGTTAGGATTGCCTAGGACTAAGCATGGTCATGATTCTATATTTTTTTTCGTGGATCGCTTTTATAAAATGGCACATTTCATACCGTGTCATAAGACCGATGATGCTTCACATGTTGCCAATTTGTTTTTTAGGGAAATCGTCCATCTTCATGGTGTGCCAAGATCAATTTTCTCCGACTGCGACGTCAAATTCATGAGCTACTTATGGAAGACCCTCATGTACAAGATCGGCATCAACCTCCTCTTCTCATCTGTGTCGCATCCACAAACCGATGGCTAAACCGAGGTCATCAACCAAAGCCTTGGGACTCTCCTACGCGTGCTGATCAAGATGAACCTTAAGGATTGGGAGGAATGCATTCCCCACACCGAGTTTGCCTACAATCGAGCCAAGCACTCAACAACCAAGATGAGTCCCTTCATGATCATCTATGGCTTCGAGGCCCTCACCGCGATCGACATACTACCACTCCCTCTCCATGAGCGCACAAACATGGACATAGACAAGCGAGCACAAGCTATGAAGAAGCTTCACGAAGAAACAAGAGCTACTATCGAGCTACAAGTCCTTCATCAAGCATCAAGGGTGAACAAAGATAAGAAAGAGTTGGTCTTCAAAGAAGGTGACCTTGTATGGATACACTTGAGCAAGGAACGCTTCCCCAAAGAGCACGATTCCAAGTTCAAACCAAGAGGAGATGGTCACTTCAAGGTCCTTAAGAAAATCAACAACAACGCATACATCATCGACATCCTGACCTCCAAGTACCTTGTGAGCAATACATTCAATGTCAAATACCTTTCACCCTACCATGGAGATGTTCAAGATGATAACCATGAAGAGTCGAGGACGAATCTTTCCCAAGGGGAGCTGATGCAGCCTGTCCTACGGACATCCCTACATCTACACCAACAAGTCCCCCAAGTGGACCAATGACACGCGCCCGAGCCAAACTCCTACAATCTAAGGTTAACTCGCTCCTATCCTCGTGTGACTTCGATACATCCTTGGACCGCTTTCTACTTCATGCAAATACATTATGCATTGTTAGCTATGAAGTTCCAACGCATCACCAAGCCCCCACAGATGAAGTGCAAGGAGCAAGACAAGAGGAACATGTTGCTGAAGATGATTTCACCAGAGTCTCTGGTCTAGAAGACCAAAATCTCCAGACCGTCACACCGGAGTCTCCGACCGGTCTCCAGACCAGCCTCCGGACCGAGGCCTAGGACATTCGGAACCCTACTCTGGAGATAGACCAGAATCTCCGGCCTGCACTAGAGTCTCCGGTCCTCTACACCGGAATCTCTAGAATGCACGTCGACAGGCATGTAAAGGCCTTTGGGACTTTGGCCCATGTAACCCCAATTTCATCTAGACTTTAATATTTTATGACTAAAGTACCCTTGCACCTGTGGATGGCCTATAAATAGCTCCCACCTCTATTGCAAACCCTAGTCTTGATATTTGGAATTAGAAGAAACCCTTGTGGATCTATCAAGTTCTTGCCTGATGTTCCTTTGATAGAGGAGCACCAAATATCCCCCACCTCGTTGGAGTTTGCATCGTGCCTCTCTCATTGTACAAGGCCTTGGCATCGGAGCCCCTTGCCAAGACGTCAAGATCTCACCAAGCCTCCCGCTCACTATGCTGGTTCGAGAGAGAGATCCTTGCCCGACATCAATCCTACATATTGCGCCGGACCGGTTGCCACCAGCGTGAGCCATTGGATTGTATCATGTCTTTGATTGTTTGTGTTCATCAATTTCTTCATGTCTGTGTTCATGGATTTCATCCCCTCCATCTTTCCCTCGCACCTTTCTCTCAATTTCCATGGGAATTCGTGAAAGATTGGGCACCCCCGAGGTTAGCCCTCAACAGTTTCATATTGTGCTATAACGGTATCAAGCGGAAACATTGATACATGTGTGGTATGAAACATACCAAGTCCCTAGTAGCCTCTATTACTAGTTCATTGGGCAATCGATGATCAAGGTTTCCTGATCATGGAGCATTTATGTCAGTTGACAACAAATTCGTATATGATATGATGGACATTACCCATAGTAGGTATTGTGACACGATAAAGTCACAAGGTTCATCGTTGCAATAGTTAGAAGTATAGTATCCTTCTCCTTAGACCGTGAGATCATATTAATCACTATCTCCCGATGCTGGTTTGATTGCATCAATTGTCATGACCATAACTGGGTGGCCATAAAGGTGTGTGTCTGGTATTCCAGAGGAATAGTTGAGGCCTATGTATCAAGATCGTGATTTGTTCATCCACATGATGAGAAGATACGCACGGCTGACTTGGTGAGACTACATCCAGAATGTTGCAACATGTGACTAGGTCATGGGGATGGAATATCATGGGAACAAGTGAAACAAAAACTTGTCGGTAACATGGTTGAACAAGGAATGTGATACCAATGATCAGATCTCGGACAAGCCATATCAAAGAAACAAGGGGAATTGGACTCAACGTTTACGGTTCAAACAACATTCTCATTGTGGAATGCATAGGGGTCATTATGGGCATCATGGTCCCGCTAATGATCATTGATATGAGAAGAGTCTCGATCATGTCTATGATGTTCCCGAGCCATTGGGTAACACATTTAAGGGTACGATGACGTTTGAGATCATTCTGTCAGAAGGAACCAAAGATGAGAGAGATACTGGAATCATTAAGAAGATAAGAGAATCCGAAGTTGTTCGGAGGAGGAATATAAAGGGATTGCTAAAATCGTCCAAGGGATGACAATTTTAGTTGGAGCTCAGTTATAGAATCGTATTATGAACTTAGTCTAGATGTCTTTGCAAATATCTTTATAAATCTTGGACTATCCCATTGAGGTCCTTTGCGACCATGGGAATTGTCTTGCTATTGTGAAACTTACAAAAGGGTCCAATTTCACAGATTAATACCCACACCTGAGGGATATCCTCATAATAGATGATCTTCTATTTTTGATACAAAAACCATTAGGAGATATTCTAGTAACTCTGAAAATGTCATCCAATGGACTCTGCTCCATTGATGATATTATGTGTTTTCTCCATTACCGTCCAATGAAGCTATGAAGCTATGCTCCATTCGATGGAGGCTAGGCTGGAATATGATTGTGTTTTTATACAGATCAGGCACATAAATTATGAGCCATCAGATGAGTTTCCTTCCAAACTAGGTGGAAGAAAACGGATCTTGGAGAATCACTTAGCGCTCTTGCATTAGCATCATGAACGCCACACATACGATGTGGGCTATGGACAACTTCGTGGCAAATGGGGCATTGCAATTTGCTTCCTCTCGATCAGAAAGATATCATCAAGAGATATATCCTAACAGACGAATAGTTCACCTCCATGAGTTCATGACATAGTTCAGAACTCTTAAAAGGGGTTGATGGCAGTAGGAGTTATGGATAAAAAGGGTATATGTTAGATATAAAAGGGATTAGAGTGCTAAAAGATATCCGAGTTTAAATACTGAATAACACTATCATTTAAGTCATTGTGTTTATTGCATGTTTTTCATTAAAATGAAAATTGGAAAGAGGCCATTTAAGTCACAAGGTTCATCATTGCAATAGTTAGATGCGTAGTATCCTTCTTCTTAGACCGTGAGATCATATTAATCACTATATCCCAAGGTTGCTTTGATTGCATCAACCATCATGACCGTAACTGGGTGACCATAAAGGTGTGTGTCAGGTACTCTAGATAAATAGTTGAGGCCTACGTATCAAGATAATGATTTGTTCACCCGCGTGACGGGAAGATACACACAGCCGACTTGGTGAAATTACATCCATAATGTTGCAACATGTGACTAGGTCAAGGGGATGGAATATCATGAGACCAAGTGAAACATAACTTGTCGGTAACGCGATTGAGAAAAGGTATGTGATGCTGATGATCAGATATTGAACAAGTTGGACTCCATGTTTATGGTTCAAACGACATAGTCACCGTGGAATGCACAGGGGTCATTATGGGTATCCCATTCCCGCTAATGATCATTTATACGAGAAGAGTCTCGATCATGTCAGTGACGTTCCCGAGCTATTGGGGTAACACACTTAAGGGTACGATGACACTAGAGATCATTCTTTAAGAAGGAATCAAAGATGAGGAAGAAACTAGAATCATTTCGAAGACAAGAGAATCCGAAGTTGTTCGAAGGAGGAAGAGAAAGGAAAAAGGCCAAAAGGTGTTTCAGATAAATATGCATTTATTATATGTTAATTGTGAATTAATATATACTAAATAAATATATAAATTAAAATTTATAGGAAACTTTCTCAATAGGCCAAAACCCCAGAGGGAATTGGCCCAGGAGGAAGCCACCCTGAAAAGGGGACAGAAAACAACTAAAGTCACTGTTGGACCAGTTTTGACTCGTCCTAGGCGGGCAGAACGCTTCGCGCGGGCGACAGCCGATCAGGACACCGCCACGGGTCAAAGCCACCTAGCCCACCCGGGTGCAGGGGAGCGCTAGCGCAAGCATGCACGCACGATGGGCCACGCATGAGGCCCACCGGGGCTCACATTGCCACCGGCCAGCTGGGCCAGCCTGTGCTAGCCCACCCGGCCGACACAGCCTTGGGCTGCAGCTGAGCGTCAACTACTGTTGGGCTGGGCACTGAGAGGCCCATCTGGCTCCCCTCCTCCCTCTTTTATTCTTGTTTTCCTTTATTCTTTTAGTCCCACATGGGACACTCAATGGAGGGAGTAACCCTCCTCCACCTATAAAAATGGGTGCCCATGGATGAGATTAATAACACCAATTAAATATTCTCTAAGGCACTCTCCTCTAGGAAATCTCTCTCACTCTCATTGTCCTCTCGCGATGGAGCAGTCCCTAGAAGGACTGCGCCTGCAAGAGATGACGCACATGTAGCACGCCGATGCGCTGTAGGGATTTCAGCCAGGGGATCTACTTCCGCACTCCTGACAGGGATAAGGGAACCGGAAGTCGTCATCATACACCGTACGTGTGCAAAACCACGAGGCTATGGTGTTGCCACTAGTGGCACCTTGGATGTCGTGAGCCAGACTATTGCACGATGGAGAAAGGGGTGACCTGCCAGGAGCTTCGCGACCTTGAGGTCGGATTTGAGTAGGACTACATCATCCATGTTCCCCTCGGAAGGTTAACCGCTTTTGGACTACAAGGGTACGTATCAGAAACCCCCTACGACCGTTACTGCATTACTCATAGATAGGTCCTGGGCTAGTCAGGGCGTTCCAACGTAGGAATTTTTTGTTTTTTGTAACAAAACACCTACATATCCCTCTTGGCATGGACCTCGAGCGCCGCTTTCTCCTCCGTGGCCACAACCACAGCCTCCTAGAGTAGCCGCTCACCGGGTTGCCAACCGGTGGCCTCCCTCGCCGCCAACTCCTAGGAAAGCTCGAGGACATGCCTCGATGACATACTGGATGGCCGTGTCCTGGGGGGGCGCCGCCGTCGCCTTTGTCGTGGCTGGTATACTCCCACTCCCCATGTCCTCCTCCTCCTCATCGGCCTCGCACTCCTCCAGCACGTCCTCCTCCTTCTGGTCAGCCTTGTCGTCCTTCCCCTAAAAGGGGCCTTCCTCACCGGCCCCCGAAGGGGAAGGGGTAGGCAGCGAGGGCGTACTTGCTAAGGTCGCATAAGGTCACAGGGAGGCGGTTATTCGTCATGGCAAAGGGATTGGTGCTCCCTGTCCTGGCGGCTGGCCCTTTTAATAATCTTGGGCGGTCCTCGACGGGAACAAGGGGCGGGAAGGGCGAGGCGGACAGGAAAGGCCACGACATGTCGGGTGGGAACGAAAGGTCTGGTGGGAGAATCGCACGGGGAAACGGCTTCCATTAGCGTTGATTGGCAATGAGCTCAAGCTTGATGACTGCCCACGGACAAGGGGGCCCCGCAAATGGGGTGGAACGTTCGGTGCAAAGCCCACCGCAAACGGGCGCACCCAGACGATCTGTCCTTCACCCCCCACAAACGGACCGAATCGGTATCCAAATTGCGGGCCCCCGTTGAAGGTTCCCTAAGGGTGCGGGGCTCCGGGTTGAGTTGGGAGATGGCTGCACCATGGAGATTCAGCCCATGGCCTACCTGCTAGGCTTCACTATTACAAAATCCATTTTTGAAGAAGGTTCTCGCGCGTGGGTCGGCGATGGCTTTGACTTCCTTTTTTGATGATAGTTTCCGATAAATCGACTTTTTCTAAAAGTGTTTGGTCTAACCAACATCGGAATCATTAGCTCAGACGGTTCATATAAATGACCACTTGTAATAATATCTTTTTGGAGACGGCTGTACGATTTTCTGGGAGACGGTTGTACATATGAACCGGCTTCAGCAGTCTGAAGCGTTCGGGCGCATCTATACATCCAAGAAAAGCTTTGAGCCGGTCGATAAAGTAGCCGTCTCCGGTACCTGGAGACGGTTCGCACTTTAACCCGCTCTACGGGCATGCCCGTCTCTAGCCCATGACAAGGTTGTGCGACGGCCAAGGACCCAGGCCGGAAGGGGCCCAATATTTTGTATGCGCTGAAGAGGTCCTGGCGCTGAACTAAAGAAATGGCAGGCCAGCAGCCCAATTCCCGATCGATCGTGGCAAGAAAGTCTAGACGCGTGGTGCCTTGGTCGCGAGGAGATCAATCCCGATTCCCGACCGATCATGGAACTGAAAGGTCGTGGGTCTCGGGATGCTCGTCGTCTCGGCGTCTCGCGAACTGTCTGCTTCTCTTTGTCTCTCGCCTGGCCATCTCTCTCATGACTTGCGACGCTCAGCTCGCCAGCTCGCCAAGATACGTGAGCTCGCCGTCTCAGCTGCTCCAGGCCCTGCTGCTCTCTTGGACACGCCCTGCGGCTGGTGGCCCTGCCCTATGTACCCTTTGTAAGTTTACACTTAATGGTTTAATCCCTTCTTAAGGTTTAATCCTTTCTTAATCCCTCGTCTAATCCTTCTAATTAATTCCTTAATTAGGGTTATAATTTTTAAGATTACAATTTAATGTAAATTCTTTCATATTAATCTATGATAGGTGTTACGATGGGAAGCAATTATCGGATGCTGCGAAAAAGAAGAAAAAAAAAGAGAGAATCAGCTTATTGATTCACAAAAAGATGCTTTATATATACTAGCACAATGCCCGTGCTTCGCTAAGCACGGGGCAAACGTCCATCGTACTTATTGCCGACAGGCTTGATCTTCCCTATACGAGGGTAAAAGGCATAATTTTTGTGGACCACTATGAATTGTATACATGATGCTCATAGAGTTTAACTCCAGTGCTCTCATCTGTCGAAGAAGCAATTATTTTTTCTGAAATGAAGAAGAAATAAAAAAGTGGACTGTGATCCCACGCGACCTTTAGTTCCTGAGAACATGAGGGCGGTTCTCATGTAAAGTTGTCAACCATCGTTTGATTGTGGTTCTCGACAATTTTAGCACATGAATTTTTTTCTAAAAAAATGTCAGCCACATGCACTCGAAGATCTAAAGGCCAGCGTTGTGTTGGCTCCGGAGACTAAAATTTCAGGTTCATTCTCTACAATTTGTGATAAAAAAATAACAAAACCAACACGTTGTCAGGTGAAAAAAAGCGACCGAAACAAAATACATTTGATGATCATGCATGGTTTACAATAGTCATGCAACATAAATTGTATATTAATCTGCACGTGAAAACAATGGACCGCAAACTACTAATAAATCAAAGGAGAGTGAGAGTCAAAAACAAAATCAAATGGGAACATTACACGACAACAGTAAATTCTTAGAGCATCTTCTCCGGCACCCCCCAAACCCGGCCCCACGTGCTTTGGGGTTGCTGAGCGAAAAACGCGTGCAGCCTTGGAACGTCTACTTGGTCCACCTTTGTCAGCCAGCCAAAGAAACCCTATGTCGCCTTTTTATTTCTTTCTCAATTTCCACCGCCCATTCCTCTAGCCTACTCTTGTGTTACCGCTTTGGTTCCCGCCCAGTCCACACCGTCGTTGATGTTGTCGCTCCGCGTTTTTCCACCATCAGCTAATGTTGTAGCTCTAGATGTTGCGTAAGCCGCGCTTGACAAAGAAATGGGAGCAGGTGTTAGCGCGACGAAGGATCATCACGGCTGATCGCAATAGCAGCCTCGTCCGGGCCATGGAGAAGAAGAGGACTATCGTGGAGGAATCTTCGATGGCAGCATACATGCAGAACCAAGGCAACGACGGGACGAAGGGGGGAAGTAATGCCGCCCAATCCCGCCGGAGCACCTCGTCGTCGTCATCGCATTTATTCACGGAGAGGGACACCTTTGGGCAGGCGCCGCGTCCCCGATCTTGCTTTTCCTCTCCCAAGATGGGCTAGAACGAGACATCCCCCGCCCCACACACAGAGAGAACCGAACACGGTGTTCTCACCGATAGTCCCAACGACACGTCAGAACCAAGGTTGTGCCCACTTTGACCTCAAGAAGCCTTTGTCGGCTCACCGGCCTTGCACAAGAGGCCACTCTCGTTCGACGCCACCGACGCAGATACCTCCCATGCCGGCTGTAGCCTGTTTGGCGTGGATATGACGCCCACCAGGTGGTCGACGGAATGGCCGAGAGGGAGTGCACCAGCGGCATGTTCAGCCTAACGCCTCCACACAGACGACAATCTTAAAGATGAAAAGATCACGAACTGCAAAAAGGATTTAGAGAAAAACAGGATCAATTTGGGGAGCGCTGGTGGCCATGGTGTGAGCTGCAACGCCGGTGGCCATACTGCGTCGACGACCTACTGACCTCCTGCCCGACATGTGGGCTCTCCTTAACTTCCCGGTCCCGGCGCGGCCATCCACAATAGGAACCAGGCCTAGGTTGATCTCGGCCAGTTCCGAGGCTGTAGGGCCGGGACGGTCAGTGGGGAAGCCGTACCGGAGGAATCGTATGGTCTCCAGCGAGCTGGGGGCTCGCCCGGCGTGACCACCTTGTCGCCGCTGGCTATGTCGTTCGGTGTCAAAGCTGTCGCGCCTTGCCATCCCTTCCTCTGCGACTCATCGTGCCGCAAACCAGGGGACGTCCCTGCAGCGCTAGCTATATCTCCTACAGCTACCTCGCTTCGCCATCCCTTCTCTGCGGCTCATCAGGACCACGAGCTAGCCCGGCGGCATCATCGTGAAATCAAAGCCTCCGACTTGGTGCTTTGCTAGACTTCAGATTTGTATTGGAATTGGGATACGATACAACTTCAGTTTGACCAACATGCAATACTAAGCTAAGCCCGCTTGATCTGCTGCCTCGCAGCAGCTAAGCTAAGCCCGCCTGATCTGCTGCCTCGCACGCGGCTATTGTGTGCCGCTAGCTGTACCACCCGCAACGTCGGGTCTGCCTTTTTTTTTGTCTAGCTGTGACCTACGTGTCTCGGTTAGGATCTCAATTAAACTCCAAATTGGTTCAAAAGAAAAACGACGTACCAGACCATCAAGACCGTAAGCCTTTTAATAGTAAAGATTGTCATTTGGGGCCTTTTTTTCGACTTCGCCCTAGGGCCTCGAAAAATATAGAGCCGGCTATGTCTACGGGCTAGAGACGGTTGTATAAAGGAATGATCTCTACCTTTACCCGGGGTTTACGGCTATTGCCCATACTATTTGGATATATCCGCAACCTCCGCGTGCTCCTAGGGGTCTATATTGTTCTCCGACGGTTTCCAAGGATTTCTTAAAATAAGTAGGACCATAATTTCATGTATATATCAGCAACTCTCGCTTTATTATGACAGTCCATAGACTAAGTAAACCATTGGAGCAACAAAGATTTCACGACATTGCATGGTAAAGTGTACTTTGCACAGGCTGAATGCGAAAGTATTGTATCACAATACATACTCACGACAATCATGTGAAAGAGTACTTTGTAAATAATGGGACTCTCACAACACCGGCTTGGCGGTCTTCGGCTTTGTTACCAAAACCTGATTAATAATGTAATCAGCCACTTTCCCACGGATCTGTATCAACTCCTTGGTCAACTGTGTGACTTTGACGTCAATACCAAGATCCTATAGATATTAATAATGGTTATCATGTACAAATCTAAAAAATATGTTCGTGTAATAATAGAAGGGGTTATAATATCTTCTTTCATAGTTTCCACGATGAAATCCAAGTCATTATTAAGCTAATATGGTGGGCAATATAGAACCACACAAGCTGGTTAAAATAGGTTGTTGGTGGCACTATGAAAAAATAGAGTACAACACACTTTCATACGGAATAGACTTGCTATGAGATTTAAGCAACATGGATCAATTTTATATTGTTTTTATAATAGAACGCGGATTTCTAGAGCACAAAAGTGGTTTGAGAAATTTGGTTCGATTTTTTGGTCAAAATCAACTATGGGGTTTGCCATGTGAGTTAGCTTTGACAAAAAAAAATTGGAACAAAAATTTTGAAACAACTTTTGTACGTCAAAAATCAGCGTTCTATGAGAAAAACAATCCAAAATAGGTTTATTTTGCTTAAATCGCCGTATATCCATGGGTGCACAGCTACGCAGCTGGATAGTGAATTCAAAATAGGTTTATATGTGCACGAGAGAAATACAGTTAACGTTATTGGAGGTGTCATGTTTTTTAGAGGAAATTGACCGGATGATTAATGTGGTGGTTAGTTTTTTAAAACATGGCTATTTCTTAATTTTACTTTCTGCTCCGTTGTTAAGTACTACTTGGAAACATTTGCAAAGTCGATGAAATAACACAGGTATGTATATTATGTACAATAATGTTTCCTTTCTGAACATATAAATTTATGTTTTGTACATGACAATAATCATCCACATGTCAAGAAGTTTGGTTACATTCATGTAATCTATCTTTAGACTTGCATCGGAATCAGGATAACTAACATCAGAGACCCAACAGCTAGACTAAACGGATGTTGCATTGAGCAACAATATCAAGTTTAAAACATGGTGGCACAACTAAAAAAAATCTATCATGCACATGTTTCTTTTATAGAGAGGCTGAAATTAGGGACGCAACAGTTAGACTAAACAGTTGATGCATTGAGCAGCGTTATTAAGCTCAAAACTGGAAGACACAACCAACAAGAGGTCTGCTAGAGACACTAATATGGCGGCCCCACAAGTTTCAGTTGACCGTGGTGGCATCAATCTCTATCTCTATCTTCTCTATATCTATATCTATCTGGACATGGCGTTCTGGCTCCCACGTCTAAATGAACCTATTATGAAAAAAAAAATTATATGAATTTCAAAATGTTGAAAAAATTCGAAACAAAATCCTGTGTGTACATCTTGACATGCTATATTCTCACACATAATATTTGCGGTGAAAAGATATTTTTTGTGGTATGTGTAAAAAAGACAAAAATATGTCTTGTGAAAAGCTATTTTACAACACAGAAAATTGTCTTTTTTATACAAGCCACATAAAATATCTTTTCTTCATTAAACTTCGGGTACGAACATAGAATATCAGCATGTACACCCGGGTATTTTTTGTGAATTTTTAAACATTTTGAAATACGTCATTTTTGTGGTGGGTGCATCTACACCTATGAGCCAAAGCGAATTTCGATACTACTTAAAAGATAGTACTTAAAAGGTAGGAATTTCCTCTGTTTTCTCCGGTCGCTGTGTTTGATCCAACATTTTTTAGACGGTTTTGTCCTCCTACCAAAGACAAGGGTGTTCCGTTTTCTGCCGGTTCGCACTAGGCCACCTTCCACACGCAAATGTTCCGATGTGTCTTCCATCCCCTCTCTATGTCCTCCCGGCATCTCTTCTTCCTCCCAACCTCGGGACGCGCCGCCTCTTGCGCCTGTTGCCTTCGCGGCTCCGGCTGTCTCCTCCGCATTGACCCCTCCTCCAGTTGACCGGATCGGATCACCTTGGCCAGCCACCAGTGGACGCTCTCGCCCATGATCACTTCCTCTTCCCTTACACATCTCGGTGAACCGCATCGACCTTCGTCAATCTTTGTCTTTTCTCCATGTCCGACAACAATCTCTTCCGCAGGCACCGCGCTGGGGCCAGATACCCCCCTCGTCGTGCCCTAAACATCTTAGACGGCGACGCCGGCCGCCGATATGGAAGCGACACTCGAGGCTTCACGATGAGACCTGAGCCAGGGTCATAGGCGACCGCGACGATGCGCCCATCGCCGCTTACTCCCTCTACGATAGGTTTGTCCCCTACTTGCCTCTCATCTTGCTACCTAGTTGTATCCTGGTACTATTCTCAGTGCTGCGACGCCATTCTCATCAAACATGGATGGACAACTCAAGGGCATGGTGATGCTCACGAATCTGAGCGTACCGATGCAAGTGAGTCTGAACCTGCACACAAGGTTGTCCCAGCAAGCGTGAGGTACAGCCCTGGATTAGGAGTAGCAGGATACGTGAATAGTTTCTTCTTTCCTTGTACAGAACATTTGGGATAATAATGATGATCTTTATTTATGCAACAACTTTGGTGTAGAATATGTTTTTGTCACTTTAAGCATATAAGACTATGAGAGTAGCTTCAGATCTTAGTATCATTTTTAGCTAACCAAGTTTGCAGATAATTTTGGAATATCATATCTAAAATCACTACCAGTTAGCCTATGAAATTGATTAGACTTGCAAAGTATCTGATTATATTGTAGTGGCACATAGTAAGATTCAGGTTTGACCACAACAGGTGCTAGCGATGCAAACCATGAACGACATAAATCTCTTTTCAAGTAGTAGAGATGACTATCATGTCATTTTTGTTGTCGGTCTCCCATAATTCTAGAGGGCATCAAATTTAGCCGATCGTAGCTACATATCACTATTAACTTTGCCAGCTTGCAGAAATATATACATATTGTTTACCTCTTTTTCCTTGTTATAAAATGAATTTTAGTAGAGTTTCTCTCAAATTTCGTATTTCTTTTCGATGCAGGTTTCATATAGTTAATGGCCAGAATATCTCATGTTACCCATTCTGTTGCAAACTCGGTTGAGAAACGGGTGTCTGTTATCTTCACACTGTCAGATCCATTATCCAGTACTCGAACACTCCAGGACCTACATCGCGGTCGCACCCTCTGACCAAGTAGTTGGGCCTCCGTCCTTATAATTTATCCATGTTATGATTGCTACTTCAAGTTTTGTCCGCAAATGTGAGTGCTAATGGTTCTTTCATGTTCTGCAATGTGGATGGCTGATGTAATTGTCAGAAAGCTTAATTCCTTCATAAATCTATGAGATGATTCTTTGTAAATGGAGGTAAGAGCTAACACTACACCTCGCTGCAGCTGCAAATCCTTAACACAGTAATTCTGCCAAAATCTTTGTAAGTAATATGACTCACTTATGTACTTGTTCCAGGAGCCAATCGTTTCTGTCATAGTAATTCTCTTTCTTGTGAAAACTATTCAGCAGGAATCTTGCAAAATCACCTGAATATTTTATAGATCTATTATGTGGTCTTGTTTAATATTTTGAAGATCTATTATGTGGTCTTGTTTGCTTCTGGGTATACAGATTAAGAACAAGCCGCAGTTACCTGTGGCAGGTATGACTTCTTTATCTTTGGCTATTATCATATATAAACAGAATTTGAAGTTGCCTTGATATACAAATAAATATAATTTCCCATTTTCACATACATTTTTTTGAAATATATGAAATGAAGTTTCTACTTGTTAAATACTTATACTTTGCAGGCGCTATTTCAAATAGAAGATGGCATATATGTTCCCGGTGCTTAAACTGAACCACATGCTATAAAAGCTTGTCCATGAACCAAAAGAGGGAAATGCTTCACGTGTAGACCATATAATACCTATATATGAAGGACAAGGTACAGTCCATGCACATTTTCTTTGTTTTTTGGCTCGTCAATACACCGTTCTATTTCATCGATATTCTCTATGTTAGCCGAATGTGGACCGTTGTTTCCAAATTTTCAAATAGGGTATTATGCCAATAGATCATGTATATTTACCGTCCAACTAAACCTCACAAAATGACGCCAATTATTTGTGGTATCATTGGACATATTTTTTTGCATATATGTTTGAATGCTATATATTTACCGTCCAACTAAACCTCACCAGATAGTCAACTCATTGCCACAACTAGTTGGGATTTAAAGGCTCGCTTATTGGATCAAGTTTTATTTCGGAGCACAAACAGTCAAGTTATTGTGTAGTTAAATAGTTCTTTAAACTACTTGCAGATGTGAGAGCTTTCCAAGAGAGAAACTGAAGACGGAAATGTTGCCATTGCGGACATATTTCTGGGAAATGATGGAAGTTATTCCTTTGTTACGAAAACATAATGATGTAAGATGTTGCTCAATTTACAAGGTCCAATTTTCTGCTGGTGAAATGACATGAGTACTTAAATTTTGATTTGCATGGATTTTCTCTTTTCTCATACACTGACTAAAAACAATGAATCATGTCTACAGTTGAAAATTAACATGTATATTTGAGCTACAAATAATTTCTTTTACAATGCTATAAATCAGTCATGGTGTTAAGGTTGTGGGACATTAGAATTAGCATGGATGCCTAGAATATGATACCAAGTCCTTCTATTTCTGACATATTTTAATCTGGAGACAAAAATACAAGACCTGAGAAAGGCAGGATACTAGACCAAGTACTAAACCAAGATACCAAGAATCCCTGGATCAAAATGAAAGGACAGTGGCCAGGGAAAAATACAAAAAATGGGTACCTCTTGAGGTGTCTGATGTTGTCAAACCGGTGGTAGTTGGAAAATTACTCCTAGCTGGCTGCATGATAGGTGCTATGCAAGGGTGCATCTCTAGAAATGATGGGCATGTGAAGGAGGTGGCAGCTCAGACGCTCAAGACGACTGTATGCAAGAAGTAAGATACAACTGAACATTTGAAATGATCCACCGATGTCTATTTTATAAATGTATTATAAAAACAGACTCTATAATGAAAGGACACAAATATTATAAAGGCATATAATTACCTTGGATATATGTGGTGACTTTCTGGTAATTATAAATGGCATGTCTGACTTTTCCATTTTTTGATGTTAATGCTTCCTGCAAATACTGAGTTAAGCTCCATTGTGCTTATATGGATATAATTCTAGTGGTGTAGCATGTATTACGAATTAAAGATGAAGCCCCGTCTCCTTTAGCAAGGTTTTAGGTCTGTAATTCCTCACCAGAATCATCTCCTCGGGTCACACTTGACAAGCGTTGTGATTTATCTACTCCAGGAAAGCACTAGACTGACTAATCTTTCAAACGTATGTGTGCATGTTATTTACTAGATGAAAAATCATAGAGAAACACTCACAAATTATTTCAACAATTGTCAAGATAGACGCAGCTCATGCTTTGAGAAAATAACAGTATGATATGAGATCATCTGATGCTATGGTGCCTGGAAATCACCAGTTCCCTGTATCAAATGCAAATTTTCACCACACAGAACGGTACCAGCAGAGGATAAGAAAACAATTATCTAACTCACAGTATGCCCCGTTCAACATCCTCAGCATCCCTCTGTCCTTCATTGGCACGATAAAAAGACAGAGCATATCCACTACAACGATGCCGAATGCGACCAAAAAAAGGCAGCTAGGCCTGCGATCGCCCTTACTCCAAGCACATCCGGCGTGCAGTAGACTGGGATGATGGTAGCAAATAAAGTTAGCACAATTTTAAATTCTGAAACAGTAGAACTATCCATGGAAATTGGCCCTACAAGAGGCGTCCGTCTATGAGAGCCCAAGCGCCAAGGAACCTGCCCTCGGGAACCCTGGGCTGTTCGGCGCTGCCCCGGCGGTAGCATGGCACAAGGATGGCGAAGAAGGTCTCAAGGTCACCACCTGTCTGCAACTTCCGAAGCATGTGGCTCCAACCAGCCGATGGACCAATCGGAGTCGCAGACTCCGACAAGGTGGCCGGCTGGCTGTGGACGTGGATCCACTGGATACGAGGTATGCCGTTCATACCCCGTTTCCGCGTAGCTCTAGGTCACCTGGCCTGCCATGAGCCTCCTCCCACCTGGTCTCCGGTGCCTCCTCGTGTTCTTCATCGATCAGAATCGACGACAAGCGGCGGAGAAGACCAGGGCCATGTCGCTGGTGTGAGATAATTGGGGGCGGTGGCAGGGAGTTGGAAGTTGTCGAGTACAATGAGGAGGAGGCAGGGGCTTCAGCTGTCGGTCAACACCGGTGGGGAGAAATATATATAGAGAGAGAGGGGATAATTTGTTGCCCTTTTTTGTCAACATGATAATTTGCTGACTTCGATGGTCCTTAAGATTATTATTAGATATTTTTTCTCATGATTTTTAATTTAGAAACTATTGATAATTTTGCTATACTGAATATGTTAAGAATTGTATCATCAAAATCTGCAATCGAGCGGATCATCGTGTCATGTGGTAGGTGGACTAGACATGAGGTATTTGTTTGATATCTTTAAGCAGGTCTATTTTACTTTGTACCATGTGTTATATGTTATAAAATTATTATTTAAAAATAACTCTAACTACTACGTACTCACTCCGTTCTAAATAAATTGATGAAGATTTGTCTAGATACGCTAGACGTGTTGTACTTTGTATTACATGCATATCTAGACAAAGTAGTACTCGGAGTGAGCATACTTTGATATGCTACAACACATTTTGGGACAAAATTATCTGTCTAAAGCCTAAAAAAAGGAAAAAACAATGTGTCCTATGAGACGATCCATGCGTTTTTCTCCTTCGCTTGCCTACCGATGTCGCTACTCTACTCCACTACTTCATTTCATGCCATAAATCCGTGTTGTAGAATAATGAAATAATTGGTCGATATGAAGTCTGTATTTTAACCATCTTTTTGTTTATTTTTTACATGCATTGTTACCCGTGGCAATGCACGGTTATTTTACTAGTCAGTGTAAAAAATCACGAGAGAAACCAAAAATCTGACATCTACCATGTCCCGACCAAACTTCTGTCACGTTTTTTACAGTTTTCGTGACAGAACAGAGCCATAACAATAAACAAAGAGTTCCATCTATCACAGGTAAAAGAACGGAATGGTGATAGAAGGTGCACCTTCAACCATGCTCGACGGACCAAATTGTTGCGGATGTCAACTTTTCATCTCTGATTTTAGCATCCGATAGGACCGTATATCTCTGATTTTAGCATCAAGAAGATGTTGAACATGAGTTTGGAAGGCATAAAAGATAGACTCAACATCGGATTTGTGTTTGATTAAATATATCCAAAAAAAAATTTGTAGTCATCAATGAAACTCGCATAGTTTTTAAATCCCCGAGAAGAGGGAAGAGCAAGACCCCACACATTGGTATGAATCAACTCAAGTGGCATAGATGAAATAGGACTAGAATCATAATAGTGTAATTGATGTTTTAGCATGCTGGCACGCATCACAAAGCGTAATTTAGGACGACCCGGTCATATAAGGCGGGCACACCCATAAGCCAAGGCCAACGTCGACGCGCCCCAACTGGATATTTAGGCAGCTGACTCCTGTCCACATATAGTTGTCTTGTGCTAGCCAACTTCTTTGTTAGGGTAACAACCATCTCGCCCTCCTCTCCCCCACCTAACCCTAGCCGCCGCCTCTTTCGCTTTCTCGCCGCCGCCGGAGGGGCCAGTGGGCAAAGCCCAGGCGTCCCAAGGAGGGTGGCAGCGGGGATCCCTCTCCCCTGGCTGGTGGTGCGGCACGGCCGTTGTCACCGGGAGTGCGGGCTGCCGTCGGTGTGGCAGACGTAGGTGGAGGATGGTGGTGGTCGCCATGGCAAACATCGGCGATGGGATGACCGTTGGACATCTGGTGGGTGTGGTCGCCTGGCTCTTGGCCCAGATGCGCCCGCCCCCGCATTCGATCTTCGGATTTCGGAGGATCTTCGCAGGTCTCTTGGCGCCAGGTTGCGGTCGTGGCGGCCGGGCTTCCTACTCCTCTGCCGGCCTAGCCGGTGGGGAATTGGGTGGCCGGTCCCATGGGGAGCCGGCGATGGGCGCGATGACCGCCTAATAAAGTTGGCGGTCTTTGATTCCTCTCAAGCCAAGACGAAGATCCGTCTGATGTTTCTCTACATTGATCTGGTTACTATGTCGTGTTCCGGAAGGCTCCGCCGGTGTACTCCATAAGTGATCATGCCGAGAGATTGCTGGATCGGATGGAATTCGGTCGTGCGCATCCATGTTTTACTCTGACTGTTTGGTTTCAGAGGGTGCGTTTCGAAGCTTTGTTGGCTGTTAAGATCATGGAGCATGTTCTCGTTTCATGGTGCTGACGAAGAATGTCATGGAGACCAAGATCTGTGGACTGACAATGATGGTTCGAGTCTTGGTGGTGATGAGGAATTGGCTTGGTGATTTGTGACTTGGAGCAGTGGCATGCAAGTAGGGGGCGGCTGCACAGGAGAGGTTCACGGTTCTATCTTTCAGGGTGAAAACCCAGGGTCTGGCCTTAATTGGTTGTGCCTGACAATGACCTTGTTGAAGGCATTGCTTTAAGAGTGTGAACTTTCTTCAGGGTGAAAACCTAAGATCTTTGATCGAACGATGACGGTGTTTGTGCACTGTTTCCTTCTTGAAGGCATCGTTTTTGGAGAAGCTGGACTTCTGGTGCTGTCTTGGTGGTGGTAGTACTGTTGTTCCAGTGAATGGATCACTGTAGCGGGACATTTCTTGTTTTTGTAATTCTTCTTTCTTTTTTGGCTGTGTGCATCCGTATGGTCGATAGGGCAATGCGTTGTTGCAGAGGCTGGGTGTAATTGGTATTTTTTTATATTAATATATGCTCATTTCCAAAAAAAAATGCATCACAAAGCGAAGGTCCAACAAAAGAATCACATGATAGATTATTATGCGTAAGAATTGTTTTGACGACTTTATTCGAGGGATGACCTAAACATTCATGCCGCCGATGTGGCGAAACCTTGATACCAAGTTAAAAAAACTGTGTTTGCCGTGATTAGCCTCATGACTAGCCTCGTCTATTTATATTCAGAAAACATGTACAAGGAGGTACATACAGGATCTACACAGTCGCCTATACAAGGTAACTACTTTACAATGACATGATACAATCCTATATGATCGGGATATGACACGATCCTAACCGATTGTATCTAGTGTGGAGGCAGTGTGGAATATCTCTTAAGAAATGTTACCATGTAGATTGTTATCACTAAGGTGAAGCACAGCTAGTTGTTTAAGACTAACACCCTCTGTAGGTATCGTGCTGTGTAAACTGTTGTAGGATGGCGCACATTTGGTTAGTGTGGAGTAACTAAGATTCAACTCCACGATCATGGTTAGTATCCCAATACTAGGTGGTATCGAATCCTCAAACCCATTCTTTGCTAGATAGACACGTGGAGGCAGTGTGGAAGATCTCTCAAGGAATGTTACCATGTAGATTGTTATCGTTAAGGTGAAGCTTTACGAGCATGGTAAGATTTCCAATACTAGGTGGTATCGGACCCTCAAACTTGTTTTTTCCTAGATAGAGATCGGTCAGTTTAGATAGATTGCCAATAGAGGATGGTACTAGGCCACTGAAACTATTTCCATCAAGAGCTAGAGTCGTTAGATTTTTCCAATCTCCAACCCATGCTTCAATGGGGCCGTCCAGCTTGTTGTAACGTAGATCTAGTATTTGTAAGCCACTAAGGTTCCCTATGCTAGTGGGAACTTCCCCTGACAAGTTGTTTCCATCTAATCCTAGTCCCTGAAGTTCGGTTGACAGCTTACCAATAGAATTTGGTATAGCTCCTTGAAACTGATTTCCACCTAGTACGAGTGTTTGCAGATGTCTGCAACCGCTCAGCGCGTTTATGAATTCCCAGCTTTGGATATCCTTTGCTTCAAGCTTATTTTTCTCAAGGCTTAGGAATGTCAGCATCCCAAGATTACCAAGAGAACTTGGAACTTGACCAACGAAATTGTTTGATGAAAGACCTAATTTTTTTAACCCTAAAATATTACCTATCGAAGCTGGGATATGACCTTCAAAGTTGTTATCGTTCAATATGAGGTATTGGAGACTCAGGAGGGTTTGGCCAAAGTTAGATGGCAATGTTTTCCCTAGCATATTGAAACCTAAGTCTAAAATTTGGAGAGAAGACTGATTGTATTTGTAGAGGGTTTCTGGGATTCCACCAGATAGCCTGTTTTTACCAAGTGCTAGACCAATCAGATATGGCAATTGCCCAATCTCATCGGGGATGGTCCCCGTGAGCTTATTATCTGCAAGAAGAATGTATCCAAGCTGTGTGATTTTCTTTAGGCTTGATGGGATGGTACCGGTGAGATTGTTTGCGGAAAGCTCTAAGGCCAATAGATCGTATAGGAGACCTATATTGGTGGGGATTTCACCTACTAGGGAGTTACGATCTAGGACTATGTATTGTAGTTTGGAACAATTGGTGAGGGAATCCGGAATGACCCCGTGCAATGAGTTATCCTCGAGCACGAGTTCTTGGAGTCTATGGAGACGGTCAAGAGGAGGTATCTCGCCAGTGAAGGCATTTGCTGACAGGTCCAGTATCTCGAGGAAGGTTAGGTTCCCGAGGGACGGGGAAATGGGGCCAGAAAGGCTTAGGTTGCCGAGATTCAGCGCTGTGACTCGCCCTGGGTGCGTCACGCTGCAGTTGACGCCCTCCCACTTGCAATGTGGGATGCTGCTGTTCCAAGAGCTCAAGGCTTGCATTGGATCGTTGGTGACCCGCCTGAAGTCTAGCAACGAGAGCATGTCCGTGCTGTTATCAGGGACTGTCGAGCAATGAATGTTGCCAACTCCATAAGAAATGAGCAACAGTGCCAATAGCAGGAGCATGGTGTGTCTCGCCGGTTCACTAGCAGACATAAGGCCCCCGATACCTGCAAAGCATGAAGAATAAACATGGTGGGTACTATGTTCACGTCTGAGGCTGAGCTGTACATGTGAGCTTGCTCTGATTAACAATCGTAAGTTTATGGTCCAATAGGGAAAAAATAGTTTAGAACAGATGTTGATGCGTTTGCTGATAGCCACAGCAGTGATTAGAGCATAGAGGTGAAATGCATGGTAACAAAGAAAGATAATAAGGATAAAACCGACAGCAAGGCAAAAGGCAAGATGGATGCTAAACAGTAGTACGTGCTACTAATCAGAAGGACAGAGTAGGGCACCTTTGCTCGGTCGGATCGCACAAAACGGCAGCCCTTCTCGCATGGTTTTGCCGGGTGCTGTGGTGTGTGAGTATGGAATGTTGGATGCTCAGCTGACTGAGGTCCCAGGGGTTTAAAAACACTTTTACAGCGTCATCACATCCACACACTTGCATCTGGTCTGGAACTCTCACGCCTTATCTTCAGTTTGACCGCCAATTGAGCGAAGACCCCGAGTCCGTCAACCTTGTCAGTTACCGTTCCAGCTTTTACCTCACACACTAGCTGCCGTCGCTGTGTGAGGTGGACAAGATCGTCGCAGCATGCCCAGCCTCGAATCGCAGCGCGCTGCAGCTTGTTCTACTCGATACTTTTCAGCAGGAATCGGACAGAGATCTTCAGCGTCAGTGTGCGACCTGTCTCGGCTGTTTCGACCTGGACAAAAGGTGCACGTGGAACGGTTCACTGGTCCAAGATTCTTGTTTTCGGTTGTGTTTGATTTTTATTGGCAACCGTACGTGCTTCCGGAATGTATTGTGCGGACAAGATTCATTTCTTTGTGTTTCTTGCACATATGCTAGAGCGGGTCAAGTAATCTGGACAGCAGCGGAAAATGGAGATGCCGTGCCTCCCACGGTTATGTCGAGGGTGAATGCCATATTACTATTCAAACAGAGCAACAAAATATGTGCATTAGAAATATTCACACAGACTCTCGCGACCCTCCCTAACCCTCCCCGTGTGGTGGGGTTGCGCCACACCGCACCAGGGTACACCCGCCGGCCACCTCCATCGCCCTTAGAAGATCTCCCCTACCCCCGCCGTCGTCAGGAGCGTCGTCGGGCAAAGCCCGAGTGGTGTGGCGGCAGCCACGACAGTAGTGTTCCCCTGATTAGAATCCGGAGCGGCGGTGGCGTCTCCTCTTTGATCATCCACCAGCGGAACTCCGGCGACATGCAGGTGGGCCCAGATGGGCTCGGCCGGCCCTCCTCCTCTGCAATAGCTGCATCTCATCGATCGTAGCGATGGCAGATGGTGATCCTCATGGGCCATTTTTGCGGCACGAGTAAGCCGGGGGGGCTCCAGCCCCAAGAATGCTCGTGGTTTCTCACTCCTCCGTCAGAGGTGATCAGCTGGTTGGATCAGTGATCCCGCTTTCAGTATTGGCGGTGAGATGGTGAGGCGCACCTGCCGGTACAAAACCTTGTTATGACTTCGGTTATGGTGGGCGATGGCGGCGTCTTGGCGTTGAAACCTTGTTGAAGGCATCGCCGCTACAACTACCATCTACCTACACTCTCTTCTCCAGGGAATCCTAGACCCGGTTCTTTCGGCTCGGACAATGGGGAGCCTTGGGCATTGCTCTCCCTCTTGGGGGCATCGTTTTTGGAGTAGCTGCTGGATGGTAGTGACAAGAGGTAGAGCGTGTCACATCTACCACATCTGGTGATGAACATGACTCGATGGACTCGCGTAGGGCGGGGGCGCTATCTAGTGCCATGGGGGCATCGATGGCAGACCTGACAAGGTCAATGCCTAGATCCCTATCTCGGAGATGGATCAATAGAGGATGACAGTGACGACTTCTGGAGTGTGTGCCAAGGTGTGTATTGAGGGTCTATTGGACCATTTTGTGCCCCCGGCTAGCCGTTAGGTGGTTGGTGAGACCTCCGGTTTAATGATGACATGCATAGATATCAGGTCAGGTTGCTGGCTCCAACATGGCCACCCGCTTCATCAAGGTTAAAGGTATTGCGACTGTTGTTGTTAGTGAGGTGACTTCGGGTTGATCTTTGTATTGTCTTTATAAGGCTTTATTGAATTTAAAAAAATGTTGTGTGCATCTTTTTAATGTAGAGGCTGATTTTAGAAAAAACAAATGTTCACACCGTTCAATTGAAGGATGCACAAAAGAAAAAAGGGAAAATTCTACCAAGAGGCGCCGCACAGCCCTCTATCTCATGCAGCGTGGAGTGAACCATTTGAACTGAATCCCCCTCTCACCTTAACACATCACCTCTCACCTAAACTTATCCTCTCAGCCACTTGTTCCCTTCCAGCCACCCATGCATCCCTCTCTCATCAAATTTCCTTCTATAGGTTCCCTCGAGGATGCGTCACAGCAATCGGGTGGTGGCGTCGTGGCCACTAGGGCAGCAGCTCGGCGCCAGGAGGTCCTGGACGCTGTGGGAGAGTTGTGTCACACCATCAGGCTATGAGGAGCCGCTTCCAAGGTGAGGACCTCACCGGGAGGCTACGCGATGCGCGGCTAGGGGAGCTAGAGGCGTGGATGCCGCGCACGGTGGAAACTGAGTGCTCTGATGTGCCACGCGGTGCTCTGGCACAATGTGTTCACCATCATATAGGCATGGCTCGGTGACCCGCAGCCGGTGTCTCGGTGGTGCTCGTGTTCTTACTCTACAATAAGGAGACCTTCCTCGGGCTGGTGCTAATGGCCTAGCCGTGGAAGCATTCGTGGACGTAGCCTCCTACACATAGTCGTCGATGGCGTCGGTGTGGCATCAAGAGATGGTGTACGAGCACTCCACAAGCATGGTGAGATCCCCGGCCTCGCCCGGATTACCAAGAGGCACCAAATGCATCATCCCTCATAGCCTTGCACGCCGTCCTTGATCTCACCAACGGCCCTTGAGATGGTCTGCTAGACTCGGCTGCTATGCCTTTTCTCCATGCCCACTTCTTTTGATTCGAGCGCTCCTGCCAGCCACACTAAGAGCATCTCCACTGGCACCCCTAACGGGTGGCCAACAACCTTGTCGACAGTTGGTTTGGGGGGATGACGCTGCCCAAACTGCCATCAGTTTGGAGAGGCCATCCCACACCAGCGCCCCCAACGATCAAGTCGCCAACTAAATAAAGCATAAACAAGTTTCATTCAAATTCAGGGAAATTTACAAGGTTTCAATGAAATTTGCGTGAAATTTAAACCTAAACCTAGACTATACTACTAGGCAGTGGAGCTAGGTTTTGCGCCACCGTGTTCTACTCCTCCTCGTCGGAGGCGAGGTTCAAGCAGTATGACGCTCGCTAGGGGGCAGGCCCCCACTAGTGGTGTTGCTGGATGGGCGGTGGCGGAGGCTGCTGGATGGGCTGTGGTGGTGGAGGCCCCGATGCGGTGACAAAAGCTTCCAACATCTAGAAGGTACCAGCCTAGCGCTCCTCCTCGTCTAGATCCCGTCGCATCTCTAACTTGCTCCTGACGATCTTGAACGCTCCTCCTCGGTGACGCCTGGTGGCATGAGGTCACCTACGTAGTCCTCCTCCTCTTCCTCCTCCTTAACCTCATGGCCGGCGCCGGCGGCCGCCACCTCCTCCGCCAAGTTGATGAGGCCATGCTGGTACATGCTCTTGTTAGGCCACTCCAATGATTATGGTCGTGGCGCCATAGAGGGGAAGAAGACATCACGAGAAGCTCAACGCGATAGATATGTCCGCATCGCAACATGATGATGGGGAGGAGATGCATGTGGCACTAGCACTGGCCCGGTCAGCCACGACCCGCCGAAGAAGGCGTGGCAACTTGAGAAACCGCGGCGAGGGCGGCAGAGGCCATGCCTAGAAAGGACCTCATCGATGTCCATGCCATCCCAATAGTTGTGGTGGCCTTCCCGGTTGTAGGGGCCTCCACAGGGCACCGCCTCGCGGTGCATGGCATCCTCGCGCTCCTACAGTAGGATGTCAGCCCTGTAGCATTCATCGTGCCAGCTAGGGTCCTGTTGGTTGATGGCCAGCAGCAGGGATAGGAGGTGGGCGATGACCTCACGCAGATCATCATCGGTGGGCATGGGAGGGATGGCATTGCTATCGTGGGCAATGTTCCACCCGCCTGGAAGGCGCCAGTCTGGTGGCACGAGGAGGTTCACCTTGTAGATGATCATCGCCTTCTCGAGGGTGAGGTTGGATGACCGCATGTCGCCGCTCCTACTGCCGCCAACCTCGTGGTCTTTGCGTGGCATGGTTGCTCGTCGAAGTTTGGATGGGGAGGAGAGGGAGTTGGGAGATTGGATGGGGAGGATTGTGCGCCAGTGAGGAGGGGTAGGGAGCCTTTTATTGGCACCAGGTGTGGTAGTCCAACCGGCCATCGCGCCATTAACTCCAGCTCATCGGGAGACGAACCATCATGCAAGCCCTAGCGTCTATAACCAGCGAAGACCCACGTGCACTACTAAGGAAAACCCTACTTGAGGCGCACCAGAAATCCTATTCGAGGTGCATATGGGATGCACCTCGAGGGCCGCGGCGCTAGTATTTTTTTACTCAAGGCGCATATGGTATGCGCACTGTAACCTAGATATGCGAGGCGCATGTTGCTATGCGCCTCGTATAAATATATACAAGACGCATATAGATACGTGCCTCGCATATCTAGAGTATACACGGCACATATCACATGTGTCGTGTATATCTGACATATGTGCCTCGCATATATTTGACATATGCCCCTCCAATAGCCTTACATATGCTTTTCGAATTTCAAATTTTACAGATCCACAATACAGTCTAGAATACAGTACACATGTATTATACAGTCCAAAATATAGTATAAACAGCACAGAATTTCCAGAAAATTGCAATTGGCCAAAACATAGTAGAACCAACACGAATACAAGTACATCACACATCAATTTAAATTAATCCGCGATATACGAGTTCACACATCAACTAGAACCAACTAGTACATCACACAACACCAATAAGTGTGTGCCAAGTTCACATCTCTTAGGGACCGAGCACAAGATCACAATCACATTGCAACTATGATGGAGCTCTAGGTGAAGTAGAGCACACAACCTACCATGAAGAACAAGGTGGTGATCACGACGAAGTTCCTACACTTCTTCCTCCTGTGCTTCCTCCACTTCTCTTAGACCACCTCTCTACTCTTGTAGCCTTTGTAGCTGTTGTCCGAGAAGTTGTTCACTTGCTTCTGGCAGGCTTCCCACTCGTCGTACACACCTAGAACCCTACTGACGAACACGGCATAACAGTTCTTTGCCATCTTCTGTACACAAGATAGATGATATTAGGTATGTCAATGGAAAGCAATAGTAGTTCATAAGATAAAATCATGCATATATATGGGTGCAGAAAGATGTAAAATAGGGCCAACACACTTAGAAAGATGTAAAATAGTGCCTCATACTTAGGTTGAGAATGGAAATAACAATGCCGCTCATGGATCTAGTGTGGCAAGTAGAGGATGCACAAATTACAAGTCTACTTGCACACCAGATCCAGCAGTAGTATAGTCACACACATAGTGCCACAACACACTTTAATCATTGGCATTTTGAAGGAAGACAAAAAGCAAACCAAGAAGTAGGGTGGCAATAACGGATGAAAACAAATATGACCAAGCACTAAAATAGTTCATAACACAAATAACTAGTGTCACTCACAATCAAGTTCAATTGTTTACGAAACATACTCTAGAGGTTGCTAGGCAAGTTAACATAGGTATAAAGTTTACAACACAAGTTCGAAACTAACAGCTAGCTAGGCAAACATCAAGACTTCTTCAGCTGATGAGTCGGCTCGGGGATATTAATGAAGCCCCGTTTAGCTCATTTCACTAACATCATGAACGTTCTGCCGTCACCCTGCATCGCTAAGAGTTCAACTATCTCCTTGTTGTGCGGTGGATTGCCGCCGTGGAAGAGGCCCTCAGATTTTATGACTTGTTGGTGCACGATTGTCGAGAGCTCCTCCTGGATATCGAAGAAATCCATCCTGAGGTTGCGATACTGCATATGTCCAAGATCTTCAGCCCACCTTCGGAGGTCAGATGGTAGCACAATATTCTGCTGGTCCTGTACGAACGCCTTCATGTGGTGTAGGGCGTAAAAGGCATCCTTCCCGCTGCCAGGCGTCTGCTTGACGCAGGGGAACTCCATTGTGTGGTTGAACACGTGCATGTCATACTTCTTAACTGGCCAACTAGGGACGTCGCCTCCTGCTGTCGTTGTGAGCATCATCAAGAACTCTCTGGATAGTGGAGTAGTTTTTCATCGTCGCACTACCTGAGTCGATATACAAGGCTAATGAGCGTTGCACATTTAAGTATATGAGCACGCAGCCTTGGTGACCACTCTTCAACTCGGGATGGTAGGGAATGAGAATTATATCCTTGCCAGAGTTTGTTTCTAGGAAGCATGAGAAGTAGTTAGTCGCCACTAGGATGTCCTCATGTGTTCTCAAGACGGCGTTACACATGAAGTAGAGATCCACTATCGCGATGCCCGGAGTATTGTCTCTAATGATCCGCATGGCCATATTGAGCGAGAACAGCCGGACCAGGGAATCATGCAGTCGAATCCTTACAACATGTCGAAGAGGTCGGTATACCACACGTAGAAAATATCACTGGGGGCTACTGCGACAAAGCCTGACACACTTGGCACCTTAGCCTTGTAAACCAGGTACGATTGATCGCCCTCTCGAATGCAGCGCTCCTCAACAAACAAACAACCATGATGAATACTACGCATATGCGAGCCTGTGACCGCGAGCATCGATTCACTAATCATCGGTGTACCTGCCTTGTGCAACCGCTTCCTGGGATTTTCTGCATGGCCATCCTGAGCCCAGAAAGGCTTTGGATCCTAGCTCACCCGTTAGGCTTCATTTTGCGACCCTTGTTGCCCTTTATGGCATCATTTTCAATAGCTATCTCCTCACTGGCCACCCTAGGGAGGTGCTGGGGCTAATCATAGGAGCTGGCCTCTGAGACTCGGTGAAGGTGGCGGGTGGCGGCGTCTCTTGACTAGATGGGAATAGACGCACTTAACAAGTGGGTTTCGCCGAGGGTCCAAGTGCTGGTTGGGGCTCGACAACTTTCTGCGTGAACAGTTGGCCTCCCTATTACTCATAGTCATCACCAAACCTTGTGTTCAAGAACTGGTCGCCGAAGTTTTCATCAACTTCATCATTGTCGACAGGATTCTATGCCATCTCGATGTCTTCATGTGCTGGCTGTGCTGGTTATGCTGCCTCTGGGGTGGTGCCCCGGCCCTCCATCGCCAAACGGATATGGCTCTTTGACTATAGGAACATGTAGCCGAAGCCAACACTGAGGACTGTTGGCTCTTCACTATCCCATCCATGAGGTTGAGAGGGAGCTTCCAAGCCCTCATAGACCGGAAGCACCATACTGTATTTGACCCTAAGCACGTCTCGTGCCATTGGTTTACTATGGAAGTTGCAGCTCGTCGGTTGAACGATAGAACCCTTGGCAACATCTTTTGACTTGCCATCCACCTAGTACAGTAGAGTGCAAGGAGTGTCTTCCTGCGGAAGACATGTAGGCGGGTCTTTAGTAAAATAGGGAGAAGGGAGATGAAGTCATCAATTGAGCCTCCAACTCTCGCTTTAATTAGTTACCTTGAGGGCGTCGAGCTTGGACAATGTCGAGGCACCATCACCAGCGTCGAGCATGCACGTGGTGGAGTGGCTTCTTGTTAGCATGATGCGGGCCAGTGCCTTCACCGCACCAGACAAGGTAAGCTCCGGACCTTTGGCCCTGCTAGAGGAGTCACCAACACCTCCGGCGCTGTGTTGTCCGGTTGGGCGCTAGAGATGTTGGGAACCGGGCGCGGGCCTCGTTTACCACTCTTCTTTCACTTGGTGTATTGTTCGAAGTAGGCGGGAAGGATGGTGTTGAGCTTCTCGGTCATTTGTGTGTGGATTTGTGATTGGAATTGTGTCTAGACAGCTGTCATAGCCTACTTCACTATATGTTGGAGCAGCTACAAAAACTTCTCCACTTGTTCCCCTTAGGTGTTTTACCTCGGTGCTTTCGGTCTTCTTGCCCTTCCGCGGCGAGGTGCCATAGTATTCAGACCATGGAATACCGCCAGAGTCGGGCACACGGCCAGCCGACGACAGTGTCGTCTAGCACTCGACATTCTTGACCCGGTTCAGAGCCCTGTTAAAAGTGGTGTCCCACTTGGCGACCGATGTCGACCCCTAGGATGAGGAGCTCCTACATTCCTCGTCCTATGCATAAGGAATGTGAAGCATTTGAAAGATTAGACTTCATTGATTAATTGTGAATGCAATTAATCGACTTGCATGCAAATTACTTACATATATATCCATGAAGTCCTTCACCTTTAGACTGAAGGGGCCGGAGGGTTCCGAAGAATATTCAGAACTCCCTTTCGGCTTGCGAAACAGGGCCCTAACAAAGTTCTTTGCCTTCTCTTCGATGATATTGGCCAAGGAAGGTGTCTCCCCCTTTTCACGAGCTATGTCGTCCTCCTTCTCTCATTTGGGAATCACAACTCTATAACCGCTGGAGACGAGATGGTGGGTACCAATGTTCATCTCGTACAACTCCTTGAAATACATACTCTAGGCCTTGCCCGTGGCGGAGTCACATTTGGACTTCAACACCTTGAAGTCCTCTTCCTTGACTAGAGGCTCCTTCTTGATGATCTGCTTGTAACTTAGCTTGTCCTTATAAATAAGCTTCTTCACTTGCGTCTTCCAATTCGACAAGGCCTTGGTCATCTTCTTGAGAGCATACTTGTTTACCAGATTCTCTTTGAGATTATCATTGTTGTATTTGTTATCCTCATCACCCGGGTACGCGTATCTTGTGTGCAACTTCCTAAAGAGCTGATGGTGGTAATGCTCGTCCTCATCGGCCTTTAGGTTCGCGGTGTTGATCGTGACGGTGTTTCGGAGGATTGCAGAGAGCTGCAGTGAGTACGACGCGACAAAATATACCAGCTCCAAAGGTACCCCTTTATCGCTCACGCTTGTGAAGATGGAACTTTTCAGGATGACCATGATCAGGTCCGATCCTTCTGGGCCTTCTTCGGTTGGCTACCGTCTGTGGCTTCCTCGCCATCAGTGGTAGTGGTGTCCTCGCCATCGGCGCCCCCTATCTCCTCACCGCCCGCCATCTCCTCCTCCCGCGACACGAATTCCGGGTCCTCTTGTGATTCCATCTGCTGCAACTACTCCCAATAGGCCTTCTTTCTGGAAGTGTCTGGTTCGGCATCGTGCTGTCCACCCGACATATCTAAACACAAAAATAAATGGAACTAATAAGCACCAAAATTCACAAAAAATGGGCATGACCTTTGCTAATTTTCTAGACCTAGGAGTGCCAGAAATTCGCTGGAACAGAAAAGAATCAACATTCCGGCAAAACATTAGCATCTCAAAAAGAAAAAAACCTGCACAAAAAATGGCCTACATAGGAATAAACACAACCAGATTTCAATAACACCATCATATATTCATAGCCACTACTATTGTAAAATATAACCAGATTTCAACAACACCATCATATATTCACAGCCACTACTGTTGTAAAATACAAAGGCAAACATTTAGGCAATATAACAGGTACAACAACACAAGTCTTTTACAAAAGCACCAGACCTGGACAGTAACCATTCACTATTTCACAGTAACCGTTCACTATTTCTAAAGTCAGCAAAAAGATTAATGTAACAGTACTTATATGGTGGGATATGTCTGCATGTTCTTAGTGAATTATCCTCATGCATGGGTTGTTAACTTAAGATAATGTACCTTAGCATAAGAGCTTCACTAGCTGTTATGTGCATGTTAAAGCAACGAAACATTCTTTAATATATGAGCTACATTCTCCATTCTATCTTGCAGATGTGCCATGTTTTCCAGTAGGAATGCCGCTTCAAAGAAGCTACTAAATTCATGGAATCATGTTTGCCATCATGGACAGCATGCTCATCATTTATGTATGCAGTTCTCCAATTGATACCCTTTCTACTGATACAAGACATGATTTCTTAGAAAAAACTATTTCCTTCTTCCATGTAGGTTTACACACAATTGGTGGCATGTAGCAATATGTTACTTGGAAGGTGAATCCCCTATTAGGAAAGTTCTGGAGATGTATGATCATAACATTATGAACTCGTCATCACCGTCTGAGATACTGAATCAATTATGATGCCTTCAGGTGTATTTGAATGCTCTCGGTTTCCTACTTTGTTTGTATGTATGTGGTGAGATAGGTTTGTCCAAATAGAGATTAACAACATTGCTAGATGATCTTAAGAATGAGGTACTATTTCAAACTGGAAACACTTTCGATATCGGTTAGAAGTAGAAGATGAACTAGAGAATTAGGAGGAAGAGGGAGGGCAGAGAGGAGAGGGGGAGAGGCTAACCTCGATGGGCGAGGGTAGAGAGGAGGTGGTCGTGCACGAGGTCGAGGAGGCGAAGTCCGCGGCTGATGGACGGATCCTCCACGGGCGGTCGAGGACGGGCGGCTCCTCCTCCTCCACGGCATGGGTGGCTCCTCCTTTGTGAAGTGGATGGTGACGACCAACACTCCAGGACGGCGATGCCCTAACAATCCGATGCCATTACATGAACGATCTCATCCAATCCCTACCAACCCCATAGCCTACAGCGGGGGATTACTCACTCATAGATGGGGAAACATGGATGGTCGATGGAGAAGCGATGGTGATGATGATGGCGATGATCTCCTCCAATTCCCCGTCCCGTAGGTGCCGAACGGATTTTCTGTGCTGTTCGTGGAATCTGGTGGTGGCGCGAGCAGAACTCCTTTGGAAAAACGTCAACCCCCAAAATTTTTAGGTCAAGGCTCCTTATAGGCAAGAGAGAGGCCGAGGGTGCACTGGGGCCCACCACCACCTGGCGCGGCTGGCTCGGGCCACCACTGGTGTGGCCACCCCCTGGCTCTTCTCCGTCTCGTATTCTGGCTCCTAGAGTCTTCGGGTGAAATAGGATCTTTGGCATATTTTCCGGGATTTTTCCTGATAGTTGGTTTTCTGCACAAAAAGTAGACACCAAGGCAATTCTGCTGAAAACAGCGTCAGTCCGCATTAGTTGCATCCAAATCACACAAGTATAGAGGAGAAACAATAGCAAAAGTGTTCGGAAAAGTAGATAGGTTTTGGACGTATCAAGGGGCTACCGAACAATTCAGTGGGCGGCTCGAATTGCCGGCACCGGCTAGGGGCCTCCG
Organism: Avena insularis; assembly: GCA_023614405.1. Classification (NCBI taxonomy): domain Eukaryota; kingdom Viridiplantae; phylum Streptophyta; class Magnoliopsida; order Poales; family Poaceae; genus Avena; species Avena insularis. The sequence continues at coordinate 566,236,391 of CM042694.1, forward strand.
GTTGTGTGCCGCTGGTGGAGATGCTATAACACCTCATGTTTGAGCTAGCTAGCTAAGGCAGCTTTCTTATTTTGGCTATATGGATATATGTCACTGGCATGTGTACCAATGTGCTTCGTCATGCTCCTGGGACGACGACGGTGAGAGACGAGTGCGACGAGTACTGATCTGGGGCTGTCCATATCGATCACTGTGAATGTTCATGAGGGCGGTGTCCTTGTGCAAGTGGTAAGGGTTGGGCTGAAGCAGCCATAATCACTTTTGTAATTACATCTATCTTATCTAATAATTATGTCTAATTAACCCGGTAAGTATGTGTAATTAATCAGGTATGTGGTACTGAGATAATCTTGTGATTACATTTATACAAACATGGTTGTTCCTAAGTAGGTAATTGTGACTAATTATTCTGCTAACAAATAATTGAAATAACTTATTTATCGCTTCATAAACAACATGATAATTGTTATATACATAGCATGATAATTATGACAAACTAATCCTGTTATTGCCAGTTGATAATCTGGTAATTGCTTTTTATAGTACATAGATAAACCAGTATATGTGACAATTTAATATGGCGATTGTTGTATACATAATATGATAATTGTGATTAGCTAATCTTGCCATCATAATCTAGTGATTGCTTTGCAACTATGACAATTCATCCTGTTAATTTGTCATCTGAGTAAATAATAATGCTAGATTGTTTCGGCTCAAACTGCTATCCAAACAGGTTCGAATCTTGGTGGCCACATATTTTTCGAAACTTTTTTCAAAGGCCATTATTAATGTAAAAACATTGTCCAAACATAATAAGAACTATAAAATATAGTGTAACTTTTTTCAAAGGTCATTATTAATGTAAAAACATTTTCCAAACATAGTAAAAACTATAAAATATATTATAAGTATTGAAAATATTCAAATATTGTTCAAATATAGAGGAGTGAGTGTGGTGGTAGATGGCTCCATGTGCCAAAAAGTGAAAAAGATGGTACCAAAATACTCGAGACGCATCATGCGCCTTGTATATTTTAAGAATACAAAGCGTTTCCAGTAAGGGCGCACCTCTAGTATCTCGCGTCTGCCACCCTCGGATCCACCTCAGTTACTCGAGGCGCATCTGCGAGTGATGCGTCTCCAATATCCAAAAATAAACAAGGCACATATGAGCATATGCGCCTCCAGTATTAGGGCACCTACCATCACCAGGCCCACCCATCTTATTCGAGGCGCACCCGGTCCATATGCGCCTCAAGTAGTTGAACTACTCGAGGCGCATATGGAGCAGGGGCGCCTCGAATAAGGGGGGCAACCAGATCTGGTCCGTACATGAAATATAGGAGACACACCACTCACAGATGTGCCTCAAGTATTCAACTATAGAAGGCGCATCCTTGAGCCGTGCGCCATGTATATTTAGTGGAGGCGCATATGGGTGTGATGCGTCTCATATAAGCCTATCTCCTATAGGGTTTTCCCTAGTAGTGGTGGGCGGGTACGGGAACAACGCAGCAGCACAAGGCTGTCAACTAGGCCTAGCACGGACTGACTCGGCTGATCCTACGTGTCTTGCATTGCTGGCAGTCCTAGCCTGGTCCCTGATTGCCGGGGGCGGCAAGGGGTGATGACCCACAAGTATAGGGGGTGTATCGCAGTATTTTCGAGGAAAGTGAAACCCAATTTATTGATTCGACACAAGGGGAGCCAAAGAATATTTATAAGCCTTAACAACTGAGTTGACAATTCAGCTGCACCTGGAAACAATCTTGCTCACAGCAGTTTATCAGTAGCAACAGTTTTGTAGTAGGAAAAGTAAAGTAACAGCAGTAGTAAAGCTAGACAGTAGTAACAAAAGCAGTAAACAGTGGGATTCGAGTGCGGTAGGCATAGGGATGGATGGACGGGCGTTGCATGGACAAGACAATTCACATAGCAATCAAAACATAGGGAAATTGTAGATAAATAAGATAAAGCATCCAAGTACTAGACAATCCTAGGCATGTGTTCCATATATAGTCATACGTGCTCGCAATGAGAACTTGCATAACATCTTTTGTCCTGCCAGCCCGTTTGCAGCGGGGCCTCAAGGGAACTACTAGCAATTAAGGTGCTCCTTTTAATAGAGCACCGGAGCAAAGCATTAACACTCCGTGGACACATGTGATCCTCACATCAAAGCCATTCCCTTCCGGTTATCCTGATTTCTGTCACTTTGAGGCCATAGGTTCCGGACAACTACGTGTGTATACAACTTGTAGATAATACCAAGAACAATACTATCATAATGAATCAATAATATGTTCACATCTGAAATCATGGCACTCGGGCCCTAGTGACAAGCATTAAGCACAACAAGTCGCAACAAAGTCATAAAGCACTAATAAAAGATACTAGGCACCATGCCCTAACAATCCGATGCCATTACATGAACGATCTCATCCAATCCCTACCATCCCCGTAGCCTACAGCAGGGGATTACTCACTCATAGATGCGGGAAACATGGATGGTCGATGGAGAAGCGATGGTGATGATGATGGCGATGATCTCCTCCAACTGCCCATCCCGGCAGGGTGCCAGAACGGAGTTTCTAGTGCTGTTTCGTGGAATCTGGTGGTGGCGGCGGAGTGGAACTCCTTCTGGAAAAAAGTCGACCCCCCCGAAGTTTTTAGCTCAGAAGGCTCCTTATAGGCGAAGAGAGAGGCCGAGGGGGTGCCTGGGGGGCCCACACCACCCCCTGGTGCGGCTTGGCCTGGCCCGCGCCACCAGGTGGTGTGGCCGCCCCTTGCTCTTCTCCGTCTCGTATTCTGGCTCCTGGAGTCTTCGGGTGAAATAGGATTTTTGGCATATTTTCCGGGATTTTTCCTGATAGTTGGTTTTCTGCACAAAAAGTAGACACCAAGGCAATTCTACTGAAAACAGCGTCACTCTGCATTAGTTGCATCCAAATCACACAAGTATAGAGGAGAAACAATAGCAAAAGTGTTCGGGAAAGTAGATACGTTTTGGACGTATCAACTCCCCCCAATCTTAGCTTATTGCTTGTCCTCAAGCAATTCAATTGAAAACTGAGTGCGATAAAAGAACTTTCACGAACACATTTGCTTCATATGATGTAAATATTCTCAGCAATGTGATCAATCTACTTAGACAATTCATAATAAAGAGTATGCAACTGAGTCTACTTAATAGTCATTGCAAGCTATGAAGAGATTCCAACTCAAGAATAATAAGTAGCATGAAGCACAAGCATAAGCAACATTACAATGCTCATAAAAAGGTATGATAGAGTGGTATCTCGCTTGCCTTTGATTATGAATGCCAAGGCACCTTTGAAGTTCAAGTGATGACTAGAAGTAAAGATATCAAGAATACAAGCATCAAAGTCATAACACAAATAATCAAGTAATGGAACAAACATAAAGAATGACAACTATGCTCTCAACAAGGTGCTCAAAGAATATGTGGAGACTCAACAAGTAGAAGAAAAAGGTTTTGAATAATTTTGAAAGGCTTCCAAATGATGAAAGTATGGTACTCATTAGCTTTGAGCTCTCATTGCCCCTATCATAAGCATCTTTAACGTGGTTAAGGTGAAAGTGACACAACTAAGAGGATATGCTTGACAAGTTATAAATCGAAGTCTCATGCCCCTTACTTACGAAGACCGATCCTCATGCTACTCAACTTCAGTCATAAGTAAGCTCTTGTCATTGTAAGTATATACGTATCATAGAGAACCGCCAACGTGGTACCCCTTGCACATGACACGGGAGCTATCCCATAATCAAAATACAAGGCAAGTAGACAATGAGCATCTCGGCGATCTTTTTATTTACTATGTGCATAGAATTTTATTGAGGATGCTTCATAGAATGCTCATTATGGTTATGCTGTAAGTTTCCACCATGATTAGGCATGGCTTAGGCTAGCGGCCTAGGCATTTCTCTAACATACATACAAACTCCATGATCTTACAAGTTCCACTTTTATTTCACACCTCCGGGATCCATAAGCAAAAGAACATGATATGAACTAGGTACAAAATACCTATGAAGTGTTGAAAGCGGTCCCCATAATACATGGTTCTTCTAACTTCAACTCATAAAGCACAAGCATATGCACAACAAAGAAGGACGCAATGGTTCAGGTTTATTAAGTGCAAGAAAATAAAGTGTGCCATCAAGTTCGTGAGAGCTTTACTAACTAACTTTCTCATAACAAGCAAACATTTTATTTGGAAGAAAACAAGGCATATTGAATATGCACGGAGGTAGCAAATGTTGCTAATGGGTAGGTATGGTGGACACTTTGGAAATATTTGGTTTAGGGATTTGAAAACATGAGTAAAACACTCAGTGGAAGTGAAGGCTAGCAATAGTAAGGGAGCGACAAACGAGAGAGCAATAGCTGTCATTATCATGGTTGCAACAAAACAGGACTACTCATGGCATGAAAGTGATTCAAGATCCTCAAGGCAAAATAATTCATCGAGGCTTAACTGATTATTACAGTCATGTGCATGCGTGAGCATGTGCCAAGTCAATCAAATGAAACATTCAGAGGAGGATACCACAGTGTCATAGCAATTTATGAATAGAGCAATGCAAGCAAACATTCATAAGACATGCTACAAACTATTAGCGAGCTGGAGCTAATCATAAGAAAGCAAGAACTACTAAGCATCCAAAGATAACATACACCCTACTTGAATGGACTAAGCAAGCTCACAATGATGAGTATATGTACAAAATAAAAACAAATAGAGTTCGTTACCAGCCTCTTGCCACACCTCAAGTTGTCATTGATCCTCATTATTGCTCTTCACTTGTGTGGCTTGAATAATAATATGAAACCAATATCCACTGAGGACTGCCAAACCCTGTAGCAAACTCGCAAAAACCAAAGAAGAACGACAAATATTTTTGGTGTTTTCAATTTTTTAACAAGAACCAAAAGAGAAAAACAAGCAAAGCAAAAACTTTTTGGGTTTTTTGAATAGTTCAAACAAAGCAAAAAGGGAAAAGCAAACCAAGACAAAAAGAAGAAGCAAACCAAAGAGAAACAACAGAAATATTTTTGGTTTTTTTTTGTGTTTTTAGAAAGCAAAAGCAAAGAAGAACGAAAACTAAAAAGAGAACAAAAACATGAATATACAAAGTACCGACGCAACATGATATGGAGATGAGTGCGGTGTTGGCGTACCTCCCCCCAAGCTTAGGCTTTTGTCCTAAGTGGGTATCAATCCCAAGCTGGCCAGGATGAAGTGTCACCCTAGTATGACGAAGAGGTCCCCTCATCCTGGTGCGAGCTCGAGTATGTCCCTCCGTAATGTGCGGAGTAATCATAGGAGGGCACATCCTCCTGGTGCTGCTCATGGAAACCCAGCAAGCGAAGCTGCTCGTCCACCTCCTCCTTGGAGCGCGACCATGGTCTCCTGTGAACACTAAACAAAGCAGGCTGTGGCAAAAGGATCTCCCTTTCATCCCCGACAGTGAAAAGCATCCTATATACTAGATTGTTCAAAATCAGAGGTAGCAGTGACAAAGTGATGAGTTTTCATGGCAACAAGGTCAAGCCTCTGTGGTGCCAGCATAGCATCATCGGGATCCACTTAAATACCTAATGCATTGACTATGCATGATGCAATGATGCCCCCATAGATAGGCCCCCTAGCAGCTAGGCAGCGAGCAATAAGCGAGCCAAGATTGTACCGAGTATCATTGTTAAGTGCAGCAGCAAGGAATGCTAAATGATAGTTGGAGATATTACTAGTGTTCTCCCTAACCTATACACTAGTGGCAAGATAATATGCAAAGTATCCAAGAGCAGGGAGTTGGATATTTCTTATCTTTCCGTGCTGCGCTACGCAGTCATCATCATTGGTCACCCCTCGGTAAAGCTCCAACAAAACAGCGGGTCGCCCTTGAATTTTCTTCACGGTCCCTATCATACGCACACCTACAATACTGCAAAATCTCTCCAAAGGCATGGTGAAGGGCAGATCATATATTTTAAAAGAGACAGTAGATTGATAGGGTGTGTTAGTAAACGTGAAGCTCTCAACAAAAGTTTTGGTGAGCATAGCGTATTGTGCACTCTCATCTTGCATATATGAGGTCAAACCAACCCTCTCAATCAGTAGCAAGAAATCATCAAGAATACCTGCAGCTTGCAAGAAAGTAAAACAAGGAAAAGAGGATGGGTGAGCATCCCCATCATCCCTTTCACTGCCAATACAGGTTGCAATGAGGTCTTCATTGTATGATGGCCTAGCTTGAGAGGCTGTTCTTGAGGGCCTCGACCTCCTAGGTGCATCACTCTCAAATATCTCTCCAAAAGTATGGTTGTTCATGCTTGGTATTCTGAAATTTAAACACCTATTAAACAAGTGATTGCAAAGTAAATATAATGAAGGATTCTACTCATAGGGACTTGCAAGAGGCCTAAACATGCATCAAAACTATATCTCTAAGCATCAAACAAGCTTACAAGCTCTCATAACCAGTCACCTACATCAGCAAAATACTCAACATATAATCCACTAAACACAAATCTACTTGGACAAGGGGAGGAGTCACATACCTGGGAACAAATGCTCCAAATTTCAGCAAGAAAGATGGGCTGAGCAAGGAGATCGAAAAAAATCGAGAGCAAGCATAGCAAGAACGCGATTTTGAGCTATGAACTGGAGCTTACTCGGGAGAGAGAAGAAAGTGGCAGGTGAGAGAGTTAGTGGGGGGCCAGGGGTGGCCCACACCAGGGCATAGCGCCACCCAAGGCTGGCCGCGCCACCATGTGGTGTGCCTGCCTGGTGGGCCCCCCTGGTACCTACCAGGTACTCCTCTGCCCCTTTTTTCACGTAAAAATTTAATATGAATTTTCTGGAATTTTTCGAGACACTTTATTTTTGGGCATTTTTCAGAAATAGAAGAATGATTTTTCTGACAGACAGATTTTTTTTCTTCTGGAAACATGATGCAAGGACAAAACAAGGCTAGAACTACAGAAGCTCTAACATGCAAGCAACTAACAACACAAAGAAAACTAAACGAAAGCAAAAACTAAAATGCAAAGGATAGAAATAAACGGAGATAATCATAATGAAAACATTGTTTTGTTCAATGGAATCCTTTTGTTAGCAAGGTTGATCAAGTCTTGCTACCAAAACAATTGAATATGAGACAAAACTTTGTACTCCACTAATTATTATGTTACCTTAACCTTGATAGCAATGGTCCTAATCATAATAGTTTCAAAATTTTCTCTTGGTATGGGACAATATATTTCTCCAACTTGAATGCCTTCAACATGTTCAATTGAATTAAAACCATAAGTCCTTTCAATCTTCTTGGGGAAATAGATAGTATGTTCCTTGTCATTAACATTGAAGGTCACCTTTCCTTGATTACAATTAATAACAGCTCCTGCAGTATTAAGAAAAGGTCTCCCAAGAATAATAAACATATTATCATCTTCAGGCATTTCAAGCACAACAAAATCAGTTAATATCAAGCAATTGTGAGCCACCTGAACAGGTACATCCTCACATATACCCACAGGAATAGTAGTAGATTTATCAGCCATTTGCAAAGATATATCAGTTGGTATCAATTTTTCAAGTTGAAGCCTCTTATAGAGGGAGAAAGGCATAACACTAACTCCAGCTCCCAAATCACACAAAGCAGTTCTAACATAACTGTTCTTAATAGAGCAAGGGATAGTTGGAATCCCTGGGTCTCCAAGTTTCTTTGGAACCTTATCATTGAAGGAATAATTAGCAAGAAAAGTAGAAATTTCTTCATTAGGGATCTTCCTTTTATTCGAGACAATGTCCTTCATATATTTTGAGTAAGGAGGCAATTTAATAGCATCAGTCAAAGGAATTTGCAAGAATAAAGGCTTCATCCACTCACAAAACTTATTATAGTGTTCATCTTCCTTTGACTTGTGTTTCTTATCAGGGAAAGGCATAGGTTTTTGGACCCAAGGTTCTCTTTCACTACCATGTTTCTTAGCAATAAAATCTTCTTTGGTGTATTTAGTATTCTTAGTGTGGTTTTTAGGTTCTTCTTCAACTTTTTCTTCATTAGGAACAACATTTTCTTCATTACCACTTCCAGTTTCAGCATCAGAGATAGATATACTATTAGGATCTATAGCAGGTTCAGAGGGTTCTACAACAATTTTATGTTTATTTTTCCTTTTCTTACGAGTAGAACCACCATTTTCAGCTTGTTGAGAATCCTGCTCAATTCTTTTGGGATGCCCCTCAGGATATAGAGGATCCTGGGTAGCAGCTCCACTTCTAGTTCTAATTTCATAAGCATGTTTTTCTTTAGCAGCGTTTACTAGCAAGTCGTTTTGCACTTTAACGAGTTGATATATTTGAGTTTGAACCATTTGAAAGTGTTTAACAATCATTTTAACATCATTAGAGGTTCTTTCCACAATATCTTTCAACTCAACAATAGCTCAGTGTTTTCCATTAGATGATTTTGCACCCTTTTATTAAAATTTTCTTGCTTAACAATAAAGATATCAAATTCTTCTAAGCATTGATCAGGAGGTTTAGAGTAAGGGATATCACCTTCATCAAAGTGTTGGAGAGAGTGTACCTCAATAGTGGGTGAGTAGGGAATAGGCTTACATAATTCTTCTATAGGAGGTAAATTCTTGACATCTACAGCTTTAATTCCCTTCTCCTTAAGACATTTCTTAGCTTCCTTCATCACTTCATCATTTAATTCAATAACTCCCCTTTTCTTTGATGTTGGAATAGGCACCGGAATAGATGGTTCAGGTACAATTACTTCAGGTATAGCTTGTTTAGGAGGAGTCCAATCTTCATAATTCTTGCTTATTTTAGCCATTAATTCCACAGCTTCCTTAGGAGTCCTATTCCTGAAAACACAATCAGCACAACTATCTAGGTATGTCCTAGATTCCTCGGTTAGTCCATTATAAAATATATCAAGAATCTCATTCTTAGGTAATGGACTTCCAGCCTGTGCATGAATCAAAGCACAAAACCTTGCCCAAGATTCAGGCAATACCTCTTTTCTCCCTGCTTAAAATCAAAAGTTCTGCAAAATAGCATGTCTAGCACTGGAGGAAAATATTTCTGCAGGCAAGTACTAATCAAGCACTCGTGGCTATCAATAGATCCATGAGGTAAATTACTAAACCAAGTTTTAGCTTCACTTTCAAAGGAAATGGTAAAAATCTTAGCAACAAAGTAAGTACGCATCTTAATATCATCAGAAAACAAGCCACTCATGGTAGAAAGTTCATTCATATGTGCTACCGCACTTTCATTCTTAGTCCCACAAAAAGGTTCTTTCTCGATAATAGCTATGTAAGATAGATCGAGAGAGAAATCATAATCTTCATCTATAATGTTTATGGGAGAAGCAGCAAACTTAGCATCAGGAGACAATTTGGGTCTAATAGTACGCATCTCAAGGAGACTCTTAGCAGCGCTCCTATCATGTGTGTTCTTACATTCTTTCATAAATTCATCAGTCATCTCAACATAACCATCTTCAATATCATAACTTTCACTACGCTCAGGTGAACTAACAGGTGTGGTAGTGTCTTCATTAGGAGTTTCGGTATTTCCAGCTATAGTTCTAGCAATCGTAGCATCTAGGAAAGGACCTAATGAACCACTCTTATCAAGCACAGTAGAAGCAGCATCATAAGCATCAGAAGTTTTAGATTCAGCAGTAGTAGCAGTGTGTGTAGCATGTGTATGTGGTGGTGTAAGGAACTTACTCATAACAGACGGTGAATCAAGAGCAGCAGAGGTGTTTAGAACCGTACCTCTTCTTGTAGTGGATGATAAAATAGGAAATTTGCCATCACGAGACTTACCCATGATGGATGGATAGCACCGAACAATAGAGAATCCAAGTGAACTTGATAAATAAAGCTATTCTCCCCGGCAACGGTGCTAGAAAATAGTCTTGATGACCCACAATTATAGGGGGTGTATCGTAGTATTTTCGAGGGAAGTGAAACCCAATTTATTGATTCGACACAAGGGGAGCCAAAGAATATTTATAAGCCTTAACAACTGAGTTGTCAATTCAGCTGCACCTGGAAACAATCTTGCTCACAGCAGTTTATTAGTAGCAACAGTTTTGTAGTAGGAAAAGTAAAGTAACAGTAGTAGTAAAGCAAAGACAGTAGTAACAAAAGCAGTAAACAGTGGGATTCGAGTGCGGTAGGCATAGGGATGGATGGACGGGCGTTGTATGGACAAGACAATTCACATAGCAATCAGAACATAGGGCAATTGCAGATAAATAAGATAAATCATCCAAGTACTAGACAATCCTAGGCATGTGTTCCATATATAGTCATACGTGCTCGCAATGAGAACTTGCACAACATCTTTTGTCCTGCCAGCCCGTCCTTTTAATAGAGCACCGGAGCAAAGCATTAACACTCCATGAACACATGTGATCCTCACATCAAAGCCATTCCCTTCCGGTTATCCCGATTTCTATCACTTCGGGGCCATAGGTTCCGAAAAACAACGTGTGTATACAACTTGCAGATAAGACCAAGAACAATACTATCATAATGAATCAATAATATGTTCACATCTGAAATCATGGCACTCGGGCCCTAGTGACAAGCATTAAGCACAACAAGTCACAACAAAGTCATAAAGCACTAATAAAAGATACTAGGCACCATGCCATAACAATCCGATGCCATTACATGAACGATCTCATCCAACCCCTACCAACCTCATAGCCTACAGCGGGGGATTACTCACTCATAGATGGGGGAAACATGGATGGTCGATGGAGAAGCGATGGTGATGATGATGGCGATGATCTCCTCCAATTCCCCGTCCCGGCAGTGTGCCAGAACGGAGTTTCTGGTGCTGTTTCGTGGAATCTGGTGGTGGCGGCGGAGCGGAACTCCTTCTGGAAAAACATCAACCCCCCGAAGTTTTCAGGTCAGAAGGCTCCTTATAGGCAAAGAGAGAGGCCGAGGGGGTGCCTGGGGGGCCCACACCACCCCCTGGCGCGGCCTGGCCTGGCCCGTGCCACCAGGTGGTGTGGCCACCCCCCGGCTCTTCTCCGTCTCGTATTCTGGCTCCTGGAGTCTTTGGGTGAAATAGAATTTTTGGCATATTTTCCGGGATTTTTCCTGATAGTTGGTTTTCTGCACAAAAAGTAGACACCAAGGCAATTCTACTGAAAACAGCGTCAGTCCGCATTAGTTGCATCCAAATCACACAAGTATAGAGGACAAAACAATAGCAAAAGTGTTCGGGAAAGTAGATACGTTTTGGACGTATCAAGGGGCTACCGAACAATTCAGTGGGCGGCTCAAATTGCCGGCACCGGCTAGGGGCCTCCGTTTGGGTGCCGTTGTGGAGATGCTATAACACCTCATGTTTTAGCTAGCTAGCTAAGGCAGCTTTCTTATCTTGGGTATATGGATATATGTCACCGGCATGTGTACCAATGTGCTTCGTCATGCTCCTGGGACGACGACGGTGAGAGACGACTGCGACGAGTACTGATCTGGGGCTGTCCATATCGATCACTATGAATTTTCATGAGGGCGGTGTCCTTGTGCAAGTGGTAAGGGTTGGGCTGAAGCAGCCATAATCACTTTTGTAATTACATCTATGTTATCTAATAATTATGTCTAATTAACCCGGTAAGTATGTGTAATTAATCAGGTATGTGGTACTGAGATAATCTTGTGATTACATTTATACAAACATGGTTGTTCCTACGTAGCTAATTGTGACTAATTATTCTGCTAACAAATAATTGAAATAATTTATTTATCGCTTCATAAACAACATGATAATTGTTATATACATAGCATGATAATTATGACAAACTAATCCTGTTATTGCCAGTTGATAATTTGGTAATTGCTTTTTATAGTACATAGATAAACCAGTATATGTGTCAATTTAATATGGCGATTGTTGTATACATAATATGATAATTGTGATTAGCTAATCTTGCCATCATAATCTAGTGATTGCTTTGCAACTATGAAAATTCATCCTGTTAATTTGTTATCAGAGTAAATAATAATGCTAGATTGTTTCGGCTCAAACTGCTATCCACGTCGTCTCGATTCTTTTCGACCATGGGATGAAAGCTGAGGAGGACACGCGGCGACGTGGCAACGGAGCCCTGCTATCCCATGAGATAGGCAATTCACATGTATTGCAACAACACTTCCTCTCACGTGTGACTTTGGAAGGCCAATACATGCATTTAAATTATAGAGGTATGGCTATTATATACACTTCAACATCCCCTCTCACATGTGACTCGCGGAGGACAACGTGTGCATAAAGTCTCAGAGATATGCATCGATAGGCCTATGCATGGACTCAGGGGTCGCGGACAATTCGAATAAATTGCGAAAACCAAGACTCAAACTCGAGACTTCAGACCCTGATACCATATTAAGATTGATGCACTAGCCGATGCAACCAAAAGTTGGAAATTATGTAAATGATTAGGCAATTCACATACAGTGGGCAATAGCATTTTTTATTAAATTTCAAATGCAGCAACTGTATAATTGCGAAAGCCAGGACAGAAATCAAGACTTTAGGATCTAATACCATCTCAAGATTCATGCACTAGCCAACACAATAAAAAGTTCGAACTATTAAAAACAGCTAGTGCAATCCACCTATACACTTCAATATTAGTAACCTGCATTGTTTAAAAAAAGGGGAAACTCCCCGGCCTCTACATCACCCAATGCACATGACCTCTTATTTAATTATTAAAATTCAATAGTTTACACTCATGGATCACAAAGAGTTAATACATGTATTGATCAATTGAAAACATAAAATGGAGACATGAGAAGCCTATGAATCAACATGTAACTCTAAAAACAGGCTGCTAGCCAAAGTAGTTGAATAAATCCTTCAAACGGCTGCACCCATACATTGTGGCATGGCGCTGCTCCTCCGGTTGTAGGAACAACCATGTAAGGATCCAATACGTAGTCAACGGTATGGGCTTGTTCGTCTGCGGTACCAAAGTTGGCAGGCCAGCGCATGGTGGTATCTAAGTTGTCTGAAATCACCGTGTTTCAAAAAGTTGGGCCGCCAACTACCGAGAGAGGCCATTTCGATGCAAACTCGTCTCACCCCTACCAAATCCAAACATGCCATGAAACTGCCCCGTGAAGTAGACGGTCGGGACCCTCATGTCAGTAATATTTCCGTGACGCGATTGCCAACACGACAACCACGTAGGCGAAACGAGATACTAAAGGAGCATCGTGCGTTGACCAAATTCACAAATCCACCCCCTCCCTCCTTTCGCATGAACCCTAGCATCGGCGGCGTCGAAATCCCCTCTCCAACTAGAAAGATCTCGTCGGGCATTTGACTTCTGGCGCCAAGTTACCGCGCCTACTCGTTGCTACCGAGCTCTAATGCCGAATGTCGTGCCAGCCGTTGCGACGATCTAGCCCGCCTCTAGCGCCGACGAGCTGAGCAGCGCGGAGGATGGTAGATCCATTTGCCGAGGAAGAAGTACTTCTGGCTAATTTCGGGTGAGCTACTCTTCTCTTTACTATTCGCACTACCTATAACTGCTAGCTGGCTATTGGCATTACAGAGATATATCGAACATAGAATTGTTTGCTAGCACGATGCTGACAAACAATTCTTATCTTTTGTCTCCAATTTTCTGTCAACTAGGATCTCCACTGAACCCAGCTACACGGTACTGGTGAGCATCTGCGGCCACCTCATTAAATTAGCACATGGGAAGAGCACGTGGAAAGAGGCTCAGAGTCTGAAGATGGAAGTGGCGCCTGTGTAGTTATGCACTATCCCTGGTTTGGTTGCTGTTGTACGTGAACTTGCTGGAATAAGGCCAGAGCAGACTGCACGGTTCAGCCTCGTTGATGACCGAGGCTTCAAGGTTCCTGTAGCGCGTGACAATCAGCTAATTGGGTTGATGAAACAGCATGTTAGGCTTCGCGTGGTTACGCTGGTGTGTAACATAGTGGATGAGGAAGCTCCTGCTACTGGGAGTCGCCCAGCTATTATTAGACAGGAAGGTCTAACTCGAACCCCTGCTGTTGTTGAGCAAAATGTGGTTACTCATCCGCGACATGCTTCTATCAGGCAACCTCCTCATAGGAGTCCCCGTATTGCCGTTGTGGAAAACTCTGCTCTGGAATCTGCTGGTACTGGTCGTCCCCGTCCCCGTGCCCGTGTTGCTGCGGCAGCTGCTCACCCAATCCATGCCCCTGTTGAGCAAACTAAGGCGTCCGGAGGCTGCCCCGCTATTGTTGCCAAGACCGTCACCTTGTGTGCTGCTCCTCCTCAAAACCATCCTCAAGTTGTGCGAACCTGTGCTCTGGAATCTGCTGGTACTGGTCGTCCTCGTGTTGTTGTTGATCTGGACGTTGTTGACCCAATCCCTGCTGCTGTTGAGCAAACTAAGGCTTCCGGTGGCTTCCCACTGTTGTTGTAAAAACTGAACCATTCTCTCCTCCTCGAACCCGTGCTCGGGTTCAGCGAGCTGCTGGTCTGAAGCCAGCTCATGGTCTGGACTCTACTCGCACTCGAAACACTTCTATTGTGGGAACTGCTCCTGATCGTCGAGGTGGCATGGCAGTAGCTGATCCTATTGTGGCTGCCGTTAGAAGGGGCCCTCGCCTTGCTCCTGGTCATGGTACTTCCACCGAGGTTGATCCAGTTAACGATGACGCTGGTGATGGCGGCGGTGGCATTGGGGCTGGGTCTAATGGTGCCGCTCCATCTCTCGAACCTCTCGGAGGTTTCTATCCCGAATAACCTGATGATGGCAAAGTAATCGTTCGTATCGGTGTCGCGGATTATACTGCAAAATTAGATGATGGCACAGAAAAATTCTATGATGAGTTTGATGTAATCCTTGGCAGATACGACCCTGAAGTGGTAGAGTTATCTGACCTGATGGCATCGTTACGTGTGAAGGTGCTGTGGGGGTCCTCCCAGGAAGCATGTTTGTTATATTATGGTTACAGGAGCAAAAAGGCTATCGAAGTGAAAGATACCAAGGATTTAGTCGTACCGTTTACAAGGAAACATTATAGAGGTGAAGTTTACTTCCACTTGGTAGTGCTCACAGTTGGAGAGGAATTGGAACTCGACAATAGAGATGGACTTTTAGAAGGCATGCATGACCTGATCCATGGCATCACTGGGGCTGGTGCGACTGAGGGTGGCTTCGAACAGAGGAGAGTCTTACAGAGGAGCGTCATAAAGAGGAGCAGGAAGAGCATCCCCAGAAAGGGCACCCCGAAGAAGAACGTCACCAAGGAGACCACGCCAGAGAAGAGGACGCCCAAGAGTCGCACGACAAAAGGCACCATGCCACAGAGTACACCCCTGAGATCCAGTCAAAATGCCACACCGAACGGTAGCACCAAAAACACTAAGAGGGCTAGCACGGTGGTGAACACTCCTAGGAGTGGTAGCAAAGAGGCGAAGATGGCCAGCACGGAGGCTACCACACCCAGTGGGAGCAGAAAAAACACTAATTTGGAGCGGAACACACCACTGTCAGGGAATTATGCAAGCACGAAGGAGAACACGCCCAATAGTAGCAGCAAAAGGGCTAATTTGGAGCGGAACACGCCACTTAGGTCAGGCCATAATGCCAGCACGAAGGAGAAGACGCCCAATAGTAGCAGCAAAAGGACTAATTTGGAGCGGAACACGCCGCTGGGGTCAGGCAATAATGCCAGCACGAAGGAGAACACGCCCAATAGTAGCACCAAAAGGGCTAATTCGAAGAAGAACACACCGTAGAGGTCGGGCAATAATGCCAGCACCCTGGAGCCAACACCCGTGAGGGGAGGCAGTAAGGAGATCACACCCAAGAGCGGCAGCAAAAGGCCTAGTTCGATGGGGAATGGAACGTGGATGTCAAGCCCTACTGATACCATCAGGAAAGATTACATCAGGAAGGAGGATGTACACAAGAAGAGCAAGAGGGTTCTGTACACTCAAGATGAAATTGATTCTGACTGCTGTTTGTCCACTGAAGTACCTGGGATGTGTGCAAACGTAAGACCACCCCATGTGGTTGCAGCACAACCAACCAAGTGTCTTGGAGAAAACAAAGTTACCGGTGAGGTGGACTGGGGCAATGTTCATGTCCATCTAGGTGGAGATGATGGTGCAGCCCCACCCATGGGAGTCAATATGATGTGTGCAGTACTAGGCATTAGAGACGATGGCGAAGATTCTGAATCAGATGAAGAAGCATGCACTATAGAGGATCAAGAATCTGGTGATGATGAAATAGACGAGGAACTTAACGATGAGGCTGGTATTCCAGTCGATGATTTGGGTGTTGAAGTAGAAGAAATGAAACATGACCACGAGTATCCTATAATTTCGGTTGGCATCGAGTTCAGGAGCATGCATGAGTTCAGGATGTCGTTCCAGCATTTTTGTATCAAGGGGGAGTTCGACGTTTATCGACTAAAGAACTCTGCCGAGAGGTATGAGGCCGTTTGCAAGTTAATGTGGATGAATGGACGGGCCGAGGTACATTGTCCATGGAGGATCACAGCAAGATCCTTACCTGTGTCGACTGCAATTAGGGTATTGGGGCAATGAATGTAGCAAACCATTAGAACTCTCTCTCTCTCTTTTCACTCTATAACTACAATTGATGTGCGATATCTTTCTGGCAACTAGTCGACTCCGCTTATCTTTTAAATGAATCTGTTTGTGTGAATGAATGGGCCCTGCACATATGTGTCCGACAGGAAGAAAACTGAAATCCTCAATGGCTGATACGGAGTGGGTGGCTATGCAATCTATGTCCATACTAAAGGATAACCCTAAGGAGACCGCGAAGAATATTCAGACTAGCCTCGGTTCTAAATGCAACATTGTCCTTTCGTATTACACAGTTTGCACGGGGATTGGACGGGGATTGGACCAATAGCTTCAGGATGCTGTACAACTTCAGGCGGAGGTACAAGCTAGGTGTCCGGGGAGTGTTGTGGAGATTGACCGAATCAGAAGGTGGTAAAATATATTTCAAAAGATTTTTCATGGCGCTTAAACCTTGCATCGATGGATTCAAGGGCGGTTGTAGGCCGTATCTGAGTGTAGACACTGTCCTAATCGCAAATGGAAAGGTCACGCCATCATACAACACTTGATGGTCACAATTGGATGTTCCCAGTGGCATTCGGGCTGTTTGAAATAGAAACGGAGGAAAACTGGGTCTGGTTTATGAGGCAGCTCAAGAGATCAATAGGCCACATGGATCCATTGGCTATATCCACGGATGCATGCAAAGGGCTGACGAATGCAGTGAAGGAGGTGTTCCCGCGAGCTGAAGGTAGAGAATGCCATGCCCATATGATGCTCAACTTGTACTCACACTATGCAGGCAGCGTATTTCGTTACATGTTTCCTGCTGCTAGAGTTTACAAACCTAGTAGCAGCGATTATTTCATGAGCAAGATTTTTGCCAAAGCCCCTAAACTTCCAGAGTACTTAGCCATCCATCATTCGTAGATATGGAAGAGGAGTCAATTCAACCCTGACATCAAAGTTGATTACATAAACAACAACCTTGCAGAATGCCTAAATAACTGGGTGAAGGACATAAAAGTGCGTCCTGTTCATATCTTGATGGACAGCATATGTGGTATGATCATGAAGCTGTTAAATATAAGGAGAGAGATTGGTAGGAGACTTAGAGGACATATGCTACCGCCAGTTGTACAGCAACTGCACAAGAGAAGCCGAGGACTTGCTCATCTTAAGGTTCTCCCGTCAACCAACAGAAGCTGTGAGGTGGTCGATATGTCCAAGAGTGGCAAAAGGGATGTTGTGAACATCCAGCTGCGAGAATGCACCTGCTTAGAGTGGCAGCATACCGGGAAACCTTGCGACCACACCTTGGCCTTCTTGGTGAAGAAAGGAACTCTACCACATTTGGATCAGTATTTGTCAGACTACTACTCTATGGAAAAGTTCAGAGCTGCGTACGCTGGATCCGTCGAGCCATGTACAGACCCATCTCAGTGGCCTCAAGTCCAACTGTCTTTCGAGCTTTGCCAGCCAGTTACAAAAAGGGGCAGAGGAAGACCCCAGGTGAATAGGTTTAAGAATTTTCTCGAGAAGAAGGGTTCGGCTTTCTATGCTACAAAGAAGGGTAAAAATAGATGCATGACCTGCCATGTTATAGGCCATAGAGCAGCTGGATGTCCCCTTAATGCTCCCAAACCTAGGTATGAGATGGTACATTCACACAAAAAAATTGTTTATAGTTTGTAGATATAAGGTAGTAATCCATGTACTATTTTTTTTACAGGAAGCGCAAGGTAAGAAACAAGATAGCCAACTCAGTGATTTTGCTGCGGCAAGAAAACCAAAACGAGTGGAGTGATGATGTCGAACAAGATTCTGGTGCTGATTGGCCTGACTTCCCTCGGCCCGAAGATGCGGGGTACATGAAGGTAAGAAAATTGGCACCTAGGAAGAGGAAGAAGGCAGGAGATGAAGAAGCCAGTGTACGTGAAGGAAAGAGGAAGAAAGTTGGCACCCAAGAAGAGAAAGAGGGCTAGCAGTGTAGCAGCCTAATGATGTATTGAACTTGAACCTATATATGTAGTTCGGTTAAACTCTAGAGTTGTGTGCGTGGAACTTGTCGAGCGAAACAATCTGCCTCTCGTACTAGCAGTAAAATGTATCGCGACTTTAGGATTTGATACGGCCGAGGCCACTAGTTGAATCCAAAACTGTGACTGTGCCACTACTATCTGAACAATCGCGATAGCTGAGCGGTTAAATCCTCTCCAAAATCGATGGGTGTTAGTGGCACAGACGTGATTTATTTATAGGCGCTTAATAAATCCCTGTTGTTGGCATTACACTTATGATAAGTTTCTGGGCTGGAAAACAATTTCTTAAGCTGGCCACTACACTCCATGAAGCAGCAACTTATTTCAGCTGCTGGACAACGACATGGCAACATAAACTGCAAATGCAACAGATAATGCCCAGATAATGAGGAAATTGTGTCCACTATCTGGCCTAATCTTGAGCCCGTCTGTCTCACCACCTCCCTGCCCCTGCCTCCCCTACACCTGGCGAAGCTCCCGGATCTCTCGCTCCATCACACTAATCTCCTCTTTCTTGTCCCACACAGCATCACGCGGATCCTGAACAAGCTCTTTGTGAAAACCTGTTAGTGGCTTTTCGATCCACACAAACTTGTCACAGCCAGTTCCCCTCCCTTCCTGCGTAGTAGATCGAAGGAAACAAAAAAAAGAATTACATTACGCTTTCCGGATCCGGGTTACCATTGTACCTCTGGAGGAACTTACCGCTCGATCTTTGCGGTTGCTGAATTTTCCTGTAGTATTTTAGTCGGTCCACGAAATCCATCTCGGCATCTTCTCACCACACAAACAAAGCATATCGGGGTAGTAATTGTAGGGCGCCCTCCGGTACCTGATGGGGGCACCCGCCTGACGGCGTTGAGCCGACCCTGATTCCGCTCGAGATGAACTGCACGAGCTGCGAGCCATGAGCGAGGGGAGCGAGGGCAGAAGAAAGAGGAGCCTTTGGATGTCAGGGTAGTGGTGAAGCGTAATTTATCCCTACTTAATAACTCGGGCAGAATCCTACCATCCACATTCAGCTGACAGGTGGGGGACCTAGCGTGTGGACTTGTGAAAAGAAACTCGCGCCTTCGTGGTTCAAAAGCCCTGTCGCGCGCATTGGACGAAATTTTTTGGTACCTTGCCCGCGTACATATCACTGGGAGGTCTTGCTCAGGAACCAGACACGCCTGGCCCACAATCTTACTCCCTCCTAGGAACTTGTCATGGCTCGCGCCAGCAGATCCATCCGCTCCACTGCTTCCGGTAGGGCTCGCCGCGGCAGATCCACCCCAAGATCCTACCATCGCAGTATCAAATGGCCATGGTTTCTTGAGAGGAGCGACGCTATGTCGAAGCTCGGCCCCTCCTACCTGTAGAAGGACTGATGCGGCGTCGAGCTCGAGCAGGAGCCGCCAGGCGCGACGACGCTCGGTCCACGCCAACCCTGTCACCTTCGTCATTATCGATTCCGATATGGAGGGCGATGGGGACGAAGCTATGCAGAATGCCATTGTTGCCTCCTTGGCGAAGGGCAAGCCACGGGCGGGAGTGGATGTCGCCGAGAAGGGCACGGCGGTGTCACCAATCGAGGTGGACTTCGACGACAGCTGTGTGATGTGGGTTTAGATGTTGTTTAGGATGGTTGCAATTTCGGTTGTGTTTAATGCGAGTACAATTATTGTAATGTGTTTGTCGAGCTATATTAAGAAATGTGTGCAATAGCAGCCGGTGAGTGCTTCCACTTTAGAAATTGTGTCTGTGCCATTTGCATGTTCCATTATCAACGTAGATTACTTGTAAACAATCCAATGAAAATCATCAGATTACAACCATCGGACGGGAGTGGCAGGATGGAAGAGAAGTTGGGACAGTGGCTTCGAGGGGAAGGACACTGGCATGTGGGCCCTTGGAACACGTGACACTGACATGCGGGAGCAGGAGCACACGGTATTGTCGGTCTGTCCAGAGCAAGTGGACTTTGCAACATGACAACAACAAGCTGATTGGACCAATATAATAACCCGTCGAAGTATTAAGGAGTACTGAAAACTACAACTGGGGTACATTCGCACAACACGTATGCTCTAAGCACATGAGAATCATCGCTTAAGTCTAACAGTAACGACAGCACAAGTACTACATTTTTCTGTCGGTCTTCTCGATACAAATGTAGAAATGCATCCGCCTGTTCGGTCTAGCACCGATAAGGTACTGAGATGGCACGCATAAGATCGACCTTAGGTCCACATACTCCACCTCCCGCGGTGTCGGGCAGCTCGGCGCCTCGGCTAGCACAAGAATGCTATCCGACGACGGCGACTGGGTGTTCGCCCACATGCGGACCGTGTATACAGGCCAGGCGCACGAGACCGACCTGACGCATACGGCACCCACGACGGTGGGCCTGGCTCTGGTTCCCGGAACACTGGCGGTGATGATCAGGGAGAAAACAGAGACGTCCCCCTGGAAAATTAGCAGGCGGCGTGCCGAGTCAGTGAACGACACCTTCTCTTGGAGAGGTTGGGCTTGCCCGTACGAGATCCTAATCACTTCGATCAAGTGCCCATCTACAAGGTGGACGACGAGCTCTGCCGGTGGGCCGGTGTAGTTGCAGCCCGGCTCTGTAAAGACGCTGCGTGGCGCCGTCTGTGAGCGAGCTCGAGTATGGCGAAGCAGCATCCGTGGGAGCACAGGCGGAACGCTTGCTGGTTGCGCACGAGGATCTCTAGATTCTTGGGCTCCCACATCTGCCACAACTGAAGTTCGTCGAGAAATCGGAAAAAAGATCAACAGTTAGATTGGCGAATAGCAAGAATGTGTAGGATAAGTTCAAAAGCTTGTAAAATGATTTCTTACCATGAAGGTAGCGACCGGAGAATTGGTGGTTGTCATCGGCTTGCAACTACGGCAGGATGGAAGTGAAGTGGGGAAAGTGGCTTCGAGGGGAAGGAAGAGAAGTACGGGGAGGAAGAGAAGTAACGGGGACGTGACACTGGGATATGGCCCACTGAACTCGTGAGTCGTAACACTGGCAACATGCCAATCTGTCTAGAGCAAGCGTGGCCAATCATGCCGCAGAACAGCCTACTCGAGGATCGCTCTCGCGAAGACCATCCCAATCGTCCAAGCGCCCCAATCGAACGGTATGTAACAATCGTCAAGCAGAACAACTATGTTATGGCGCGCCTTCTAGAAGACTCGGTCTAACCGTGGATCCATTGGGGGGCAGTGCTAGTTTTAGTATAAGAACAAGCATGAAATGACTCAAATGGATCCATGTGTGGTTTGTGGAAATAACACACATGCAATGACTCTAGTGGTTGATCCATGTGTGGTTTGTGGAAAGAACACACATGCAATGACCACTGGTGGCTCCATGTGTGGTTTGTGGAAAAGAACACACATGCAATGAGTCTAGTGGTTGATCCATGTTTGTTTGTGGAAATAACACACATGCAATGACTAGTGGTTGATCCATGTGTGGTTTGTGAAAAGAACACACATGCAATGAATCTTGTGTTGGTTTGTGGAAAAGAACACACATGCAATGACTCTAGTGCTGGTTTGTGGTTTTAGTATAAGAACAAACATGCAATGACTCTAGTGGTTGATCCATGTGTGGTTTGTGGAAATAACACACATGCAATGACTCTAGTGGTTGATCCATGTGTGGTTTGTGGAAAGAACACACATGCAATGACCACTGGTGGATCCATGTGTGGTTTGTGGAAAAGAACACACATGCAATGACTTTGGTTGATCCATATGTGGTTTGTGGAAAGAACACACATGCAATGACTCTAGTGGTGGATCCATGTGTGGTTTGTGGAAAAGAACACACATGCAATGACTCTAGTGTTGGTTTTAGTATAAGAACACACATGCAATGACTGTAATGGGTCCACATGTGGTTTGTGGAAAGAACACACATGCAATGACCACTGGTTGATCCATAAGTTGTTTGTGGAAAAGAACACACATGCAGTGACTCTAGTGGTTGATCCATATGTGGTTTGTGGAAAGAACACACATGCAATGACCACTGGTTGATCCATGTGTGGTTTGTGCAAAAGAACACACATGCAATGACCACTGGTGGATCCATGTGTGGTTTGTGGAAAAGAACACACATGCAATGACTTTAGTGGTTGATCCATGTTTGTTTGTGGAAATAACACACATGCAATGACTCTAGTGGTTGATCCATGTGTGGTTTGTGAAAAGAACACACATGCAATGACTCTAGCGTTGGTTTTAGTATAAGAACACACATGCAATGACTCTAGTGGTTGATCCATATGTGGTTTGTGGAAAGAACACACATGCAATGCCTCTAGTGGTTGATCCATGTGTGGTTTGTGGAAATAACGCACATGCAATGACCACTGGTGGATCCATGTGTGGTTTGTGGAAAAGAACACACATGCAATCGCTCTAGTGCTGGCTTGTGGTTTTCATATAAGAACAAACATGCAATGGCTCTAGTGGTCGATCCATGTGTGGTTTGTGGAAAGAACACACATGCAATGACCACTGGTGGATCCATGTGTGGTTTGCGGAAAAGAACACACATGCAATGACCACTGGTGGATCCATGTGTGGTTTGTGGAAAAGAACACACATGCAATGACTCTAGTGGTTGATCCATGTTTGGTGGTGGAAATAACACACATGCAATGACTCTAGTGGTTGATCCATGTGTGGTTTGTGAAAAGAACACACATGCAATGACTCTAGTGTTGGTTTTAGTATAAGAACACACATGCAATGACTCTAGTGGTTGATCCATATGTGGTTTGTGGAAAGAACACACATGCAATGACTCTAGTGGTTAATCCATGTTTGGTTTGTGGAAATAACACACGTGCAATGACCACTGGTGGGTCCACACGTGTGGTTTGTGGAAAGAACACACATGCAATGACTCTGGTTGATCCATATGTGGTTTGTGGAAAGAACACACATGCAATGACTCTAGCGGTGGATCCATGTGATGTTTGTGGAAAAGAACACACATGTTATGACTCTAGTGCTGGTTTGTGGTTTTAGTATAGCAACAAACATGCACTGACTCTAGTGGTTGATCCATGTTTGGTTTGTGGAAAAAACACACATGCAATGACTAGTGGTTGATCCATATGTGGTTTGTGGAAAGAACACACATGTAGTGACCACTGATGGATCCATGTGTGGTTTGTGGAAAAGAACACACATGCAATGACTCTAGTGCTGGTTTGTGGTTTTAGTATAAGAACAAACATGCAATGACTCTAGTGGTTGATCCATGTGTGGTTTGTGGAAAGAACACACATGCAATGACTCTAGTGGTTGATCCATGTGTGGTTTGTGGAAAGAACACACATGTAATGACCACTGGTGGATCCATGGGTGGTTTGTGGAAAGGAACACACATGCAATGACTCTAGTGGTTGATCCATGTTTGTTTGTGGAAATAACACACATGCAATGACTCTAGTGGTTGATCCATGTGTGGTTTGTGAAAAGAACACACATGCAATGACTCTAGTGTTGGTTTTAGTATAAGAACGCACATGCAATGACTCTAGTGGTTGATCCATGTGTGGTTTGTGGAAATAACACCTATGCAATGACTCTAGTGGTTGATCCATGTGTGGTTTGTGGAAATAACACACATACAATGACTCTAGTGGTTGTTTTAGTATAAGACACACATGCAATGACTCTAGTGGTTGATCCATATGTGGTTTGCGGAAGGAACACACATGCAATGACTCTAGTGGTTGATCCATGTGTGGTTTGTGGAAATAACACACATGCAATGACTGTAATGGGTCCACATGTGGTTTGTGGAAAGAACACGCATGTAATGACCACTGGTTGATCCATAAGTTGTTTGTGGAAAAGAACACACATGCAATGACTCTAGTGGTTGATCCATAGGTGGTTTGCGGAAGAACACACATGCAATGACTCTAGTAGTTGATCCATGTGTGGTTTGTGGAAATAACACATATGCAAAGACTCTAGTGGTTGATCCATGTGTGGTTTGTGGAAATAACACACATGCAATGACTATAATGAGTCCACATGTGGTTTGTGGAAAGAACACACATGCAATGACCACTGGTTTATCCATAAGTTGTTTGTGGAAAAGAACACACATGCAATGACTCTAGTGGTTGATCCATATATGGTTTGTGGAAAGAACACACATGCAATGACCACTGGTGGATCCATGTGTGATTTGTGGAAAAGAACACACATGCAATGACCACTGGTGGATCCATGTGTGGTTTGTGGAAAAGAACACACATGCAATGACTCATGTTTGTTTGTGGAAATAACACACATGCAATGACTCTAGTGGTTGATCCATGTGTGGTTTGTGAAAAGAACACACATGCAATGACTCTAGTGTTGGTTTTAGTATAAGAACTCGCATGCAATAACTCTAGTGGTTAATCCATATGTGGTTTGTGGAAAAACACACATGCAATGACTCTAGAGGTTGATCCATGTGTGGTTTGTGCAAATAACACACATGCAATGACCACTAGTGGATCCATGTGTGGTTTGTGGAAAAGAACGCACATGCAATGACTCTAGTGCTGGTTTGTGGTTTTAGTATAAGAACAAACATGCAATGACTCTAGTGGTTGATCCATGTGTGGTTTGTGGAAAGAACACATATGCAATGACTCTGGTTGATCCATATGTGGTTTGTGGAAAGAACACACATGCAATGACCACTGGTGGATCCATGTGTGGTTTGTGGAAAAGAACACACATGCAATGACTCTAGTACTGGTTTGTGGTTTTAGTATAAGAACACACAGGCAATGACTCTAGTGGTTGATCCATGTGTGGTTTGTGGAAAGAACACACATGTAATGACCATTGGTGGATCCATGTTGGTTTTAGTATAAGAACACACATGCAATGACTCTAGTGGTTGATCCATGTTTGGTTGTGGAAATAACACACATGCAATGACTCTAGTGGTTGATCCATGTGTGGTTTGTGAAAAGAACACACATGCAATGACTCTTGTGTTGGTTTTAGTATAAGAATACACATGCAATGACTCTAGTGGTTGATCCATATGTGGTTTGTGGAAAGAACACACATGCAATGACTCTAGTTGTGGATCCATGTGTGGTTTGTGGAAATAACACACATGCAATGACCACTGGTGGGTCCACATGTGTGGTTTGTGGAAAGAACACACATGCAATGACTCTGGTTGTTCCATATGTAGTTTGTGGAAAGAACACACATGCAATGACAATAGTGGTGGATCCATGTGTGGTTTGTGGAAAAGAACACACATGCAATGACTCTAGTGCTGGTTTGTGGTTTTAGTATAAGAACAAACATGCAATGACTCTACTGGTTTGTCCATGTGTGGTTTGTGGAAAGAACACACAAGAAATGACTAGTGGTTGATTCATATGTGTTGGAAAGAACACACATGCAATGACCACTGGTGGATCCATGTGTGGTTTGTGGAAAAGAACACACATGCAATGACTCTAGTGCTGGTTTGTGGTTTTAGTATAAGAACAAACATGCAATGAATCTAGTGGATAATCCATGTGTGGTTTGTGGAAAGAACACACATGCAATGACTAGTGGTTGATCCATATGTGGTTTGTGGAAAGAACACACATGCAATGACCACTCGTGGATCCATGTGTGGTTTGTGGAAAAGAACACACATGCAATGACGCTAGTGCTGGTTTGTGGTTTTAGTATAAGAACAAACATGCAATGACTCTAGTGGTTGATCCATGTGTGGTTTGTGGAAAGAACACACATGCAATGACTAGTGGTTGATCCATATGTGGTTTGTGGAAAGAACGCACATGCAATGACCACTGGTGGATCCATTTGTGGTTTGTGGAAAAGAACACACATGCAATGACTCTAGTGTTGGTTTGTGGTTTTAGTATAAGAACAAACATGCAATGACTCTAGTGGTTGATCCATGTGTGGTTTGTGGAAAGAACACACATGCAATGACCAGTGGTGGATCCATGTGTGGTTTGCGGAAAAGAACACACATGCAATGACCACTGGTGGATCCATGTGTGGTTTGTGGAAAAGAACACACATGCAATGACTCTAGTGGTTGATCCATGTTTGGTTGTGGAAATAACACACATGCAATGACTCTAGTGGTTGATCAATGTGTGGTTTGTGAAAAGAACACACATGCAATGACTCTAGTGTTGGTTTTAGTATAAGAACACACATGCAATGACTCTAGTGGTTGATCCCTATGTGGTTTGTGGAAAGAACACACATGCAATGACTCTAGTGGTTGATCCATGTGTGGTTTGTGGAAATAACACACATGCAATGACCACTGGTGGGTCCACACGTGTGGTTTGTGAAAGAACACACATGCAATGACTCTGGTTGATCCATATGTGGTTTGTGGAAAGAACACACATGCAATGACTCTAGCGGTGGATCCATGTGTTATTTGTGGAAAAGAACACACATGTTATGACTCTAGTGTCGGTTTGTGGTTTTAGTATAACAACAAACATGCAATGACTCTAGTGGTTGATCCATGTGTGGTTTGTGGAAAAAACACACATGCAATGACTAGTGGTTGATCCATATGTGGTTTGTGGAAAGAACACACATGCAATGACCACTGATGTATCCATGTGTGGTTTGTGGAAAAGAACACACATGCAATGACTCTAGTGCTGGTTTGTGGTTTTAGTATAAGAACAAACATGCAATGACTCTAGTGGTTGATCCATGTGTGGTTTGTGGAAAGAACACACATGCAATGACTCTAGTGGTTGATCCATGTGTGGTTTGTGGAAAGAACACACATGTAATGACCACTGGTGGATCCATGGGTGGTTTGTGGAAAAGAACACACATGCAATGACTCTAGTGGTTGATCCATGTTTGTTTGTGGAAATAACACACATGCAATGACTCTAGTGGTTGATCCATGTGTGGTTTGTGAAAAGAACACACATGCAATGACTCTAGTGTTGGTTTTAGTATAAGAACACACATGCAATGACTCTAGTGGTTGATCCATGTGTGGTTTGTGGAAATAACACATATGCAATGACTCTAGTGGTTGATCCATGTGTGGTTTGTGGAAATAACACACATACAATGACTCTAGTGGTGGTTTTAGTATAAGACACACATGCAATGAATCTAGTGGTTGATCCATATGTGGTTTGTGGAAGGAACACACATGCAATGACTCTAGTGGTTGATCCATGTGTGGTTTGTGGAAATAACACACATGCAATGACTGTAATGGGTCCACATGTGGTTTGTGGAAAGAACACGCATGTAATGACCACTGGTTGATCCATAAGTTGTTTGTGGAAAAGAACACACATGCAATGACTCTAGTGGTTGATCCATATGTGGTTTGCGGAAAGAACACACATGCAATGACTCTATTTGTTGATCCATGTGTGGTTTGTGGAAATAACACACATGCAAAGACTCTAGTGGTTGATCCATGTGTGGTTTGCGGAAATAACACACATGCAATGACTATAATGAGTCCACATGTGGTTTGTGGAAAGAACACACATGCAATGACCACTGGTTTATCCATAAGTTGTTTTTGGAAAAGAACACACATGCAATGACTCTAGTGGTTGATCCATATATGGTTTGTGGAAAGAACACACATGCAATGACCACTGGTGGATCCATGTGTGATTTGTGGAAAAGAACACACATGCAATGACCACTGGTGGATCCATGTGTGGTTTGCGGAAAAGAACACACATGCAATGACTCATGTTTGTTTGTGGAAATAACACACATGCAATGACTCTAGTGGTTGATCCATGTGTGGTTTGTGAAAAGAACACACATGCAATGACTCTAGTGTTGGTTTTAGTATAAGAACACGCATGCAATAACTCTAGTGGTTAATCCATATGTGGTTTGTGGAAAGAACACACATGCAATTAATCTAGTGGTTGATCCATGTGTGGTTTGTGCAAATAACACACATGCAATGACCACTAGTGGATCCATGTGTGGTTTGTGGAAAAGAACACACATGCAATGACTCTAGTGCTGGTTTGTGGTTTTAGTACAAGAACAAACATGCAATGACTCTAGTGGTTGATCCATGTGTGGTTTGTGGAAAGAACACATATGCAATGACTCTGGTTGATCCATATGTGGTTTGTGGAAAGAACACACATGCAATGACCACTGGTGGATCCATGTGTGGTTTGTGGAAAAGAACACACATGCAATGACTCTAGTGGTTGATCCATGTGTGGTTTGTTGAAAGAACACACATGTAATGACCATTGGTGGATCCATGTTGGTTTTAGTATAAGAACGCACATGCAATGACTCTAGTGGTTGATCCATGTTTGGTTGCGGAAATAACACACATGCAATGACTCTAGTGGTTGATCCATGTGTGGTTTGTGAAAACACCACACATGCAATGACTCTAGTGTTGGTTTTAGTATAAGAACACATATGCAATGACTCTAGTGGTTGATCCATATGTGGTTTGTGGAAAGAACACACATGCAATGACTCTAGTTATGGATCCATGTGTGGTTTGTGGAAATAACGCACATGCAATGACCAATGGTGGGTCCACATGTGTGGTTTGTGGAAAGAACACACATGCAATGACTCTGGTTGTTCCATATGTAGTTTGTGGAAAGAACACACATGCAATGACAATAGTGGTGGATCCATGTGTGGTTTGTGGAAAAGAACACATATGCAATGACTCTAGTGTTGGTTTGTGGTTTTAGTATAAGAACAAACATGCAATGACTCTAGTGGTTTGTCCATGTGTGGTTTGTGGAAAGAACACACAAGCAATGACTAGTGGTTGATTCATATGTGTTGGAAAGAACACACATGCAATGACCACTGGTGGATCCATGTGTGGTTTGTGGAAAAGAACACACATGCAATGACTCTAGTGCTGGTTTGTGGTTTTAGTATAAGAACAAACATGCAATGACTCTAGTGGTTGATCCATGTGTGGTTTGTGGAAAGAACACACATCCAATGACTCTAGTGGTTGATCCATGTGTGGTTTGTGGAAATAACACACATGCAATGACCACTCGTGGATCCATGTGTGGTTTGTGGAAAAGAACACACATGCAACGACTCTAGTGCTGGTTTGAGGTTTTAGTATAAGAACAAACATGCAATGACTCTAGTGGTTGATCCATGTGTGGTTTGTGGAAAGAACACACATGCAATGACTAGTGGTTGATCCATATGTGGTTTGTGGAAAGAACGCACATGCAATGACCACTGGTGGATCCATTTGTGGTTTCTGGAAAAGAACACACATGCAATGACTATAGTGTTGGTTTGTGGTTTTAGTATAAGAACAAACATGCAATGACTCGAGTGGTTGATCCATGTGTGGTTTGTGGAAAGAACACACATGCAATGACTCTAGTGGTTGATCCATGTGTGGTTTGTGGAAATAACACACATGCAATGACCACTGGTGGGTTCACATGTGTGGTTTTAGTATAAGAACAAACATGCAATGACTCTAGTGGTTAATCCATGTGTGGTTTGTGAAAAGAACACACATGCAATGACTAGTGGTTGATCCATATGTGGTTTGTGGAAAGAACACACATGCAATGACCACTGGTGGATCCATGTGTGGTTTGTGGAAAAGAACACACATGCAATGACTCTAGTGCTGGTTTGTGGTTTTAGTATAAGAACAAATATGCAATGACTCTAGTGGTTGATCCATGTGTGGTTTGTGGAAAGAACACACATGCAATGACTCTAGTGGTTGATCCATGTGTGGTTTGTGGAAAGAACACACATGCAATGACCACTGATGGATCCATGTGTGGTTTTTGGAAAAGAACACACATGCAATGACTCTAGTGGTTGATCCATGTTTGTTTATCGAAATAACACACATGCAATGACCCTAGTGGTTGATCCATGTGTGGTTTGTGAAAAGAACACAAATGCAATCACTCTAGTGTTGGTTTTAGTATAAGAACACACATGCAATGACTCTAGTGGTTGATCCATGTGTGGTTTGTGGAAATAACACATATGCAATGACTCTAGTGGTTTATCCATGTGTGGTTTGTGGAAATAACACACATGCAATGACTGTAATGGGTCCACATGTGGTTTGTGAAAAAAACACACATGCAATGACCACTGGTTGATCCATAAGTTGTTTGTGGAAAAGAACACACATGCAATGACTCTAGTGGTTGATCCATATGTGGTTTGTGGAAAGAAAACACATGCAATGACCACTGGTGGATCCATGTGTGGTTTGTGGAAAAGAACACACATGCAATGACCATTGGTGGATCCATGTGTGGTTTGTGGAAAAGAACACACATGCAATGACTCTAGTGGTTGATCCATCTGTGGTTTGTGAAAATAACACACATGCAATGACTCTAGTGATTGATCCATGTGTGGTTTGTGAAAAGAACAGACATGCAATGACTCTAGTGTTGGTTTTAGTATAAGAACACACATGCAATGACTCTAGTGGTTGATCCACATGTGGTTTGTGGAAATAACACACATGCAATGACTCTAGTGGTTGATCCATGTGTGGTTTGTGGAAATAACACACATGCAATGACTGTAATGGGTCCACATGTGGTTTGTGAAAGAACACACATGCAATGACCACTGGTTGATCCATAAGTTGTTTGTGGAAAATAACACACATGCAATGACTCTAGTGGTTGATCCATATGTGGTTTGTGGAAAGAACACACATGCAATGTTCACTGGTGGATCCATGTGTGGTTTGTGGAAAAGAACACACATGCAATGACCACTGGTGGATCCATGTGTGTTTTCTGGAAAAGAACACACATGCAATGACTCTAGTGGTTGATCCATGTTTGTTTATCGAAATAACACACATGCAATGACCCTAGTGGTTGATCCATGTGTGGTTTGTGAAAAGAACACAAATGCAATCACTCTAGTGTTGGTTTTAGTATAAGAACACACATGCAATGACTCTAGTGGTTGATCCATGTGTGGTTTGTGGAAATAACACATATGCAATGACTCTAGTGGTTGATCCATGTGTGGTTTGTGGAAATAACACACATGCAATGACTGTAATGGGTCCACATGTGGTTTGTGAAAAAAACACACATGCAATGACCACTGGTTGATCCATAAGTTGTTTGTGGAAAAGAACACACATGCAATGACTCTAGTGGTTGATCCATATGTGGTTTGTGGAAAGAAAACACATGCAATGACCACTGGTGGATCCATGTGTGGTTTGTGGAAAAGAACACACATGCAATGACCATTGGTGGATCCATGTGTGGTTTGTGGAAAAGAACACACATGCAATGACTCTAGTGGTTGATCCATGTGTGGTTTGTGAAAATAACACACATGCAATGACTCTAGTGGTTGATCCATGTGTGGTTTGTGAAAAGAACAGACATGCAATGACTCTAGTGTTGGTTTTAGTATAAGAACACACATGCAATGACTCTAGTGGTTGATCCACATGTGGTTTGTGGAAATAACACACATGCAATGACTCTAGTGGTTGATCCATGTGTGGTTTGTGGAAATAACACACATGCAATGACTGTAATGGGTCCACATGTGGTTTGTGAAAGAACACACATGCAATGACCACTGGTTGATCCATAAGTTGTTTGTGGAAAATAACACACATGCAATAACTCTAGTGGTTGATCCATATGTGGTTTGTGGAAAGAACACACATGCAATGTTCACTGGTGGATCCATGTGTGGTTTGTGGAAAAGAACACACATGCAATGACCACTGGTGGATCCATGTGTGGTTTCTGGAAAAGAACACACATGCAATGACTCTAGTGGTTGATCCATGTTTGTTTGTGGAAATAACACACATGCAATGACTCTAGTGTTTGATCCATGTGTGGTTTGTGAAAAGAACACACATGCAATGACTCTAGTGTTGGTTTTGTATAAGAACACACATGCAATGACTCTAGTGGTTGATCCATATGTGGTTTGTGGAAAGAACAC
This sequence comes from Avena insularis, assembly GCA_023614405.1. NCBI lineage: Eukaryota > Viridiplantae > Streptophyta > Magnoliopsida > Poales > Poaceae > Avena > Avena insularis. The sequence goes on from CM042694.1 coordinate 566,269,083, forward strand.
ACATACAATGACTCTAGTGGTTGATCCATGTGGTTTGTGGAAATAACACACTTGTACTGACTCCTGGTGGATCCATGTGCGGTTTGTGGAAAAGAACACACATGCGATGACTCTAGTGCTGGTTTGTGGTTTTAGTATAAGAACAAACATGCAATGACTCTAGTGGTTTGTCCATGTGTGGTTTGTGGAAAGAACACACAAGCAATGACTAGTGGTTGATTCATATGTGTTGGAAAGAACACACATGCAATGACCACTGGTGGATCCATGTGTGGTTTGTGGAAAAGAACACACATGCAATGACTCTAGTGCTGGTTTGTGGTTTTAGTATAAGAACAAACATGCAATGACTCTAGTGGTTGATCCATGTGTGGTTTGTGGAAAGAACACACATGCAATGACTCTAGTGGTTGATCCATGTGTGGTTTGTGGAACCACAACACATGCAATGACCACTCGTGGATCCATGTGTGGTTTGTGGAAAAGAACACACATGCAACGACTCTAGTGCTGGTTTGTGGTTTTAGTATAAGAACAAACATGCAATGACTCTAGTGGTTGATCCATGTGTGGTCTGTGGAAAGAACACACATGCAATGACTAGTGGTTGATCCATATGTGGTTTGTGGAAAGAACGCACATGCAATGACCACTGGTGGATCCATTTGTGGTTTGTGGAAAAGAACACACATGCAATGACTCTAGTGTTGGTTTGTGGTTTTAGGATAAGAACAAACATGCAATGACTCTAGTGGTTGATCCATGTGTGGTTTGTGGAAAGAACACACATGCAATGACTCTAGTGGTTGATCCATGTGTGGTTTGTGGAAATAACACACATGCAATGACCACTGGTGGGTTCACATGTGTGGTTTTAGTATAAGAACAAACATGCAATGACTCTAGTGGTTAATCCAATTGTTTTTTGTGAAAAGAACACACATGAAATGACTAGTGGTTGATCCATATGTGGTTTGTGGAAAGAACACACATGCAATGACCACTGGTGGATCCATGTGTGGTTTGTGGAAAAGAACACACATGCAATGACTCTAGTGCTGGTTTGTGGTTTTAGTATAAGAACAAACATGCAATGACTCTAGTGGTTGATCCATGTGTGGTTTGTGGAAAGAACACACATGCAATGACTCTAGTGGTTGATCCATGTTTGTTTATGGAAATAACACACATGAAATGACCCTAGTGGTTGATCCATGTGTGGTTTGTGAAAAGAACACAAATGCAATCACTCTAGTGTTGGTTTTAGTATAAGAACACACATGCAATGACTCTAGTGGTTGATCCATGTGTGGTTTGTGGAAATAACACATATGCAATGACTCTAGTGGTTGATCCATGTGTGGTTTGTGGAAATAACACACATGCAATGACTGTAATGGGTCCACATGTGGTTTGTGAAAAAAAAACACATGCAATGACCACTAGTTGATCCATAAGTTGTTTTTGAAAAGAACACACATGCAATGACTCTAGTGGTTGATCCATATGTGGTTTGTGGAAAAAAAACACGTGCAATGACCACTGGTGGATCCATGTGTGGTTTGTGGAAAAGAACACACATGCAATGACCACTGGTGGATCCATGTGGTTTGTGGAAAGAACACACATGCAATGACTCTAGTGGTTGATCCATGTGTGGTTTGTGAAAATAACACACATGCAATGACTCTAATGGTTGATCCATGTGTGGTTTGTGAAAAGAACAGACATGCAATGACTCTAGTGTTGGTTTTAGTATAAGAACACACATGCAATGACTCTAGTGGTTGATCCACATGTGGTTTGTGGAAATAACACACATGCAATGACTCTAGTGGTTGATCCATGTGTGGTTTGTGGAAATAACACACATGCGATGACCACTGATGGGTCCACATGTGTGGTTTGTGAAAGAACACACATGCAATGACCACTGGTTGATCCATAAGTGGTTTGTGGTAAATAACTCTCATGCAATGACTCTAGTGGTTGATCCATATGTGGTTTGTGGAAAGAACACACATGCAATGTTCACTGGTGGATCCATGTGTGGTTTGTGGAAAAGAACACACATGCAATGACCACTGGTGGATCCATGTGTGGTTTCTGGAAAAGAACACACATGCAATGACTCTAGTGGTTGATCCATGTTTGTTTGTGGAAATAACACACATGCAATGACTCTAGTGTTTGATCCATGTGTGGTTTGTGAAAAGAACACACATGCAATGACTCTAGTGTTGGTTTTGTATAAGAACACACATGCAATGACTCTAGTGGTTGATCCATATGTGGTTTGTGGAAAGAACACACATACAATGACTCTAGTGGTTGATCCATGTGTGGTTTGTGGAAATAACACACATGTAATGACTACTGGTGGATCCATGTGCGGTTTGTGGAAAAGAACACACATGCGATGACTCTAGTGCTGGTTTGTGGTTTTAGTATAAGAACAAACATGCAATGACTCTAGTGGTTTGTCCATGTGTGGTTTGTGGAAAGAACACACAAGCAATGACTAGTGGTTGATTCATATGTGTTGGAAAGAACACACATGCAATGACCAGTGGTGGATCCATGTGTGGTTTGTGGAAAAGAACACACATGCAATGACTCTAGTGCTGGTTTGTGGTTTTAGTATAAGAACAAACATGCAATGACTCTAGTGGTTGATCCATGTGTGGTTTGTGGAAAGAACACACATGCAATGACTCTAGTGGTTGATCCATGTGTGGTTTGTGGAAATAACACACATGCAATGACCACTCGTGGATCCATGTGTGGTTTGTGGAAAAGAACACACATGCAACGACTCTAGTGCTGGTTTGTGGTTTTAGTATAAGAACAAACATGCAATGACTCTAGTGGTTGATCCATGTGTGGTCTGTGGAAAGAACACACATGCAATGACTAGTGGTTGATCCATATGTGGTTTGTGGAAAGAACACACGCAATGACTAGTGGTGGATCCATTTGTGGTTTGTGGAAAAGAACACACATGCAATGACTCTAGTGTTGGTTTGTGGTTTTAGGATAAGAACAAACATGCAATGACTCTAGTGGTTGATCCATGTGTGGTTTGTGGAAAGAACACACATGCAATGACTCTAGTGGTTGATCCATGTGTGGTTTGTGGAAATAACACACATGCAATGACCACTGGTGGGTTCACATGTGTGGTTTTAGTATAAGAACAAACATGCAATGACTCTAGTGGTTAATCCATGTGTGGTTTGTGAAAAGAACACACATGAAATGACTAGTGGTTGATCCATATGTGGTTTGTGGAAAGAACACACATGCAATGACCACTGGTGGATCCATGTGTGGTTTGTGGAAAAGAACACACATGCAATGACTCTAGTGCTGGTTTGTGGTTTTAGTATAAGAACAAACATGCAATGACTCTAGTGGTTGATCCATGTGTGGTTTGTGGAAAGAACACACATGCAATGACTCTAGTGGTTGATCCATGTTTGTTTATGGAAATAACACACATGAAATGACCCTAGTGGTTGATCCATGTGTGGTTTGTGAAAAGAACACAAATGCAATCACTCTAGTGTTGGTTTTAGTATAAGAACACACATGCAATGACTCTAGTGGTTGATCCATGTGTGGTTTGTGGAAATAACACATATGCAATGACTCTAGTGGTTGATCCATGTGTGGTTTGTGGAAATAACACACATGCAATGACTGTAATGGGTCCACATGTGGTTTGTGAAAAAAACACACATGCAATGACCACTGGTTGATCCATAAGTTGTTTGTGGAAAAGAACACACATGCAATGACTCTAGTGGTTGATCCATATGTGGTTTGTGGAAAGAAAACACATGCAATGACCACTGGTGGATCCATGTGTGGTTTGTGGAAAGAACACACATGCAATGACCATTGGTGGATCCATGTGTGGTTTGTGGAAAAGAACACACATGCAATGACTCTAGTGGTTGATCCATGTGTGGTTTGTGAAAATAACACACATGCAATGACTCTAATGGTTGATCCATGTGTGGTTTGTGAAAAGAACAGACATGCAATGACTCTAGTGTTGGTTTTAGTATAAGAACACACATGCAATGACTCTAGTGGTTGATCCACATGTGGTTTGTGGAAATAACACACATGCAATGACTCTAGTGGTTGATCCATGTGTGGTTTGTGGAAATAACACACATGCAATGACTGTAATGGGTCCACATGTGGTTTGTGAAAGAACACACATGCAATGACCACTGGTTGATCCATAAGTTGTTTGTGGAAAATAACACACATGCAATGACTCTAGTGGTTGATCCATATGTGGTTTGTGGAAAGAACACACATGCAATGTTCACTGGTGGATCCATGTGTGGTTTGTGGAAAAGAACACACATGCAATGACCACTGGTGGATCCATGTGTGGTTTCTGGAAAAGAACACACATGCAATGACTCTAGTGGTTGATCCATGTTTGTTTGTGGAAATAACACACATGCAATGACTCTAGTGTTTGATCCATGTGTGGTTTGTGAAAAGAACACACATGCAATGACTCTAGTGTTGGTTTTGTATAAGAACACACATGCAATGACTCTAGTGGTTGATCCATATGTGGTTTGTGGAAAGAACACACATACAATGACTCTAGTGGTTGATCCATGTGTGGTTTGTGGAAATAACACACATGTAATGACTACTGGTGGATCCATGTGCGGTTTGTGGAAAAGAACACACATGCGATGACTCTAGTGCTGGTTTGTGGTTTTAGTATAAGAACAAACATGCAATGACTCTAGTGGTTTGTCCATGTGTGGTTTGTGGAAAGAACACACAAGCAATGACTAGTGGTTGATTCATATGTGTTGGAAAGAACACACATGCAATGACCAGTGGTGGATCCATGTGTGGTTTGTGGAAAAGAACACACATGCAATGACTCTAGTGCTGGTTTGTGGTTTTAGTATAAGAACAAACATGCAATGACTCTAGTGGTTGATCCATGTGTGGTTTGTGGAAAGAACACACATGCAATGACTCTAGTGGTTGATCCATGTGTGGTTTGTGGAAATAACACACATGCAATGACCACTCGTGGATCCATGTGTGGTTTGTGGAAAAGAACACACATGCAACGACTCTAGTGCTGGTTTGTGGTTTTAGTATAAGAACAAACATGCAATGACTCTAGTGGTTGATCCATGTGTGGTCTGTGGAAAGAACACACATGCAATGACTAGTGGTTGATCCATATGTGGTTTGTGGAAAGAACGCACATGCAATGACCACTGGTGGATCCATTTGTGGTTTGTGGAAAAGAACACACATGCAATGACTCTAGTGTTGGTTTGTGGTTTTAGGATAAGAACAAACATGCAATGACTCTAGTGGTTGATCCATGTGTGGTTTGTGGAAAGAACACACATGCAATGACTCTAGTGGTTGATCCATGTGTGGTTTGTGGAAATAACACACATGCAATGACCACTGGTGGGTTCACATGTGTGGTTTTAGTATAAGAACAAACATGCAATGACTCTAGTGGTTAATCCATGTGTGGTTTGTGAAAAGAACACACATGAAATGACTAGTGGTTGATCCATATGTGGTTTGTGGAAAGAACACACATGCAATGACCACTGGTGGATCCATGTGTGGTTTGTGGAAAAGAACACACATGCAATGACTCTAGTGCTGGTTTGTGGTTTTAGTATAAGAACAAACATGCAATGACTCTAGTGGTTGATCCATGTGTGGTTTGTGGAAAGAACACACATGCAATGACTCTAGTGGTTGATCCATGTTTGTTTATGGAAATAACACACATGAAATGACCCTAGTGGTTGATCCATGTGTGGTTTGTGAAAAGAACACAAATGCAATCACTCTAGTGTTGGTTTTAGTATAAGAACACACATGCAATGACTCTAGTGGTTGATCCATGTGTGGTTTGTGGAAATAACACATATGCAATGACTCTAGTGGTTGATCCATGTGTGGTTTGTGGAAATAACGCACATGCAATGACTGTAATGGGTCCACATGTGGTTTGTGAAAAAAAACACATGCAATGACCACTGGTTGATCCATAAGTTGTTTGTGGAAAAGAACACACATGCAATGACTCTAGTGGTTGATCCATATGTGGTTTGTGGAAAGAAAACACATGCAATGACCACTGGTGGATCCATGTGTGGCTTGTGGAAAAGAACACACATGCAATGACCATTGGTGGATCCATGTGTGGTTTGTGGAAAAGAACACACATGCAATGACTCTAGTGGTTGATCCATGTGTGGTTTGTGAAAATAACACACATGCAATGACTCTAATGGTTGATCCATGTGTGGTTTGTGAAAAGAACAGACATGCAATGACTCTAGTGTTGGTTTTAGTATAAGAACACACATGCAATGACTCTAGTGGTTGATCCACATGTGGTTTGTGGAAAGAACACACATGCAATGACTCTAGTGGTTGATCCATGTGTGGTTTCTGGAAATAACACACATGCAATGACTGTAATGGTCCACATGTGGTTTGTGAAAGAACACACATGCAATGACCACTGGTTGATCCATAAGTTGTTTGTGGAAAATAACACACATGCAATGACTCTAGTGGTTTATCCATATGTGGTTTGTGGAAAGAACACACATGCAATGTTCACTGGTGGATCCATGTGTGGTTTGTGGAAAAGAACACACATGCAATGACCACTGGTGGATCCATGTGTGGTTTCTGGAAAAGAACACACATGCAATGACTCTAGTGGTTGATCCATGTTTGTTTGTGGAAATAACACACATGCAATGACTCTAGTGGTTGATCCATGTGTGGTTTGTGAAAAGAACACACATGCAATGACTCTAGTGTTGGTTTTGTATAAGAACACACATGCAATGACTCTAGTGGTTGATCCATATTTGGTGTGTGGAAAGAACACACATACAATGACTCTAGTGGTTGATCCATGTGTGGTTTGTGGAAATAACACACATGTAATGACTACTGGTGGATCCATGTGCGGTTTGTGGAAAAGAACACACATGCGATGACTCTAGTGTTGGTTTGTGGTTTTAGTATAACAGCAAACATGCAATGACTCTAGTGGTTGATCCATGTGTGGTTTGTGGAAACAACACACATGCAATGAATCTGGTTGATCCATATGTGGTTTGTGGAAAGAAAACACATGCAATGACCACTGGTGGATACATGTGTGGTTTGTGGAAAAGAACACACATGCAATGACTCTAGTGCTGGTTTGTGGTTTTAGTATAAGAACAAACATGCAGTGACTCTAGTGGTTGATCCATGTGTGGTTTGTGGAAAGAACACACATGCAATGACTCTAGTGGTTGATCCATGTGTGGTTTGTGGAAATAACACACATGCAATGACCACTCGTGGATCCATGTGTGGTTTGTGGAAAAGAACACACATGCAACGACTCTAGTACTGGTTTGTGGTTTTAGTATAAGAACAAACATGCAATGACTCTAGTGGTTGATCCATGTGTGGTTTGTGGAAAGAACACACATGCAATGACTAGTGTATGATCCATATGTGGTTTGTGGAAAGAACGCACATGCAATGACCACTGGTGGATCCATTTGTGGTTTGTGGAAAAGAACACACATGCAATGACTCCAGTGTTGGTTTGTGGTTTTAGTATAAGAACAAACATGCAATGACTCTAGTGGTTGATCCATGTGTGGTTTGTGGAAATAACACACATGCAATGACTCTAGTGGTTGATCCATGTGTGGTTTGTGGAAATAACACACATGCAATGACCACTGGTGGGTTCACATGTGTGGTTTTATTATAAGAACAAACATGCAATGACTCTAGTGGTTAATCCATGTGTGGTTTGTGAAAAGAACACACATGCAATGACTAGTGGTTGATCCATATGTGGTTTGTGGAAAGAACACACATGCAATGACCACTGGTGGATCCATGTGTGGTTTGTGGAAAAGAACACACATGCAATGACTCTAGTGCTGGTTTGTGGTTTTAGTATAAGAACAAACATGCAATGACTCTAGTGGTTGATCCATGTGTGGTTTGTGGAAAGAACACACATGCAATGACTCTAGTGGTTGATCCATGTGTGGTTTGTGGAAAGAACACACATGCAATGACCACTGATGGATCCATGTGTGGTTTGTGGAAAAGAACACACATGCAATGACTCTAGTGGTTGATCCATGTTTGTTTATGGAAATAACACACATGCAATGACCCTAGTGGTTGATCCATGTGTGGTTTGTGAAAAGAACACAAATGCAATCACTCTAGTGTTGGTTTTAGTATAAGAACACACATGCAATGACTCTAGTGGTTGATCCATGTGTGGTTTGTGGAAATAACACATATGCAATGACTCTAGTGGTTGATCCATGTGTGGTTTGTGGAAATAACACACATGCAATGACTGTAATGGGTCCACATGTGGTTTGTGAAAAGAACACACATGCAATGACCACTGGTTGATCCATAAGTTGTTTGTGGAAAAGAACACACATGCAATGACTCTAGTGGTTGATCCATATGTGGTTTGTGGAAAGAAAACACATGCAATGACCACTGGTGGATCCATGTGTGGTTTGTGGAAAAGAACACACATGCAATGACCATTGGTGGATCCATGCGTGGTTTGTGGAAAAGAACACACATGCAATGACTCTAGTGGTTGATCCATGTGTGGTTTGTGAAAAGAACACACATGCAATGACTCTAGTGGTTGATCCATGTGTGGATGGTGAAAAGAACAGACATGCAATGACTCTAGTGTTGGTTTTAGTATAAGAACACACATGCAATGACTCTAGTGGTTGATCCACATGTGGTTTGTGGAAAGAACACACATGCAATGACTCTAGTGGTTGATCCATGTGTGGTTTGTGGAAATAACACACATGCAATGACTGTAATGGGTCCACATGTGGTTTGTGAAAGAACACACATGCAATGACCACTGGTTGATCCATAAGTTGTTTGTGGAAAATAACACACATGCAATGACTCTAGTGGTTGATCCATATGTGGTTTGTGGAAAGAACACACATGCAATGTTCACTGGTGGATCCATGTGTGGTTTGTGGAAAAGAACACACATGCAATGACCACTGGTGGATCCATGTGTGGTTTCGGGAAAAGAACACACATGCAATGACTCTAGTGGTTGATCCATGTTTGTTTGTGGAAATAACACACATGCAATGACTCTAGTGGTTGATCCATGTGTGGTTTCTGAAAAGAACACACATGCAATGACTCTAGTGTTGGTTTTAGTATAAGAACACACATGCAATAACTCTAGTGGTTGATCCATATGTGGTTTGTGGAAAGAACACACATACAATGACTCTAGTGGTTGATCCATGTGTGGTTTGTGGAAATAACACACATGTAATGACCACTGGTGGATCCATGTGCGGTTTGTGGAAAAGAACACACATGCGATGACTCTAGTGTTGGTTTGTGGTTTTAGTATAAGAGCAAACATGCAATGACTCTAGTGGTTGATCCATGTGTGGTTTGTGGAAACAACACACATGCAATGACCACTGGTGGATACATGTGTGGTTTGTGGAAAAGAACACACATGCAATGACTCTAGTACAGGTTTGTGGTTTTAGTATAAGAACACACATGCAATGACTCTAGTACTGGTTTGTGGTTTTATTATAAGAACACACATGCAATGACTCTAGTGGTTGATCCATGTGTGGTTTATGGAAATAACACACATGAAATGACTCTAGTGGTTGATCCATGTGTGGTTTGTGGAAAGAACACACATGCAATGACCACTGGTGGATCCATGTTGGTTTTAGTATAAGAACACGCATGCAATGACTCTAGTGGTTGATCCATTTTTGGTTGTGGAAATAACACACATGCAATGTAACGTCCCCAACCTTTAATAAGATTGAGTCCCCTGTGTTTACAATGCTAGTCCCTGGATCAATAGCTAGCATCCACAGTTCAGATGTAATATCAAGAAACAAGGTCATAATACAACTTTATAACCAGGAATAAAATAGTTTTATTACATCAAACATAGCTCATTGGCTTTTTACATTACATTGCAGCGGAATAACTATAGTCATGGGTCCTTCATCTTCAAAGTGCCACAGGCAGATGTTGGTTGTAGACTTTGTAATCCTACTCAATCAATCTTCACTAAAATCAATCAAACCTGCAACATCATAAGTTACAGCCACAAAGGTCAATACATTTGAATTGTATTGGCAAGTGATACTTTGGTAGTATAGTGGAGTCTATCATCTAAATGCATTTTGGCTAAGTGGAGTTGAGGCTTGCATTGCTCAAAAATAGATTTTTCCTATCATTTTGAAAATATTAAGTTTTGTTTGGCAAAAACTTTCCAAGACATCTACTAATCAAAGACTGGAGATCCACTCAGGGCATCTACCAATCTAAGACTGAAGATTTGCTTGGCAAAAACAATTTCCCAATCTAAGATTTTGAGATCCTTGTACCAAGCCATCTCTCCATCAAAGATTGAAGAATTTCACACAACCCTTGTTGACCCACAAGTTTTAATTTAGAAATTGGAGTGATGAGATTCTTGATTGCTTCCATGTCTTGATGCTCAAATTGTCCTTTACCAGGGACATGGCTAAGTACTTAGGTTTTACACTCTTCAGAGCTGGTGCACTTTCCCCACAAGCCTTGGTTTCCCAAGAATGATCCTTCAGTAGCCTTTCCTTAGTCAAATGGACGCGTTCCAACCTATCAATCACTACCACCCACTGTCCAAAAGACTAAGTTCCAGCATCCTAAGATCATGGCAGAGCCCATAATGCCAAGTGGTTGCACTTGAAGCTTCTCAACATTTGACATCTCAAATCTCTTTGTTTCCTGGGTGGCCATCCACAAGTGAGATACACAAGCCAGTCCACGCCTTGTGAACCACTCAACATAAACCATTCCTTCCATTTCCACCCAGGTGATTCATTAACTTTTAGTTGTTTTATTTAAACAAAACATAAGTCCTTAGACTTAGAATATTTTTCCATAGTGTGAATATAAATCCCACCCAGGTTTTCTATTAGCTAGGCTAAGCTTGGTAGTAATAGGATTCTTAACTTAGGAAAATCCTACTAAGGACTCATTCTACTAGTTTTTCCTATAGCAAGGTCTATACTTAGCAAAATAAAAACCATGCAAGTTTTACTTAGCAAAAACACTAATGCATAATGAAAATAATGGGATAATGATATGAAGTATCACTTGCCTTTTTGGTAGAGGGTATAGGTTCACTCCTTGTCCTTGCAACAATCACACTCTTCAAGTCACTACAATCAATCAAGCAAGGCACAAACTCAATCTACCAATCAAGCAAAACAACACACACAAACAAAAATAACAAAGTCAAAGATTTGCATGCAAGCATGCCAAGCTTTGCTTTGTTTGCAAAAGTGGTTCCTAGTGGGTCATAGACATTTGGGTACACCTAATGGTCATTTTTGTAAAGTGGTAAAGTCATGCATAGGCATGCAAAGGTTGGTTCTAATGTAGGGATGGTCTTCACTAGGCTTCTAAACTTTGTAGGTTCCAAATTGGTCATTTACCAAAATGGCCAAGTCAAGGTAAAGAGGGTCTCTATTAGATTCCTAACTTTGTAAGATCCAAATTGGTCATTTACCAAAGTGGCAAAGTCATTTGCAAAGAGGTTTCACTTCAAAACCATTTGCAAAACATAGTGTCACTCTAAGTGGTGTAGAAATATTTCTACTAGGGTATTAACCTATAGGTCTCACCAAATGAGTTGCTATTGCAAAACTTGGTGTTTTGAGTCAGTAGGTTTGGTCCAAAACATTTTCTCCAAAGTTTCCTTTGCAAAAATATTTTCATAACCAAAACTATAGTTTTAGTTAGCTAGAAATGGACTAAACTAATTAATCCATCCTATTCTTTTCCAAAATCATTTTCCAAACTATGGGTTGGTTCCTAGGGTCAGTAAGGTCACAACAAACTAATTTGCAAAGGTTTTAACCCTAAATATCATTTTTAAATGATTTTTCTAATGTTAGCAAGCACACAAAAGAATCTGCAAAGTTAAACAAGTTAACAGATACTATATGCTAAACTAAGGGTAGGGTTGGTTAGAGCTTGTCTTGCTGATTCCAACGACATCAAATTTGTAAAATTTGGACGTGTGGATCAAAAGATGCAAAGGTTTGAAAATGGCAAAAGTTTCTGTTTTCAAATCTGTTTTTAAACAGAACTGGGGACACGCGTCGTGTTCTTACTGGTCGATACCGGTTCGGTCGGATCAGTCGCTATGGAGCGTTGGATCTATTCTAATCGTGCGGCGCAGAGCTAATACTTACCCCTTCGCTAACATTCTATCATATCCGTCCGATCTGGATCCTACGGCTGTTAGCACGCTTGCCAAAGATCGGTGGCGCTGCGCGGCGGCAGACGGCGGTGACACTCTGGCGGTGGAGTTCCGGCTATCACAGGAAGCGAGAGAGAGGGAGGAGTGGCTCACCGTGATCGCCGAGGCACGGGGAAGCTCAACGTGCTCTTGGGGAAGCAAGGGGCGCTCGGGGTCAGGTGTAATTGCTCGCCGGAGTGGAGGACGGTGTCGGGAGCGTCGGGTGGTTGTCGTGGACGTCGCTGTAGATCACGAGAAGACAAACGGAGGTCTGGGTTAGACGCAGGTGATCATGTCGGAGCTATGAGCGTGAACAAGAGGGCTCGGGGCGGTCGAGGTTTACCGGGAAACTTGTTGGAGGCGAGACGGACGGCGGTGCTCACTGTCGATGATGGAGGCGATGCTACGGTGCGAGCTAGGTCACGAGAATGACGGCGTTAGTTGCGGAAGGAATCACTGGTCTTAGGCGCATCATCGAAAAGAAGAAGGGTGGCTGGAAGCTACCTGTGGACTTCACCGGAGTTGAGAGCGGCGTCGGGCTGCTCTGTCCGTGTCGGAGACGTTGCTGTGGTCCACGAGAAGGCAAACGAAAAGCACTGTAAGACGCGCAAAGGTACAGCGGTGATGCGAGCGTGAAGAAGGAGGAGAGGGGCGGTCTGGTTTTACCGGGCAATGTCGCCGTAGTTGGAGCAGACGGCGGTGGTTGCCGGACGAAGACGAAGGCAAGGCTGTGGGGTACTAGTAGACAGGTGGGAGGTACCGGAAGAAGTGCACGGTGATGGTGAATGGGCTCGTAGCATCCAAGGGGCAAGGAAGGAAGGTACTGGCCGGAATTGCTCGCGGAGTTCGCCGGAGACAGCGGCGGTGCAGAGAGGAATTGGGCGGCCTGGGGGCACGCTAGGGTGAGGCGTCTTGGGGAAAAGGGAGAGGGAATGCTGGTGCTTAAATGGGCATTGTCGCTGGACTGAATCAACGCGGCAGTAACTCGAATTGATCTCGGCATTCAAAGACAGAAACGACAGCGAGAGGGGGGCTCGGTCAGTGGCGGGTGAGGAGGATGAACAGGGTTGGTGGGGTCCAACGGTCAGTGGAAAAAGGAGAGGGAATGGGGTCCACGGGTCAGTCACTCTGCGGGTTTCTTTCGCGGTATAAAAAAACGGTTCGAGGGGGAGTAGGAGAAGGTGGGGTCTGATGTCAGCGAGTGAGTGAGAGGAGGAGTGGGTCCTGGTTGTCATTGGCTCAGTGGGTCTGTTTCTGGGTGTAAAATGTTTTCCTTCGGGGAGAAACTGGACTGGGCTGGATTGGGCTGCTGTTGGGCCAAAGCTGGGCTGGTTCTGTTTTTCTTATTTTTTTTTCTGTCTAAGCCTTTTTCTTTTTCTATTTCTTTTTCTGTTTTCATTTTCAAACAATTATTCACACATTCAAACAACACTCAAACAAATTCAAACAAACACTCAACTTCACTTTGAATTTGGTTCTGTTTAGAAACATAATCCAAATCTCAAAATGAAATATTATTTTTATTTATTTTAGGATCCATTTAATAATTAAATAAAATGGATCTTTAGGGTTTGATTTATTTAATAAAATTTCCATTTGAATTTCCAATTATTTTCAAAACCAAACCAGAAGGTTTAATTTGAAAAATAAAAGAATACTTGGAAACTTATTTAAATAATAAATAAGTTTTGGTGTTTTAATTAAAATGGGAAAGCCTTTACTTAAATAAAATTGGATATTTAAATCCTTATTATTTTATTTAAATAATCCTTTACTCATTTTAATCAAAGCAAAACCTTTTAATAAAAGATTTCAAAGTAGAAATAAAATACTTGGTGTTCATTTAAAATGGGAAAAGCTTTTACTTAAATAAAATTGGATATTTAAATCCTTTATTTTATTTAAATAAACTTTTACTCATTTTATCAAAACAAAATATTTTATTTCAAAAGTTTGGCCAAAATTAATTTGGCTTATCTTTTCATTTGAAACCAAAGTCTTTTATTAAAAGATCTAAAACAGTGTTTCCAAAACAATTTATTTTCCTTTGATAAATGTTTTACTTTTTAAATCCCTTTAGGATTACTTTCCAAATGTTCAAATTTCCAGATACATTCACTGAGGAATGCATTTCCTTGATTTGGATTTTTGTTGAATTCAAACTCCTTTTAGAAACAAAAGTTTCTTTTCACCCTGATTTTCAACAAAAATTTATTTTGTTATTTTATTTTTCACATTACAAGATTTGGAAAATCTTGGGATGTGACAGGCTACCACCCTTAAAATAAATCTCGTCCCGAGATTTGGGGAGGCTAGGGTTACAAGTTGGCTCAAACAGCTAGGGTACTACCACCCTTAAAAATTTTCCAACTAAACTACATCTTGGCTTGCTTGGAATCTTGAGGAAAACTTCTTCTTGGAAAACTTCTGCTTAGTGTCCTTTGTTTCCATGCTTGACTCATGGGCTAAGGTTGAGATCCTTCATAGGCTTGTTTATCTTGTTCTTCATCTTTTCTGGACAATTGCTTACATAGTGTCCTGGTTCCTTGCAATTGAAACAGTGGATATCTTGGAGTTCTTTACGTTGCTCTTGTGGACATGTGGCTACATAATGGCCTAGCTCTTTGCAGTTGTTGCACACTACTTGGCCGATCTCTTTATTCTTCGGGTTCTCTGGGCATCCACTGGGGTAGTGTCCCATTTCCTTACATTTACGACATTGCACAAGGCTCATGTCTTGCTTTGGTTTCTTGGGCTTCTTTGATCCTTTGAATTGGGTTGTCTTGTTTGGAGGTATAAGTGGTCCTTTTCCTTTGTCATCAACATTCTTGGCATACTTGGATCCTTCTTGTTTCCTTTGTTCAACAATGGCATAGATGGGGCATTGGATAGGGACATGGTCGTTTCCTTCACAAAGGTAACAAGTAACTTGAGATGTGGGGCATTGGCCAACTGGATGTTCCTCTTCACAATTGGGGCATTGATCTTCATGCTCTTTGGAAGTATGATCCTTGTCTCCACAAATATTGCAAGCTGGTGCTCCATCTAGCATAGTGTTCTTGTCATCCTTGTTGTCATACACTCTTTTGGGATAGTTTTCTTCCATGCTGATCATTTGATTAGTCACCTTAAGCATCAGTTGGGATTGTTCTTCCCAAAACTTTTGCAAGGTAGGGTCTTTATCACTATTGTTGGCTATGAACTGAGCTGTCAGTTGGCTCAATTGGTGTTGGGTTGCTAGGAGTTCTCTCATGTTGACCTCTTGGTTGTTGTTGTTGTCATCATCCTGGATGTTGGAGTCTCTTGGAGAAGTCATCTGTTTGGGTTGGAGGGGATTAGAATAAGCAAAAGATTTCTAAGGGAATCAATCCTAATCACACACATCACAATTCACACAAGCAATGTGCAAGCAATCACAAACAAACACTCCACTCAAACAATAGTTTCAAGCACATATTTAGGCAAACAAAAATAATTTTTGTTACACCACATAAGTTGGTGTGTTTGACTTAAACTAATATGGTGGTCCATCTACATGGTTCACTTGTGATCTTTCCATCCTTCTTTGGTTGATCCTTCTTGAATGAGATCTTTGTATCCTTGGAGAATTCTTGTGTCTTGGTCACAAATCTTCAAAGGTGATGATGGCTCCTTCTAAGTTGTGTTTCCTTAGTCTTCAAATGAAATGTTACTCAAGTCTTGTATTCTTTAGTGATATCCAAGTTGAAGTCCTTGGTGTACATGTTGAAGATGTTGAAGAAGTTGAAGTCATTAGAGTTGATGAAGTTGAAGAAGTCCTTTGCACATGGTGTAGTCTTTGGTCATGGGGTAGGCTTTTCCATCAAGTTTTGAAGTAGAAGAGAAGTAGAGTTGGGACCAAAAATGATTGAGGAAAGAGTTTACAAGATTTGTTTTTTTGTAAATAAGTTTTGGAATAAGACAACTCCTATTGTCTAAGGGTTTTTGTCCAATCCTAGGGTTACAAATCCTACAGGCAACACAATGCTCTGATACCATCTGTAACGTCCCCAACCTTTAATAAGATTGAGTCCCCTGTGTTTACAATGCTAGTCCCTGGATCAATAGCTAGCATCCACAGTTCAGATGTAATATCAAGAAACAAGGTCATAATACAACTTTATAACCAGGAATAAAATAGTTTTATTACATCAAACATAGCTCATTGGCTTTTTACATTACATTGCAGCGGAATAACTATAGTCATGGGTCCTTCATCTTCAAAGTGCCACAGGCAGATGTTGGTTGTAGACTTTGTAATCCTACTCAATCAATCTTCACTAAAATCAATCAAACCTGCAACATCATAAGTTACAGCCACAAAGGTCAATACATTTGAATTGTATTGGCAAGTGATACTTTGGTAGTATAGTGGAGTCTATCATCTAAATGCATTTTGGCTAAGTGGAGTTGAGGCTTGCATTGCTCAAAAATAGATTTTTCCTATCATTTTGAAAATATTAAGTTTTGTTTGGCAAAAACTTTCCAAGACATCTACTAATCAAAGACTGGAGATCCACTCAGGGCATCTACCAATCTAAGACTGAAGATTTGCTTGGCAAAAACAATTTCCCAATCTAAGATTTTGAGATCCTTGTACCAAGCCATCTCTCCATCAAAGATTGAAGAATTTCACACAACCCTTGTTGACCCACAAGTTTTAATTTAGAAATTGGAGTGATGAGATTCTTGATTGCTTCCATGTCTTGATGCTCAAATTGTCCTTTACCAGGGACATGGCTAAGTACTTAGGTTTTACACTCTTCAGAGGTGGTGCACTTTCCCCACAAGCCTTGGTTTCCCAAGAATGATCCTTCAGTAGCCTTTCCTTAGTCAAATGGACGCGTTCCAACCTATCAATCACTACCACCCACTGTCCAAAAGACTAAGTTCCAGCATCCTAAGATCATGGCAGAGCCCATAATGCCAAGTGGTTGCACTTGAAGCTTCTCAACATTTGACATCTCAAATCTCTTTGTTTCCTGGGTGGCCATCCACAAGTGAGATACACAAGCCAGTCCCTGGCCTTGTGAACCACTCAACATAAACCATTCCTTCCATTTCCACCCAGGTGATTCATTAACTTTTAGTTGTTTTATTTAAACAAAACATAAGTCCTTAGACTTAGAATATTTTTCCATAGTGTGAATATAAATCCCACCCAGGTTTTCTATTAGCTAGGCTAAGCTTGGTAGTAATAGGATTCTTAACTTAGGAAAATCCTACTAAGGACTCATTCTACTAGTTTTTCCTATAGCAAGGTCTATACTTAGCAAAATAAAAACCATGCAAGTTTTACTTAGCAAAAACACTAATGCATAATGAAAATAATGGGATAATGATATGAAGTATCACTTGCCTTTTTGGTAGAGGGTATAGGTTCACTCCTTGTCCTTGCAACAATCACACTCTTCAAGTCACTACAATCAATCAAGCAAGGCACAAACTCAATCTACCAATCAAGCAAAACAACACACACAAACAAAAATAACAAAGTCAAAGATTTGCATGCAAGCATGCCAAGCTTTGCTTTGTTTGCAAAAGTGGTTCCTAGTGGGTCATAGACATTTGGGTACACCTAATGGTCATTTTTGTAAAGTGGTAAAGTCATGCATAGGCATGCAAAGGTTGGTTCTAATGTAGGGATGGTCTTCACTAGGCTTCTAAACTTTGTAGGTTCCAAATTGGTCATTTACCAAAATGGCCAAGTCAAGGTAAAGAGGGTCTCTATTAGATTCCTAACTTTGTAAGATCCAAATTGGTCATTTACCAAAGTGGCAAAGTCATTTGCAAAGAGGTTTCACTTCAAAACCATTTGCAAAACATAGTGTCACTCTAAGTGGTGTAGAAATATTTCTACTAGGGTATTAACCTATAGGTCTCACCAAATGAGTTGCTATTGCAAAACTTGGTGTTTTGAGTCAGTAGGTTTGGTCCAAAACATTTTCTCCAAAGTTTCCTTTGCAAAAATATTTTCATAACCAAAACTATAGTTTTAGTTAGCTAGAAATGGACTAAACTAATTAATCCATCCTATTCTTTTCCAAAATCATTTTCCAAACTATGGGTTGGTTCCTAGGGTCAGTAAGGTCACAACAAACTAATTTGCAAAGGTTTTAACCCTAAATATCATTTTTAAATGATTTTTCTAATGTTAGAAAGCACACAAAAGAATCTGCAAAGTTAAACAAGTTAACAGATACTATATGCTAAACTAAGGGTAGGGTTGGTTAGAGCTTGTCTTGCTGATTCCAACGACATCAAATTTGTAAAATTTGGACGTGTGGATCAAAAGATGCAAAGGTTTGAAAATGGCAAAAGTTTCTGTTTTCAAATCTGTTTTTAAACAGAACTGGGGACACGCGTCGTGTTCTTACTGGTCGATACCGGTTCGGTCGGATCAGTCGCTATGGAGCGTTGGATCTATTCTAATCGTGCGGCGCATAGCTAATACTTACCCCTTCGCTAACATTCTATCATATCCGTCAGATCTGGATCCTACGGCTGTTAGCACGCTTGCCAAAGATCGGTGGCGCTGCGCGGCGGCAGACGGCGGCGACGCTCTGGCGGTGGAGTTCCGGCTATCACAGGAAGCGAGAGAGAGGGAGGAGTGGCTCACCGTGATCGCCGAGGCACGGGGAAGCTCAACGTGCTCTTGGGGAAGCAAGGGGCGCTCGGGGTCAGGTGTAATTGCTCGCCGGAGTGGAGGACGGTGTCGGGAGCGTCGGGTGGTTGTCGTGGACGTCGCTGTAGATCACGAGAAGACAAACGGAGGTCTGGGTTAGACGCAGGTGATCATGTCGGAGCTATGAGCGTGAACAAGAGGGCTCGGGGCGGTCGAGGTTTACCGGGAAACTTGTTGGAGGCGAGACGGACGGCGGTGCTCACTGTCGATGATGGAGGCGATGCTACGGTGCGAGCTAGGTCACGAGAACGACGGCGTTAGTTGCGGAAGGAATCACTGGTCTTAGGCGCATCATCGAAAAGAAGAAGGGTGGCTGGAAGCTACCTGTGGACTTCACCGGAGTTGAGAGCGG
Source organism: Avena insularis (assembly GCA_023614405.1). NCBI lineage: Eukaryota > Viridiplantae > Streptophyta > Magnoliopsida > Poales > Poaceae > Avena > Avena insularis. Next base: position 566,288,547 of record CM042694.1, read on the forward strand.
CGTCGGGCTGCTCTGTCCGTGTCGGAGACGTTGCTGTGGTCCACGAGAAGGCAAACGAAAAGCAATCAGAAGACGCAAAGGTACAGCGGTGATGCGAGCGTGAAGAAGGAGGAGAGGGGCGGTCTGGTTTTACCGGGCAATGTTGCCGTAGTTGGAGCAGACGGCGGTGGTTGCCAGACGAAGACGAAGGCGAGGCTGTGGGGTACTAGTAGACAGGTGGGAGGTACCGGAATAAGTGCACGGTGATGGTGAATGGGCTCGTAGCATCCAAGGGGCAAAGGGAGGAAGGTACTGGCCGGAATTGCTCGCGGAGTTCGCCGGAGACAGCGGCGGTGCAGAGAGGAATTGGGCGGCCTGGGGGCACGCTAGGGTGAGGCGTCTTGGGGAAAAGGGAGAGGGAATGCTGGTGCTTAAATGGGCATTGTCGCTGGACTGAATCAACGCGGTAGTAACTCGAATTGATCTCGACATTCAAAGACAGAAATGGCACCGAGAGGGGGCTCGGTCAGTGGCGGGTGAGGAGGATGAACAGGGTTGGTGGGGTCCAACGGTCAGTGGAAAAAGGAGAGGGAATGGGGTCCACGGGTCAGTCACTCTGCGGGTTTCTTTCACGGTATAGAAAAACGGTTCGAGGGGGAGTAAGAGGAGGTGGGGTCTGATGTCAGCGAGTGAGTGAGAGGGAGAAGTGGGTCCCGGTTGTCATTGGCTCAGTGGGTCTGTTTCTGGGTGTAAAATGTTTTCCTTCGGGGAGAAACTGGACTGGGCTGGATTGGGCTGCTGTTGGGCCAAAGCTGGGCTGGTTCTGTTTTTCTTATTTTTTTTTCTGTCTAAGCCTTTTTCTTTTTCTATTTCTGTTTTCATTTTCAAACAATTATTCACACATTCAAACAACACTCAAACAAATTCAAACAACACTCAACTTCACTTTGAATTTGGTTCTGTTTAGAAACATAATCCAAATCTCAAACTGAAATATTATTTTTATTTATTTTAGGATCCATTTAATAATTAAATAAAATGGATCTTTAGGGTTTGATTTATTTAATAAAATTTCCATTTGAATTTCCAATTATTTTCAAAACCAAACCAGAAGGTTTAATTTGAAAAATAAAAGAATACTTGGAAACTTATTTAAATAATAAATAAGTTTTGGTGTTTTAATTAAAATGGGAAAGCCTTTACTTAAATAAAATTGGATATTTAAATCCTTATTATTTTATTTAAATAATCCTTTACTCATTTTAATCAAAGCAAAACCTTTTAATAAAAGATTTCAAAGTAGAAATAAAATACTTGGTGTTCATTTAAAATGGGAAAAGCTTTTACTTAAATAAAATTGGATATTTAAATCCTTTATTTTATTTAAATAAACTTTTACTCATTTTATCAAAACAAAATATTTTATTTCAAAAGTTTGGCCAAAATTAATTTGGCTTATCTTTTCATTTGAAACCAAAGTCTTTTATTAAAAGATCTAAAACAGTGTTTCCAAAACAATTTATTTTCCTTTGATAAATGTTTTACTTTTTAAATCCCTTTAGGATTACTTTCCAAATGTTCAAATTTCCAGATACATTCACTGAGGAATGCATTTCCTTGATTTGGATTTTTGTTGAATTCAAACTCCTTTTAGAAACAAAAGTTTCTTTTCACCCTGATTTTCAACAAAAATTTATTTTGTTATTTTATTTTTCACATTACAAGATTTGGAAAATCTTGGGATGTGACATGCAATGACTCTAGTGGTTGATCAATGTGTGGTTTGTGAAAAGAACGCACATGCAATGACTCTAGTGGTTGATCCATAGGTGGTTTGTGGAAAGAACACACATGCAATGACTCTACTGGTTGATCCATGTGTGGTTTGTGGAAATAACACACATGCAGTAACCACTGGTGGGTCCACATGTGTGGTTTGTGGAAAGAACACACATGCAATGACTCTGGTTGTTCCATATGTGGTTTGTGGAAAGATTACACAAGCAATGACTCTAGTGGTGGATCCATGTGTGGTTTGTGTAAAAGAACACACATGCAATGACTCTAGTGCTGGTTTGTGGTTTTAGTATAAGAACAAACATGCAATGACTCTAGTGGTTGATCCATGTGTGGTTTGTGGAAAGAACACACATGCAATGACTCTGGTTGTTCCATATTTGGTTTGTGGAAATAACACACATGCAATGACTCTAGTGGTGGATCCATGTGTGGTTTGTGGAAAAGAACACACATGCAATGACTCTAGTGCTGGTTTGTGGTTTTAGTATAAGAACAAACATGCAATGACTCTAGTGGTTGATCCATGTGTGGTTTGTGGAAAGAACACACATGCAATGACTAGTGGTAGATCCATATGGGGTTTGTGAAAAGAACATACATGCAATGACCACTGGTGGATCCATGTGTGGTTTGTGGAAAAGAACACACATGCAATGACTCTATTGTAGGTTTGTGGTTTTAGTATAAGATCAAACATGCAGTGACTCTAGTGCTTGATCCATGTGTGGTTTGTGGAAAGAACACACATGCAATGACTCTAGTGGTTGATCCATGTGTGGTTTGTGAAAATAACACACATGCAATGACCACTGGTGGGTCCACATGTGTGGTTTGTGGAAAGAACACACACGTAATGACTCTGGTTGATCCATATGTGGTTTGTGGAAAGAACACACATGCAATGACTCTAGTGGTGGATCAATGTGTGGTTTGTGGAAAAGAACACACATGCAATGACTCTAGTGCTGGTTTTAGTATAAGAACACACATGCAATGACTTTAGTGGTTGATCCATGTGTGGTTTGTGGAAATAACACATATGCAATGACTCTAGTGGTTGATCCATGTGTGGTTTGTGGAAATAACACACATGCAATGACTGTACTGGGTCCACATGTTGTTTGTGGAAAGAACACACATGCAATGACCACTGGTTGATCCATAAGTTGTTTGTGGAGAAGAACACACATGCAATGACTCTAGTGGTTGATCCATATGTGGTTTGTGGAAAGAAAACACATGCAATGACTCTAGTGGTTGATCCATATGTGGTTTGTGGAAAGAAAACACATGCAATGACCACTTGTGGATCCATGTGTGGTTTGTGGAAAAGAACACGCATGCAATGACCACTGGTGGATCCATGTGTGGTTTGTGGAAAAGAACACACATGCAATGACTCTAGTGGTTGATCCATGTGTGGTTTGTCAAAAGAACACACATGCAATGACTCTAGTGGTTGATCCATGTGTGGTTTGTGAAAAGAACACACATGCAATGACTCTAGTGTTGGTTTTAGTATAAGAACACACATGCAATGACTCTACTAGTTGATCCATATGTGGTTTGTGGAAAGAAAACACATGCAATGAATCTAGTGGTTGATCCATGTGTGGTTTGTGGAAATAACACACACGCAATGACGGTAATGGGTCCACATGTGGTTTGTGGAAAGAACACACATGGAATGACCATTGGTTGATCCATAAGTTGTTTGTGGAAAATAAGACACATGAAATGACTCTAGTGGTTGATCCATATGTGGTTTGTGGAAAGAACACACATGCAATGACCACTGGTGGATCCATGTGTGGTTTGCGGAAAAGAACACACATGCAATGACCACTGATGGATCCATGTGTGGTTTGTGGAAAAGAACACACATGCAATGACTCTAGTGGTTGATCCATGTTTGTTTGTGGAAATAACACACATGCAATGATTCTAGTGGTTGATCCATGTGTGGTTTGTGAAAAGAACACACATGCAATGACTCTAGTGTTGGTTTTAGTATAAGAACACACATGCAATGACTCTAGTGGTTCATCCATATGTGGTTTGTGGAAAGAACACACATGCAATGACTCTAGTGGTTGATCCATGTGTGGTTTGTGGAAATAACACACATGCAATGACCACTGGTGGATCCATGTGTGGTTTGTGGAAAAGAACACACATGCGATGACTCTAGTGCTAGTTTGTGGTTTTAGTATAAGAGCAAACATGCAATGACTCTAGTGGTTGATCCATGTGTGGTTTGTGGAAACAACACACATGCAATGACTCTGGTTGATCCATATGTGGTTTGTGGAAAGAACACACATGCAATGACCACTGGTGGATCCATGTGTGGTTTGTGGAAAAGAACACACATGCAAGGACTCTAGTACTGGTTTGTGGTTTTAGTATAAGAACACACATGCAATGACTCTAGTACTGGTTTGTGGTTTTAGTATAAGAACACACATGCAATGACTCTAGTGGTTGATCCATGTGTGGTTTAGGGAAATAACACACATGTAATGACTCTAGTGGTTGATCCATGTGTGGTTTGTGGAAAGAACACACATGCAATGACAACTGGTAGATCCATGTTGGTTTTAGTATAAGAACACACATGCAATGACTCTAGTGGTTGATCCATGTTTCGTTGTGGAAAGAACACACATGCAATGACTCTAGTGGTTGATCCATGTGTGGTTTGTGAAAAGAACACACATGCAATGACTCTAGTGCCGGTTTTCGTATAAGAACACACATGCAATGACTCTAGTGGTTGATCCATAGCTGGTTTGTGGAAAGAACACACATGCAATGACTCTAGTGGTTGATCTATGTGTGGTTTGTGGAAATAACACACATGCAATGACCACTTGTGGGTCCACATGTGTGGTTTGTGGAAAGAACACACATGCAATGACTCTAGTTGTTCCATATGTGGTTTGTGGAAATAACACACATGCAATGACTCTAGTGGTGGATCCATGTGTGGATTGTGGAAAAGAACACACATGCAATGACTCTAGTGCTGGTTTGTGGTTTTAGTATAAGAACAAACATGCAATGACTCTAGTGGTTGATCCATGTGTGGTTTGTGGAAACAACACACATGCAATGACTCTGGTGGATCCATATGTGGTTTCTGGAAAGAACACACATGCAATGACTCTAGTGGTGGATCCATGTGTGGTTTGTGGAAAAGAACACACATGCAATGACTCTTGTGCTGGTTAGTGGTTTTAGTATAAGAACAAACATGCAATGACTCTAGTGGTTGATCCATGTGTGGTTTGTGGAAAGAACACACATGCAATGACTAGTGGTTGATCCATATGTGGTTTGTGCAAAGAACACACATGCAATGACCACTGGTGGATCCCTGTGTGGTTTGTGGAAAAGAACCCACATGCAATGACTCTAGTGTTGGTTTGTGGTTTTAGTATAAGAACAAACATGCAGTGACTCTAGTGGTTGATCCATGTGTGGTTTGTGGAAAGAACACACATGCAATGACTCTAGTGGTTGATCCATGTGTGGTTTGTGGCAATAACACACATGTAATGACTCTGGTTGATCCATATGTGGTTTGTGGAAAGAACACACATGCAATGACTCTAGTGGTGGATCCATGTGTGGTTTGTGGAAAAGAACACACATGCAATGACTCTAGTGCTGGTTTTAGTTTAAGAACACACATGCAATCACTCTAGTGTTGGTTTTAGTATAATAACACACATGCAATGACTCTAGTGGTTGATCCATGTGTGGTTTGTGGAAATAACACATATGCAATGACTCTAGTGGTTGATCCATGTGTGGTTTGTGTAAATAACACACATGCAATGACTGTAATGGGTCCACATGTGGTTTGTGGAAAGAGCACACATGCAATAACCACTGGTTGATCCATAAGTTGTTTGTGGAAAAGAACACACATGCAATGACTCTAGTGGTTGATCCATATGTGGTTTGTGGAAAGAACACACATGCAATGACCACTGGTGGATCCATGTGTGGTTTGTGGAAAAGAACACACATGCAATGACCACTGATGGATCCATGTGTGGTTTGTGGAAAAGAACACACATGCAATGACTCTAATGGTTGATCCATGTTTGTTTGTGGAAATAACACACATGCAATGACTCTAGAGGTTGATCCATGTGTGGTTTGTGAAAAGAACACACATGCAATGACTCTAGTGTTGGTTTTAGTATAAGAACACACATGCAATGACTCTAGTGGTTGATCCATATGTGGTTTGTGGAAAGAACACACATGCAATGACTCTAGATGTTGATCCATGTGTGGTTTGTGGAAATAACAGACATGCAATGACCACTGGTGGATCCATGTGTGGTTTGTGGAAAAGAACACGCATGCAATCAATCTAGTGCTGGTTTGTGGTTTTAGTATAAGAACAAACATGCAATGACTCTAGTGGTTGATCCATGTGTGGTTTGTGGAAAGAACACACATGCAATGACTCTGGTTGATCCATATGTGGTTTGTGGAAAGAACACACATGCAATGACCACTGGTGGATCCATTTGTGGTTTGTGGAAAAGAACACACATGCAATGACTCTAGTTGTTCATACATGTTTGGTTGTGGAAATAACACACATGCAATGACTGTAGTGGTTGATCCATGTGTGGTTTGTGAAAAGAACACACATGCAATGACTCTAGTGTTGGTTTTAGTATAAGAACACACATGCAATGACTCTAGTGGTTGATCCATATGTGGTTTGTGGAAATAACACACATGGAATGACTCTAGTGGTTGATCCATGTGTGGTTTGTGGAAATAACACACATGCAATGCTCACTGGTGGGTCCACAGGTGTGGTTTGTGGAAAGAACACACATGCAATGACTCTGGTTGATCCATATGTGGTTTGTGGAAAGAACACACATGCAATGACTCTAGTGGTGGATCCATGTGTGGTTTGTGGAAAAGAACACACATGCAATGACTCTAGAGATGGTTTGTGGTTTGAGTATAAGAATAAACATGCAATGACTCTAATGGTTGATCCATGTGTGGTTTGTGGAAAGAACACACATGCAATGACTTGTGGTTGATCCATAGGTGGTTTGTGGAGAGAACACTGTTGGGGGGATACCCCCGAGTAGGGTCATTCCGGGGTATAAGGGCCGAATTAGCCGAGGTTCGGCAGAGTCAAAGCGTATGCTGGTCGGGTCACCTCAAGGCAGGCCGGATCACGGAGTAACCCGGACCAGGGGGGGTCGCCTAATATGGTCTCATCCGACTTAATGAGTAAGTCGGAAGTGCTTGTCTAACTTGTATGCAGGAACAGGTGTGGCCGGATCTACTATGATCCGGGTCCTCTCTTAGCTTCTGGGAGAAGGAAGGAATCTCTCTGGTCAAAAAGAAGGTCCGGTACGCACTGCATGAGCGAAGAAAGCAAGGGCAGGACCACCGGGTCGTGGCCGACAAGGGTGACGACGCCCATGTCGGCTGACGCAGGCGCCGCAGAGGCTTACGTAGCTAAAGCATGTATGACGCGGGGGAAAAGCACCCCGGTCGGGTTACCACTTTGGGAGGAGGAATATGCCTCCATGTATGCCCTAGGCAGGGACCGAGCCACCCCTATATAAGGGGGGCTAGAGTTGCTGTAGAGGGAGTTGGTTGAGATCTGGTGGGTTGAGCTCTAGTGGGTTGAGTTTTCTTGGATACCAATCTGGCTAGGGTTTTAGAAGTGAACTGTGGGTGAGAGTAAGAGAGCTCCTTCTTCCTCCTCTCGCCAATACAACTCAAGGAGCACTTGTAATCTAGGAAGAACAGCGATATAAACTTCTGTGTGGAGAATCACTCCGCTATCCCTCCCTGGATTCCCCTAGCGTGTATTAGTCCCCACCTTTAGCTTATCCATGGCATCTGCCGTGACACCACCATGACAGTTGGCGCCCACCGTGGGGCTAGCGGCGCTAGCAGGGGTGAAGATCCGGACGGGAAACCTCATCGGCACCGGCGAATGCATCGTCTCCGTGCTCGTTCAGCGCTTTGGAGCGCTGGATTTCGTCAGCGACAACGCTGGCTGCTTCAGCACGCGCCCACTTCTGCGCAACGGCCTCTTCGTCAAGTTGGGTGTGCACAAGATCTACGTTGCTGTGGAGGTATCATGCGTTCATCCGCACCGTGTCGTCGATGCGGGGGAACCACCCCTCACTGTGGCTCGCGGGGCGCGTCTCGCCCACTCCCCGGACCATGCGGAGGTGATGATGACTGCGCCAGGTGCGGGCGCAAGCAAGGATCCAGCACCGGACCCAGAGGTAACACCTATGGCACCGAGGAAAGGTAGAGGACCTCCACTAGAGAGGCCTGGGAACGTACTGAGAGAAGCTATGGATAGCTTGGCTAACCCGGTAGCGGCAGTAATAGATCCGGCTCAGGCACAGGCCGAGCTGGAGGAAACTAGGCAAAAGATACTAGAGGGCGCAAAGAAAATAGCCGCGTCTCAGCAGTCGCTGAACATGACGCTGCGTGAGTATGCAAAGGCAAACAAAGTTGATACGGTAAAGGTAAAAGGGAGAAATCTCATGAGCGAGATGAACAGAGAAGGTGATGATGGGGCCGAAGGGTCGGTGAATTATTTGTCCATGGGGTTACCGAGGTATAGTACCCCGGCGAAGAACCTCAGAGTAGGGGATGCAGCTGCATCCGAGTTGGAGGGTCTGACGGGTGAGGCCCGTCAGAGACAATAAGATAGGGTTAATGAGCTAGTTCGGATCGCGAACAGGCAGAACGAGGAGCTGCTCAGAGTTAACCCGGAGAGAGCTGGAGCATCCAAGATCGTCCATTCGGCGATGGGTAACCCGGAGAAATCATGCTGGTCCAAGGAGAGAAGAGGTAGTATCCTCGGCCAGACGGAACAAACAGATCGTCCCGTACGACCCGACGCGTGCGGGAAAAGAAAAGGAAACACGGAAAAATGATGATCGACGGAGTGTGAGCCGAGGTGAAGCTGGCCGAGGTAACCACGACCAAGGCAATGCTGGTCAAGGGAACGCTGCCAACGGAAATGCCGGACAACGAAACTCGGCAGGAGCAGGTCAACCGCAGCAGCGGAATATACCAAGGCAAGAGCAAAGTGCCGGCCGAGGTATGCAACAGAGAGATGCGCGATGAGAGCAAAACCGATACAACGACGGTGATTCAGAAATGGTGAACGCGGGGTACCCCAGACCGGACTATCATGTGATAGGATCAAGATTCGGAAACAGAGATTTAATGCCGGATGACGCCAGGCTGAAGCTAGATCGCCTGTATAGGTCGGAACAGATCGAATGTCAAGGTCCCCCGGGTCCGGCATGCTTCGGACCCCGGATCATGAAAGAGCCACCGGTACCCAACTTCCAGCTGCCCAGAGGCACGAAGATGTATGACGGCAGTACCAAGCCGGAGGATTGGCTGATAAACTATGCTATAGCTGTGAAAATTGCAACTGGCAACTTGAGATGGGTTGTACGATATGTACCCCAGATGTTGGAAGGTCCGACCAGGGTATGGCTGAATAACTTACCTCCCGGAAGCATCAACTGCTGGATAGATTTTGAAGAAATGTTTATCAGCAACTTCTCAAGTACATATCAGAGGCCGAATAGACCGCAGACCCTAGCAATGTGCAAGCAGAGATCTAACGAGACGGACCGTGAATTCTTGACCCGGTGGTGTACCGTGAGAAACTCGTGTGAAGGTGTCATAGAGTCACAGGCCATAGCATGGTTCGCACAAGGGTGCAGATATGGCAGCAAGTTGTGGATGAAGTTGCAAAGGAAAATGCCAATTACGTTGGCAGAGATGATCAGGATTGCAGATTCGTATGCTTTGGGTGATCCGACTCAACCCAGGATCGCGTCAAACGAGTCAAACGAGGAGTACTATCAGAGGGACAGAGCCGGGTCATCCCGGAGGAACGACTACAGAGAAAAAAGGAGAGATGATAGACCGGATCATCGTTACGGTTCGCAACAAGTTGCAGCTATGAATCAAGATCAACCCGGAGCAGGGAGCAACCAACGCCAGAAAACGGGAGGGCAATGGACTCCCAGAAACGATGGCAATAAAACATGGACTCCAGAGCAGAAGAAACAGTGGCAAGAAAGGAAAGACCGTCCGAGGTATACCTATGAGTCGATGTTGGACCAGCCGTGTAAGTTTCACACGCCAAATCCGAATAGCCCGGCGGGTCACACAACGAGGCAATGTGAGTGGATGTGTAAGATAGAACAAGGTGGTTCGGGGAATGCTCAGGCACCCCGGAATGATCAACCTTGGCAGGAGTTACCCCGGCAGCAATTGCTCTCCGGAGCGAACACGCAACAGCTGATGTTGCCTCCCCCTCCGCCGAGGTATGACAACAATGAGAGAAGGGATGCAGTGCATCAGGTGGAAAACCAGCAACAGCCGGATCATAGATACCCCGGAAATGAGGGAAGGAATGAGTACAGAGAACATCACCAGAGCTATTGTGTGTTCACAACTGAGGAAACAGATAGGAAAAGCCTGCAACGCCGGCATATGGAGGTCAATGCGGTGATGCCTGCAGTGACGAGGTACATGCCTTGGTCGGACCAGGAAATCACCTGGAGCATCAAAGATCATCCTAAGCTTATGCCGAGTCCAGGCTCGTATGTGCTAGTGTTAGATGCAACATTCATTGGACCAAACATCAATGTGAGGTTCTCCAAGGTACTGATTGACAATGGCAGTAGCATTAACATCATGTATGCGGATACGATGCGCAAGTTGGGCATCTCGGAGAACATGCTCCAGGCTACGAGAACAACTTTCCATGGCATTGTACCAGGAATATCATGTGAGCCCATAGACAAAGTCCGGGTCGACGTGCTGTTCGGCACGAGGGATAACTGCCGAACTGAGAATCTGGAGTTTGAGGTGGTGAACTTGGAAAGTGCATATCACGCGTTACTCGGAAGACCAGCACTAAACAAGTTCATGGCAAGCTGTCACATTAGTTATCTGAAGATGAAGTTACCAGGGCCAAATGGAGTGATTACCATTGCTGGAGATTTCCGACGTTCCATTGAGTGCACTTCAGCTGGGTCTAACCCAGCCGAGTCACTCGTGATTGCGCAAAAGAAAATAAAAATCCAAGAAGTGGCGGCATTAGCTCAATCCGCACAGCAGTATATGCCGGCGTTGAGTAACCCGCATGGCAGCGTTTCATTCCAAGCCGCAAAGGACACCAAGAAGATTCCGGTTGATGACATGTTCCCGGAGCGCACCGTAACGATTGGTGTCGGGTTAACTGAATAATAGGAAAGCGAGCTCGTCAACTTCCTCCGTGAGAATTGGGATATTTTTGCTTGGTCTACACAGGACTTGCAAGGTGTTCTGAGGGAGTTGGCCGAGCACTCTTTAAACGTAAGACCCGGAGCAAGGCTAGTGAAGCAACCTCTCCGCCGCTTTGCCGAGGATAGGAGAAAAGTCATTGGTGACGAGATAGCTCAGTTGCTAGCAGCAGGATTTATCATGGAGGTGTTGTATCCGGATTGGCTCTCTAATCCGGTGCTGGTAGAAAAGAAGAAGGACGATCCGAACGTGGCAGTGGTTTGGCGTATGTGTATCGATTACACGAACCTGAACAAGGCGTGTCCAAAAGATCCGTTTCCACTGCCGAGGATAGATCAGGTCATAGACTCAACCGCGGGATGTGAACTGCTGTCATTCATTGACGCGTATTCTGGTTTCCACCAGATACCTCTGAACCCGGATGATCAAATAAAAACTGCATTTATTACCCCGCACTATGCCGTTTGGTTTATGTAATGCAGGTGCAACGTACCAAAGATGTATGCAAAAATGTTTGCACGACCAAATAGGTCAAAACGTACAAGTATACATGGATGATGTGGTTATCAAGACCAAGGAAAGCAAAACGCTCCTTGACGACATAAGGCAAACATTCGCGAACTTGAGAAGGTTCCAAATGAAGCTTAACCCGGAGAAATGTACCTTCGGTGTCCTGGCTTGAAAATTACTCGGATTTCTCGTCTCCAGCTGAGGTATCGAAGTTAATCCAACTAAGATCCGAGCCATCGAACGAATGGAGCTGCCAAAGTGTCTTAACGATGTCCAGAAGTTCACTAGGTGCCTGGCATCGTTGAGTCGGTTTGTATGTCGGTTGGGAGAAAAGGCACTGCCTCTCTACCAGCTCATGAAAAAGTCGGATAAATTCGTTTGGACGCCATAGGCTGATGAAGCCTTTGCCCACTTAAAAAAGATATTGGCCACTACACCAGTGTTAGCTTCTCCACTATCAAAGGAGCCAATGCTGCTCTACATAGCCGCAACCAACCGAGTTGTAAGTGCAGTAATTGTAGTGGAGCGCAATGAAGAGGGTAAGTCGGTGCAGAGGCTAGTATATTACTTGAGCGAGGTATTGTCTGCCTCAAAACAGAACTACCCGCACTTTCAAAAGGTGGCTTATGGTGTCTATATGGCGGCAAAGAAGTTAAAGCATTACTTTAAGGAGCACCCCATCAAAGTGATATGTGAAGCCCCCATATCTGAGATAATGGGTAACAAGGATGCAAGTGGCAGAATTGCAAAATGGGCAATTGAGCTAGCCCCTTATGCGCCCCAATATGATAGAAAGAAGCGATCAAGTCTCAGGCTGTGGCGGACTTTTTTGTGGATTGGGCCGAGGTGCAATACGAACCACCACCACCAGACCCGAACTACTGGAGGATGCACTTTGACGGGTCGAAAACCAAAATCAGATTAGGCACCGGGGTTGTGCTTACCTCACCAAAGAAGGAGCAGCTAAAATACGTCTTGTAGATCCATTTCGCGGCATCGAACAATGTCGCTGAGTACGAGGCTCTTGTGCATGGGCTCAAAGTGGCAAAGGAGATTGGCATACGTTGGATAATATGCTTTGGCGACTTGGATCTGGTGGTGCAGCAAGTGTCCGGAGTATGGGACGCCCTGGATCCAAACATGGCACTATACAAATTTCATGTGCAAATGATATCTGGTTACTTTGAAGGGTGTGAATTTCACCATGTACCCCGAGTGGAAAACGAAGCTGTCGACATGTTGTCAAAGCTCGGATCGACCCGACAGGCAATTCCACCGGGTGTAGCATTGGAGCACCTCAGAAAACCATCTATCAGGCCGTCCCCAGGAACCGACTCAATCTATGTCCCGGAAAATACGGAATCCAGAGCTGAGCCCATGGACATTGACATGGGAGGTAGTACGCGAGACCCGGAGACTGCATCAGCAAACCCGGGGACTGCCTCAGTAGACCCGGGGACTACCTCGCTAGACCCGGGGACTGCTCAGCATGATCTGGCTGAAGTTATGCCGGTGGATCAGATGGAAATCGATGAGGACGTATTCCCTTCACGAGCAATACCATCTTGGGCACTGCCAATATTCCAATTCTTGAAAGATGGAACGTTACCCACTGAGGAGGTGTTAGCCAGGCAAACTTAGAGGAGAGCCAAAGCATACACAATCATCAATTCCGAGTTGTACAAACAGAGTGTAACCAACGTCCTCCAGCGATGTGTTGACCCGGAAGAAGGGCTTGACATCCTTCGAGATATACACCAAGGAGAATGCGGGCATCATGCCTCATCCCGAGCCCTAGTGGCAAAAGCATTCCGGCATGGTTTCTACTAGCCAAGTGCCTTTGAAAAAGCTGAAGATCTAGTGAGAAAATGTAATGGTTGTCAAAGGTACGCCACCAAGACACATATGCCTGTGTCGGAACTCAAGACCATACCAATTACGTGGCCATTTGCTGTATGGTGCTTGGATATGGTTGGCCCATTCAAACCAGCGAGAGGGAACATGACACACATTTTGGTCATGGTGGACAAGTTTACAAAATGGATTGAAGTGAAACCTATAAGAAAATGTGATGGAGCTACGGCCGTGACATTTCTCAAAGACATCATCTTGAGATACGGTTATCCACACAGTATTATAACTGATAATGGAACAAATTTTGCTGAAGGAGCATTTGCGCGATTCTGCCGAGATAAGAAGATCCGGCTGGACGTAGCCTCGGTAGCCCACCCCGCATCGAACGGACAAGTGGAAAGATCCAGCGGATTAGTGTTATCCGGGATAAAACCCCGGCTCATTGAGCCGCTGCAAAGATCAGCGGGGTGCTGGATAGAAGAACTACCAGCGGTACTATGGAGTTTAAGAACAACTCCGAATCGATCAACAGGCTATACGCCATTTTTTCTGGTATATGGGGCAGAAGCTGTATTACCAGCCGACATAGAGCACGATTCGCCTAGAGTCACCCAATACACAGAAGCCGAAGTGCAAGAAGCTCGGCAGAATGATGTTGATATGCTGGAAGAAGCGAGAGAACTGGCACTGTCCAGATCCGCCATATATCAGCAAAATCTCCGACGCTATCATAGCCGGAAAGTGTGCCCCCGGGTATTCCGGGAAGGCGATCTGGTGCTCCGGTTGGTACAACGTACTACTGGCATGCATAAATTATACCCCCCATGGGAAGGGCCATTCATTGTGAGCAAAGCATTGCACAATGATTCCTACTATCTTATAGATGCAAAGCCATATGAAAAGAACAAGGCGGACAGGTCCGGAGAGGAGTCTAAGCGACCGTGGAATGTAGCACTACTTCGTCCCTTCTACACTTATCTAAGAAGTGTATGTATCCGAGTCGTCTCATATGTCGGTATGTATGTAGGCAATGAGCTTATCAATGAAATAGCAGTGCCTCGAGCAGTAACTCGGGGACTGCCTTAATAATTATTGTTATTGTCTCTTGTGCGGTAGCTGGAATAAGTTGTTCTACTTAACCCGGATTAGTAGTGTGTGAGCACCAAAAACCCAACTCTTCGACTTGCTGTTGTCAACAAGAATTGGCTTCATGGCAAGCAAGAGAACAAGTTTGGAATTGCGTAGCACATGAAAAATGAATAAGGAAACGAATTTATTCGAGCTAACGTTTGTTTTTTGGACTAACCCTGTATTTATTTTCAAGTTATTATGCTGAATTATTTTGAGCTAAGCCTAAAAGTTTCTAAGTATTGTTAAAACAATTCTTGAAGTTCGGATTCGTAAGTCGTAAAACCGAATCAAGGTAGACACGGATCGAGCCAGAGAATTGGACGAACAAGAAAATGAAACTCGGGGACTACGCCCAAGTTAATCCGGCATAGAAACATAGTAGCAAAATATCACATATCCAGCATGCAATTGCACCCGGCATACCGGGGATCTGATAAATTTTCAAGTTTTTTAAACTAAGGGGCAGCAGGAGGAGGAAGTTCGGCGTCGTCATCGCTGTCTTCAATATCTGAAGCAGCATCTTCTCCATCCTCATTCGACCCATCTTCAACGTTCTCAATGTGCTCGTCCCCACCGGATTCCAGAAAGCTCGGTCCTTCAACCCAGTCATGGATTGGAGAATATTCGACGAGGCTGTAGGCGCGAGCCTGGCACCGAGCTACCCACTCTGGATCATCGGTCCATTTGGATCTGGTGCGCCGGCGTGTAAGGAGGCTGAGGTCGATCTTCTCATACCATGTAAGAATATGGTGAAGGAGGGTATCTGCTGCGGCACGCCCAACGGACTCTCTCCAGAGGTTAAGCTGGGTCTCGATTTCCAACAGCTTTTCTACAAGGAGTTTGATCCTCTTCGGAGCGCTCTCGCTGGGCCAGAACGTGTTGAAGATCCGGACCGAAACGTCGAGGAGATCTTTCCCATAGTTCTTGATGGTTTCCACGCGAGCTGACATGCTGACCAATAGGTCCTCCATGTCTAAGGGGATGCTCTCACCATCAGGAGCGACGGGAGTACCCCTCTCTCGGTGGAATTTGGAAACAGCAGCGCTTGCAATGGGAGTACCCTCGGGAAAGTGGTCTGGAAACAAGGCAAAGGAAGATGCTGAAGCAAAGACATATGAGCTAACCCGGAAAATTATGTCGGATAAGGGAAAGGAACTTACGTGAGATATGGCTGTGGATCCGGGTCAACTCCTTGATGCAATCGTCGCGTCTCTTGTGAAGTTGTTCAAGCTCAGCGATCGCCGACCCAAGTTGGACGTAGGATTCTGTAAGATCCCTCCTTTGTAAAGGAAAAGATCCCTGTGATTGCAATGCTAGTCCCTGGATCAACACTAGCATCCACAGTTTAAGATGAAGTACACAGATACAAAGGTCGTTTATTACAGTCATTCCAGAGATAAAACATAGTCTTTTACAACTCATGGCCAAAGGCCTAATACAAGAGTTTATGGAATAAGTAAATAAACATAAGTCTTCATCTTCATGTGCCACAGGCAAGCATGTTGAGTGTAGACTCATGACTCCTAATCATCATCAGAATAACCTGCAACATCATAAGTTACAGCCACAGAGGGTCAATACTTTGGAATAGTATTGGCAAGTGATACCTTAGTATATTTTAAGTGGACTATACTACTATATGCATTTGGCTAGTGGAGCTTAGGCTTGCTTTGCTCAAAATAGATTTTTCCCTAACTTTTGAAAACACTAAGTTTTTGCTTGGCACAAAACACCCAAGGCATCTATCAATCAAAGACTCCAGATCCACTCAGGGCATCTACCAATCAATGACTGAAGATCCTTTTAACCCTTGTTCACCCACAAGTTTTATTTAGAAATTGGAGTGATGAGATTCTTGAAGTTTCCATGTCTTGATGCTCAAATTGTCCTTTACTGTGGACATGGCTAAGTACTTAGATTTTACACTGCAGAGGTGGTGCACTTTCCCACAAGTCTTGGTTTCCCAAGAATGATCCTTCAATAGCCTTTCCTTAGTCAAATGGACGTTCAACCTATCATCCCATCTACCACCCACTGTCCAAAAGACTAAGTTCCAGCATCCTAAGATCATGGCAGAGCCCATAATGCCAAGTGGTTGCACTTGAAGCTTCTCAACATTTGACATCTCAAATCTCTTTGTTTCCTGGGTGGCCATCCACAAGTGAGATACACTAAGGTAAACCATAAACATGGGCCTTGTGAACCACTCAACCAAAAACCACCAAGCAATTACCATTCCACCCAGGAGATTCATTAACTTAGTTGTTTTGTTAAATAAAACTCAAGTCCTCAGACTTAGAATAATTTTTCCATAGTGTATATATAAACCACCCTTGTTTTCTAGTAGCTAGGCTAAGCATGAAAGTAATAGGAATCCTGACTTAGGTAATTTTCACTAAGGTTTCATCTACTAGGTTTTCCCATAGCATAGTTTATACTTAGCAAAATTCCATGCAAGTCCTATACTTAGAAAATAATACTAATGCATAGATAAAATATAGGAATGGAATAATCATGAAGATATCACTTGCCTTGGTAGTGTGGAGAGTAGCACTCGTCACAATCACAATCACTAGCAAAATCTACACACAAAGTGGTAGCACACAATTACACACAAATACATATACAAACAAAAATAGTATGAATGCATGCATGCATGAATCTACCAAGTGATGATTTTTGAAAAACTCAACCAAGCAAGTGCATGAATACAGAAACTAAACAAGTCACAAAATAGCCAAGACAACTTAAATAACCCTAAAACAAAATACTAAACTAAATCTATACTCAAAAAGGCCTCAAACAAGTCTCTGCAATTTAAGCCAATCAAATGGTTACTATATGCTAAACAAAAAGGATAGGCAGAAAGGTCTTGTTTTTCTGAATCCAACGGTATAAAGTTTGCAAAATTCCAACGTGGAAATCAAAAGATATAGGCATTTGAAATCTGGATCAAAATCTGTTTTTAAATTTCTATTTTCAGACCTAACCTAGCCACGCGTCATATTCTTATTCGCCCGTACCGGTTCGTCTGGATCGAGCGATACAGCCGTAGGATCTAAATGAAATCTGGTGGCTCAGATCGCGTACCGCTTCGGGGTTAAGTGGATCTATCCTAGCGCTACGATACAGATCTAACGGCTGTTATTTCTCTGGCCAAGAACTGGCGGCGGAGCGGCGGCTACCGGCGGCGGAACCGTCGGTCGATGACGTTGCCGATGATGCAGACGGCGAGGGAGAAGGAGGAGTAGCTCACCGGGCTCAGGAGGTCACGGCGAAGCTTGGCGTACTCGCGGTTGGTCAAGGGGCGCTCGGGCACGGCTGCGATTGCTCACCGGAGTTCGTGGCGGTGTCGGGTGCTTCGGGTGGTCGTCGTGGACGTCGCTGTGGATCACCCCAAGGCAAGGCGAGGTCACGGTTAGATTCACAGGGTCAAGGCGAAGTAGTGAGCATGAACGGGAAGGCGAGGGGCGGTCTGTACCTACCGGAAAAACTCGTCGGAGTTGATGTCGCCGTCGGTGCTCGCGGTGTCAGGTGGAACCGGCGACCTGGGACAGTACAAGACGGACTAGTGAGGTCAGGAGATGCGCAAAGACACGCTGAGTCAGATTGTAAGAACGAGAGGCAGAGGGGAACACTGGGCTCACCGGAATCGATCGCCGGAGTGGGCTCTGTCTGCGGCGGTGCAAGGTTGATTGAGGGCAGCCTGGTGGCGGAGCGAGCGAGGTGTTTGGGGAAAAATGATCGCGGCGTAGGGGAGTCTTATAGCCAGATGCTCGACAGGAAACGCCCGTCGATTAATGCCGAATTACTCCCGGCATCACTGCGGCAACGGTCAGCGGCGGAGATCGTGCGCGGAGACAGGGGAAGACGATGTTGACGTGGAGAAGGCCCGCTTATCAGCGAGGTGCGCGGAGTGCTGGTGGGGTCGGGCTGTCAGCGTCTGTCTGCGTGTGCTCACGCGTGTGAGAAGGAAAAGGAGATCCCCGGGTGGGCTTGCTGGGCTTCATCCGCTGCTGGGCCAGATTCTGGCCGCGCGGCCTTTTTCTTTTGTTAAGCCTTTTTCTTTTTCTAAATTCATTTTCTGAATAGAATTTGATATGAATTCAAATCCTTTTGAATTCAAACTGTTTTGGGGATTTTTGCAGGGTTCTGTGGGTTCAAAAATGAGTCAGATGACCATGTGGTTACTAGCAAGGGCTTGGTCAAGCTTAGGTTTTGAAATAAACAGAGACTTTGTCTATTTGTCTCTAGTTTGAAATAGGGTTTAGAAAATATTTCTAAATTTTGAATCTTGGGTAAAAAGCTTCATCTAGTCTTTCCAACCATGGAGGCAAGCAAACAAGATCATGGACAATCAAATCTTAAAGGGTGATGGCCAATTTGAGATAATTTGCCCACATGAAATCATAGCCAAAGTTGCACTTCTAAATGATTTTGAGAAAAACCCTATATGAATGAATGATGCAAAGATGATATGAATGAGTTTTGAAACATGATTTTTAGGGATGTTACAATCTAACCCCCTTAAGATGAATCTCGCCCTCGAGATTCGGATTGGCTAGCAAATAGGTGTGGGTGGTCTTTCCGAAGATCATCTTCTCTTTCCCAAGTTGCTTCCTCTTCGGAATGATGATTCCATTGTACTTTGCAAAATTTGATAGTCTTTGTTCTTGTGACTCTTTCTGTGGTCTCAAGAATCTTGACAGGCTTTTCTTCATAGGTGAGATCACTTTCTAGTTGAACTTCCTCCAAAGGTATGGTATCCTTCAAAGATGTTTCTTCCATTTCTGGGTGACATTTCTTAAGTTGGCTCACATGAAAAACATTATGGACTGCTGATAGAGATGCTGGCAATTCAATTTCATATGCAACTTCTCCCTTGCGACTTAGAATGTTAAATGGTCCAACATATCTTGGTGCCAACTTTCCTTTGACTCCAAATCTTTTCACTCCACGAAGTGGTGATACTCTAAGATAAGCTTTATCCCCAACTTCGTAGGTGATTTCCCTACGCTTAACATCTGCGTAGCTTTTCTGTCGAGACTGTGCTATCTTCAATCTGTCTCTAACCAATTTGACCTTTTCTTCGGCGTCTTTGATAAGATCTGGTCCAAACAAACTTCTTTCTCCTACACCATTCCATAGCAATGGGGTGGTACACTTCCTTCCGTATAGAAACTCAAATGGTGCCATCCCAATACTAGATTGGTGACTGTTGTTGTAAGAGAACTCTGCGTAAGGCAGACTTTCATCCCAACTTGCTCCATAGTCTAGGGCACATGCCCTCAACATGTCTTCAAGAATTTGATTAGTCCTTTCTGTTTGTCCATCGGTTTCAGGATGAAAAGCAGTGCTGAATTCCAATCTCGTCCCTAAAGATTCATGAAGTTGTCTCCAAAAGTGAGAAGTGAACTGAGTTCCTCTATCAGACACAATACTCTTAGGTACACCATGAAGGCATACAATTTTGCTCATGTAGATTTTGGCTAACTTGGCACTTGTATAAGTTGTCTTTACGGGTATAAAATGAGCCACTTTAGTTAGGCGATCTACTACTACCCATATGGAATCATACCCTGACCTGGTCCTTGGTAATCCGGTAATGAAATCCATACCAATATTTTCCCACTTCCATTCAGGAATAGGCATTGGTTGAAGCAAACCTGCTGGTTTCTGATGTTCCGCTTTCACTCTACTACACACATCACACAAAGCAATGTGTTCGGCGATGTCCCTTTTAAGATTGTTCCACCAAAATCTTTCTTTCATATCCATGTACATTTTGGTGTTTCCCGGGTGAATAGAATATGGAGAGTTATGGGCTTCTTGTAAAATCAGTTTCCGCAATTCCGGATCTTGTGGAACACAAATACGTTTCTCGTGCCATAAAGTACCTTGTTCGTCCATATGGAAACTTTTAGCCTTCCCTTGGCTAATTCTTTCCTTAATCTCTTCGATTTCTTTATCCGTCTTTTGGGCTTCTTTAATCTTATCCAACAGAGTGGGTTGAACATCCAAAGACATGAGATGTCCTTCTTGCACAATCTCCAACCTGAGTTCCTTGAATTGCTTACACAAATCATCTGGCAATTCACCTTTGGTAAGGCCATTTACAAACGCTTTACGACTTAGATCATCTGCTACTACATTTGCTTTACCGGGGTGGTATTGCAAATTCAAGTCGTAATCCTTGATAAGTTCTATCCATCTTCTTTGTCTCATATTGATCTCCTTCTGGGTGAAGATATATTTCAAGCTCTTATGATCGGTGAATACTTCACAACGTTTTCCCAAAAGGTAATGTCTCCATGTTTTGAGTGCATGGACAACAGCGGCTAACTCTAAATCATGAGTAGGATAATTTACTTCATGAGTTTTGAGTTGTCTCGAGGCATAAGCCACAACTTTTCCGCTTTGCATAAGTACGGCTCCTAATCCTTGATGCGAAGCATCACAATATACTTGGAAATCCTTTTCCAAATCTGGTAGGCACAGAATTGGTGCTGACACAAGTCTCTTCTTTAGTTCTTGAAAGCTGAGTTCACATCCTTCAGACCAAGCAAATTTCTTATCTTTCTTTAACAATTCTGTCATTGGTTTAGCAACCTTAGAAAAAATTTCGATGAATCTCCTGTAGTAACCTGCTAAACCAAGGAAACTACGAATCTCTTTTACGTTCTTAGGAGATTCCCATTCTGTTACGGCTGAAACTTTAGCAGGATCAACTGCTACACCATCCTTTGTCATAACATGACCAAGAAATCCAACTTCCTCTAACCAAAACTCACACTTGCTGAATTTGGCATAAAGCTTGTGTTCCCTCAGTTTCTCAAGTATCAAGCGTAAATGGCTTTCATGCTCTTCCTTGCTCTTGGAGTAGACTAAGATGTCGTCTATGAAAACGACAACGAACTTGTCGAGAAATTCCATGAATACTTTGTTCATCATATTCATGAAGTATGCTGGAGCGTTGGTTAAACCAAAATGCATCACAGTGTATTCATACAATCCATACCTTGTGGTGAATGCTGTTTTAGGTATGTCTTGCTCTCTTATCTTGAGTTGAAAATAGCCTGACCGAAGATCAATCTTCGAGAACACACATGCTCCTTCTAGCTGATCAAACAAGTCATTTATTCTTGGCAAAGGATACTTGTTCTTGATGGTTACCTCGTTGAGAGAACGGTAATCTATGCATAATCTTTGAGTTCTGTCTCTCTTCTCTACGAACAAAACTGGAGCTCCCCAAGATGAAGAACTTGGCTGGATGAATCCTTTCTGCAATTGTTCTCCAAGTTGTTTCTTGAGTTCCTTAAGTTCGTCAACTGACATTTTATAAGGCCTTTTTGCTCTTGGTCCAGAACCTGGTACCAAATCTATTATAAACTCCACATCTCTATCTGGTGGCATTCCTGGTAATTCTTCCGGAAACACATCCGGATACTCACACACAATTGGCACCGTGTCCATGCTAACCCCCTTAAGAGAATTCAGCTTACTCCCTTTTGATTTAAAGTTGGACTTGAATATTATCCTCTTACCTTCAGGGGTTGTGAGTGAAACTGTATGATTGGCACAATCTAGTACTCCCTCATTTTTAGACATCCAATCCATTCCCAAAATCACATCCAATCCTTGGGAATTCAGGATTATTAGGTTTACTGGAAACTTATGTTTTCCAAACTCTATGACTAAATTATGACATCCTGAGTTCACTATCATTTCTCCACCAGGAGAACTTACTCTTATAGGACACCCAATGGTTTCTACCGGTAGTTCATTTCTTTCGACAAATGCTTTTGATATGAATGAATGAGATGCACCAGTGTCAAAGAGTACAAATGCTGAGATGGAATTGAGTCTGAACTTACCAAAGAACGCATCAGGCTCTTCAAAGACCTCCTCCACATTGATGTGGTTAACCTGTCCTTTCTGAAAAGGATTGGGCTTGTTAGGTCCTTCAACTTTCTTCTCAGTGCACTCATTAGCATAATGCCCCAGCTTCTTGCATTTGAAGCATTCAACCTGACTGATGTCCCTCTTAGACTGACTTCCACTTCCACTTCCACTTCCACTATGGTGGCTCTTATATCCACTCTTGTGGTTCTTGTACTTATCATTGTCATGACTGCGATGATTCTTGTTGTCATGACGGTTGTGGTTGTGGTGCTTGTTAAACTTCCCATGCTTGTGGGATCCTGAGCTGACACTATCATCATAGTGAGATCGTTTATGGGACGATCCTGAGCTGTGCTTGTCGGAGTGTTTCCTCTTCCTACTCTCGACTTGCTTCATTTTATTCTCCACAATAACAGCCTTGTCACACAGTGACTGATAAGTTGGAACATATGCCATAGACAGCTGTAGATTTAGCTCATCATTCAAGCCTTCTAGAAACTTCTCCTTCCTTTTGGCATCAGTGTCAACCTCATCCGGTGCATAGCGCGCCAGATTGTTGAACTCTTCAATATATTCAGCCACGCTGTGGTGGCGCTGCTTCAGGTTATGGAACTCCTTCTTTTTCAGGCTCATCATACCTGGTGAGATATGAGTGGTGCGAAAACCATCTTCAAATATAGCCCAAGTCACCTCATCAATAGGTGTGGTGATTTGGAAATTGTCCCACCATGCTGCGGCTGGTCCTTCCAACAGGTGTGCTGCGAACCTGACCTTTTCAGCATCTGTGCATCCCACGGTCACTAAGTCTTTGTTCACAGAACGTAGCCAATCATTGGCCACCATGGGATCAGTCGTTCCTGAAAACTTAGCTGGTCTCAGACGCAGAAATCTGGTGAGCATATCAAAACCTGGAGGGTTGTTGTTGTTGTTATTGTTGTTATTGTTGTTGTTGGGGTTGTTGTTGTTGTTGTTGTTCTGGTTCTGGATGAACGTCGTCATCATTTGCATAACCTGTGTTTGCGCATTCATCATTTGTTGCATTTCCGGGGTAATGTTGGGGTTGGGGTTGGTGTTTGCGCGACGGGGAGGCATCTGTGGTTTATTCATATAGAGATAAGAATGAGATACCCTTACATGATTTATGCACAATACATCACACAAGCAAACACATAGTAAACAACACTAGGATAAAAGCTCAACAACAAGATAACAAAAAGTCTCAAAGTACAATCACACAAGTGGCAAGCCATCCACATGTCGGATGGTCCAAACATTAAGTTCTCAAATAACAAGTGCGGTAATTAAAGATAACTGAGTAGCCAAGTCTACTCATCGGCATCAATCTCCTCCTCGACAAAGGTAAGACCTGTGTTCTCCATTGCGGTCTTGTTCTCCTCGATGGTAGTGGTCAAAGAGTCGATCTTGGCCTTGAGAGCCCTCTTCTGGGAACGAAGCCTCTCAATCACTGTCTGCTGCTGCTCTAACTCAAAGTCCTTGGACTGCAGTTCCTCGGTCATATCACGAATCCTCTTGTTCCTATCCTGGACACGCTTCTCTTGACTCTTGAACTTACGGTCTTGGGTCTCGAACTTCTTCTCCATCTCCTTGACTATCTCGTCCTGCTGCGCAAAGAGCTTGTCCTTCTCGCTGTTGCACTGAGCTCGTCATTACTAAGCATGACGTTGGTCCCATCGGTATCCACGCCTAATAAGAGTCTCTAAGTCCTGGAGGTACAGCGTATCGGCTCTCTGTGACCCTCGAGTCGTCCTCAAAGTCAATGGACTCTCCGTCATCATCACGCCTTCGGGCGTGGAAGTGAGTGCCCTAACCTGTCGGGAGTGACGCCCCTAACGAGCCCTATCAGATCCTGCATGACAACCTCCATGCCTCTCTCCCTGTCATCGTGCATAAGCTTGAAGACGATGGCCTCCGTAGTAGGCTCTGCCTGGCGCCCTGGCTGGTTCACCTTGAAGCCCCAAAGGTCCTTCCTCTCAAACTTGGTGAGTGGGTGCACCGTAATGATAGGAAGAGGGAGATCGAGTAAAGTAGTAAGCTCTACGATACGAGGACCAAAACGGGTAGCCTGGAACTCCTCAACAGTGCTGATGGCAATAGGCATCTATTTATAAGATTGAAAAGTTAGAACAACACAAATTTAAATTAAACAAGACAAACATTCAAGCATAACCATGGAACACACAAGTCATGCATACATAAATCCATTACATCAACCAAGGTTCAGACTTATTTAAGGTATCATTTTGGAAAATAAGGTGATAGGTGGTGGTCCAACTAACGAAGTGCGCTTACAATCCTATCTCACTGGATCTGGTGGCTAACACAATGTTCCTAGTGGCAATCACCCTATCTTGTTCACATGATTCTATCACCAAGTCTATAATATCTCCTCTTAAGGATTGGTTGGTGACTTCCAACTCTTGGGTATGCTTCTTCTCTTTCTCTAAATCTTTTTGGAGGTTGAGCATCTTGCACTTGACTCTAGCACTTAGTTCCTTGATAGTCTTCCAAGCTGCTTCTTTTGCTGACTCAAAGAATGTGGTGTGCATAAAAGTGTTGGTGTACATGCAAAAGCCTTTTTCTTTGTGGTTGTCTTCCTTGTTCTTGTACAAGTGAAGTTGCACCCACCAATACTCCACTCCTTCCTCCATCACTGGAAAGCCTTTATACACTGCTGCACCATGTACTCCCATGGTCTCCATGAGGTCCTTGAGAATCTTGGGAAACTCAGTCTCACACTCCAAGGTCATGGTCATGAGTGGTCCTTTCTTCACGGCTTCGTTGACGGAGTTCATCTACAAATAGAGATGAGAATGAGAAGATTAGAAAAGTTTACGAGAAGATTAGACAAGTGTAGAAGAAGAAGAAAAAAAAAATTTCTTAGTGGTTTCCAATCCTAGGGTCATAATCCTACAGGCAACACAGTGCTCTGATACCATCTGTAAGATCCCTCCTTTGTAAAGGAAAAGATCCCTGTGATTGCAATGCTAGTCCCTGGATCAACACTAGCATCCACAGTTTAAGATGAAGTACACAGATACAAAGGTCGTTTATTACAGTCATTCCAGAGATAAAACATAGTCTTTTACAACTCATGGCCAAAGGCCTAATACAAGAGTTTATGGAATAAGTAAATAAACATAAGTCTTCATCTTCATGTGCCACAGGCAAGCATGTTGAGTGTAGACTCATGACTCCTAATCATCATCAGAATAACCTGCAACATCATAAGTTACAGCCACAGAGGGTCAATACTTTGGAATAGTATTGGCAAGTGATACCTTAGTATATTTTAAGTGGACTATACTACTATATGCATTTGGCTAGTGGAGCTTAGGCTTGCTTTGCTCAAAATAGATTTTTCCCTAACTTTTGAAAACACTAAGTTTTTGCTTGGCACAAAACACCCAAGGCATCTATCAATCAAAGACTCCAGATCCACTCAGGGCATCTACCAATCAATGACTGAAGATCCTTTTAACCCTTGTTCACCCACAAGTTTTATTTAGAAATTGGAGTGATGAGATTCTTGAAGTTTCCATGTCTTGATGCTCAAATTGTCCTTTACCAGGGACATGGCTAAGTACTTAGATTTTACACTCTGCAGAGGTGGTGCACTTTCCCCACAAGTCTTGGTTTCCCAAGAATGATCCTTCAGTAGCCTTTCCTTAGTCAAATGGACGCGTTCCAACCTATCATCCCATCTACCACCCACTGTCCAAAAGACTAAGTTCCAGCATCCTAAGATCATGGCAGAGCCCATAATGCCAAGTGGTTGCACTTGAAGCTTCTCAACATTTGACATCTCAAATCTCTTTGTTTCCTGGGTGGCCATCCACAAGTGAGATACACTAAGGTAAACCATAAACATGGGCCTTGTGAACCACTCAACCAAAAACCACCAAGCAATTACCATTCCACCCAGGAGATTCATTAACTTAGTTGTTTTGTTAAATAAAACTCAAGTCCTCAGACTTAGAATAATTTTTCCATAGTGTATATATAAACCACCCTTGTTTTCTAGTAGCTAGGCTAAGCATGAAAGTAATAGGAATCCTGACTTAGGTAATTTTCACTAAGGTTTCATCTACTAGGTTTTCCCATAGCATAGTTTATACTTAGCAAAATTCCATGCAAGTCCTATACTTAGAAAATAATACTAATGCATAGATAAAATATAGGAATGGAATAATCATGAAGATATCACTTGCCTTGGTAGTGTGGAGAGTAGCACTCGTCACAATCACAATCACTAGCAAAATCTACACACAAAGTGGTAGCACACAATTACACACAAATACATATACAAACAAAAATAGTATGAATGCATGCATGCATGAATCTACCAAGTGATGATTTTTGAAAAACTCAACCAAGCAAGTGCATGAATATAGAAACTAAACAAGTCACAAAATAGCCAAGACAACTTAAATAACCCTAAAACAAAATACTAAACTAAATCTATACTCAAAAAGGCCTCAAACAAGTCTCTGCAATTTAAGCCAATCAAATGGTTACTATATGCTAAACAAAAAGGATAGGCAGAAAGGTCTTGTTTTTCTGAATCCAACGGTATAAAGTTTGCAAAATTCCAACGTGGAAATCAAAAGATATAGGCATTTGAAATCTGGATCAAAATCTGTTTTTAAATTTCTATTTTCAGACCTAACCTAGCCACGCGTCATATTCTTATTCGCCCGTACCGGTTCATCTGGATCGAGCGATACAGCCGTAGGATCTAAATGAAATCTGGTGGCTCAGATCGCGTCACTTCGGCTTGAGTTAAGTGGATCTATCCTAGCGCCACTCTGATCTAACCGTTATTTCTCCGCCAAGAACTGGCGGCGAGCGGCTACCGCGGCGAACCGTCGATCGATGACGTTGGCGATGATGACGGCGAGGAGAAGGAGGAGTAGCTCACGGGCTCGGGAGGTCACGGCGAAGCTTGGCGTACTCGCGGTTGGTCAAGGGCGCCGCACGCTGCGATTGCTCACCGGAGTTCGTGGCGGTGTCGGGTGCTTCGGGTGGTCGTCGTGGACGTCGCTGTGGATCACCCCAAGGCAAGGCGAGGTCACGGTTAGATTCACAGGGTCAAGGCGAAGTAGTGAGCATGAACGGGAAGGCGAGGGGCGGTCTGTACCTACCGGAAAAACTCGTCGGAGTTGATGTCGCCGTCGGTGCTCGCGGTGTCAGGTGGAACCGGCGACCTGGGACAGTACAAGACGGACTAGTGAGGTCAGGAGATGCGCAAAGACACGCTGAGTCAGATTGTAAGAACGAGAGGCAGAGGGGAACACTGGGCTCACCGGAATCGATCGCCGGAGTGGGCTCTGTCTGCGGCGGTGCAAGGTTGATTGAGGGCAGCCTGGTGGCGGAGCGAGCGAGGTGTTTGGGGAAAAATGATCGCGAGGCAGAGGGGAGTCTTATAGCCAGATGCTCGACAGGAAACGCCCGTCGATTAATGCCGAATTACTCCCGGCATCACTGCGGCAACGGTCAGCGGCGGAGATCGTGCGCGGAGACAGGGGAAGACGATGCTGACGTGGAGAAGGCCCGCTTGTCAGCGAGGTGCGCGGAGTGCTGGTGGGGTCGGGCTGTCAGCGTCTGTCTGCGTGTGCTCGCGCGTGTGAGAAGGAAAAGGAGATCCCCGGGTGGGCTTGCTGGGCTTCATCCGCTGCTGGGCCAGATTACGCCATGCCTTTTCTTTTGTTAAGCCTTTTTCTTTTTCTAAATTCATTTTCTGAATAGAATTTGATATGAATTCAAATCCTTTTGAATTCAAACTGTTTTGGGGATTTTTGCAGGGTTCTGTGGGTTCAAAAATGAGTCAGATGACCATGTGGTTACTAGCAAGGGCTTGGTCAAGCTTAGGTTTTGAAATAAACAGAGACTTTGTCTATTTGTCTCTAGTTTGAAATAGGGTTTAGAAAATATTTCTAAATTTTGAATCTTGGGTAAAAAGCTTCATCTAGTCTTTCCAACCATGGAGGCAAGCAAACAAGATCATGGACAATCAAATCTTAAAGGGTGATGGCCAATTTGAGATAATTTGCCCACATGAAATCATAGCCAAAGTTGCACTTCTAAATGATTTTGAGAAAAACCCTATATGAATGAATGATGCAAAGATGATATGAATGAGTTTTGAAACATGATTTTTAGGGATGTTACAGATTCTTTAAGTAGGTCCTGGTCCTTGGAAATCTGGAGAGTGAGGCGCTCATGCTCTTCCGTGAAGTTCTGGCCAACCTTTTGGAGTTCGGTTCGGTGATGGGCTTTCATCTTCTCCATCTCAGCCTTGAGCTTGGCAATCTTGTTGTCCTTAGTCCGGAGGAGAGCAAGCTCGTCATCTTTCTTCTTCAATTCGGCCTGATGCTGCCCTGCTTGTTCGAGAAAATGCAGCATCATATCAGGCACGGGCACACTATCCTCAAGCGATGCTGAAATAGTATGTTGACCCGGCAGAGCCGAGGAATGAATGTTTGTCGAGCCAAGAAGAAGAACAAATGGAAAACACTACGAGGTCGAACAAAAGAGGACATACCCCGGATTTCCTCCAAGTTCTTCCGCATGATCTTGTTCTCAACCTCCACCCCAGCTGCAGAAACCGAGTGAGGATATTAGTTCGGCGGAAGAAGGTGAAGAAAAACGGAGAGGTGCCGAGGGAGAAAATTACCCCTCTTTTCATGTTCTGCACCAAGTGCAACATGCTTTGCGCATAGCATCTTGTGGGTATCAAGCAGGCGTTGGAATTCAGCGCTCTTGCGATTAGTGGTTACCTGAAAAAAGTACAGAAGTGTAAAATTAGCTTGGTGCATATTCAAAGTGTACAAGATCCGGGCCAAGTGGAACTTAACCCGGCTCTAGGTGTGTGCATATTCGAAGTGTACAAGATCCGGGCCAAGTGGAACTTAACCCGGCTCTAGGTGTGTGCATATTCGAAGTGTACAAGATCCGGGCCAAGTGGAACTTAACCCGGCTCTAGGTGTGTGCATATTCGAAGTGTACAAGATCCGGACCAAGTGGAACTTAACCCGGCTCTAGGTGTGTGCATATTCGAAGTGTACAAGATCCGGGCGAAGTGGAACTTAACCCGGCTCTAGGTGTGTGCATATTCGAAGTGTACAAGATCCGGGCCAAGTGGAACTTAACCCGACTCTAGGTGTGTGCATATTCAAAGTGTACAAGATTCGGGCCAAGTGGAACTTAACCAGGCTCTAGGTGTGTGCATATTTGAAGTGTATGAGATTCGGGCCAAGTGGAACTTAACCCGGCTCTAGGTGTGTGCATATTCGAAATGTACAAGATCCGGGCCAAGTGGAACTTAACCCGGCTCTAGGTGTGTGCATATTCGAAGTTTGCATGGAGCTACGTTAGTTTTCTAATGAGCATCCGGCCGAGTAACAAGCTACTCCACCGGAGGCTCGGGGACTAATGGTTATTACATACAGCGTGTAAAGGAGAAACGACATACCTCCATCATTCGCCCCGCCAGGTTAATTGCCTTAGCGGCGGTATTGATCCGGCGGAAAATTCTGCAGGGCCGAACTTTTCCGGGAGATCGTCGTTGTGGATGAACTCCGCCTTATTCCAGTTCATGACGAACTCGATAAGACTCGGAGGATACCGCTCGCCGGTGGGCATATGGGGTGCCACCAAGCCCTTTGCGTGCGCTTCCTTCCTCTCAACCAGGGCAAGGGCTGGGCTGGTGTGCAGAACCATCTGCTGCGCATCAGTTGGCTCGGCAGAGACATCCTTCGTGGCTGGAGCTTTCTTCGGAAGCATCGATGATAGGGTTCGCTGCCCAGCCTCGACAGATGCAGACTTGGTAGCATCCGAAGCCTTTTTGCCCTTAGCTTGCTGGGAAGATGTAACTGCAGTGGATTTCCCCTTAGAAGCTGCTGGAGTGGTTCCTCGCCGAGGTCGAGATGACTCGGACGAGGCAGAGGAACTTGGCACTGGAGCCCTTGTAGCTGGACTTGGAGCTGTTGTTGGTTTCTTTGGTGTCGGGACAGGTGCTGGTGCTGGCTCGGTCGCTGGTACTGGAGCTGCTGCTGGTGCTGGTGTTGAGATAG
This sequence comes from Avena insularis, assembly GCA_023614405.1. Lineage (NCBI taxonomy): Eukaryota > Viridiplantae > Streptophyta > Magnoliopsida > Poales > Poaceae > Avena > Avena insularis. The sequence continues at coordinate 566,319,158 of CM042694.1, forward strand.
ACTCGGTGGTTGCTGGTTCCGGCGATGCCGAAGTGGTGGACACCGTCGCCTCGGCTGGTCCGACCCCTCCCGCTCCGAGGTCACGTTCCTCTCGACGAGGTAGTGCGGAACCCGGAGCAGCCGCAGAACCCTCTGGAATAGGGCTCAGCGGACGTGACTCGTCGTCACAAGGGGGAGAAGGGCCGAACCGAAGCGGTGAAGAGATGCTTGATCCGCTCTGAGGGACCTCCACCGGAGCCCTGAAGAAGAGAATAATGTCAGAAGAGAAATCACCACGATGCAAGGAAATGTGAGTTATGCAATGAAAAATGACTTACGCATCCGAGGTTTTAGCCTCCTTGGGTTTCCGAGCCCTTCGTGCCGGGGCTTTGCCTGCTCGCTTGGAGACAGTCTTGTCTCCGGCCTTCTTTTGCCTTTTTGTGGGCTACGAAGGTTCGGAGGAAGAACTTGATGCGGCTCCGCGCTTCTTCTTCGATGCCACTGGAACCGGCTCGCCCGTAGCAAGTGGGGGATCCTTGTGGATATGCCCACCGGGGTTAGCTAATGCCGGAAAGGCAAAAGAAAGAGGGACAGCCTCAACAGGTTCAATCAGGTCGACATCCGAGTCATCCTCATCATCTGGCCAATCTCTAAGAGAAGAGAATTTACCGCTGGGTCGTTTGGTAGCGTCGGTCATAGGGAGAAACATATCCTGGTCCGGCTCCTCCTCATCCGTAATGTCTCGGTCTGGCGCCCACTTAAGGGTCGGATCCGTACCATCCTCGAGAGTTTGCTGAAGGAACAGCTGAGAAAAAGCATGAAGAACAGAGTCAAAAATATGACAGAAACTGACACATATTTGATCCGAAATAAGTTTGCCCCGTGAAGCTTACCGCGGGAGGAAGCCTGTCACGGCAGAAGTGCAATCCCCCACGTCCATTCGGCGGAGAAGTCCCGGTGGGTGGTGAAGAGAGCCTTGACCCGGCGAAAAATCTCCTTGTTGCTCAGCTCGAAGGAGGAGGTCCGGTTGGGGTCGCGACTGAAACTCATGTGGCCCAACTTGTGGGTGCGCTTCTGGAGGGGAGAGATTCGGTTGCGCACGAACGTGATCATAGCATCCTCGTTGCGCAATCCGAGTTTCTTCAGCTCCGCGAACCTCTTGTTAACTTGGTTGGCCAGAGCGGTAGGCTTCTTAGGGACCTCCTACCAGAATTCCGTGTCAGGTGGACCCGGAGCGTAGGGCAGCAACCGAATCAAGTCTTCAGTGCCCGCGTTCCGGACATAGAAGAAGGTCCAGGCCCATCCTTTGCAGGAGTCAAGCCCGGTGACCCGGGGGAAAACGGAGAGTCTCCGGGGTGAGATGGAGGCAGATCCGAATTGGGTGAGCTGCTTATCCTCCGACTCCACTTGGATGTTGGGGATGACGTTGTGACGGAGGCCGAAAAACCGGATCCACAACTCCTTCGTGGGCCATAGTCCGGTGTAGCCTTCGATCGTTGAGGCAAAGGCAGAAAGAGAGGTGATAGCGTTGGCTGGGAGATGATGCAGCTGCAGGTGGTAGGTGCTGAGCCAATCCCGGAAGAAATCGCTCACCGGCAGACCGAATCCCCATTGAAAGTGGGATAGGAACATGACGAACTCACCCGGATTGGGTGAGGGGGCCAGTTCGGCGGAGGGGAGACGGGCGTCAACTCCAGCGGGAATGCGGCGGGTCTGGTAGAGCCAGTCGATATCATCCTGACAGACCCACGACCCACCCCACGCGCCGCGGTCCACCGCGGCGGCGTCCTCCTCCATCTCCTGCTCGGTGACGACGAGATCCTCCTCCGTCATCTCGTATTCACTGCTCTCGCTGGCGCTACCGGTGGCGGGGATCTGAGGCTTGGATTGGCGAGGACCCGTGGCTAGGGAGTTGCGCAGCGGTGGCCGCGAGGCAGATGCACGGGAAAGGTGCGGTGGTAGCGTTGCTGCTAGAAGCACTGGTGGCGGCACGGTTGCAAGGAAGACGAAGGAGAAGAGGAATGGGCAAAGGGGCGCGGAGGTTGAAAAATGCTAAGTAGTGCGCCCCTCCGCTACTTAACCACCCCCTGAGATGGATGAGTGGGATCGCTCTACGCCAACGAACCACATGGTGTGGCTGTGTATCGCATGCCACAGCCAATCGTAGAAGAGCCACACGGAGGGCCACAGAGCATAAGCAATCCCATGACGTGACGCGCTAGCGCGGTGAACGAGGAGGTAGGCATGACGTGACCCCCGCACAGTGATAACTGACAATTACTGTGGCGGTTACTGTGCAGGCCCTTAAAATAAGACAACGTAATGATTAGCCTCCACGTGGGATGGAGTATGAAAGAAGGAAGTGAGGCTCGGATCGAGCCAAAGTGGTAATCCGGATCGCAAGTAAAAACTTAGAATGTGCAGAGGGAAAGTAAAACCATGGAATCCGAGCCAAAGTGGTAACCCGGCCGACAAGTGAAAACTTGGAACGTGCGAAGGGAACATAAATCCATATAATCCGAGATAAATAGTTAACCCGGAAATAACGTCCAAGGCTCGAACATAAATGAACCTGATGTGGCCTTAACGGCCAAGGCCGCTAAGACCGCACCAGCTTCGGGGACTAATGTTGGGGGGATACCCCCGGGTAGGGTCACTCCGGGGTATAAGGGTCGAATTAGCCGAGGTTCGGCAGAGTCAAAGCGTATGCTGGCCGGGTCACCTCAAGACAGGCCGAATCACGGAGTAACCCGGACTAGGGGGGGTCGCCTAACATGGTCTCATCTGACTTAAGGAGTAAGTCGGAAGTGCTTGTCCAACTTGTATGCAGGGACATGTGTGGCCGGATCTACTATGATCTGGGTCCTCGCTTAGCTTCTGGGAGAAGGAAGGAATCTCTCCGTCAAAAGAAGGTCGACGCCTTGCATGAGCGAAGAAAGCAAGGGCAGGACCACCGGGTCGTGGCCGACAAGGGTGACGACGCCCATGTCGGCTGACGCAGGCGCCGCAGAGGCTTACGTAGCTAAAGCATGTATTACGCGGGGGAAAAGCACCCGGTCGGGTTACCACTTTGGGAGGAGGCATATTCTTAGGAATATGCCTCCATGTATGCCCTAGGAAGGGACCGAGCCACCCCTATATAAGGGGGGGCTAGGGTTCCTGTAGAGGGGGTTGGTTGAGCTCTGGTGGGTTGAGCTCTAGTGGGTTTAGTTTTCTTGGATACCAATCTGGCTAGGGTTTTGGAAGTGAACTATGGGTGAGTAAGAGAGATCCTTCTTCCTCCTCTCGCCAATACAGCTCAAGGAGCACTTGTAATCTTGGAAGAACAGCGATATAAACTTCTGTGTGGAGAATCACTCCGCTATCCCTCCCTGGATTCCCCTAGCGTGTATTAGTCCCCACCTTTAGCCTATCCATGGCATCTGCCGTGACACCACCACGACAAACACACATGCAATGACCACTGGTGGATCCATGTGTGGTTTGTGGAAAAGAACACACATGCAATGACTCTAGTGCTGGTTTGTGGTTTTAGTATAAGAACAAACATGCAATGACTCTAGTGGTTGATCCATGTGTGGTTTGTGGAAAGAACACACATGCAATGACTAGTGGTTGATCCATATGTGGTTTGTGGAAAGAACACACATGCAATGACCACTGGTGGATCCATGTGTGGTTCGTGGAAAAGAACACACATGCAATGACTCTAGTGGTTGATCCATGTTTGTTTGTGGAAATAACACACATGCAATGACTCTAGTGGTTGATCCATGTGTGGTTTGTGAAAAGAACACACATGCAATGACTCTAGTGTTGGTTTTAGTATAAGAACACACATGCATTGACTCTAGTGGTTGATCCATGTGTGGTTGGTGGAAATAACAGAGATGCAATGACTCTAGTGGTTGATCCATGTGTGGTTTGTGGAAAGAACACACATGCAATGACTAGTGGTTGATCCATATGTGGTTTGTGGAAAGAACACACATGCAATGACCACTGGTGGATCCATGTGGGGTTTGTGGAAAAGAACACACATGCAATGACTCTAGTGCTGGTTTGTGGTTTTAGTATAAGAACAAACATGCAATAACTCTAGTGGTTGATCCATGTGTGGTTTGTGGAAAGAACACACATGCAATGACTAGTGGTTGATCCATATGTGGTTTGTGGAAAGAACACAGATGCAATGACCACTGGTGGATCCATGTGTGGTTTGTGGAAAGATAACACATGAAATGACACTAGTGGTTGATCCATGTGTGGTTTGTGGAAATAACACACATGCACTGACCACTGGTGGGTCCACATGTGTGGTTTGTGGAAAGAACAAACATGTAATGACTCTGGTTGATCCATATGTGGTTTGTGCAAAGAACACACATGCAATGACTCTAGTGGTGGATCCATGTGTGGTTTGTGGAAAAGAATACACATGCAATGACTCTAGTGCTCGTTTTAGTATAAGAACACACATGCAATGACTCTAGTGGTTGATCCATGTGTGGTTTGTGGAAATAACACATATGCAATGACTCTAGTGGTTAATCCATGTGTGGTTTGTGGAAATAACACACATGCAATGACTGTAATGGGTCCACATGTGGTTTCTGAAAAGAACACACATGCAATCACCACTAGTTGATCCATAATTTGTTTGTGGAAAAGAACACACATGCAATGACTCTAGTGGTTGATCCATATGTGGTTTGTGGAAAGAACACACATGCAATGACCACTGGTGGATCCATGTGTGGTTTGTGGAAAAGAACACACATGCAATGACCACTGGTGGATCCATGTGTGGTTTGTGGAAAATAACACACATGCAATGACTCTAGTGTTGGTTTATGGTTTTAGTATAAGAACAAACATGCAATGACTCTAGTGGTTGATCCATGTGTGGTTTGTGGAAAGAACACATATGCAATGACTCTAGTGGTTGATCCATGTGTGGTTTGTGGAGAGAACACACATGCAATCACCACTGGTGGATCAATGTGTGGTTTGTGGAAAAGAACACACATGCAATGACTCTAGTGGTTGATCCATGTTTGTTTGTGGAAATAACACACATGCAATGACTCTAGTGGTTGATCCATGTGAGGTTTGTGAAAAGAACACACATGCAATGACTCTAGTGTTGGTTTTAGTATAAGAACACACATGCAATGACTCTAGTGGTTGATCCATGTGTGGTTTGTGGAAATAACACATATGCAATGACTCTAGTGGTTGATCAATGTGTGGTTTGTGTAAAGAACACACATGCAATGACTCTAATAGGTCCACATGTGGTTTGTGGAAAGAACACACATGCAATGACCACGGGTGGATCCATGTGTGGTTTGTGGAAAAGAACACACATGCAATGACTCTAGTGCTGGTTTGTGGTTTTAGTATAAGAACAAACATGCAATGACTCTAGTGGTTGATCCATGTGTGGTTTGTGGAAAGAACACACATGCAATGACCACTGGTGGATCCATGTGTGGTTTGTGGAAAAGAACACACATGCAATGACTCTAGTGGTTGATCCATGTTTGTTTGTGGAAATAACACACATGCAATGACTCTAGTGGTTGATCCATGTGTGGTTTGTGAAAAGAACACACATGCAATGACTCTAGTATTGGTTTTAGTATAAGAACACACATGCAATGACTCTAGTGGTTGATCCATGTGTGGTTTGTGGAAAGAACACACATGCAATGACTCTAGTGGTTTATCCATGTGTGGTTTGTGGAAAGAACACACATGCAATGACCACTGGTGGATCCATGTGTGGTTCGTGGAAAAGAACACACTTGCAATGACTCTAGTGGTTGATCCATGTTTGTTTGTGGAAATAACACACATGCAATGACTCTAGTGGTTGATCCATGTGTGGTTTGTGAAAAGAACACACATGCAATGACTCTAGTGTTGGTTTTAGTATAAGAACACACATGCAATGACTCTAGTGGTTGATCCATGTGTGGTTTCAGGAAATAACACATATGCAATGAATCTAGTGGTTGATCAATGTGTGGTTTGTGGAAAGAATACACATGCAATGACTGTAATAGGTCCACATGTGGTTTGTGGAAAGAACACACATGCAATGACCACTCGTGGATCCATGTGTGGTTTGTGGAAAAGAACACACATGCAATGACTCTAGTGCTGGTTTGTGGTTTTAGTATAAGAACAAACATGCAATGACTCTAGTGGTTGATCCATGTGTGGTTTGTGGAAAGAACACACATGCAATGACCACTGGTGGATCCATGTGTGGTTTGTGGAAAAGAACACACATGCAATGACTCTAGTGGTTCATCCAGGTTTGTTTGTGGAAATAACACACATGCAATGACTCTAGTGGTTGATCCATGTGTCGTTTGTGAAAAGAACACACATGCAATGACTCTAGTATTGGTTTTAGTATAAGAACACACATGCAATGACTCTAGTGGTTGATCCATGTGTGGTTTGTGGAAATAACACATATGCAATGACTCTAGTGGTTTATCCATGTGTGGTTTGTGGAAATAACACGCATGCAATGACTGTAATGGGTCCACATGTGGTTTGTGGAAACAACACACATGCAATATCCATTGGTTGATCCATAAGTTGTTTGTGGAAAAGAACACACATGCAATGTCTCTAGTGGTTGAACCATATGTGGTTTGTGGAAAGAAAACACATGCAATGACCACTGGTGGATCCATGTGTGGTTTGTGGAAAAGAACACACATGCAATGACCACCGGTCGATCCATGTGTGGTTTGTGGAAAAGAACACACATGCAATGACTCTACTGGTTGATCCATGTGTGGTTTTTGAAAAGAACACACATGCAATGACTCTAGTGGTTGATCCATGTGTGGTTTGTGGAAAAACACACATGCAATGACTCTACTTGTTGATCCATATGTGGTTTGTGGAAAGAACACACATGCAATGACTCTAGTGGTTGATCCATGTGTGGTTTGTGGAAATAACACACATGCAATGACTATAATGGGTCCACATGTGGTTAGTGGAAAGAACACACATGCAATGACCACTGGTTGATCCATAAGTTGTTTTTGGAAAAGAACACACATGCAATGACTCTAGTGGTTGATCCATATGTGGTTTGTGGAAAGAACACACATGCAATGACCACTGGTGGATCCATGTGTGGTTTGTGGAAAAGAACACACATGCAATGACCACTGGTGGATCCATGCGTGGTTTGTGGAAAAGAACACACATGCAATGACTCTAGTGGTTGATCCATGTTTGTTTGTGGAAATAAGACACATGCAATGACTCTAGTGGTTGGTCCATGTGTGGTTTGTGAAAAGAACACACATGCAATGACTCTAGTGTTGGTTTTAGTATAAGAACACACATGCCTTGACTCTAGTGGTTGATCCATATGTGGTTTGTGGAAAGAACTCACATGCAATGACTCTAGTGGTTGATCCATGTGTGGTTTGTGGAAATTACACACATGCAATGACCACTGGTGGATCCATGTGTGGTTTGTGGAAAAGAACACACATGAAATGACTCTAGTGCTGGTTTGTGGTTTTAGTATAAGAACAAACATGCAATGACTCTAGTGGTTGATCCATGTGTGGTTTGTGGAAAGAACACACATGCAATGACTCTGGTTGATCCATATGTGGTTTGTGGAAAGAACTCACATGCAATGACTCTAGTGGTTGATCCATGTGTGGTTTGTGGAAATTACACACATGCAATGACCACTGGTGGATCCATGTGTGGTTTGTGGAAAAGAACACACATGCAATGACTCTAGTACTGGTTTGTGGTTTTAGTATAAGAACACACATGCAATGACTCTAGTGGTTGATCCATGTGTGGTTTGTGGAAATAACACATATGCAATGACTCTAGTGGTTTATCCATGTGTGGTTTGTGGAAATAACACACATGCAATGATTGTAATGGGTCCACATGTGGTTTGTGGAAACAACACACATGCAATGGCCATTGGTTGATCCATAAGTTGTTTGTGGAAAAGAACACATGCAATGACTCTAGTGGTTGAACCATATGTGGTTTGTGGAAAGAAAACACATGCAATGACCACTGGTGGATCCATGTGTGGTTTGTGGAAAAGAACACACATGCAATGACCACCGGTCGATCCATGTGTGGTTTGTGGAAAAGAACACACATGCAATTACTCTACTGGTTGATCCATGTGTGGTTTGTGAAAAGAACACACATGCAATGACTCTAGTGGTTGATCCATGTGTGGTTTGTGGAAAGAACACACATGCAATGACTCTACTGGTTGATCCATATGTGGTTTGTGGAAAGAACACACATGCAATGACTCTAGTGGTTGATCCATGTGTGGTTTGTGGAAATAACACACATGCAATGACTGTAATGGGTCCACATGTGGTTAGTGGAAAGAACACACATGCAATGACCACTGGTTGATCCATAAGTTGTTTGTGGAAAAGAACACACATGCAATGACTCTAGTGGTTGATCCATATGTGATTTGTGGAAAGAACACACATGCAATGACCACTGGTGGATCCATGTGTGGTTTGTGGAAAAGAACACACATGCAATGACCACTGGTGGATCCATGTGTGGTTTGTGGAAAAGAACACACATGCAATGACTCTAGTGTTGGTTTGTGGTTTTAGTATAAGAACAAACATGCAATGATTCTAGTGGTTGATCCATGTGTGGTTTGTGGAAAGAACACATATGCAATGACTCTAGTGGTTGATCCATGTGTGGTTTGTGGAGAGAACACACATGCAATCACCACTGGTGGATCCATGTGTGGTTTGTGGAAAAGAACACACATGCAATGACTCTAGTGGTTGATCCATGTTTGTTTGTGGAAATAACACACATGCAATGACTCTAGTGGTTGATCCATGTGTGGTTTGTGAAAAGAACACACATGCAATGACTCTAGTGTTGGTTTTAGTATAAGAACACACATGCAATGACTCTAGTGGTTGATCCATGTGTGGTTTGTGGAAATAACACATATGCAATGACTCTAGTGGTTTATCCATGTGTGGTTTGTGGAAATAACACATGCAATGACTGTAATGGGTCCACATGTGGTTTGTGGAAACAACACACATGCAATGGCCATTGGTTGATGCATAAGTTGTTTGTGGAAAAGAACACACATGCAATGACTCTAGTGGTTGAACCATATGTGGTTTGTGGAAAGAAAACACATGCAATGACCACTGGTGGATCCATGTGTGGTTTGTGGAAAAGAACACACATGCAATGACCACCGGTCGATCCATGTGTGGTTTGTGGAAAAGAACACACATGCAATGACTCTACTGGTTGATCCATGTGTGGTTTGTGAAAAGAACACACATGCAATGACTCTAGTGGTTGATCCATGTGTGGTTTGTGGAAAGAACACACATGCAATGACTCTACTGGTTGATCCATATGTGGTTTGTGGAAAGAACACACATGCAATGACTCTAGTGGTTGATCCATGTGTGGTTTGTGGAAATAACACACATGCAATGACTGTAATGGGTCCACATGTGGTTAGTGGAAAGAACACACATGCAATGACCACTGGTTCATCCATAAGTTGTTTGTGGAAAAGAACACACATGCAATGACTCTAGTGGTTGATCCATATGTGATTTGTGGAAAGAACACACATGCAATGACCACTGGTGGATCCATGTGTGGTTTGTGGAAAAGAACACACATGCAATGACCACTGGTGGATCCATGTGTGGTTTGTGGAAAAGAACACACATGCAATGACTCTAGTGTTGGTTTGTGGTTTTAGTATAAGAACAAACATGCAATGACTCTAGTGGTTGATCCATGTGTGGTTTGTGGAAAGAACACATATGCAATGACTCTAGTGGTTGATCCATGTGTGGTTTGTGGAGAGAACACACATGCAATCACCACTGGTGGATCCATGTGTGGTTTGTGGAAAAGAACACACATGCAATGACTCTAGTGGCTGATCCATGTTTATTTGTGGAAATAACACACATGCAATGACTCTAGTGGTTGATCCATGTGTGGTTTGTCAAAAGAACACACATGGAATGACTCTAGTGTTGGTTTTAGTATAAGAACACACATGCAATGACTCTAGTGGTTGATCCATGTGTGGTTTGTGGAAATAACACATATGCAATGACTCTAGTGGTTGATCAATGTGTGGTTTGTGGAAAGAACACACATGCAATGACTGTAATAGGTCCACATGTGGTTTGTGGAAAGAACACACATGCAATGACCACTGGTGGATCCATGTGTGGTTTGTGGAAATGAACACACATGCAATGACTCTAGTGATGGTTTGTGGTTTTAGTATAAGAACAAACATGCAATGACTCTAGTGGTTGATCCATGTGTGGTTTGTGGAAAGAACACACATGCAATGACCACTGGTGGATCCATGTGTGGTTTGTGGAAAAGAACACACATGCAATGACTCTAGTGGTTGATCCATGTTTGTTTGTGGAAATAACACACATGCAATGACTCTAGTGGTTGATCCATGTGTGGTTTGTGAAAAGAACACACATGCAATGACTCTAGTATTGGTTTTAGTATAAGAACACACATGCAATGACTCTAGTGCTTGATCCATGTGTGGTTTGTGGAAAGAACACATATGCAATGACTCTAGTGGTTGATCCATGTGTGGTTTGTGGAAAGAACACACATGCAATGAGCACTGGTGGATCCATGTGTGGTTTGTGGAAAAGAACACACATGCAATGACTCTAGTGGTTGATCCATGTTTGTTTGTGGAAATAACACACATGCAATGACTCTAGTGGTTGATCCATGTGTGGTTTGTGAAAAGAACACACATGCAATGACTCTAGTGTTGGTTTTATTATAAGAACACACATGCAATGACTCTAGTGGTTGATCCATGTGTGGTTTGTGGAAATAACACATATGCAATGACTCTAGTGGTTGATCAATGTGTGGTTTGTGGAAAGAATACACATGCAATGACTGTAATAGGTCCACATGTGGTTTGTGGAAAGAACACACATGCAATGACCACTGGTGGATCCATGTGTGGTTTGTGGAAAAGAACACACATGCAAGGACTCTAGTGCTGGTTTGTGGTTTTAGTATAAGAACAAACATGCAATGACTCTAGTGGTTGATCCATGTGTGGTTTGTGGAAAGAACACACATGCAATGACCACTGGTGGATCCATGTGTGGTTTCTGGAAAATAACACACATGAAATGACTCTAGTGGCTGATCCATGTTTGTTTATGGAAATAACACACATGCAATGACTCTAGTGGTTGATCCATGTGTGGTTTGTGAAAAGAACACACATGCAATGACTCTAGTATTGGTTTTAGTATAAGAACACACATGCAATGACTCTAGTGGTTGATCCATGTGTGGTTTGTGGAAATAAGACATATGCAATGACTCTAGTGGTTTATCCATGTGTGGTTTGTGGAAATAACACACATGCAATGACTATAATGGGTCTACATGTGGTTTGTGGAAACAACACACATGCAATGGCCATTGGTTGATCCATAAGTTGTTTGTGGAAAAGAACACACATGCAATGACTCTAGTGGTTGAACCATATGTGGTTTGTGGAAAGAAAACACATGCAATGACCACTGGTGGATCCATGTGTGGTTTGTGGAAAAGAACACACATGCAATGACCACCGGTCGATCCATGTGTGGTTTGTGGAAAAGAAAACACATGCAATGACTCTACTGGTTGATCCATGTGTGGTTTGTGAAAAGAACACACATGCAATGACTCTAGTGGTTGATCCATGTGTGGTTTGTGGAAAGAACACACATGCAATGACTCTGGTTGATCCATATGTGGTTTGTGGAAAGAACACACATGCAATGACTCTAGTGGTTGATCCATGTGTGGTTTGTGGAAATAACATACATGCAATGACTGTAATGGGTCCACATGTGGTTAGTGGAAAGAACACACATGAAATGACCACTGGTTGATCCATAAGTTGTTTGTGGAAAAGAACACACATGCAATGACTCTAGTGGTTGATCCCTATGTGGTTTGTGGAAAGAACACACATGCAATGACCACTGGTGGATCCATGTGTGGTTGGTGGAAAAGAACACACATGCAATGACCACTGGTGGATCCATGTGTGGTTTGTGGAAAAGAACACACATGCTATGACTCTAGTGTTGGTTTGTGGTTTTAGTATAAGAACAAACATGCAATGACTCTAGTGGTTGATCCATGTGTGGTTTGTGGAAAGAACACATATGGAATGACTCTAGTGGTTGATCCATGTGTGGTTTGTGGAGAGAACACACATGCAATCACCACTGGTGGACCCATGTGTGGTTTGTAGAAAAGAACACACATGCAATGACTCTAGTGGTTGATCCATGTTTGTTTGTGGAAATAACACACATGCAATGACTCTAGTGGTTGATCCATCTGTGGTTTGTGAAAAGAACACGCATGCAATGACTCTAGTGTTGGTTTTAGTATAAGAACACACATGCAATGACTCTAGTGGTTGATCCATGTGTGGTTTGTGGAAATAACACATATGCAATGACTCTAGTGGTTGATCAATGTGTGGTTTGTGGAAAGAACACACATGCAATGACTGTAATAGGTCCACATGTGGTTTGTGGAAAGAACACACATGCAATGACCACTGGTGGATCCATGTGTGGTTTGTGGAAAAGAACACACATACAATGACTCTAGTGCTGGTTTGTGGTTTTAGTATAAGAACAAACATTGAATGACTCTAGTGGTTGATCCATGTGTGGTTTGTGGAAAGAACACACATGCAATGACCACTGGTGGATCCATGTGTGGTTTGTGGAAAAGAACACACATGCAATGACTCTAGTGGTTGATCCATGTTTGTTTGTGGAAATAACACACATGCAATGACTCTAGTGGTTGATCCATGTGTCGTTTGTGAAAAGAACACACATGCAATGACTCTAGTGTTGGTTTGTGGTTTTAGTATAAGAACAAACATGTAATGACTCTAGTGGTTGATCCATGTGTGGTTTGTGGAAAGAACACATATGCAATGACTCTAGTGGTTGATCCATGTGTGGTTTGTGGAAATAACACATATGCAATGACTCTAGTGGTTTATCCATGTGTGGTTTGTGGAAATAACACACATGCAATGACTGTAATGGGTCCACATGTGGTTTGTGGAAACAACACACATGCAATGCCCATTGGTTGATCCATAAGTTGTTTGTGGAAAAGAACACATGCAATGACTCTAGTGGTTGAACCATATGTGGTTTGTGGAAAGAAAACACATGCAATGACCACTGGTGGATCCATGTGTGGTTTGTGGAAAAGAACACACATGCAATGACCACCGGTCGATCCATGTGTGGTTTGTGGAAAAGAACACACATGCAATGACTCTACTGGTTGATCCATGTGTGGTTTGTGAAAAGAACACACATGCAATGACTCTAGTGGTTGATCCATGTGTGGTTTGTGGAAAGAACACACATGCAATGACTCTACTGGTTGATCCATATGTGGTTTGTGGAAAGAACACACATGCAATGACTCTAGTGGTTGATCCATGTGTGGTTTGTGGAAATAACACACATGCAATGACTGTAATGGGTCCACATGTGGTTAGTGGAAAGAACACACATGCAATGACCACTGGTTGATCCATAAGTTGTTTGTGGAAAAGAACACACATGCAATGACTCTAGTGGTTGATCCATATGTGATTTGTGGAAAGAACACACATGCAATGACCACTGGTGGATCCATGTGTGGTTTGTGGAAAAGAACACACATGCAATGACCACTGGTGGATCCATGTGTGGTTTGTGGAAAAGAACACACATGCAATGACTCTAGTGTTGGTTTGTGGTTTTAGTATAAGAACAAACATGCAATGACTCTAGTGGTTGATCCATGTGTGGTTTGTGGAAAGAACACATATGCAATGACTCTAGTGGTTGATCCATGTGTGGTTTGTGGAGAGAACACACATGCAATCACCACTGGTGGATCCATGTGTGGTTTGTGGAAAAGAACACACATGCAATGACTCTAGTGGTTGATCCATGTTTGTTTGTGGAAATAACACACATGCAATGACTCTAGTGGTTGATCCATGTGTGGTTTGTGAAAAGAACACACATGCAATGACTCTAGTGTTGGTTTTAGTATAAGAACACACATGCAATGACTCTAGTGGTTGATCCATGTGTGGTTTGTGGAAATAACACATATGCAATGACTCTAGTGGTTTATCCATGTGTGGTTTGTGGAAATAACACACATGCAATGACTGTAATGGGTCCACATGTGGTTTGTGGAAACAACACACATGCAATGGCCATTGGTTGATGCATAAGTTGTTTGTGGAAAAGAACACACATGCAATGACTCTAGTGGTTGAACCATATGTGGTTTGTGGAAAGAAAACACATGCAATGACTCTACTGGTTGATCCATGTGTGGTTTGTGAAAAGAACACACATGCAATGACTCTAGTGGTTGATCCATGTGTGGTTTGTGGAAAGAACACACATGCAATGACTCTATTGGTTGATCCATATGTGGTTTGTGGAAAGAACACACATGCAATGACTCTAGTGGTTGATCCATGTGTGGTTTGTGGAAATAACACACATGCAATGACTGTAATGGGTCCACATGTGGTTAGTGGAAAGAACACACATGCAATGACCACTGGTTGATCCATAAGTTGTTTGTGGAAAAGAACACACATGCAATGACTCTAGTGGTTGATCCATATGTGATTTGTGAAAAGAACACACATGCAATGACCACTGGTGGATCCATGTGTGGTTTGTGGAAAAGAATACACATGCAATGACCACTGGTGGATCCATGTGTGGTTTGTGGAAAAGAACACACATGCAATGACTCTAGTGTTGGTTTGTGGTTTTAGTATAAGAACAAACATGCAATGACTCTAGTGGTTGATCCATGTGTGGTTTGTGGAAAGAACACATATGCAATGACTCTAGTGGTTGATCCACGTGTGGTTTGTGGAGAGAACACACATGCAATCACCACTGGTGGATCCATGTGTGGTTTGCGGAAAAGAACACACATGCAATGACTCTAGTGGCTGATCCATGTTTATTTGTGGAAATAACACACATGCAATGACTCTAGTGGTTGATCCATGTGTGGTTTGTCAAAAGAACACACATGCAATGACTCTAGTGTTGGTTTTAGTATAAGAACACACATGCAATGACTCTAGTGGTTGATCCATGTGTGGTTTGTGGAAATAACACATATGCAATGACTCTAGTGGTTGATAAATGTGTGGTTTGTGGAAAGAACACACATGCAATGACTGTAATAGGTCCACATGTGGTTTGTGGAAAGAACACACATGCAATGACCACTGGTGGATCCATGTGTGGTTTGTGGAAATGAACACACATGCAATGACTCTAGTGCTGGTTTGTGCGTTTAGTATAAGAACAAACATGCAATGACTCTATGGTTGATCCATGTGTGGTTTGTGGAAAGAACACACATGCAATGACCACTGGTGGATCCATGTGTGGTTTGTGGAAAAGAACACACATGCAATGACTCTAGTGGTTGATCCATGTTTGTTTGTGGAAATTACACACATGCAATGACTCTAGTGGTTGATCCATGTGTGGTTTGTGAAAAGAACACACATGCAATGACTCTAGTATTGGTTTTAGTATAAGAACACACATGCAATGACTCTAGTGCTTGATCCATGTGTGGTTTGTGGAAAGAACACATATGCAATGACTCTAGTGGTTGATCCATGTGTGGTTTGTGGAAAGAACACACATGCAATGACCACGGGTGGATCCATGTGTGGTTTGTGGAAAAGAACACACATGCAATGACTCTAGTGGTTGATCCATGTTTGTTTGTGGAAATAACACACATGCAATGACTCTAGTGGTTGATCCATGTGTGGTTTGTGAAAAGAACACACATGCAATGACTCTAGTGTTGGTTTTATTATAAGAACACACATGCAATGACTCTAGTGGATGATCCATGTGTGGTTTGTGGAAATAACACATATGCAATGACTCTAGTGGTTGATCAATGTGTGGTTTGTGGAAAGAATACACATGCAATGATTGTAATGGGTCCACATGTGGTTTGTGGAAAGAACACACATGCAATGACCACTGGTGGATCCATGTGTGGTTTGTGGAAAAGAACACACATGCAATGACTCTAGTGCTGGTTTGTGGTTTTAGTATAAGAACAAACATGCAATGACTCTAGTGGTTGATCCATGTGTGGTTTGTGGAAAGAACACACATGCAATGACCACTGGTGGATCCATGTGTGGTTTGTGGAAAATAACACACATGAAATGACTCTAGTGGCTGATCCATGTTTGTTTGTGGAAATAACACACATGCAATGACTCTAGTGGTTGATCCATGTGTGGTTTGTGAAAAGAACACACATGCAATGACTCTAGTATTGGTTTTAGTATAAGAACACACATGCAATGACTCTAGTGGTTGATCCATGTGTGGTTTGTGGAAATAACACATATGCAATGAATCTAGTGGTTTATCCATGTGTGGTTTGTGGAAATAACACACATGCAATGACTATAATGGGTCCACATGTGGTTTGTGGAAACAACACACATGCAATGGCCATTGGTTGATCCATAAGTTGTTTGTGGAAAAGAACACACATGCAATGACTCTAGTGGTTGAACCATATGTGGTTTGTGGAAAGAAAACACATGCAATGACCACTGGTGGATCCATGTGTGGTTTGTGGAAAAGAACACACATGCAATGACCACCGGTCGATCCATGTGTGGTTTGTGGAAAAGAAAACACATGCAATGACTCTACTGGTTGATCCATGTGTGGTTTGTGAAAAGAACACACATGCAATGACTCTAGTGGTTGATCCATGTGTGGTTTGTGGAAAGAACACACATGCAATGACTCTACTGGTTGATCCATATGTGGTTTGTGGAAAGAACACACATGCAATGACTCTAGTGGTTGATCCATGTGTGGTTTGTGGAAATAACATACATTCAATGACTGTAATGGGTCCACATGTGGTTAGTGGAAAGAACACACATGCAATGACCACTGGTTGATCCATAAGTTGTTTGTGGAAAAGAAAACACATGCAATGACTCTAGTGGTTGATCCCTATGTGGTTTGTGGAAAGAACACACATGCAATGACCACTGGTGGATCCATGTGTGGTTTGTGGAAAAGAACACACATGCAATGACCACTGGTGGATCCATGTGTGGTTTGTGGAAAAGAACACACATGCAATGACTCTAGTGTTGGTTTGTGGTTTTAGTATAAGAACAAACATGCAATGACTCTAGTGGTTGATCCATGTGTGGTTTGTGGAAAGAACACATATGCAATGACTCTAGTGGTTGATCCATATGTGGTTTGTGGAGAGAACACACATGCAATCACCACTGGTGGATCCATGTGTGGTTTGTAGAAAAGAACACACATGCAATGACTCTAGTGGTTGATCCATGTTTGTTTGTGGAAATAACACACATGCAATGACTCTAGTGGTTGATCCATCTGTGGTTTGTGAAAAGAACACGCATGCAATGACTCTAGTGTTGGTTTTAGTATAAGAACACACATGCAATGACTCTAGTGGTTGATCCATGTGTGGTTTGTGGAAATAACACATATGCAATGACTCTAGTGGTTGATCAATGTGTGGTTTGTGGAAAGAACACACATGCAATGACTGTAATAGGTCCACATGTGGTTTGTGGAAAGAACACACATGCAATGACCACTGGTGGATCCATGTGTGGTTTGTGGAAAAGAACACACATACAATGACTCTAGTGCTGGTTTGTGGTTTTAGTATAAGAACAAACATGCAATGACTCTAGTGGTTGATCCATGTGTGGTTTGTGGAAAGAACACACATGCAATGACCACTGGTGGATCCATGTGTGGTTTGTGGAAAAGAACACACATGCAATGACTCTAGTGGTTGATCCATGTTTGTTTGTGGAAATAACACACATGCAATGACTCTAGTGGTTGATCCATGTGTCGTTTGTGAAAAGAACACACATGCAATGACTCTAGTGTTGGTTTGTGGTTTTAGTATAAGAACAAACATGCAATGACTCTAGTGGTTGATCCATGTGGTTGTGGTTTGGAAAGAACACATATGCAATGACTCTAGTGGTTGATCCATGTGTGGTTTGTGGAGAGAACACACATGCAATCACCACTGGTGGATCCATGTGTGGTTTGTAGAAAAGAACACACATGCAATGACTCTAGTGGTTGATCCATGTTTGTTTGTGGAAATAACACACATGCAATGACTCTAGTGGTTGATCCATCTGTGGTTTGTGAAAAGAACACGCATGCAATGACTCTAGTGTTGGTTTTACTATAAGAACACACATGCAATGACTCTAGTGGTTGATCCATGTGTGGTTTGTGGAAATAACACATATGCAATGACTCTAGTGGTTGATCCATGTGTGGTTTGTGGAGAGAACACACATGCAATCACCACTGGTGGATCCATGTGTGGTTTGTAGAAAAGAACACACATGCAATGACTCTAGTGGTTGATCCATGTTTGTTTGTGGAAATAACACACATGCAATGACTCTAGTGGTTGATCCATCTGTGGTTTGTGAAAAGAACACGCATGCAATGACTCTAGTGTTGGTTTTAGTATAAGAACACACATGCAATGACTCTAGTGGTTGATCCATGTGTGGTTTGTGGAAATAACACATATGCAATGACTCTAGTGGTTGATCAATGTGTGGTTTGTGGAAAGAACACACATGCAATGACTGTAATAGGTCCACATGTGGTTTGTGGAAAGAACACACATGCAATGACCACTGGTGGATCCATGTGTGGTTTGTGGAAAAGAACACACATACAATGACTCTAGTGCTGGTTTGTGGTTTTAGTATAAGAACAAACATGCAATGACTCTAGTGGTTGATCCATGTGTGGTTTGTGGAAAGAACACACATGCAATGACCACTGGTGGATCCATGTGTGGTTTGTGGAAAGAACACACATGCAATGACTCTAGTGGTTGATCCATGTTTGTTTGTGGAAATAACACACATGCAATGACTCTAGTGGTTGATCCATGTGTCGTTTGTGAAAAGAACACACATGCAATGACTCTAGTGTTGGTTTGTGGTTTTAGTATAAGAACAAACATGCAATGACTCTAGTGGTTGATCCATGTGTGGTTTGTGGAAAGAACACATATGCAATGACTCTAGTGGTTGATCCATGTGTGGTTTGTGGAAAGAACACACATGCAATGACCACTGGTGGATCCATGTGTGGTTTGTGGAAAAGAACACACATGCAATGACTCTAGTGGTTGATCCATGTTTGTTTGTGGAAATAACACACATGCAATGACTCTAGTGGTTGATTCATGTGTGGTTTGTGAAAAGAACACACATGCAATGACTCTAGTGTTGGTTTTAGTATAAGAACACACATGCAATGACTCTAGTGGTTGATCCATGTGTGGTTTGTGGAAATAACACATATGCAATGACTCTAGTGGTTGATCAATGTGTGGTTTGTGGAAAGAATACACATGCAATGACTGTAATAGGTCCACATGTGGTTTGTGGAAAGAACACACATGCAATGACCACTGGTGGATCCATGTGTGGTTTGTGGAAAAGAACACACATGCAATGACTCTAGTGCTGGTTTGTGGTTTTAGTATAAGAACAAACATGCAATGACTCTGGTGGTTGATCCATGTGTGGTTTGTGGAAAGAACACACATGCAATGACCACTGGTGGATCCATGTGTGGTTTGTGGAAAAGAACACACATGCAATGACTCTAGTGGTTGATCCATGTTTGTTTGTGGAAATAACACACATGCAATGACTCTAGTGGTTGATCCATGTGTCGTTTGTGAAAAGAACACACATGCAATGACTAGTATTGGTTTTAGTATAAGAACACACATGCAATGACTCTAGTGGTTGATCCATGTGTGGTTTGTGGAAATAACACATATGCAATGACTCTAGTGGTTTATCCATGTGTGGATTGTGGAAATAACACACATGCAATAACTGTAATGGGTCCACATGTGGTTTGTGGAAACAACACACATGCAATGTCCATTGGTTGATCCATAAGTTGTTTCTGGAAAAGAACACACATGCAATGACTCTAGTGGTTGAACCATATGTGGTTTGTGGAAAGAACACACATGCAATGACCACTGGTGGATCCATGTGTGGTTTGTGGAAAATAACACACATGCAATGACTCTAGTGGTTGATCCATGTTTGTTTGTGGAAATAACACACATGCAATGACTCTAGTGGTTGATCCATGTGTGGTTTGTGAAAAGAACACACATGCAATGACTCTAGTGTTGGTTTGTGGTTTTAGTATAAGAACAAACATGCAATGACTCTAGTGGTTGATCCATGTGTGGTTTGAGGAAAGAACACATATGCAATGACTCTAGTGGTTGATCCATGTGTGGTTTGTGGAGAGAACACACATGCAATCACCACTGGTGGATCCATGTGTGGTTTGTGGAAAAGAACACACATGCAATGACTCTAGTGGTTGATCCATGTTTGTTTGTGGAAATAACACACATGCAATGACTCTAGTGGTTGATCCATCTGTGGTTTGTGAAAAGAACACACATGCAATGACTCTATTGTTGGTTTTAGTATAAGAACACACATGCAATGACTCTAGTGGTTGATCCATGTGTGGTTTGTGGAAATAACACATATGCAATGACTCTAGTGGTTGATCAATGTGTGGTTTGTGGAAAGAACACACATGCAATGACTGTAATAGGTCCACATGTGGTTTGTGGAAAGAACACACATGCAATGACCACTGGTGGATCCATGTGTGGTTTGTGGAAAAGAACACACATGCAATGACTCTAGTGCTGGTTTGTGGTTTTAGTATAAGAACAAACATGCAATGACTCTAGTGGTTGATCCATGTGTGGTTTGTGGAAAGAACACACATGCAATGACCACTGGTGGATCCATGTGTGGTTTGTGGAAAATAACACACATGCAATGACTCTAGTGGTTGATCCATGTTTGTTTGTGGAAATAACACACATGCAATGACTCTAGTGGTTGATCCATGTGTGATTTGTGAAAAGAACACACATGCAATGACTCTAGTATTGGTTTTAGTATAAGAACACACATGCAATGACTCTAGGGGTTGATCCATGTGTGGTTTGTGGAAAGAACACATATGCAATGACTCTAGTGGTTGATCCATGTGTGGTTTGTGGAAAGAACACACATGCAATGACTCTAGTGGTTGATCCATGTTTGTTTGTGGAAATAACACACATGCAATGACTCTAGTGGTTGATCCATGTGTCGTTTGTGAAAAGAACACACATGCAATGACTAGTATTGGTTTTAGTATAAGAACACACATGCAATGACTCTAGTGGTTGATCCATGTGTGGTTTGTGGAAATAACACATATGCAATGACTCTAGTGGTTTATCCATGTGTGGATTGTGGAAATAACACACATGCAATAACTGTAATGGGTCCACATGTGGTTTGTGGAAACAACACACATGCAATGTCCATTGGTTGATCCATAAGTTGTTTCTGGAAAAGAACACACATGCAATGACTCTAGTGGTTGAACCATATGTGGTTTGTGGAAAGAACACACATGCAATGACCACTGGTGGATCCATGTGTGGTTTGTGGAAAATAACACACATGCAATGACTCTAGTGGTTGATCCATGTTTGTTTGTGGAAATAACACATGCAATGACTCTAGTGGTTGATCCATGTGTGGTTTGTGAAAAGAACACACATGCAATGACTCTAGTGTTGGTTTGTGGTTTTAGTATAAGAACAAACATGCAATGACTCTAGTGGTTGATCCATGTGTGGTTTGAGGAAAGAACACATATGCAATGACTCTAGTGGTTGATCCATGTGTGGTTTGTGGAGAGAACACACATGCAATCACCACTGGTGGATCCATGTGTGGTTTGTGGAAAAGAACACACATGCAATGACTCTAGTGGTTGATCCATGTTTGTTTGTGGAAATAACACACATGCAATGACTCTAGTGGTTGATCCATCTGTGGTTTGTGAAAAGAACACACATGCAATGACTCTATTGTTGGTTTTAGTATAAGAACACACATGCAATGACTCTAGTGGTTGATCCATGTGTGGTTTGTGGAAATAACACATATGCAATGACTCTAGTGGTTGATCAATGTGTGGTTTGTGGAAAGAACACACATGCAATGACTGTAATAGGTCCACATGTGGTTTGTGGAAAGAACACACATGCAATGACCACTGGTGGATCCATGTGTGGTTTGTGGAAAAGAACACACATGCAATGACTCTAGTGCTGGTTTGTGGTTTTAGTATAAGAACAAACATGCAATGACTCTAGTGGTTGATCCATGTGTGGTTTGTGGAAAGAACACACATGCAATGACCACTGGTGGATCCATGTGTGGTTTGTGGAAAATAACACACATGCAATGACTCTAGTGGTTGATCCATGTTTGTTTGTGGAAATAACACACATGCAATGACTCTAGTGGTTGATCCATGTGTGATTTGTGAAAAGAACACACATGCAATGACTCTAGTATTGGTTTTAGTATAAGAACACACATGCAATGACTCTAGGGGTTGATCCATGTGTGGTTTGTGGAAAGAACACATATGCAATGACTCTAGTGGTTGATCCATGTGTGGTTTGTGGAAAGAACACACATGCAATGACCACTGGTGGATCCATGTGTGGTTTGTGGAAAAGAACACACATGCAATGACTCTAGTGGTTGATCCATGTTTGTTTGTCGAAATAACACACATGCAATGACTCTAGTGGTTGATCCATGTGTGGTTTGTGAAAAGAACACACATGAAATGACTCTAGTGTTGGTTTTAGTATAAGAACACACATGCAATGACTCTAGTGGTTGATCCATGTGTGGTTTGTGGAAATAACACATATGCAATGACTCTAGTGGTTGATCAATGTGTGGTTTGTGGAAAGAATACACATGCAATGACTGTAATAGGTCCACATGTGGTTTGTGGAAAGAACACATATGCAATGACCACTGGTGGATCCATGTGTGGTTTGTGGAAAAGAACACACATGCAATGACTCTAGTGCTGCTTTGTGGTTTTAGTATAAGAACAAACATGCAATGACTCTGGTGGTTGATCCATGTGTGGTTTGTGGAAAGAACACACATGCAATGACCACTGGTGGATCCATGTGTGGTTTGTGGAAAAGAACACACATGCAATGACTCTAGTGGTTGATCCATGTTTGTTTGTGGAAATAACACACATGCAATGACTCCAGTGGTTGATCCATATGTCGTTTGTGAAAAGAACACACATGCAATGACTCTAGTATTGGTTTTAGTATAAGAACACACATGCAATGACTCTAGTGGTTGATCCATGTGTGGTTTGTGGAAATAACACATATGCAATGACTCTAGTGGTTTATCCATGTGTGGTTTGTGGAAATAACACACATGCAATAACTGTAATGGGTCCACATGTGGTTTGTGGAAACAACACACATGCAATGTCCATTGGTTGATCCATAAGTTGTTTCTGGAAAAGAACACACATGCAATGACTCTAGTGGTTGAACCATATGTGGTTTGTGGAAAGAAAACACATGCAATGACCACTGGTGGATCCATGTGTGGTTTGTGGAAAGAACACACATGCAATGACCACTGGTGGATCCATGTGTGGTTTGTGGAAAAGAACACACATGCAATGACTCTACTGGTTGATCCATGTGTGGTTTGTGAAAAGAACACACATGCAATGACTCTAGTGGTTGATCCATGTGTGGTTTGTGGAAAAACACACATGCAATGACTCTACTGGTTCATCCATATGTGGTTTGTGGAAAGAACACACATGCAATGACTCTAGTGGTTGATCCATGTGTGGTTTGTGGAAATAACACACATGCAATGACTGTAATGGGTCCACATGTGGTTAGTGGAAAGAACACACATGCAATGACCACTGGTTGATCCATAAGTTGTTTGTGGAAAAGAACAAACATGCAATGACTCTAGTGGTTGATCCATATGTGGTTTGTGGAAAGAACACACATGCAATGACCACTGGTGGATCCATGTGTGGTTTGTGGAAAAGAACACACATGCAATGACCACTGGTGGATCCATGTGTGGTTTGTGGAAAAGAACACACATGCAATGACTCTAGTGGTTGATCCATGTTTGTTTGTGGAAATAACACACATGCAATGACTCTAGTGGTTGATCCATGTGTGGTTTGTGAAAAGAACACACATGCAATGACTCTAGTGTTGGTTTTAGTATAAGAACACACATGCCTTGACTCTAGTGGTTGATCCATATGTGGTTTGTGGAAAGAACTCACATGCAATGACTCTAGTGGTTGATCCATGTGTGGTTTGTAGAAATAACACACATGCAATGACCACTGGTGGATCCATGTGTGGTTTGTGGAAAAGAACACACATGCAATGACTCTAGTGCTGGTTTGTGGTTTTAGTATAAGAACAAACATGCAATGACTCTAGTGGTTGATCCATGTGTGGTTTGTGGAAAGAACACACATGCAATGACTCTGGTTGATCCATATGTGGTTTGTGGAAAGAACACACATGCAATGACTACTGGTGGATCCATGTGTGGTTTTTGGAAAAGAACACACATGCAATGACTCTAGTATTGGTTTGTGGTTTTAGTATAAGAATACACATGCAATGACTCTAGTACTGGTTTGTGGTTTTAGTATAAGAACACACATGCAATGACTCTAGTGGTTGATCCCTGTGTAGTTTGTGGAAATAGACCACATGCAATGACTCTAGTGGTTGATCCATGTGTGGTTTGTGGAAAGAACACACATGCAATGACCACAGGTGGATCCATGTTGGTTTTAGTATAAGAACACACATGCAATGACTCTAGTGGTTGATCCATATTTGGTTGTGGAAATAACACACATGCAATGACTCTAGTGGTTGATCCATGTGTGATTTGTGAAAAGAACACACATGCAATGACTCTAGTGTTGGTTTTAGTATAAGAACACACATGCAATGACTCTAGTGGTTGATCCATAGGTGGTTTGTGGAAAGAACACACATGCAATGACTCTAGTGGTTGATCCATGTGTGGTTTGTGGAAATAACACACATGCAATGACCACTGGTGGGTCCACATGTGTGGTTTGTGGAAAGAACACATATGCAACGACTCTGGTTGTTCCATATGTGGTTTGTGGAAAGAACACACATACAATGACTCTCGTGGTGGATCCATGTGTGGTTTGTGGAAAAAAACACAAAAGATATGACTCTTGTGCTAGTTTATGGTTTTAGTATAAAAACAAACATGCAATGACTCTAGTGGTTGATCCATGTGTGGTTTGTGGAAAGAACACACATGCAATGACTAGTGGTTGATCCATCTGTGGTTTGTGGAAATAACACACATGCAATGACCACTGGTGGATCCATGTGTGGTTTGTGGAAAAGAACACACATGCAATGACTCTAGTACTGGTTTGTGGTTTTAATATAAGAACAAACATGCAATGACTCTAGTGGTTGATCCATGTGCGGTTTGTGGAAAGAACACACATGTAATGACTAGTGGTTGATCCATATGTGGTTTGTGGAAAGAACACACATGCAATGACCACTGGTGGATCCATGTGTTGTTTGTGGAAAAGAACACACATGCAATGACTCTAGTGTTGGTTTGTGGTTTTAGTATAAGAACAAACATGTAGAGCCTCTAGTGGTTGATCCATGTGTGGTTTTTGGAAAGAACACACATGCAATGACTCTAGTGGTTCATCCATGTGTGGTTTGTGGAAATAACACACATGCAATGACCACTAGTGGGTCCACATGTGTGGTATGTGGAAAGAACACACATGCAATGACTATGGTTGATCCATATGTGGTTTGTGGAAAGAACACACATGCAATGACTCTAGTATTGGTTTTAGTATAAGAACACACATGCAATGACTCTAGTGGTTGATCCATGTGTGGTTTGTGGAAAGAGCACATATGCAATGACTCTATTGGTTGATCCATGTGTGGTTTGTGGAAAGAACACACATGCAATGACCACTGGTGGATCCATGTGTGGTTTGTGGAAAAGAACACACATGCAATGACTCTAGTGGTTGATCCATGTTTGTTTGTGGAAATAACACACATGCAATGACTCTAGTGGTTGATCCATGTGTGGTTTGTGAAAACAACACACATGCAATGACTCTAGTGTTGGTTTTAGTATAAGAACACACATGCAATGACTCTAGTGGTTGATCCATGTGTGGTTTGTGGAAATAACAAATATGCAATGACTCTAGTGGTTGATCAATGTGTGGTTTGTGGAAAGAATACACATGCAATGACTGTAATAGGTCCACATGTGGTTTGTGGAAAGAACACACATACAATGACCACTGGTGGATCCATGTGTGGTTTGTGGAAAAGAACACACATGCAATGACTCTAGTACTGGTTTCTAGTTTTAGTATAAGAACACACATGCAATGACTCTAGTGCTGGTTTGTGGTTTTGGTATAAGAACAAACATGCAATGACTCTAGTGGTTGTTCCATGTGTGATTTGTGGAAAGAACACACATGCAATGACCACTGGTGGATCCATGTGTGGTTTGTGGAAAAGAACACACATGCAATGACTCTAGTGGTTGATCCATGTTTGTTTGTGGAAATAACACACATGCAATGACTCTAGTGGTTGATCCATGTGTGGTTTGTGAAAAGAACACACATGCAATGACTCTAGTATTGATTTTAGTATAAGAACACACATGCAATGACTCTAGTGGTTGATCCATGTGTGGTTTGTGGAAATAACACATATGCAATGACTCTAGTGGTTTATCCATGTGTGGTTTGTGGAAATAACCCACATGCAATGACTGTAATGGGTCCACATGTGGTTTGTGGAAACAACACACATGCAATGGCCATTGGTTGATCCATAAGTTGTTTCTGGAAAAGAACACACATGCAATGACTCTAGTGGTTGAACCATATGTGGTTTGTGGAAAGAAAACACATGCAATGACCACTGGTGGATCCATGTGTGGTTTGTGGAAAAGAACACACATGCAATGACCACCCGTCGATCCATGTGTGGTTTGTGGAAAAGAACACACATGTAATGACTCTACTGGTTGATCCATGTGTGGTTTGTGAAAAGAACACACATTCAATGACTCTAGTGGTTGATCCATGTGTGGTTTGTGGAAAGAACACACATGCAATGACTCTACTGGTTGATCCATATGTGGTTTGTGGAAAGAACACACATGCAATGACTCTAGTGGTTAAGCCATGTGTGGTTTGTGGAAATAACACACATGCAATGACTGTAATGGGTCCACATGTGGTTTGTGGAAAGAACACGCATGCAATGACCACTGATTGATCCATAAGTTGTTTGTGGAAAAGAACACACATGCAATGACTATAGTGGTTGATCCATATGTGGTTTGTGGAAAGAACACACATGCAATGACCACTGGTGGATCCATGTGTGGTTTGTGGAAAATAACACACATGCAATGACCACTGGTGGATCCATGTGTGGTTTGTGGAAAAGAACACACATGCAATGACTCTAGTGGTTCATCCATGTTTGTTTGTGGAAATAACACACATGCAATGACTCTAGTGGTTGATCCATGTGTGGTTTGTGAAAAGAACACACATGCAATGACTCTAGTGTTGGTTTTAGTATAAGAACACACATGCCTTGACTCTAGTGGTTGATCCATATGTGGTTTGTGGAAAGAACTCACATGCAATGACTCTAGTGGTTGATCCATGTGTGGTTTGTGGAAATAACACACATGCAATGACCACTGGTGGATCCATGTGTTGTTTGTGGAAAAGAACACACATGTAGTGACTCTAGTGTTGGTTTGTGGTTTTAGTATAAGAACAAACATGCAATGACTCTAGTGGTTGATCCATGTGTGGTTTGTGGAAAGAACACACATGCAATGACTCTGGTTGATCCATATGTGGTTTGTGGAAAGAACACACATGCAATGACCACTGGTGGATCCATGTGTGGTTTGTGGAAAAGAACACACATGCAATGACTCTAGTACTGGTTTGTGGTTTTAGTATAAGAATAAACATGCAATGACTCTAGTACTGGTTTGTGGTTTTAGTATAAGAACACACATGCAATGACTCTAGTGGTTGATCCCTGTGTAGTTTGTGGAAATAGACCACATGCAATGACTCTAGTGGTTGATCCATGTGTGGTTTGTGGAAAGAACACACATGCAATGACCACTGGTGGATCCATGTTGGTTTTGGTATAAGAACACAAATGCAATGACTCTAGTGGTTGATCCATGTTTGGTTGTGGAAATAACACACATGCAATGACTCTAGTGGTTGATCCATGTGTGATTTGTGAAAAGAACACACATGCAATGACTCTAGTGTTGGTTTTAGTATAAGAACACACATGCAATGACTCTAGTGGTTAATCCATAGGTGGTTTGTGGAAAGAACACACATGCAATGACTCTAGTGGTTGATCCATGTGTGGTTTGTGGAAATAACACACATGCAATGACCACTGGTGGGTCCACATGTGTGGTTTGTGGAAAGAACACACATGCAACGACTCTGGTTGTTCCATATGTCGTTTGTGGAAAGAACACACATACAATGACTCTCGTGGTGGATCCATATGTGGTTTGTGGAAAAGAACACAGAAGCAATGACTCTTGTGCTAGTTTGTGGTTTTAGTATAAAAACAAACATGCAATGACTCTAGTGGTTGATCCATGTGTGGTTTGTGGAAAGAACACACATGCAATGACTAGTGGTTGATCCATCTGTGGTTTGTGGAAATAACACACATGCAATGACCACTGGTGGATCTATGTGTGGTTTGTGTAAAAGAACACACATGTAATGACTCTAGTGCTGGTTCGTGGTTTTAATATAAGAACAAACATGCAATGACTCTAGTGGTTGATCCATGTGTGGTTTGTGGAAAGAACACACATGTAATAACTAGTGGTTGATCCATATGTGGTTTGTGGAAAGAACACACATGCAATGACCACTGGTGGATCCATGTGTGGTTTGTGGAAAAGAACACACATGCAATGACTCTAGTGTTGGTTTGTGGTTTTAGTATAAGAACAAACATGTAGAGCCTCTAGTGGTTGATCCATGTATGGTTTGTGGAAAGAACACACATGCAACGACTGTAGTGGTTGATCCATGTGTGGTTTGTGGAAATAACACACATGCAATGACCACTAGTGGGTCCACATGTGTGGTTTGTGGAAAGAACACACATGCAATGACTCTGGTTGATCCATATGTGGTTTGTGGAAAGAACACACATGCAATGACTCTAGTGGTGGATCCATGTGTGGTTTGTGGAAAAGAACACACATGCAATGACTCTAGTGCTGGTTTTAGTATAAGAACACACATGCAATAACTCTAGTGGTTGATCCATGTGTGGTTTGTGGAAATAACACACATGCAATGACTGTAATGGGTCCAAATGTGGTTTGTAGAAAGAACACACATGCAATGACCACTGGTTGATCCATAAGTTGTTTGTGGAAAAGAACACACGTGCAATGACTCTAGTGGTTGATCCATATGTGGTTTTTGGAAAGAACACACATGCAATGACCACTGGTGGATCCCTGTGTGGTTTGTGGAAAAGAACACACATGCAATGACCACTGGTGGATCCATGTGTGGTTTGTGGAAAAGAACACACATGCAATGACT
Organism: Avena insularis; assembly: GCA_023614405.1. Lineage (NCBI taxonomy): Eukaryota > Viridiplantae > Streptophyta > Magnoliopsida > Poales > Poaceae > Avena > Avena insularis. The sequence goes on from CM042694.1 coordinate 566,349,070, forward strand.
CTAGTGCTGGTTTGTGGTTTTAGTATAAGAACAAACATGCAATGACTCTAGTGGTTAATCCATGTGTGGTTTGTGGAAAGAACACACATGTAATGACTAGTGGTTGATCCATATGTGGTTTGTGGAAAGAACACACATGCAATGACCACTGGTGGATCCATGTGTGGTTTGTGGAAAAGAACACACATGAAATGACTCTAGTGTTGGTTTGTGGTTTTAGTATAAGAACAAACATGTAGAGCCTCTAGTGGTTGATCCATGTGTGGTTTGTGGAAAGAACACACATGCAATGACTCTAGTGGTTGAGCCATGTGTGGTTTTTGGAAATAACACACATGCAATGACCACTAGTGGGTCCACATGTGTGGTTTGTGGAAAGAACACACATGCAATGACTCTGGTTGATCCATATGTGGTTTGTGGAAATAACACACATGCAATGACTCTAGTGGTGGATCCATGTGTGGTTTGTGGAAAAGAACACACATGCAATGACTCTAGTGCTGGTTTTAGTATAAGAACACACATGCAATGACTCTAGTGGTTGATCCATGTGTGGTTTGTGGAAATAACACACACGCAATGACTGTAATGGGTCCACATGTGGTTTGTGGAAAGAACACACATGCAATGACCACTGGTTGATCCATAAGTTGTTTGTGGAAAAGAACACACATGTAATGACTCTAGTGGTTGATCCATATGTGGTTTTTGGAAAGAACACACATGCAATGACCACTGGTGGATCCCTGTGTGGTTTGTGGAAAAGAACACACATGCAATGACCACTGGTGGATCCATGTGTGGTTTGTGGAAAAGAACACACATGCAATGACTCTAGTGGTTGATCCATGTTTGTTTGTGGAAATAACACACATGCAATGACTCTAGTGGTTGATCCATGTGTGGTTTGTGAAAAGAACACACATGCAATGACTCTAGTGTTGGTTTTAGTATAAGAACACACATGCAATGACTCTAGTGGTTGATCCATATGTGGTTTGTGGAAAGAACACACATGCAACGACTCTAGTGGTTGATCCATGTGTGGTTTGTGGAAATAACACACATGCAATGACCACTAGTGGATCCATGTGTAGTTTGTGGAAAAGAACACACATGCAATCACTCTAGTGCTGGTTTGTGGTTTTAGTATAAGAACAAACATGCAATGACTCTACTGGTTGATCCATGTGTGGTTTGTGGTAAGAACACACATGGAATGACTCTGGTTGATCCATATGTGGTTTGTGGAAAGAACACACATCCAATGACCACTGGTGGATCCATGTATAGTTTCTGGAAATGAATACACATGCAATGACTCTAGTGGTTGATCCATGTTTGGTTGTGGAAATAACACACATGCAATGACTCTACTGGTTGATCCATGTGTGGTTTGTGAAAATAACACACATGCAATGACTCTAGTGTTGGTTTTAGTACAAGAATACACGTGCAATGACTCTAGTGGTTGATCCATATGTGGTTTGTGGAAAGAACACACATGCAATGACTCTAGTGGTTGATCCATGTGTGGTTTGTGGAAATAACTCACATGCAATGACCACTGGTGGGTCAACATGTGTGGTTTGTGGAAAGAACACACATGCAATGACTCTGGTTGATCCATATGTGGTTTGTGGAAAGAACACACATGCAATGACTCTAGTGGTGGATCCATGTGTGGTTTGTGGAAAAGAACACACATGCAATGACTCTAGTGCTGGTTTGTGGTTTTAGTATAAGAACAAACATGCAATGACTCTAATGGTTGATCCATCTGTGGTTTGTGGAAAGAACACACATGCAATGACTAGTGGTCGATCCATATGTGGTTTGTGGAAAGAACACACATGCAATGACCACTGGTGGATCCATGTGTGGTTTGTGTAAAAGAACACACATGCAATGACTCTAGTGCTGGTTTGTGGTTTTAGTATAAGAACAAACATGCAATGACTCTAGTGGTTGATCCATGTGTGGTTTGTGGAAAGAACACACATGCAATGACTCTAGTACTGGTTTGTGGTTTTAGTATAAGAATACACATGCAATGACTCTAGTACTGGATTGTGGTTTTAGTATTAGAACACACATGCAATGACTCTAGTGGTTGATCCCTGTGTGGTTTGTGGAAATAGACCACATGCAATGACTCTAGTGGTTGATCCATGTGTGGTTTGTGGAAAGAACACACATGTAATGACCACTGGTGGATCCATGTTGGTTTTAGTATAAGAACACACATGCAATGACTCTAGTGGCTGATCCATGTTTGGTTGTGGAAATAACACACATGCAATGACTCTAGTGGTTGATCCATGTGTGATTTGTGAAAAGAACACACCTGCAATGACTCTAGTGTTGGTTTTAGTATAAGAACACACATGCAATGACTCTAGTGGTTGATCCATAGGTGGTTTGTGAAAATAACACACATGCAATGACTCTAGTTTTGGTTTTAGTATAAGAACACACATGCATTGACTCTAGTGGTTGATCCATGTGTGGTTGGTGGAAATAAAACAGATGCAATGACTCTACTGGTTAATACATGTGTGGTTTGTGGAAAGAACACACGTGCAATGACTAGTGGTTGATCCATATGTGGTTTGTGGAAAGAATACACATGCAATGACCACTGGTGGATCCATGTGGGGTTTGTGGAAAAGAACACACATGCAATGACTCTAGTGCTGGTTTGTGGTTTTAGTATAAGAACAAACATCCAATGACTCTAGTGGTTGATCCATGTGTGGTTTGTGGAAAGAACACACATGCAATGACCACTGGTGGATCCATGTTGGTTTTAGTATAAGAACACACATGCAATGACTCTAGTGGCTGATACTTGTTTGTTTGTGGAAATAACACACATGCAATGACTCTAGTGGTTGATCCATGTGTGATTTTTGAAAAGAACACACATGCAATGACTCTAGTGTTGGTTTTAGTATAAGAACACACATGCAATTACTCTAGTGGTTGATCCATAGGTGGTTTGTAGAAAGAACACACATGCAATGACTCTAGTCGTTGATCCATGTGTGGTTTGTGGAAATAACACATATGCAATGACCACTGGTGGGTCCACATGTGTGGTTTGTGGAAAGAACACACATGCAATGACTCTGGTTGTTCCATATGTGGTTTTTGGAAAGAACACACATGCAATGACTCTCGTGGTGGATCCATGTGTGGTTTGTGGAAAAGAACACACAAGCAATGACTCTTGTGCTAGTTTGTGGTTTTAGTATAAAAACAAACATGCAATGACTCTAGTGGTTGATCCATGTGTGGTTTGTGGAAAGAACACACATGCAATGACTAGTGGTTGATCCATCTGTGGTTTGTGGAAATAACACACATGCAATGACCACTGGTGGATCCATGTTTTGTTTGTGGAAAAGAACACACATGCAATGACTCTAGTACTGGTTTGTGGTTTTAGTATAAGAACAAACATGCAATGACTCTAGTGGTTAATCCATGTGTGGTTTGTGGAAAGAACACACATGTAATGACTAGTGGTTGATCCATATGTGGTTTGTGGAAAGAACACACATGCAATGACCACTGGTGGATCCATGTGTGGTTTGCGGAAAAGAACACACATGCAATGACTCTAGTGTTGGCTTGTGGTTTTATTATAAGAACAAACATGTAGAGCCTCTAGTGGTTGATCCATGTGTGGTTTGTGGAAAGAACACACATGCAATGACTCTAGTGGTTGATCCATGTGTGGTTTGTGGAAATAACACACATGCAATGACCACTAGTGGGTCCACATGTGTGGTTTGAGGAAGAACACACATGTAATGACTCTTGTTGATCCATATGTGGTTTGTGGAAAGAACACACATGCAATGACTCTAGTGGTGGATCCATGTATGGTTTGTGGAAAAGAACACACATGCAATGACTCTAGTGCTGGTTTTAGTATAAGAACACACATGTAATGACTCTAGTGGTTGATCCATGTGTGGTTTGTGGAAATAACACATATGCAATGACTCTAGTGCTTGATCCATGTGTGGTTTGTGGAAATAACACACAGGCAATGACTGTAATGGTTCCACATGTGGTTTGTGGAAAGAACACACATGCAATGATCACTGGTTGATCCATAAGTTGTTTGTGGAAAAGAACACACATGCAATGACTCTAGTGGTTGATCCATATGTGGTTTTTGGAAAGAACACACATGCAATGACCACTGGTGGATCCCTGTGTGGTTTGTGGAAAAGAACACACATGCAATGACCACTGGTGGATCCATGTGTGGTTTGTGGAAAAGAACACACATGCAATGACTCTAGTGGTTGATCCATGTTTGTTTGTGGAAATAACACACATGCAATGACTCTAGTGGTTGATCCATGTGTGGTTTGTGAAAAGAACACACATGCAATGACTCTAGTGTTGGTTTTAGTATAAGAACACACATGCAATGACTCTAGTGGTTGATCCATATGTGGTTTGTGGAAAGAACACACATGCAATGACTCTAGTGGTTGATACATGTGTGGTTTGTGGAAATAACACACATGCAATGACCACTAGTGGATCCATGTGTAGTTTCTGGAAAAGAACACACATGCAATCATTCTAGTGCTGGTTTGTGGTTTTAGTATAAGAACAAACATGCAATGACTCTAGTGGTTGATCCATGTGTGGTTTGTGGAAAGACACACATGGAATGACTCTGGTTGATCCATATGTGGTTTGTGGAAAGAACACACATCCAATGACCACTGGTGGATCCATGTATAGTTTGTGGAAAAGAACACACATGCAATGACTCTAGTGGTTGATCCATGGTTGGTTGTGGAAATAACACACATGCAATGACTCTAGTGGTTGATCTAGTGGTTGATCCATGTTTGGATGTGGAAATAACTCACATGCAATGACTCTAGTGGTTGATCCATGTGTGGTTTGTGAAAATAACACACATGCAATGACTCTAGTGTTGGTTTTAGTATAAGAATACACATGCAATGACTCTAGTGGTTGATCCATATGTGGTTTGTTAAAAGAACACACATGTAATGACTCTGGTTGATCCATATGTGGTTTGTGGAAAGAACACACATGCAATGACTCTAGTGGTGGATCCATGTATGGTTTGTGGAAAAGAACACACATGCAATGACTCTAGTGCTGGTTTTAGTATAAGAACACACATGTAATGACTCTAGTGGTTGATCCATGTGTGGTTTGTGGAAATAACACATATGCAATGACTCTAGTGCTTGATCCATGTGTGGTTTGTGGAAATAACACACAGGCAATGACTGTAATGGTTCCACATGTGGTTTGTGGAAAGAACACACATGCAATGACCACTGGTTGATCCATAAGTTGTTTGTGGAAAAGAACACACATGCAATGACTCTAGTGGTTGATCCATATGTGGTTTTTGGAAAGAACACACATGCAATGACCACTGGTGGATCCCTGTGTGGTTTGTGGAAAAGAACACACATGCAATGACCACTGGTGGATCCATGTGTGGTTTGTGGAAAAGAACACACATGCAATGACTCTAGTGGTTGATCCATGTTTTTTGTGGAAATAACACACATGCAATGACTCTAGTGGTTGATCCATGTGTGGTTTGTGAAAAGAACACACATGCAATGACTCTAGTGTTGGTTTTAGTATAAGAACACACATGCAATGACTCTAGTGGTTGATCCATATGTGGTTTGTGGAAAGAACACACATGCAATGACTCTAGTGGTTGATACATGTGTGGTTTGTGGAAATAACACACATGCAATGACCACTAGTGGATCCATGTGTAGTTTCTGGAAAAGAACACACATGCAATCATTCTAGTGCTGGTTTGTGGTTTTAGTATAAGAACAAACATGCAATGACTCTAGTGGTTGATCCATGTGTGGTTTGTGGAAAGACACACATGGAATGACTCTGGTTGATCCATATGTGGTTTGTGGAAAGAACACACATCCAATGACCACTGGTGGATCCATGTATAGTTTGTGGAAAAGAACACACATGCAATGACTCTAGTGGTTGATCCATGGTTGGTTGTGGAAATAACACACATGCAATGACTCTAGTGGTTGATCCATGTTTGGTTGTGGAAATAACTCACATGCAATGTCTCTAGTGGTTGATCCATGTGTGGTTTGTGAAAATAACACACATGCAATGAATCTAGTGTTGGTTTTAGTATAAGAATACACATGCAATGACTCTAGTGGTTGATCCATATGTGGTTTGTGGAAAGAACACACATGTAATGACTCTGGTTGATCCATATGTGGTTTGTGGAAAGAACACACATGCAATGACTCTAGTGGTGGATCCATGTATGGTTTGTGGAAAAGAACACACATGCAATGACTCTAGTGCTGGTTTTAGTATCAGAACACACATGTAATGACTCTAGTGGTTGATCCATGTGTGGTTTGTGGAAATAACACATATGCAATGACTCTAGTGCTTGATCCATGTGTGGTTTGTGGAAATAACACACAGGCAATGACTGTAATGGTTCCACATGTGGTTTGTGGAAAGAACACACATGCAATGACCACTGGTTGATCCATAAGTTGTTTGTGGAAAAAACGCACATGCAATGACTCTAGTGGTTGATCCATATGTGGTTTTGGAAAGAACACACATGCAATGCCCACTGGTGGATCCCTGTGTGGTTTGTGGAAAAGAACACACATGCAATGACCACTGGTGGATCCATGTGTGGTTTGTGGAAAAGAACACACATGCAATGACTCTAGTGGTTGATCCATGTTTGTTTGTGGAAATAACACACATGCAATGACTCTAGTGGTTGATCCATGTGTGGTTTGTGAAAAGAACACACATGCAATGACTCTAGTGTTGGTTTTAGTATAAGAACACACATGCAATGACTCTAGTGGTTGATCCATATGTGGTTTGTGGAAAGAACACACATGCAATGACTCTAGTGGTTGATACATGTGTGGTTTGTGGAAATAACACACATGCAATGACCACTAGTGGATCCATGTGTAGTTTCTGGAAAAGAACACACATGCAATCATTCTAGTGCTGGTTTGTGGTTTTAGTATAAGAACAAACACGCAATGACTCTAGTGGTTGATCCATGTGTGGTTTGGAAAGACACACATGGAATGACTCTGGTTGATCCATATGTGGTTTGTGGAAAGAACACACATCCAATGACCACTGGTGGATCCATGTATAGTTTGTGGAAAAGAACACACATGCAGTGACTCTAGTGGTTGATCCATGGTTCGTTGTGGAAATAACACACATGCAATGACTCTAGTGGTTGATCTAGTGGTTGATCCATGTTTGGTTGTGGAAATAACACACATGCAATGACTCTAGTGGTTGATCCATGTGTGGTTTGTGAAAATAACACACATGCAATGACTCTAGTGTTGGTTTTAGTATAAGAATACACATGCAATGACTCTAGTGGTTGATCCATATGTGGTTTGTGGAAAGAACACACATGCAATGACTCTAGTGGTTGATCCATGTGTGGTTTGTGGAAATAACACACATGCAATGACCACTGGTGGGTCCACATGTGTGATTTGTGGAAAGAACACACATGCAATGACTCTGGTTGATCCATATGTGGTTTGTGGAAAGAACACACATGCAATGACTCTAGTGGTGGATCCATGTGTGGTTTGTGAAAAAGAACACACATGCAATAACTCTAGTGCTAGTTTGTGGTTTTAGTATAAGAACAAACATGCAATGACTCTAATGGTTGATCCATGTGTGGTTTGTGGAAAGAACACACATGCAATGACTAGTGGTTGATCCATATGTGGTTTGTGGAAAGAACACACATGCAATGACCACTGGTGGATCCATGTGTGGTTTGTCGAAAAGAACACACATGTAATGACTCTAGTGCTGGTTTGTGGTTTTAGTATAAGAACAAACATGCAATGACTCTAGTGGTTGATCCATGTGTGGTTTGTGGAAAGAACACACATGCAATGACTCTAGTGCTTGATCCATGTGTGGTTTGTGGAAAGAACACACATGCAATAACCACTGGTGGATCCATGTGTGGTTTGTGGAAAAGAACTCACATGCAATGACTCTTGTGGTTGATCCATGTTTGTTTGTGGAAATAACACACATGCAATGACTCTAGTGGTTGATCCATGTGTGGTTTATGAAAATAACACACATGCAATGACTCTAGTGTTGGTTTTAGTATAAGAACACACATGTAATGACTCTAGTGGTTGATCCATGTGTGGTTTGAGGAAATAACACATATGCAATGACTCTAGTGGTTGATCCATGTGTGGTTTCTGGAAAGAACACACATGCAATGACCACTAGTTGATCCATAAGTAGTTTGTGGAAAAGAACACACATCAATGACTCTAGTGGTTGATCCATATGTGTTTTGTGGAAAGAAAACACATGCAATGACCACTGGTGGATCCATGTGTGGTTTGTGGAAATAACACACATGCACTGACCACTGGTGGATCCATGTGTGGTTTGTGGAAAAGAACACACATGCAATGACTCTAATGGTTGATCCATGTTTGTTTATGGAAATAACACACATGAAATGACTCTAGTGGTTGATCCATGTGTGGTTTGTGAAAAGAACACACATGTAATGACTCTAGTGTTGGTTTTAGTATAAGAACACACATGCAATGACTCTAGTGGTTGATCCATATGTGGTTTGTGGAAAGAACACACATGCAATTACTATAGTGGTTGATCCATGTGTGGTTTGTGGAAATAACACACATGCAATGACCACTGGTGGATCCATGTGTGGTTTGAGGAAAAGAACACACATGCGATGAATCTAGTGCTGGTTTGTGGTTTTAGTATAAGAACAAAATGCAATGACTCTAGTGGTTGATCCATGTGTGGTTTGTGGAAAGAACACACATGCAATGACTCTGGTTGATCCATATGTGGTTTGTGGAAAGACCACACATGCAATGACAACTGGTGGATCCATGTGTGGTTTGTGGAAAAGAACACACATGCAATGACTCTAGTACTGGTTTCTGGTTTTAGTACAAGAACACACATCCAATGACTCTAGTACTAGTTTGTGGTTTTAGTATAAGAACACACATGCAATGACTCTAGTGGTTTATCCATGTGTGAGTTTGTGGAAATAACACACATGCAATGACTCTAGTGGTTGATCCATGTGTGGTTTGTGGAAAGAACACACATGCAGTGACCACTCGTGGATCCATGTTGGTTTTAGTATAAGAACACACATGCAATGACTCTAGTGGTTGATCCATGTTTGGTTGTGGAAAGAACACACATCCAATGACCACTGGTGGATCCATGTATAGTTTGTGGAAAAGAACACACATGCAATGACTCTAGTGGTTGATCCATGTTTGGTTGTGGAAATAACACACATGCAATGACTCTAGTGGTTGATCCATGTGTGGTTTGTGAAAATAACACACATGAAATGACTCTAGTGTTGGTTTTAGTATAAGAATACACATGCAATGACTCTAGTGGTTGATCCATAGGTGGTTTGTGCAAAGAACTCACATGCAATGACTCTAGTGGTTGATCCATGTGTGGTTTGTGGAAATAACACACATGCAATGACCACTGGTGGGTCCACATGTGTGGTTTGTGGAAAGAACACACATGCAATGACTCTGGTTCTTCCATATGGATCCACATGTTTGGTTGTGGAAAGAACACAAATGCAATGACTCTCGTGGTGGATCCATGTGTGGTTTGTGGAAAAGAACACACAAGCAATGACTCTTGTGCTAGTTTGTGGTTTTAGTATAAAAACAAACATGCAATGACTCTAGTGGTTGATCCATGTGTGGTTTGTGGAAAGAACACACATGCAATGACTAGTGGTTGATCCATCTGTGGTTTGTGGAAATAACACACATGCAATGACCACTGGTGGATCCATGTGTGGTTTGTGGAAAAGAACACACATGCAATGACTATAGTGCTGGTTTGTGGTTTTAGTATAAGAACAAACATGCAATAACTCTAGTGGTTGATCCATGTGTGGTTTGTGGAAAGAACACACATGTAATGACTAGTGGTTGATCCATATGTGGTTTGTGGAAAGAACACACATGCAATGACCACTAGTGGATCCATGTGTAGTTTCTGGAAAAGAACACACATGCAATCATTCTAGTGCTGGTTTGTGGTTTTAGTATAAGAACAAACATGCAATGACTCTAGTGGTTGATCCATGTGTGGTTTGTGGAAAGACACACATGGAATGACTCTGGTTGATCCATATGTGGTTTGTGGAAAGAACACACATCCAATGACCACTGGTGGATCCATGTATAGTTTGTGGAAAAGAACACACATGCAGTGACTCTAGTGGTTGATCCATGGTTGGTTGTGGAAATAACACACATGCAATGACTCTAGTGGTTGATCTAGTGGTTGATCCATGTTTGGTTGTGGAAATAACACACATGCAATGACTCTAGTGGTTGATCCATGTGTGGTTTGTGAAAATAACACACATGCAATGACTCTAGTGTTGGTTTTAGTATAAGAATACACATGCAATGACTCTAGTGGTTGATCCATATGTGGTTTGTGGAAAGAACACACATGCAATGACTCTAGTGGTTGATCCATGTGTGGTTTGTGGAAATAACACACATGCAATGACCACTGGTGGGTCCACATGTGTGATTTGTGGAAAGAACACACATGGAATGACTCTGGTTGATCCATATGTGGTTTGTGGAAAGAACACACATCCAATGACCACTGGTGGATCCATGTATAGTTTGTGGAAAAGAACACACATGCAATGACTCTAGTGGTTGATCCATGGTTGGTTGTGGAAATAACACACATGCAATGACTCTAGTGGTTGATCTAGTGGTTGATCCATGTTTGGTTGTGGAAATAACTCACATGCAATGACTCTAGTGGTTGATCCATGTGTGGTTTGTGAAAATAACACACATGCAATGAATCTAGTGTTGGTTTTAGTATAAGAATACACATGCAATGACTCTAGTGGTTGATCCATATGTGGTTTGTGGAAAGAACACACATGTAATGACTCTGGTTGATCCATATGTGGTTTGTGGAAAGAACACACATGCAATGACTCTAGTGGTGGATCCATGTATGGTTTGTGGAAAAGAACACACATGCAATGACTCTAGTGCTGGTTTTAGTATAAGAACACACATGTAATGACTCTAGTGGTTGATCCATGTGTGGTTTGTGGAAATAACACATATGCAATGACTCTAGTGCTTGATCCATGTGTGGTTTGTGGAAATAACACACAGGCAATGACTGTAATGGTTCCACATGTGGTTTGTGGAAAGAACACACATGCAATGACCACTGGTTGATCCATAAGTTGTTTGTGGAAAAGAACACACATGCAATGACTCTAGTGGTTGATCCATATGTGGTTTTTGGAAAGAACACACATGCAATGACCACTGGTGGATCCCTGTGTGGTTTGTGGAAAAGAACACACATGCAATGACCACTGGTGGATCCATGTGTGGTTTGTGGAAAAGAACACACATGCAATGACTCTAGTGGTTGATCCATGTTTGTTTGTGGAAATAACACACATGCAATGACTCTAGTGGTTGATCCATGTGTGGTTTGTGAAAAGAACACACATGCAATGACTCTAGTGTTGGTTTTAGTATAAGAACACACATGCAATGACTCTAGTGGTTGATCCATATGTGGTTTGTCGAAAGAACACACATGCAATGACTCTAGTGGTTGATACATGTGTGGTTTGTGGAAATAACACACATGCAATGACCACTAGTGGATCCATGTGTAGTTTCTGGAAAAGAACACACATGCAATCATTCTAGTGCTGGTTTGTGGTTTTAGTATAAGAACAAACATGCAATGACTCTAGTGGTTGATCCATGTGTGGTTTGTGGAAAGACACACATGGAATGACTCTGGTTGATCCATATGTGGTTTGTGGAAAGAACACACATCCAATGACCACTGGTGGATCCATGTATAGTTTGTGGAAAAGAACACACATGCAGTGACTCTAGTGGTTGATCCATGGTTGGTTGTGGAAATAACACACATGCAATGACTCTAGTGGTTGATCTAGTGGTTGATCCATGTTTGGTTGTGGAAATAACACACATGCAATGACTCTAGTGGTTGATCCATGTGTGGTTTGTGAAAATAACACACATGCAATGACTCTAGTGTTGGTTTTAGTATAAGAATACACATGCAATGACTCTAGTGGTTGATCCATATGTGGTTTGTGGAAAGAACACACATGCAATGACTCTAGTGGTTGATCCATGTGTGGTTTGTGGAAATAACACACATGCAATGACCACTGGTGGGTCCACATGTGTGATTTGTGGAAAGAACACACATGCAATGACTCTGGTTGATCCATATGTGGTTTGTGGAAAGAACACACATGCAATGACTCTAGTGGTGGATCCATGTGTGGTTTGTGAAAAAGAACACACATGCAATAACTCTAGTGCTAGTTTGTGGTTTTAGTATAAGAACAAACATGCAATGACTCTAATGGTTGATCCATGTGTGGTTTGTGGAAAGAACACACATGCAATGACTAGTGGTTGATCCATATGTGGTTTGTGGAAAGAACACACATGCAATGACCACTGGTGGATCCATGTGTGGTTTGTCGAAAAGAACACACATGTAATGACTCTAGTGCTGGTTTGTGGTTTTAGTATAAGAACAAACATGCAATGACTCTAGTGGTTGATCCATGTGTGGTTTGTGGAAAGAACACACATGCAATGACTCTAGTGCTTGATCCATGTGTGGTTTGTGGAAAGAACACACATGCAATAACCACTGGTGGATCCATGTGTGGTTTGTGGAAAAGAACTCACATGCAATGACTCTTGTGGTTGATCCATGTTTGTTTGTGGAAATAACACACATGCAATGACTCTAGTGGTTGATCCATGTGTGGTTTATGAAAATAACACACATGCAATGACTCTAGTGTTGGTTTTAGTATAAGAACACACATGTAATGACTCTAGTGGTTGATCCATGTGTGGTTTGTGGAAATAACACATATGCAATGACTCTAGTGGTTGATCCATGTGTGGTTTCTGGAAAGAACACACATGCAATGACCACTAGTTGATCCATAAGTAGTTTGTGGAAAAGAACACACATCAATGACTCTAGTGGTTGATCCATATGTGTTTTGTGGAAAGAAAACACATGCAATGACCACTGGTGGATCCATGTGTGGTTTGTGGAAAAGAACACACATGCACTGACCACTGGTGGATCCATGTGTGGTTTGTGGAAAAGAACACACATGCAATGACTCTAATGGTTGATCCATGTTTGTTTATGGAAATAACACACATGAAATGACTCTAGTGGTTGATCCATGTGTGGTTTGTGAAAAGAACACACATGTAATGACTCTAGTGTTGGTTTTAGTATAAGAACACACATGCAATGACTCTAGTGGTTGATCCATATGTGGTTTGTGGAAAGAACACACATGCAATTACTATAGTGGTTGATCCATGTGTGGTTTGTGGAAATAACACACATGCAATGACCACTGGTGGATCCATGTGTGGTTTGAGGAAAAGAACACACATGCGATGAATCTAGTGCTGGTTTGTGGTTTTAGTATAAGAACAAAATGCAATGACTCTAGTGGTTGATCCATGTGTGGTTTGTGGAAAGAACACACATGCAATGACTCTGGTTGATCCATATGTGGTTTGTGGAAAGACCACACATGCAATGACAACTGGTGGATCCATGTGTGGTTTGTGGAAAAGAACACACATGCAATGACTCTAGTACTGGTTTCTGGTTTTAGTACAAGAACACACATCCAATGACTCTAGTACTAGTTTGTGGTTTTAGTATAAGAACACACATGCAATGACTCTAGTGGTTTATCCATGTGTGAGTTTGTGGAAATAACACACATGCAATGAGACTTAGTGATTCGATCCATGTGTGGTTTGTATCAGAACACACACGCAATGCCTCTAGTGGTTGATCCATGTTTGGTTGTGGAAAGAACACACATCCAATGACCACTGGTGGATCCATGTATAGTTTGTGGAAAAGAACACACATGCAATGACTCTAGTGGTTGATCCATGTTTGGTTGTGGAAATAACACACATGCAATGACTCTAGTGGTTGATCCATGTGTGGTTTGTGAAAATAACACACATGCAAGGACTCTTCTGTTGGTTTTATTTTTATAAGAACACACATGCAATGACTCTAGTGGTTGATCCATATGTGGTTTGTGGAAAGAACACACATGCAATGACTCTAGTGGTTGATCCATGTGTGGTTTTGGAAATAACACACATGCAATGACCACTGGTGGGTCCACATGTGTGGTTTGTGGAAAGAACACACATGCAATGACTCTGGTTCTTCCATATGGATCCACATGTTTGGTTGTGGAAAGAACACAAATGCAATGACTCTCGTGGTGGATCCATGTGTGGTTTGTGGAAAAGAACACACAAGCAATGACTCTTGTGCTAGTTTGTGGTTTTAGTATAAAAACAAACATGCAATGACTCTAGTGGTTGATCCATGTGTGGTTTGTGGAAAGAACACACATGCAATGACTAGTGGTTGATCCATCTGTGGTTTGTGGAAATAACACACATGCAATGACCACTGGTGGATCCATGTGTGGTTTGTGGAAAAGAACACACATGCAATGACTATAGTGCTGGTTTGTGGTTTTAGTATAAGAACAAACATGCAATAACTCTAGTGGTTGATCCATGTGTGGTTTGTGGAAAGAACACACATGTAATGACTAGTGGTTGATCCATATGTGGTTTGTGGAAATAACACACATGCAATGACCACTGGTGGATCCATGTGTGGTTTGTGGAAAAGAACACACATGCAATGACTCTAGTGTTGGTTTGTGGTTTTAGTATAAGAACAAACATGTAGAGCCTCTAGTGGTTGATCCATGTGTGGTTTGTGGAAAGAACACACATGCAATGACTCTAGTGGTTGATCCTTGTGTGGTTTGTGGAAATAACACACATGCAATGACCACTAGTGGGTCCACATGTGTGGGTTGTGGAAAGAACACACATGCAATGACTCTGGTTGATCCATATGTGGTTTGTGGAAAGAACACACATGCAATGACTCTAGTGGTGGATCCATGTATGGTTTGTGGAAAAGAACACACATGCAATGACTCTAGTGATGGTTTTAGTATAAGAACACACATGCAATGACTCTAGTGGTTGATCCATGTGTGGTTTGTGGAAATAACACATATGCAATGACTCTAGTGCTTGATCCATGTGTGGTTTGTGGAAATAACACACATGCAATGACTGTAATGGTTCCACATGTGGTTTGTGGAAAGAACACACATGCAATGACCACTGGTTGATCTATAAGTTGTTTGTGGAAAAGAACACACATGCAATGACTCTAGTGGTTGATCCATATGTGGTTTTTGGAAAGAACACACATGCAATGACCGCTCGTGGATCCCTGTGTGGTTTGTGGAAAAGAACACACATGCAATGACCACTGGTGGATCCATGTGTGGTTTGTGGAAAAGAACACACATGCAATGACTCTAGTGGTTGATCCATGTTTGTTTGTGGAAATAACACACACGCAATAACTCTAGTGGTTGATCCATGTGTGGTTTGTGAAAGGAACACACATGCAATGACTCTAGTGTTGGTTTTAGTATAAGAACACACATGCAATGACTCTAGTGGTTGATCCATATGTGGTTTGTGGAAAGAACACACATGCAATGACTCTAGTGGTTTATCCATGTGTGGTTTGTGGAAATAACACAGATGCAATGACCACTAGTGGATCCATGTGTAGTTTCTGGAAAAGAACACACATGCAATCATTCTAGTGCTGGTTTGTGGTTTTAGTATAAGAACAAACATGCAATGACTCTAGTGGTTGATCCATGTGTGGTTTGTGGAAAGAACACACATGGAATGACTCTGGTTGATCCATATGTGGTTTGTGGAAAGAACACACATCCAATGACCACTGGTGGATCCATGTATAGTTTGTGGAAAAGAACACACATGCAATGACTCTAGTGGTTGATCCATGTTTGGTTGTGGAAATAACACACATGCAATGACTCTAGTGGTTCATCCATGTGTGGTTTGTGAAAATAACACACCTGCAATGACTCTAGTGTTGGTTTTAGTATAAGAATACACATGCAATGACTCTAGTGGTTGATCCATATGTGGTTTGTGGAAAGAACACACATGCAATGACTCTAGTGTGTTGATCCATGTGTGGTTGTGGAAATAAGACACATGCAATGACCACTGGTGGGTTCACATGTGTGGTTTGTGGAAAGAACACACATGCAATGACTCTGGTTGATCCATATGTGGTTTGTGGAAAGAACACACATGCAATGACTCTAGTGGTGGATCCATGTGTGGTTTGTGGAAAAGAACACACATGCAATGACTCTAGTGCTGGTTTGTGGTTTTAGTATAAGAACAAACATGCAATGACTCTAGTGGTTGATCCATGTGTGGTTTGAGGAAAGAACACACATGCAATGACTAGTGGTTGATCCATATGTGGTTTGTGGAAAGAACACACATGCAATGACCACTGGTGGATCCATGTGTGGTTTGTCGAAAAGAACACACATGCAATGACTCTAGTGCTGGTTTGTGGTTTTAGTATAAGAAAAAACATGCATTGACTCTAGTGGTTGATCCAAGTGTGGTTTGTGGAAAGAACACACATGCAATGACTCTAGTGCTTGATCCATGTGTGATTTGTGGAAAGAACACACATGCAATAACCACTGGTGGATCCATGTGTGGTTTGTGGAAATAACACACATGCAATGACTCTAGTGGCTGATCCATGTGTGGTTTATGAAAAGAACACACATGCAATGACTCTAGTGTTGGTTTTAGTATAAGAACACACATGTAATGACTCTAGTGGTTGATCCATGTGTGGTTTGTGGAAATAACACATATGCAATGACTCTAGTGGTTGATCCATGTGTGGTTTCTGGAAAGAACACACATGCAATGACTGTAATGGGTCCACATGTGGTTTGTGGAAAGAACACACATGCAATGACCACTGGTTGATCCATAAGTTGTTTGTGGAAAAGAACACACATCAATGACTCTGGTGGTTGATCCATATGTGATTTGTGGAAAGAAAACACATGCAATGACCACTGGTGGATCCATGTGTGGTTTGTGGAAAAGAACACACATGCAATGACCACTGGTGGATCCATGTGTGGTTTGTGGAAAAGAACACACATGCAATGACTCTACTGGTTGATCCATGTTTGTTTGTGGAAATAACACACATGAAATGACTCTAGTGGTTGATCCATGTGTGGTTTGTGAAAAGAACACACATGTAATGACTCTAGTGTTGGTTTTAGTATAAGAACACACATGCAATGACTCTAGTGGTTGATCCATATGTGGTTTGTGGAAAGAACACACATGCAATGACTCTAGTGGTTGATCCATGTGTGGTTTGTGGAAATAACGCACATGCAATGACCACTGGTGGATCCATGTGTGGTTTGTGGAAAAGAACACACATGCAATGAATCTAGTGCTGGTTTGTGGTTTTAGTATAAGAACAAAATGCAATGACTCTAGTGGTTGATCCATGTGTGGTTTGTGGAAAGAACACACATGCAATGACTCTGGTTGATCCATATGTGGTTTGTGAAAAGAACACACATGCAATGACAACTGGTGGATCCATGCGTGGTTTGTGGAAAAGAACACACATGCAATGACTCTAGTACTGGTTTCTGGTTTTAGTATAAGAACACACATGCAATGACTCTAGTACTAGTTTGTGGTTTTAGTACAAGAACACACATGCAATGACTCTAGTGGTTGATCCATGTGCTGTTTGTGGAAATAACACACATGCAATGACTCTAGTGGTTGATCCATGTGTGGTTTGTGGAAATAACACACATGCAATGACCACTCGTGGATCCATGTTGGTTTTAGTATAAGAACACACATGCAATGACTCTAGTGGTTGATCCATGTTTGGTTGTGGAAATAACACACATGCAATGACTCTAGTGGTTGATCCATGTGTGGTTTGTGAAAAGAACACACATGCAATGAATCTAGTGTTTGTTTTAGTATAAGAACACACATGCAATGACTCTAGTGGTTGATCCATATGTGGTTTGTGGAAAGAACACACATGCAGTGACTCTAGTGGTTGATCCATGTGTGGTTTGTGGAAATAAAACACATGCAATGACCACTGGTGGGTCCACATGTGTGGTTTGTGGAAAGAACACACATGCAATGACTCTGGTTGATCCATATGTGGTTTGTGGAAAGAACACACATGCAATGACTCTAGTGGTGGATCCATGTGTGGTTTGTGGAAATAACACACATACAATGACCATTGGTGGATCCATGTGTGGTTTGTGGAAAAGAACACACATGCAATGACTCTAGTGCTGGTTTGTGGTTTTAGTATAAGAACAAACATGCACTGACTCTAGTGGTTGATCCATGTGTGGTTTGTGGAAAGAACACACATGCAATGACTCTGGTTGATCCATATGTGGTTTGTGGAAAGAACACACATGCAATGACCACTGGTGGATCCATGTGTGGTGTGTGGAAAAGAACACACATGCAATGACTCTAGTACTGGTTTCTAGTTTTAGTATAAGAACACACATGCAATGAATCTAGTACTGGTTTGTGGTTTTAGTATAAGAACACACATGCAATGACTCTAGTTGTTGATCCATGTGTGGTTTGTGGAAGTAACACACATGCAATGACTCTAGTGGTTGATCCATGTGTGGTTTGTGGAAAGAACACACATGCAATGACCACTGGTGGATCCATGTTGGTTTTAGTATAAGAACACACATGCAATGATTCTAGTGGTTGATCCATGTTTGGTTGTGGAAATAACACACATGCAATGACTCTAGTGGTTGATCCATGTGTGGTTTGTGAAAAGAACACACATGCAATGAATCTAGTGTTGGTTTTAGTATAAGAACACACATGCAATGACTCTAGTGGTTGATCCATATGTGGTTTGTGGAAAGAACACACATGCAGTGACTCTAGTGGTTGATCAATGTGTGGTTTGTGGAAATAATACACATGCAATGACCACTGGTGGGTCCACATGTGTGGTTTGTGGAAAGAACACACATGCAATGACTCTGGTTGATCCATATGTGGTTTGTGGAAAGAACACACATGCAATGACTCTAGTGGTGGATCCATGTGTGGTTTGTGGAAAAGAACACACATGCAATGACTCTAGTGCTGGTTTGTGGTTTTAGTATAAGAACAAACATGCAATGACTCTAGTGGTTGATCCATGTGTGGTTCGTGGAAAGAACACACATGCAATGACTAGTGGTTGATCCATATGTGGTTTGTGGAAAGAACACACATGCAATGACCACTGGTGGATCCATGTGTGGTTTGTGGAAAAGAACACACATGCAATGACTCTAGTGTTGGTTTGTCGTTTTAGTATAAGAACAAACATGCAATGACTCTAGTGGTTGATCCATGTGTGGTTTGTGGAAAGAACACACATGCAATGACTCTGGTTGATCCATATGTGGGCTGTGGAAAGAACACACATGCAATGACCATTGGTGGATCCATGTGTGGTTTGTGGAAAGAACACACATGCAATGACCACCGGTGGATCCATGTTTGTTTTAGTATAAGAACACACATGCAATGACTCTAGTGGTTGATCCATGTTTGTTTGTGGTTTTAGTATAAGAACAAACATCCTCTCTCTCTCTCTCTCTCTCTCTCTCTCTCTCTCTCGTAGAAGCCCAAACCTGTGCCCACTCTTTCTGCTACGCCCTGATTGGTTGTCACAGCTGTCACGCAGATCATGCACAGCAACCATTGATCCTGTGTGATCCAACGAGGCTCATTGCACATGTCGTGCCCTTCACAGGACAGCGCGAGACAGCACGGACGTCTCCCTCAACGAGACTTCTACAAGAAGGAACACGATGCCGTCCATGGAAAAAGTGGTCGAGTGGTCATGTCATGTTTAATCTAGTCTGCAAAGGCTACAAGTCTACTACACGGCAACTGGTTATCCACGGACCACCGGCTATACCATTTTTACTATGCAGCGCGCCTGCACTCTCACTTCCGTCAGGCCGCCACCACATGAACCTTCCACACGGCAGCCGCAGCCGGAAGAGCTGTCAACTGGGGCCCTCGAGGAGGCCTAAACGTCCCCACATTAAAAACCCAGCCTATCGGGTCCTCCATTCGCACTCATCAACTACTCTCTCTTCCCTATCCAGCAAAACACCACAATCTTGAACGTATTTGCACGAACCTTCTCCATGAAACCAGTGCGTGGGGGTGAGTGTCCGGGCATCGCCGCCGGGGTGGTGCTTCACGCGGCAGATCTGGAGGAGCATCACGCAGCACAGGCCAAGGAGGACGTGCAGTTCAACCCCTTGGGGGACCATGTGCACGCCGGTGCTGACGACTTCGGAGGCACCGATGAGGGCGTGGAGTTTGACGAACACGCTCCGCTCGTGTACCTAGAGGTACATCTATTTCTACATGTTTCATATTTTCTGATCGAGCTTAATCTATCCAGGCGTTATAAAAAAATCTAGTCCTAATGATTAGATGCAACGTACGAACCGGTACATGGAGAGATCTAGTCTGTTCTGAATGAATCCACATTATTTATTACTAAGTTGCCAAGAACACAAACCACATTAATTTAGGAGCGAGCTGGGGAGACGGCCGTAATGAACTGCTGAACCTATATAGACATGTTATTGCATCGAAAGTAACTTGGAATGGTGGAAGGAATATATATTTATTATTTTGCTCATTTCGGTTTGTATTCCATACATTACAGGTGTATTCAAGTGAGATGGACTTTGACAAGGAGACCAGGGACAACAAGAGCCGCCATGTCATGAAGAAGCTCAAGAGCGGGATAATCCCTTTCCGCACTCGACTTGGGGAGCTCAGGTGCCCTTTCTGTAAGAAAGGAGTCAACCCGAGGATTGCCAGCTTGATTCCGCATGCGGTTGGCATCGGTAAAAGCCCGGCTAGTAAACACAAGTCGGCGACCAAGGCTAAGCACGCTGCTTATGGCAAGTTCCTGAGGGAGTATGTCAAGAACGGCCTAGTGTCCCCTTACTTAGGAATCAGCAACTCCTAGCCGACCAACCCCGTCACTGTGTTGGCCCGGCCACTAATAATATTTAGTTCTGTTACCGTATCTAAACCCTTAAACTATGTGGATTTCTATTTTTGTACCCTTCAAAATATATTCAAGTTCACCTGTTTATGTTGTTAAAGTTCCGGTGGCATACTTGTTATTTTGCATGGATAGAGGGGTGCCCCCGACAGATATAAGGGTTATCCTGTCCACTAGATCACAGAGGATCAACGGTTGGTGGGCAAAACTGAGTACAACTGAATCGCCATGGTTAGACACGAGGGAAAAAACGTTACTCACGGTACGCGTGTGCGGTGCACGGGGCGGTAGCGGACACGTGTGGCTGTGCGCGGTGCATTAGCCTATGCGGTGCACGGTAGTGCAACGAAACACCGCTTCCCTTCTCCTTTAATAGAGGCCTCCCCACTCCCACTCCCACTCATCACGCACTCGCTCACTCAACCGTTTCCACTATCCCATCACCTTCTGCAAACACCCAACTAGACCCCAACCATGCCGACGATGGAGAAGATCGGCGCGGTGGCCATCGGCGCCTCCAAGGCAGCCGACGAGGATCCCCCTGTCCCCGTCCCCGCATCCGCCGTAGCCTCCGGCGAGGAGGCTCCCGCCGGTCTCGGACAGATCCCGCTCGGCTGGGACCCTTACGAGGAGGTTGTCTACATAAGGCCGGAGAACCCCTACGACACCAGCATCGCCGACCCGTGGTCTAAGGTAACCAGGGTTTTCTCCCCTTCCCTTGTTCTTCCCCCGTTCCCATCGTTGGATGCTAGATCGTATGTTATTAGGGCTCGGCTGTTTGTATTTTTTACAGTATCTACTCCTATTGTGTTAGATCTCGATTTTCGATGAATCCCCCTGATCGTAGTTGGGATCGGTATTGGATTTGGTTTGAGATTTGGGGAATAATCGGGAGATCTCATTCGGTTAATTTATGCAAAAAATCAATCCCGATAATCAAAGTATCTCAATCATGTCCTTATTTCACTCTTCTGTTTTTTCCAACTAGAGGATAGCAGCGACCTCCGCAGCGACGACGAGTCGTAGGACACCAAGACTCAGCATGTGCTGAGGAGGCTGAAGTCCGGTCAGTACAACAACTTCTTCGCCGGTGACATGTACGGTTGCCCCTTCTGCCTCACCAGGAGGCTCCGCGGCACGGACTTCAACTCCCTTGTGAAGCATGCCGAGGACGTGAGGACATGTGGAGAGTCCGTGAACGTCCACGGCTTCAGGGCCCAGCACCAAGCGCTCGGTCTTCACCTCCGCATCCTCCAGAAGGTGGCTATCGAGGAGGGTCGCATGCCCCCGATCAGACCCAAGGTGCCCAAGGTCAAGGGGCTGGGCAGCAAGAAGTGGAGGAGGCGCTAGAGGAAGGAAGCGGATGCCCTCCTGGCAGAGGCCACTCGGGGCCACTGATTAGCTGCTGCTGCTATAAAGCAGCTTCTTTTGTCTTGTCTATGTTGAAGCAGTCCGCTGCTGCTGCTGTTGAGCAGCCTAATTATCGAACCTTGTTAAGTACCGTACTATATAACCTAAATTAGCTGCTTTATCTACATCTGCTCTATTTACTGAATTTATTTATGGTGCTGGTTTGTTTTGCTGCTCTAGATTTGCTACCAGATTGGGGTAAAACGATCGCAAAAGGAATAATGAATGAAGAGAGAAGCTGCTCTAGATTCCCTACCTTTTTGGGCAAAAAAACACAACTGTTAGAGAGAGAGGGGAAAGGCGCTCTTTAAAAAGGCCACTTTAGGCGTCATGGCGCACGTAACGGCCAAGCCTTTGACCAGACGGCACCCCCCTCTGAGCGCATGTGAGGGCTTCGGAATATCGGGAGGGCAAAAGTGAGGACAAACGAGACACAATGTTGCTATAGCTAAATCTGACAAAAAGCTAAATTTGGCTTTACCATGCAATTTGGCTAGAGCTCCACAATGTAACTATTCTAAATCCCTAAACTATGTGGTGCGTTGACACCTAATGCTTTTCCACTGACACGTGTGTTGCAAAGTTTCTTGATCGTGCATGCTTACACAAGTGGCCTATAGAGAAACTTATAGAAGCATGGGCAAACGAGCTTCATTTTGGCAAATTCGAGACAAGCTTTGCGCAATCGACAGGCCTGATCGGCTGGGCGGTTGCCCCGGGGTGCAGGGATGCTAGGTCCATGTCTATGCTTACACTTCTTAAACTTGTACACTTCCTTCTGTCCTGTCACGTTACGTCGTGTTAGCACCGCGCACCCAGTACGGATCAGCAACGGGACGGTGGTCTACGTGACCGGTCTCTGCCACGCCAAAGCCACGTCGCACACCCGTCCCATCGCCTACCGGGACGGACGCCGAAGTTAATCGCTAGGATTGGAAACCATCGGTGCTCGCCCGGTCAAACTTGCTTCTGCATGGGTATGACCGGAATATTGGTAACCGGAATTTAGGCATCGCCTTCTGTCTCCTTAGCACATCACTGTGCAAAAATCCCCAACTCATTCCTTCCGCCGGTGCCGCCACCGCAAGAACCATCGACGCTGCCGCAGGCACCGCCTCGGCCTGGCCATACCACCGCAACAGATCACTCCACCTCCACACCCAGTCCCAGCCACCGCTACCGAAACTAGGCCACCGCCGCTGCATTAGCTGCTGCCATGGACGCAGAGTACGGCGTGTTCAACGACGGGAGCGACTACACCGACGAGTACACCGTCACTGCCCATGGCACCACCAAGCTGACTGTCGTCCACACAAATGCGTCAGCGGAGGTGGCCAAGGTCATCGCAATGTACGAGCGGTGGCTACAAGATCCGATGGACAGGTACAAGATCGTCGACCTTGACCTCGAGTATACCAGAGATAGGAAGAGGATGGTGCTTTTGCAGCTGTCCATGCGCAACCACTGCCTACTATATCTCGTATGTAGGGCCAAATCTATATGCCCGGAGCTTCGCGAGTTCCTACATAGGAGGGAGATCTACTTCGCCAGCGTCGACATCAAGAACGACACTCCGAAGCTAGAACGTGATCTCCTCGTTCATGTCGTCAATCACGTCGATCTCCAACGTTTGTGGAGGTACCCGGATGGCGGTACGGGGAAAGACGGCATGGCTAGACTCGCTTCCGACATCATCGACCGCGAGTACGCCGGCATGAAAATCGAGTTCCCGGCAGACGAGCGATGGGAGTGGAGGCACCTGGATTACGATGCGATCAAGTACGCAGCCAGGGACGCGTATGTCTGCTACGAGATGCTCAATAGGATCTGGCGGGTGGGTGAGTGTGCTGTTTACCACTACTAGTTTCGCATTTCGATCCTAGTTTTATCTTGCCTATATTTTATCTCGCCTGTATTTTCTAAGCATTCTGTGTGGAAGAACCAAGCTCGTATGATCCCTGTGCTATTAGCTACTTAACCTGTATGAATTACATTCCCCCTTTTTTATGCTCAACATTCATTCTTACAAATTCTGTTTGTGCCATTTGCATGCGGTAGAATCCAGGACTAACATGCATAAGGTGTGATATAGTAATGTCATAACCAAACCCAGATTATAGAGAAGGATACAGTCATAAACTAGATTATAGTTTGACAAAGGTAATACACAGCAGTTCGTAATTGCTCACATAGTGTACTTATGAAATAACATGTTTTCATAAACACAACAATCATGCACTAATAGTCTACATCCCAGCCTATTGGAGAAGGCAACCGATCCCAGGATGCCTTTGGTCGCTTGCCCCGGTTTGTAGATTCATCTACTATCCGGCATCTGGGACAAACAACCTGCCTTGGTGGTGGTTCAATGATGTGATGCCTGGAACGAGATTTTACAATCTGGCGGTACAGATCGTGGCTTACATACCCGTCAATTGCAGCGTACTTCAGATTAGGTTCAGAAAGTGGCTTATCCTCCCAGTAATCGTGCCCTAAACGCCTCCATGAACATCTCGACAATCTGTCCTTCATGTCAGCGTACCATGGGTCTATGAGTTCGGAGGCAAGAGCGGCCATCCCGGTCTTGCCACCCTTCGTCCCTGGGATCCAGTAAATTTCTTGGATGTCCACTCTACACTCCTTTGGGATTCTAATGTTGACAGTCGAGCTTTCAAGCAGTTTACTGTCATTCGTGATGTCAACACTGGTAAATGTTATGTGCTGGTTCACGAGAAAGTCATGAAACAGATCCCTAATGCTTTCGCCCCACCTGCATGAAAATGAATTCAGACAAATAATATAGCAATAACTTCTGGAAACAGACGGTTTAGGAACAAAAAGACAGCAAAGTCTACCAGATCCTGTCAGCCCCCTTCTCGCAAAAAGGCTGGTATACGAGGACGTGCCCCTTCATGGAGAGTTGCACCACGGCGATCCTACGACAATCGCGGTTGTACTCGAGGTCGAGACCTACAAACCTGTTTTCTTTGAACTGCAGCCAACTCGTGAAATTATTCAGAGTGTTCCTCACTGTCCGAGGGTCGGTGGTGTAGATGACATCGATCTTCTTCCCGCCATGTACTTCTATGTCGAAGTGCGCAGTTTCTTGCTCATGTCGTTTGACGTCCGAAAGCGCCCATGACTACAGGCAAGAGGGAAAGGATACGGAGGAAGAGGGTGATGCGGTGGTGGAGGAAATGGATGAGGTCGTGGAGGAGAAAGACGATGAGGCCATGGAGGAGGAAATGAGACGGAGAAGTGAAAGATTGGAACCGCCCTTACCAATATCTGGAATGGTGCACGACCGTTCGTAGTAGGGTGAAGGTGGCGAAAAACGGCGGTTACTTTTACACGTCGACGCTAGCACTTCCTAAAATTTGTTCTATGCCACTTGCATGCGGTGGAATCAATTCAAACATAGGCACGTTTACGCGTGCCGACCTTCACTCACTGACAGGCGGGCCGCACATTTCCCTTTTACGATTTATTTTTTCACTTCCTTAGACGGTTCCGGTGCCCGCCCTCAATAATTACGCCCCTGTTCTTTTCTTCCACGTGGATGAGAACCGGCGGCGGCGGTTCCTTGAAGATTCGCTCCCCACTCGAACAACTGCCCCCATCCCTGATTCCACCCCCTCTCGAATCCATCCGCCTCCTCATCACAATGCCTCCATTAATCCACCGGATTCCTGCCTCCATTTGCCGCTATGGGTAGAGCTTGGGGTAATAGTAGGCTGAAGCGAAAGGCATGCGACGATGACGCGGATGGTCAGGGCGACCGCTGCTGCGAGGATTGGGGATGGCCGAACCTCAACGCCGTGAACGTGCACATGATTGCCTCGGAGTTGGACATCATCTCAGCCGCTTTCGCCATTGCATCCTCGCTACCGCGTGATTTACGCGAACATGGACGAACAACCGTTCGGCACGCCAGGCCTTCTTTACCCCGATAACAGCAAATGGCCAGACGACCGCGATGGCCACATAAGTTCCAGTATCTAGATTATCCGTTCAGTCATATCGTTGATTCATATGTGCTGAACTCTCATCGGAATCCTATGTTCCTTTCGTCGAACGTGTTGTGTGCACGCGCGGTTTGAACAAATCGAACCATTTAAGACTATTCGAGCATGGAAGCTCGCTTTACTGATATTCTGGTATTTTCATAGTGACACAGTCTTACTCTAGGTGATAGACGAGTTGTCAATTTCGATTTTGCAATGGAATGCCTGCTAGGTGATATTCTGTTTCCTAAAATAAAAACAAACATATTAGATGATTTAAGGCTGTTATGCCCCGAGCTGTTTAATTATGATCATCGTCAGGAGTTTGTTCTGGGGGGCTCTGCTCCTACTCCATATATTGAGTATCTTCGTAGTGACACAGGCACAATTTAGGCGATATCTGAGGAGACACTCGTATTTAGGCGATATTTTGTGTACTTTAATATAAAGGTCCAGTTGTCAAATTATATCTGCAATGGAATCCATGCTAGGTGATTATACCAACTGAAAACAAACTCTGCAGAATATTCATGCAAAACTGATGCTGCTGGATAAGTGGTTGGAATCAGTAGTGGTGAATATCAAGGAAGAAGAAGAGACAGAAATGAGAGATGACCAGAACTGGGTGGGTGGCAACGGCGAGTGGCTGGTCCTTTTATCCCAGGATGGGAGTACTTGGACTCTAAAAAATTGCTACAGATCGGAGAGGCTAGCAGTGCCATCTTTGAAGGGTGTCGGCATTACTGCATTCAACAGCGGGTGGTCGCCGCCCATTTCCGAATTCGCTTACAGGTTCAACATGGCAGAACTTGAGCTCGTGAAGGTACAACTCCCACATAGACCGCGGGAGGGGGCATGGAAGAACTAGGAGTATGACCTCTTGGTGGTGTTCGACAAGGCAATCACATTCATTAGATGCACAAAAGACAATGAATGGACAGTCTTGCGCGACGACTTCCTGCGGCCGGTGAAGTATGTCGACACTGTCTTCACCTACGGCTGCCCTTCGTACAGACCGCAACACATTTATGCGGTCACTGAACCTAGCGGCGATGTGCGTGTTTGGGAGCCGTCCATTTGGGGTGAGTCATGGTGTCATATAGCATGTAAAATCCCATTCAAAATGCTGCTTACTGACTGTTAGTAACACGCAGGTACCCACGCAGCCCCGCGCATAATTCCAGCTCTGGTCATTGAAGATGCAATAGCAGATGCTGAACTTGGGACACGGCGCTGGTTCCTGGCACCTCTCAGAGACAACACGGAACATCATGATGAACTCTTGTGGATTCATATCAGGGGAGCACTAAACAGCGTTGGTGATATAATAGAACATATGGGGACACAACTTTCTTCATACCCATCGCTGCGGTGTCATGTTTTCTCGAGGTCCGCATGCCCATCCGAAGACCCAGTAGAGCAAGTCTGGAGCAGAGTCAACAATCTGAAGGGACAATCTATGTTTCTTGGGATCAACTACCCTTTCTTTGTCGGAGCCCCTGGAGCTGTTGAACCTGTAATTGCTCAGGCAGCCCTGGCCCCTGATGCTGCTACTGGTGGTGGTGGTGGTGGAGCTGACGAAGAACTAGCTGCTGCTGCTCCTGGTGATGCTGCTGCTGGTGAAGCTGACGAAATACTTGCTAATGCTGCTACTAGTGAAGCTGACGAAATACCTGCTGAGGCTGCTGCCGGAGTCCAGGAAGAACATGCTGGTGTTGTTGCTGAGGTGCCAGCACTTCCAGTGTTGATAGTAGACTGTGTGTTTGCTGCACACTCACGCGCCTATCATGTTGACACTCTAGATCCGACCTGGAGCCGAATCCATGTTGGGGGGAGGGGGTCTACAATTGGCTTATCAGTGGGGTCGTACTGTTTGAAGGAGAATGAAATACGGCCAAACATAGCATTCTGGTTCGTTCCGACGATACCACCAGCTCCAGGGACCTAGTGCTCATACTGGCAGATCCGATGAACCATTGTTCTTTATCTTTATCATTAGTTACGCTTATGTGTGTAAAGACTAAGCTGTGCTTATTTGTGTAAGACTAAGTTAGGCCTAACTACGCAATATTCAGTGAAGCCCAGCTTTTCTTTCCACGCCCATAACAATAGAATTGCACCATAGAACATACAAATGTAATGTGCATACCACGCATTTTTGCTCAGGATAACAACCACTTCAAGCAAATGATACATCGTGTACGCATTTGAACGCATCACTAGAATGTGCCACCTATTGATGATTGATGACATGGATCTAGCTTTTCTACGCTTATTTGCATTGAATCGCTCCACTAGTAGGAAATGGGCCTTTGGTTCGGGCCATTAGTCCCGGCCGTGGCTGGGGTCGGGACTAATGGTCCGAACCAGACGGCCCGAGGAGGCCGAGGCATTATGTCCCGATCCGTAAGGAACCATTAGTCCCGGTTTGAGATACAAAACGGGACAAATGGGCCATGCCACAGCTCCTGGCAGAACCTTTAGTCCCGGTTTGTATCTCAAACCGGGACTAATGGCTTGGCCCTATATATATGCACCCAGCCCTCCACTCTCTCCTGTTTTTTTCCTATGTGAGAGGTGGGTATAACTTTGTGCTAACTTTTTTTCTTCATATGCACTAGAGGTGTTCGGTGAAATGCCTATTAGAGCGATGCCACTTGAGTTCACACAAGACAAAATATGATATGAGGTGTCAGAGCGACACTTAAGGTTTCTCCTCTTTGTTTTGAAGTGTCCTAAAAGGTTAGCAACTATTTTCTTGTTTTGACTGCGCGGTACTAATTTAAGCATCGTGATTGCATTTGATATATATGCATGGTTGTATGATGCAGATGATCCACCCATGGATGTACGGTGACCGACGCCCGACGCTTCTGGAGAAGGCGTGCGTTCTTTTCGCCTTATGGCCGAGGCGAACAAGCGGCGGGATGGTTTTATGTGTTGTCCATGTGTTGAATGTCGGAATGAGAAGGCTCACACTTCCTCAAGAGTCATTCAGAGCCACCTGCTTTGATTAACAAGATTATCAAGGTTTCCTGATCATGGACATTGGATGTTGTTAATAACAAGGTCACAGCATTTGTGAAGTGATGTGATGAACATTCATCCGAAGTATAGCATTACGATCAAGTCATTATGTTTATATTGCTATAACATCATACGAAGTAATCTTTATCATTAGACCATGAGATCATGTTAATTGCTAACACCGGAAGAGTATCTTGATAACATCAAACGTCACACCGTAACAGGGTGACTATAAAGATGGGTTCAAGATTACTAAGGTGTTATGTTGAGGCTCATGGATCAAGAGTGGAATTTGTCAATCCAGATGACGATAGATATACTCAGGCCCTCTCGGTGATATCACATTAGGATAGCTTGCAAGCAAGTGATGTGATCACTAGAATGTTATATCACGAATGAGAAAAGAGTGCATGTCGCAACTAGATCAAACTAGGTATGGAGATACCGATGATCGAATCTCGGACATGTAATATATCGAGAGACAAAGGGATTTAGTTACAAGCGTTAAAGGTTCTCACGATCACAGGAGTCATCGTTGAATGTGTAGGAGTCAGTACGGATCTCCAGGTCCCGCTGCTGATTATTGATCGGAGAAGGGTCTCGATCATGTCTGCATTATTCGCGAACCGTAGGGTGGCACACTTAAGAGTTACCGGACACCATTTTGGAGCACATAAGCTTCAGACGAAAGAATTGCAAAGCACAGGAATTGTTTCAATAGAAACCGGAAATTGTTTGGGTGAAATTGCAGAAGGTGGTTCTGCATGTGATATTGAAATATTGCAAGGGGATATATGTGAATGTTTGTTAATTAAAGTAATTAACAAAATTCTGAATAAATTTAATAAAAAGAGTTTTATTAAATGAGAGAGCATTAAATTTGGAGAAATTTAATGCATTTAAAGTGGAGACTTTAAAAGGAAATGTGAAGAGGCATTTTAATGTGGAGGGGTTACCACCACATGAATGGGGGAGGTGAGGGGTCACCCCCCCATGCGCCGGCCATGGAAAGAGGAGGCACCCCCCTCCTCCTATAAAAGGCCACCCATTCCCTCCATCCACACACCTCCTTGTGAAGGATCTCTCTCCCCCTCTAAAATTATTCCCCCATGCTCTCGGATTAGCAAGATACATGTTCCCAGTGGCATTTCGTCTGGAAGGAGTTGCTGCTTCCACTGGATCGCTGGAGCGAGGAGGTGGAGGTTGTCCGGTGGCTTGAACGTGTGTGCGAGGACGGATGCGCTGCTGATTTGCGGCGCGCGGACTTCCACATGATCTTGAGATCGGCAAGCGTACGACTACAACAACCACAAGTTCCTACTCGTTAACAAAACTCGTTGTCTTCGAGGGTAAGTTCTCCATGGATGTATGTCCACCCGTTTCTCTGTATCTAGTAGATAGATCTTGGCGTATAGTTCTCATCGTAGGAAATTTTTTGTTTTCTGTGCTGCAGACCCAACAGTGGTATCAGAGCCTGATCTATGCGTAGGTGCTTTGCACGGGTAGTACACATATGTTTACATGTGGGCGATGATGATCATGTTATTGCATCTTCTATGTACTTTCGATATTGGTGGCATAGTGGGATGAAGCCGCCCGGACCAACCTTAGATGTCATCGTACATGAGACCGGTTCCACGACTGACATGCAACTAGTTTTGCATAAGTGGCTAGCGGGTTTCTGTCTCTCCTACTATAGTCAATATATGATTTACAACGAGTTGCTAATAACTTGGTTATCCTCGTTGTGGTTCATGTTCGTAGGTAAGACCGATTCTATCTCCGAAAGCCCTAAGCCACGTAAAACTTGTAATTGATAAATTAGAGGCGTCTAGTTTAGATCGTTGCTGGGCTAGTGTCTTGATATGGTATTGTTGTAAGTGGATGTATGATAGATACTCTTACAACTCACTTAACGTGTAAGTTCCATAGACCTTGGCCTTACACACAAAGGAATGATAGAGATCATACCACGATGCAAATGATAGAGATCAAATGCATGGACCATATCACCTCACTTCACACATTAGCATCTTATATTGCTAGTTTGGCGCTTTTGGTAGCATTATAAGATGATCCCTCATTTAGATATCAAGATAAAATGTGTTCTTCCTTAAGTATGCACCATTTTATGGATCGTGTTTTGAGGCATCACGTGATGATCGGGTGTTCTCGACTCTACGCTTTCATACAATGGGTGTAAGACAGTTTTACACACGCAAATACTAAGGTTCTTACTTGACGAGCCGAGCATTTACAGACAAGGCCTCGGAACACGGACCGAAAGGTTAAGCATGAGTCATATAGTTGATATGATGCCCATATAGATGCTCGCCTTTGAAGCTACACCGACTCACTTGATGACCGGACTTGGTGTAGTGGATTTGGTTCATGTAATCACCAAAAGGACACGAGGGATGTCGTTTTTG
Source organism: Avena insularis (assembly GCA_023614405.1). Lineage (NCBI taxonomy): Eukaryota > Viridiplantae > Streptophyta > Magnoliopsida > Poales > Poaceae > Avena > Avena insularis. The sequence goes on from CM042694.1 coordinate 566,381,255, forward strand.
AGTGGGAGTTCATTAGTAATTTGGATTAGTTGAACTCAATCTATCATAAACTTAGTCTAAATATATTATACAAATTATGTTTTAGATGGCGCCACCTTCTTTTAATTTCAATGTGTTCATGGAGAAAGAGAAGCTTGCTGCGAATGGTAGCAACTTCACCAACTGGGCTATGAACTTGAGGATTCTCCTCACTGCTGCACAAAAGCAATATGTGCTAGAGGCGCCGCTAGGCCCCCCACCAGCTCCTGATGCCCCTGGAGAGGAAAAGAACGTCTATATAACTCGTCAGGAGGACCACAACTTAGTTCATTGCGGCATACTATATGGGCTAGAGCCAGAACTTCGAAAACGTTTTGAAAATGGCAATGCCTTTGATACCATGGGAGAACTGAAAATGATTTTCGATACCCATGCTGCCGTAGAGAGTTATAATGCTTCTGAAAAGTTCTTTAGCTGCATGATGGAAGAGAACAACTCTGTTAGTGAGCATGTACTCAAAATGTTTGGGTACGCCGATAAGCTTGTGTCCTTGGGAATAATGATTCCCATTGACTTAGGCATACATCGTGTTCTCCAATCTCTGCCACCTAGCTACAAGAGCTTCGTGATGAACTATAATATGTAGGGCATGAAGAAGTCTCTTCCCGAGCTTCACAATGCTTAAGACCGCAGTGGAGATTAGGAAAGAACATCAAGTGTTGATGATCAATAAGACCACCGGTTTCAAGAAGGACAAGAAAGGCAAGCGGAAGGAAAGAAGGGCGGCAAACTGCTGTCACCGAAAAGAAACCCCGAGCTGGCCCTAAGTCCGACACCGAAAGTGCTACTATTCCAAGGGATCGCCATTGAAGAACTGCCCAAGTATTTGGCGGACAAGAAGGCCGCAAGGCAAACAAAGGTATATGTGATATACATGTTATGATGTGTACTTGACTAGTACTGCAGTAGCACGGGTAATTGATACGGATCGATTGCTAATATATGTAACTCGGTTCAGGGCTGGAACAATGCTAACTAGCAAGGGATGAGGTCAATGAGAGGGTCGGCAATGGATCAAGAGTTGATGTGATCGCCGCTGGAACGCTGCCTCTCCATATGCCGTCGGGATTAGTTATAAACCTGAATAATTGTTATTTGGTGCCGACCGAGCATGAACATTGTATCCGAATCGTGTTTGATGCAAAGTGGTTATTCGCTTAAGTCTTAAAACAATGGTTGTTCGATTTATATGAATAATATCTTTATGGTCATGCACCCGTGTTGAATGGTTTATTTCGTTGGATCTCGATAGTAGTATTACGCATATTCGTAATGTTGATGCTAACAGGATTAAACTTGATAATGATATATCTACATATATGTGGCAATCGTCTAGGTCATATTGGCGTTAAACGCATGAAGAAACTCCATTCGATGGACTTTTGGAATCACTTGATTTTGAATCATTTGATACATGTGAGCCATGCCTTATGGGCAAGATGACTAGAACGCCGTTTCCGGTTCAATGGAACAGGCGTGATTTATTGGAAATCATACATACCGATGTGTGGACCAATGAGTGTGTGCACGAGGTGGATATCGTTATTTTGTTACTTTCACGGATGATTTGAGTAGATACGGGTATATCTATTTGATGAAACATAAGTCTGAAACCTTTGAAAGGTTCAAAGAATTTCAGAATGAAGTGGAAAATCATCGTAACAGAAAGATCAAATTTCTGCGGTCTGACCGTGGAGGAGAGTATCTTAGTTACGAGTTTAGCACACATATGAAAGACTGTGGAATAGTTTCACAACTCACGCCTGCCGGAACACCACAATGTAATGGTGTGTCAGAACGTCGTAATCTTACTCTATTGGATATGGTTCGATCTATGATGTCTCTGACTGACTTACCTCTGTCATTTTGGGGTTATGCACTGGAAACAACTGCATTCACTTTAGATAGGGAACCATCTAAATCCGTTGAAAAGACACCGTATGAATTATGGTTTGGAAACAAACCTAAGCTGTCATTTCTTAAAGTTTGGGGATGAGATGTTTATGTGAAGAAACTTCAACCGGATAAACTCGAACCCAAAGCAGAAAAAAGCGTCTTCATAGGATACCCTAAGGAAACGATTGGGTATACCTTCTATCACAGATCCGAGGGCAAGGTCTTTGTTGCCAAGAATGGATCCTTTCTTGAGAAGGAGTTTCTCGCGAAAGGTGTGAGTAGTCGGAAGGTAGAACTCGAAGAGGTTATTGAACCTTCTCTTCATGAAATGGCGAGTAGCGCAGCTCCAGAAGTTGTTTCGGAGTTGACTTCACCTAATGAAGAGAGAGCTAATGATATTGATCATGAAACTCCGAAAGAGGACACTACCGAACCTCGCAGGTCAAGCAGGACACGTGCAGCTCCTGAACTGTACAGCAATCATGTTATGAATTTCATGATTGATGAAATAGATGACCCTGCGACGTATGAAGAAGCGATGATGAGCCCTGATTCCAACAAATGGCTAGAAGCCATGAAATCAGAGATGGAATCCATGTATGAGAACCAAGTTTGGACCTTGGTGGACTTACCTCATGATCGAAAGGCCGTTGAGAATAAATGGATTTTCAAAAGAAAAACTGATGCTGATGGCAATGTAACCATCTATAAGGCTCGACTTGTCGCAAAGGGGTTTCGACAAATTCAAGGAGTTGACTACGATGAGACATTCTCTCCCGTAGCGATGCTTAAGTCGGTTAGGATTATGTTAGCAATTGCTGCATATTTCGATTATGAAATATGGCAGATGGATGTCAAAACTGCGTTCCTCAATGGTAATATTGAAGAATAGTTGTATATGATACAACCTAAGGGTTTTGTCGATCCTAGGGATGCTGATAAGGTGTGCAAACTTCAGCGATCCATCTATGGACTGAAGCAAGCATCTCGGAGTTGGAATCTCCGCTTTGATGAGGTGATCAAAGAGTTTGGATTTGTCCAAACTTATGGAGAGGCTTGTATTTACAAGAAAGTGAGTGGGAGCAATGTGGCATTTCTGATATTATATGTGGATGACATATTATTGATTGGAAATGATATAGATCTTTTAAACGGTGTTAAAAGTTATCTAAACAGCAAATTTTCGATGAAGGACCTTGGTGAAGCTTCATATATATTAGGCATTAAAATCTATAGAGATAGATCAGGACGCCTAATTGGGCTATCGCAGAGTACATACAATGATAAGATATTAAAGAAGTTTAATATGGACGAAAGTAAGAAGGGGTTCTTACCTATGTTGCAAGGCAAGACATTGAGTAAGACTCAAAGTCCGCCACGCGGAAGAAAGAGAGAGATAATGGATAAGATCCCTATGCCTCAGCCATAGGCTCTATAATGTATGCCATGCTATGTACAAGACCGGATGTGGCACATGCTATTAGTTTGACTAGTAGGTACCAATCTGATCCAGGTTCGAACATCGGATAGCGGTCAAGAATATCCTTAAGTACTTGAGAAGAACTAAGGATATGTTTCTTGTATACGAGGTGAAGAAGAGCTAGTCGCTAAGTGTTATGTCGATGCTAGCTTGACATCGCCCCGATGACTCTAAGTCTCAATCCAGATACGTATTTCTCTTGAACGGAGCAGCAGTTAGTTGGAGGAGCTCCAAACAACCTGTGGTGGCTGGATCAACGACGGAGGCGGAATATGTTGCTGCTTCAGAAGCGGTTTGGATGAAGGAGTTCATAACGGAACTGGGTGTGGTTCCTAGTGCGTTGGACCCAATGGTGATCTATTGTGACAATAATGGAGCCATAGCCAACGCCAAGGAACCAAGGTCTCACAAGAATTCCAAGCATATTAAGCGCCGGTTTCACTCGATCCGCGAGCATGTCAAGGATGGAGATATAAAGATTTGTAAAGTACACACGGACCTGAATGTAGCAGATCCGTTGACTAAAGTACTCCCTAGGGCAAAACATGATCAACACCAGAACTCCATGGGTGTTAGATTTATCACTATATAAACTAGATTATTGTCTCTAGTGCAAGTGGGAGACTGAAGGAAATATGCCCTGAGAGGCAATAATAAAGTTGTTATTATGTATTCCTTGTATATGATAGATGTTTATTTTGCATGCTATAATTGTGTTGATAGGAAACATCAATACATGTGTGTTTCATAAACAAAAAGGGTTCCTAGTTATGCCTCTCTTATAGACTAGCTTGTTGATTAACAAGATAATCAAGGTTTCCTGATCATGGACATTGGATGTTGTTAATAACAAGGTCACAGCATTTGTGAAATGATGTGATGAACATTCATCTGAAGTATAGCATTACGATCAAGTCATTATGTTTATATTGCTATAAGATCATACGAAGTAATCTTTATCCTTAGACCATGAGATCGTGTTAATTGCTAACACCGAAAGAGTATCTTGATAACATCAAACGTCACACCGTAACAGGGTGACTATAAAGATGGGTTCAGTACTACGAAGGTGTTATGTTGAGGCTCATGGATCAAGAGTGGAATTTGTCAATCCAGATGACGGATATATATACTCTGGGCCCTCTCGGTGATATCACATTAGGATAGCTTGCAAGCAAGTGATGTGATCACTAGAATGTTATATCACGGGAACAAGAAAAGAGTGCATGTCGGTAATGAGATCAAACTAGGTATGGAGATACCGATGATCGAATCTCGGACATGTAATATATCGAGATACAAAGGGATTTAGTTACAAGCGTTAAAGGTTCTCACGATCACAGGAGTCATCGTTGAATGTGTAGGAGTCGACGGATCTCCGTGTCCCACTGATTATTGATCGTAGAAGGGTCTCGATCATGTCTGCATTATTCGTGAACCATAGGGTGGCACACTTAAGAGTTACGGACACCATTTTGGAGCACATAAGTTTCGAAAAAAGAATTGCAAAGCGCGAATTGTTTCAATAGAAACCGGAAATTGTTTAGTGAAATTGCGTAAGGTGGTTCTGCATGTGATATTGAAATATTGCAAGGGGCTATATGTGAATGTTTGTTAATTAAAGTAATTAACAAAATTCTGAATAAATTTAATAAAAAGAGTTTTATTAAATGAGAGAGCATTAAATTCAGAGAAATTTAATGCATTTAAAGTGGAGACTTTAAAAGGGAATGTGAAGAGGCATTTTAATGTGGAGGGGTTACCACCACATGAATGGGGGAGGTGAGGGGTCACCCCCCCATGCGCCGACCATGGAGAGAGGGGGCACCCCCCTCCTCCTATAAAAGGCCACCCATTCCCTCCTTCATCCACACACCTCCTTGTGAAGGATCTCTCTCCCCCTCTAGAATTATTCCCCTATGGTCTCAGATTAGCGAGATACATTTTCCCGGTGGCATTCGGTCTGGAAGGAGTTGCTGCTTCCGCTGGATCGCTGGAGCGAGGAGGTGGAGGTTGTCCGGTGGCTTCGACGTGTGAGACGAATGCTGGCTCTTGATTTGGCGGCGGACTTCCACGATCTTGAGATCGGCAAGCGTACGACTACATCAACCACAAGTTCCTACTCGTTAACAAAACTCGTTGTCTTCGAGGGTAAGTGCTCCATGGATGTATGTCCACACGTTGCTCTGTATCTAGTAGATAGATCTTGGCGTATAGTTCTCATCGTAGGAAAATTTTTGTTTTCTATGCTGCGGACCCAACAAACACATTGCTGTATCCAACTTGTGAAGATGGCCAGAAGAAGCTGGGTAGCACACTGGAATTGTTGAAGTGGAAGGCAGAGACCGGTATGACTGACTCGGGATTTGAAAAGTTGCTGGTAATAATGAAGAAGCTGCTTTCCAGAAATAACCAATTGCCCTCCAGTACGTACTAAGCAAAGAAACTTGTCTGCCCTCTAGGATTAGACGTGGAGAAGATACATGCATGCCCTAATGACTGCATCCTCTACCGCGGTGAGAAGTACGAGAATATGGATAAATGCCCGGTATGCACTACATTGCCGTATAAGATCAGAAAAGATGACCCTGGTGATGTTGAGGGCGAGCAACCCAGGAAGAGGGTTCCTGCCAAGGTGATGTGGTATGCTCCTATAATACCACGGTTGAAACGTTTGTTCAGAAATAAAGAGCATGCCAAGTTGTTGCGATGGCACATGGAAGACCGTAAGAAAGACGGGATGTTGAGGCACCCTGCTGATGGTCGGCAGTGGAGAAAAATCGAGAGAGACTTCCCGGACTTTGCTGGTGACGCAAGGAACTTATGGTTTGGTCTAAGTACCGATGGCATGAATCCTTTTGGGGAGCAGAACTGCAGTCACAGCACCTGGCCCGTGACTCTATGTATCTACAACCTTCCTCCTTGGTTGTGCATGAAGCGGAAGTTCATTATGATGCCAGTGCTCATCCAAGGCCCGAAGCAACCCGGCAACGACATTGATGTGTACCTAAGGCCATTAGTTGATGAACTTCTACAGTTGTGGGCCAAACCAGGTGTACGTGTGTGGGATGAGCACAAACATCAGTAATTTGACCTACAAGCATTGTTGTTCGTAACCATCAATGATTGGCCCGCTCTTAGTAACATTTCAGGACAGACGAACAAAGGATACAATGCATGCACGCACTGTTTAGATGAGACTGAAAGTATATATTTGGATAAATTTAGAAAGAATGTGTACCCGTACAATCATCGTTTTCATCCGCCTAGTCATCCCTTAAAGAAGAAAGACAAGCATTTCAATGGCAAGGCAGAAACCCGGACGAAGCCTGTCCCCCGTAGTGGTGCTGATGTATTTGGTATGGTCAAGGATTTGGATGTAATCTTTGGAAAGGGTCCTGGAGGACAACCTATTCCGAAAGACCCCATTACCGGACACACACCCATGTGGAAGACGAAATCTATATTTTGGGAGCTACCCTATTGGAAAGTGCATGAGGTCCGCTCTGCAATCGACGTGATGCACCTGACGAAGAATCTTTGCATGAATATTCTAGGCTTCCTAGGCTTGTATGGGAAGTCAGAAGATACCCCGGCAGCATGGGAGGACCAGCAACATCATAAAGGACGAGACGGTACGCATCCAGGGAAGTTTCAAGGGCTTGCCAGCTACGCTCTTACCAAAGAAGAGAAGGAAATCTTTTTTGAAGTCCTTTTCAGTATCAAGGTCCCATTTGTCTTCTCGTCGAATATAAAGGGAATAGTAAATATGAAAGAGAAAAATTTCAAAACCTAAAGTCTCATGACTGCCATGTGCTTATGACGCAATTGCTTCCGGTTGCATTGAGGGGAATTCTACCAGAAAATGTTCGAATACCATTGTGAAGGTATGTGCATTCCTCAATGCAGTTTCTCAGAAGGTAATCGATCGAGAAAGTCTATCAGGGTTACATATTGATGTGGTCCAATGTATGGTCAGCTTCGAGTTGTTGTTCCCGCCATCCTTCTTCAATATTATGACGCACCTCCTAGTTCACCTAGTCGAAGAGATTAGAATTCTCGGTCCTGTGTTTCTACACAATATGTTCCCCTTCGAGAGGTTCATGGGAGTCTTAAAGAAATATGTTCATAACCGTGCTAGGCCTGAAGGAAGCATCTCCAAGGGCTATGGAACAGAGGAGGTCATTGAGTTTTGTGTTGACTTTCTTCCTGACCTTAAGCCGATTGGTGTTCCTGAATCTCGGTATGAGGGGAGGATGACTGGAAAAGGCACACTAGGAAGGAAATCAATGGTATGTAGGGACGGGCATTCTTTCACTCAAGCACATCACACAGTTCTACACAATTCCACCGTGGTGGCTCCGTATATCGAGAAACACAAGAATATTCTACGCTCCGAAAACCCGGGGAAGCCTGAAACCTTGATTAAAGGGGAACACGAGAAGAATTTGGCAATTGGTTGCAGACACATCTCATGAATAACACCACTGTTGGAGATGAGTTGTACTCGTTGGCCATGTTACCATCTTCGACTATATGTACTTTCCAAGGGTACGAGATAAATGGGAATACATTTTACACGATCGCCCAAGATAAAAAGAGCACCAACCAAAACAGTGGTGTCCTCTTTGATGCAACAGATGATAATGGGAAGATTGACAAATATTATGGGTACATAGAGGAGATATGGGAACTTGACTATGGACCTACTTTTAAGGTCCCTTTGTTTCGGTGCAAATGGGTCAAGCTGACAGGAGGCGGGGTACATGTAGACGAAAAGTACGGCATGATAACAGTGGATCTCAACAATCTTGCTTACATGGATGAACCATTCGTCCTAGCCAATGATGTGGCTCAGGTTTTCTATGTGAAGGACATGTCTACCAAACCGAGAAAAAGGAAAGATAAGCAAAAGAGTACAGAATACGATGAGCCAAAGCGCCAAATAGTTCTTTTAGGGAAAAGAAACATCATGGAAGTGGATGACAAGACAGACATGTCAGAAGATTACAATAAGTTTCATGAAATTCCGCCCTTCAAAGTGAAAACTAACCCAAGCATCCTGTTAAATGATGAAGATTCTCCATGGCTACGGTGCAGAAGAAAACCACAACACTAGATGTTGGTGATGTGTAATAATGTATTAAACCTTTTATTTGAGACATAAATCTATGTAATTAAACCTTTTATTTGAGATATAAATCTATGTAATGTATTAAACCTTTTATTTGAGACATAAAGGTTCCCTTTCATGTAATACATCTTGCTCAATCAAACTAGACGTTCTGAGCCACGGTAGGTGATCACACAAAGAGAAGGAACCATCACAAGAGAAGGAACCCACAAACACTAAGGATACATAGCACAACTGAAAATTAAGAAACATGCCTAATGGTTGGAGTGATTCACCATGCTCTGCTTAGCCCTCGTGTACGCGCCGTAATGCTGAAGCCGCCGTCATTGCCGTCGTCGTCGGGGTCTCTATAGTCAAACCTTGAAGGTTGGGCACGTGTGGGATGGATTTGAGGGTACCGCAGGCGGGGGTTATTGTCGGGCGTGTTGTAGGCCATGACACTCTGGAGAGTCCGGCCGCGCCACCACAGCCGACGGCCAGCCTCGTTGAAGTTCGAAGGAGGTGGGCCGTCCTCCTCGTGCCTGGTGAGCGCCCTCTCACGCCGACTGATGAAGAAGGCTTCCCAAGTCAGGAAATAGTCGGGATGCTGTTGGGATTCTCCGCTGCCTGGCGTGAGCTCGAGGTAGTAGTGGTTCATGATGGCTATTCGCGCCCACACCTAGAGGGACAGAGGGACTGCACGCCTCGGCCAAAGATCCAAATGGGGACGCGGTAGCCCGATGGGCAGGGGTAGTTCGAGGCGCAAAGAGCCTCCGCCTCCCGGGTGGTTAGAGATACGATGGAAGCCATGGGAAGAGAATGATGAGTCTAGATGTGATATGTAAATGGAGGCCAAGCGTACATATATATACTGAAAAAATGGCGGGAAGACAGAGGTGGGAACTGTGGAAAGCGGGAACGATGGCATGGGAAACTTTCATCCCGGTGGGGCTCAAACCGGGACAAAAGATGGGGCTTATCTGAGGGCCTTATATGGGGGTGGCTAACCTTAGTACCGGTGGGTGCAACCGACTTATATGGGGGTGGTTTCGTGTCATCTAACAAAACTGTCGGTGGGATAAGGACGTGGGTAACCTTAGTACCGGTGGGGCTCAAACGGGACTAAAGCTGTCGATAGGATAAGGACGCGGGTGGACGACCGCTCGATGAGATAAAGCATGTAGCGCACGACGCCTGTCGGAGGAAGAAGACAAAGTAGAAGCGCCGTGCCTATAAAAGGAGAGCATCGACACGCCATGGCAAGCAACTCAACAAGCCAACATGGATGGAGAGTTTCATCCCATGGATGGAGGAAAGGGTTGGGAAATCTCCGTGGCGGAACTTCAAGAGGCCCTTGGTGCACACGCCCTATGGCATCTTCTAAGTTCTGCCTCGGAAAATATTTTCCTGCTAGCCGTGAAAGACTCCATCTCCGCCTCCCTGGGGTTAGAGGTATGGTGGAAGCCATGGGATAGAGTGGAGAGAGGCGGCAGATATGAGTCTAGATGTGCTATGGCAACGACCAAGCCAACATGGATGGAGAGTTTCATCCCCATGGATGGAGGAAAGGGTTGGGAATGGCGGAACTTCTCGAAGATGCCCTTGGTGCACACGCCCTATGGCATCTTTGAAGTTCCGCCGAAAATATTTTCCTGTTAGCCCGTGAAAGACTCCATCTCCGCCTCAAGTTAGAGGTATGGTGGAAGCCATGGGATAGAGTGGAGAGAGGCGGCAGATATGAGTCTAAACCCTAAACCCTAAGTCAGAGGAGGGAACCCTAAACCCTAAGTTAGAGGAGGGAACCCTAAACCCTAAACCCTAAACTAAAAACCCCAAACCCTAAACCCTAAACCCTAAACCCTAAGTCAGAGGAGGGAACCCTAAACCGTAAACCCTAAATCCTAAACCCTAAGTCAGAGGAGGGAACCCTAAACCCTAAACCCTAAGTCAGAGGAGGGAACCCTAAACCCTAAACTAAAAAGCCTAAACCCTAAACTAAAAACCCTAAACCCTAAACAAAAAACCCTAAACCCTAAACCAAAAACTCTAAACCCTAAACCAAAAACCCTAAACCCTAAACCAAAAACCAAAAACCCTAAACCCTAGAGGGGCTACGATCCGGAAGAGAACGGGCGAGAAAAAATAAGGCGGGGTAGATGATCCGGGGCCCCCGGTCTAGGGTTACGCCAGAGGAAGACCACCGGAGCGTCGGAATTACATGAAAATGGCAAAATGGTTAATAGTTTGACTAGTTAGAATAATTATTTTATAAAACAGAAAATTGATTTGAATCACTTATTTAAAAATATGCAAAATATAATATTTAATGCATTTTTAAATTGAAAATGGCAAAATGGTTATTAGTTTCACTAGTTAGAATAATTATTTTATAAAACAGAAAATAGATTTGGATTACTTATTCAAATTCAAAAACTTTTCAAGCTGAAAATTTTCTCAAATTCATAAGTATGCAAAAACTGTATAATTCAAATGTTTAAAAAATCTAATAGTTACAAACTGTAATATTTGAAAAAACAGGCACCAACTTAGGCCTAGCGCGCGCAAATTTGGGCCTTTAGTCCTGGCCCAGAACACCATCCGGGACTAAAGGCTCTGCAGGCAAAAAGGCATCCAAAGCCTTTAGTCCTGGTGCGTGGCTGGAACCGGGACTAAAGACCCCCCTTTAACCCCGGTTCCAGCCACGCACCGGGACTAAAGAGTTAAGCGATTATATGTCGCTTATTATTCTGGTCGAATCCATCGACCGGAGCGAGGAGTAGCACTACGCCGCCAGCTCAAATACCTCACACGCCTCCGCCCGTCTGCTGCAGACCTCACGCCGTTCCCTCGAGCCTCTCGAGACAGCTGTCTGCCTCCTCGTGGGAGGTAATCCCTTCCCCCACCGCGCTCTATCTGCCTCCTCTCCGTCCCGGCCCGGCGAGCTCATGACCGTCACGCCTCCATCCCTAGCGGGCGGCGCCCATGCGCCTGGCACAGCCTCAAGGCACCCCACCATTTTTTGTTTTTTTGTATATTTTTTGTATTACTAGTATTTCTAGTGTATGTTTTTTTTGTATTACTAGTATCTTTTTTGTAATAGATAGATAGAATTATTACTTGTATTACTAGTATGTTTTTTGTAATAGATAGATAGAATTATTACTAGTATTTTTTGTATCTTTTTTATATTTCTAGTGTATGTTTTTTATTAATTTCTAGTATAGTATATATTAATTTCTAGTATAGTATATATTAATTTCTAGTATAGTATATATTGGTAGTATAGTATATATTAATTTCTAGTGTATGTTTTTTTATTTCTTGTATCTTTTTTATATTGTAATATTTATTACTAGTATATAAATATAGTATATATATATGTTTGTGTATATATATTTATTACTAGTAATAATATATATAGTAGTATATTATATAGTATGTAGTATTATAGTGTATTTGAGATGCATACAAGCATCGATGCTAAATAAAGATAAGCTAAAGAATAACTACCCTAAGTCCGTAGTGCTCGTGCCTCGGACTTAGGGTTAGGGTGGTGGTGCTCATGGGCCACTTAGACTTAGGTTAGGTGGTAGTGCTCATGGGCCCTGGACTTAGGGTTAGGTGGTAGTGCCTTCATGCCCGGACTTAGGGTTAGGGTGGTGCTCGTGGGCCCCGGACTTAGGTTAGGGTGGTAGTGCTCATGGGCCCCGGACTTAGGGTTAGGGTGGTGCTCATGGGCCCCGGACTTAGGGTTAGGTGGTGGTGCTCGGGGACACTAGACTTAGGGTTAGGGTGGTGGTGCTCAAGGGCCCCGGACTTAGGGTTAATGTGATAGTGCTCATGGGCCCCGGACTTAGGGTTATGTGGTAGTGCTCATGGCCCCGGACTTAGGGTTAATGTGGTAGTGCTCATGGGCCCCGGACTTAGGGTTAGGGTGGTAGTGCTCATGGGCCCCGAACTTAGGGTTAGGTGGTAGTGCTCATGAGCCACCCGAGATAGGGTTAGGTGGTGGTGCTTGGGCCCCGGACTTAGGGTTAGAGTGGTGGTGCTCGTGGTCCCGGAGATAGGGTTAGGTGGTGGTGCTTGGGCCGCCGGACTTAGGGTTAGGGTTAGGGCATCACTAGAATTTTGCTATTGTTTAGTATTATTGCAGCAAATTGCGTGTTCATATTATTGTTTAGTGTTATTTTATGCCGCAATATTGAATGAAAAATGTTATTGTGTGCATTTTGTAGAAAACTATGGATCCAATCCAGAGAGACCTAGCATAGGAAGAAATTCTCGAGGATAGGATCAACGACACCCCCCATGTTGATCCACCCGAATCTCCGTCGATTTATCTGAACCCCTTCGGTGAGGGAGAGGAGGTCGACCGAAATGATCAAGGAGAAGCCAACAGCTCCGGTGGTGGAGAAGCCGACGGCGAGGTATATATATGAAGTCTGGTGATCAGTAGATGCATTAACTTAGTTGTATATATATATATAAATTGACAAATGTTTCTTCTCTTAGGCCTCCACATCGAGCAAAAAATATTCCAAACGAGGCTCGGCCAAAAAGTTGGACGCATCTATGCGTTATACAATTACGCGGGTATCACCACGGGGTGAACCGGTGGAACCCGACAAGGCTAAAACTGTATTTAAACAAAAATGCGGAGTTATGGTTAGGGATCGCATCCCGATCACCGTTCGAGAGTGGAATAAGACCAAAGGGGCGAAAGAGGGTGAGTATGTTCCACAGTGCAAAGATGGTCTTTGGAATGACCTCATGACACATTTCACCCTGCCAGAATGTGAGGATGATGCCAACACAGCTGCATTGAGGAAGAAAGTCAAGCAGTGGACTCTTACGAAGATGGCCGAACTATTCAAGAACTGGAAGAAAGCATTATGGCAAAAGTATCAGAAGACGAAGAAGACTCCTAAATTTGAATGCTATCTAACGAAGCAGCAGGCTAACTGGGATGCATTTGTGAAGTACAAGGAGTCACAACCTGCTATGGAAATGTCAAAAAAAACAAGAAAAATGCCGTGATGAAGAAATATCACCATCACCTGGGGCCAGGGGGCTACGCGGCTGCCATGCCAAAGTGGGATGCTAAAGAGAATGAGCTGCTTGCTAAAGGGATCACTCCAGAACCAATACGCGAAGAATGGGATCTGAGGGCAAGGAATTGGTTCCTTGGGCATGGGAGTGAGTATGACGAAAGTACAGGGGACCTTATTTGCAGTGACGGGATTAGGATACCCCGGGATACATGGCATAAAATGGTGAAGGAGATTAAAGCAGGGACAACAAAGTTCCGTCCCAATAGAGAGAAAGACTTGCTGACAAAGGTCCTCGGGAATGACGAACGCGGAGGACGTGTACGAGGCCTTGGCCCTAGTTATTCGTGGGAGATGGGGTTTCCCAAAGACAGAGATACTTATAGGAGCCGAGAGATAGCAAAGAGGCGAAGGCAGGAGGAGGAGGGAGACAAGTTCACCGAGTTGATAGGAACACTTCGAATGCATCAAAGCCAGTTTGATTTAACTTCAAGGAGCAAAGACGCCTGCAAGATCCAGACTCAATATTACCGCCATCCCATCTCAGCGGAAAAGCAGCGTGGCTGAATTGGAGGTCCTTCCGACGATGCACGATGGTAGATGGCGGTCCTGCTACCCGTGGATGGAATCAAGGAGCAGCATCTTGTGAGCTCCATCGAAGGTGAAGAACCTATCCATCAAGGTGGCGGTCGGATGTGCTTTACCTTGTCCACTGGCGACGCCGGCATGGCCGTGAGATTCCAGCTGGCTATGCTAAAGTTGGTGTGGATGAAATCGCAATGGGGTGGGACTCAATGGAGCTTGACATCCCTGGACCTGAAGGTGAAAGGACACTCGGAGAAGTACTGGGTGGTATCATTCTATGGGACAAGAACAACATCAAGCTTCCAGGCTGGACACCAAAGCCAACACCGCCTCCGAGTGGTCGCATGTCACCTTCACCTCCATCACCTCCAAGAAGCCCACCCCATGACTACGACCACCACAGCCCGAGTCCATCTCGATCTCCGCCACAGCCTCCGATTAGTACTAAATGACGCAGGAGCCCAAAAAGACAAATGTCGCCCCTCCTAAGAGCACCTCATAAGAATCTTTCTATCAGACCTTACGATCGTACTGACAAGGAAACCGACATGATCGTAAAGGCCGAATGTGTTGCGCAGCTACAAAAGAAGAAACCCAAGCCCGCCCCGGTATACACCGAGAAGCAAAAAGTGTATGCACTTTCTTTTCTGAACACAAAATCGCAATATGACTTGCACTATAAGCTAGATGACTATCGACGCACACTTCAGAAGGAAGTGAAGAAGAGCAAATCAAGTAGAAGTGCAAGCGGGAGCAAATCATCAAGTTAAAGTGCAACCGGGAAAATAAAGGACGTCCCCTAGCTCGGGGAACAGGCCAAAAAATCGACCCCACCCCTCAAGGTGGTATCCTATGACACTCCCCAGCAGGATATGGAAGAAGCTAAGAAGCTTGCGGCTGCTATGAATGTGACTGTTGAGGAATTGCTAGGTTCCTGTGACAAGTTACCCAAGGCTCAGGTAGTCCCTACATATGTCCCAGGGAAGCCTCTGGTCAGCTTTGAGCAGTTCCAACAACTGCCAACACAAATGCGGAGTTTACATAAATGGTACTTGAAAGCCGTAAAGGAGGAGAGAATAATGATCGTGGTGAAAGTCCCACATGACTACTACTTCCGAGAAGAAGAGGTCCATGTTGAGTTTCCAGAACTCTTCCAGTTATACTCTTTCGACGCCCTCGACAAAAGTCTCATGAGTTGCTATTGTCTATAAGTTGTTGAATTCATTGTCTATATATAAGCTGTTAATTTTTTCAGTTGTTCAGTTCATTGCATGTAATTATCCTAATTATATCCTTTTGTACTCTATTATTATGCAGAATGAAGATCATGGAATGTAAAAGAAGGTCAATCTTCAGTGTTGGGTTCATTGACCCAGATAAAATACATTGTCGGACGCTAAAGGAAAAACCTGAGGACACACAGGAAAACCTTCTAAGGTTTCTAACGGAGCAAAATTTCTGTGACCACATACTGTTTCCTTACAATTTCGCGTGAGTGTCTTACTCTATTGTACACAACCTCTTTTGCTTACTCGATGTTAAGTGTAATTGATGAGTTACTGATGTATATATAAATGTGTACAGTTTCCACTGGATTCTCATGAACATTCAACTTGATAAGGGAAGAGTTGAAGTCATGGACCCATTAAAGAGACCCCTGGAACAGTTTAGTGACATGCAGGACATGCTCCAGAGGTAATTTTCACGCTACAGTGGTCTCTTTCGTTGATTTCCTGAGATATCACGTAATAAATAACTCATTCATTTTCTTTACCGGGTAGGGTTTGGAACCAGTTCAAGAGTGCGGTTACGGGTGACTTTACTGAGAAGCTGACGTTTAAGCCGGTCTCGGTAAGTAGTAGGCGCATCTCTTTATTTCTAGTTTCAATACAATTATGATGCTGGATTATTATTTTGATTGAATTCTATTCTCGTAAAGTGTGCGAGGCAGCCACAAGGGACGAATCTATGTGGATTCTACGTTTGTGAGTTCATTTGCACGTTTACTAGTGAGCTGAATGATTATAGAGTCGATGTAAGCAATACATTCATAACATTATTTTTATTACCGTCACTTTTTGTTATCATGATTGATATTCATATTGATCTCCTTTTCTTATATAGTTCGAGAAAATGCGGGATCAGCTCCTACCACAGCAACGCGTAGTAGCAATTGCTGAAGAACTAGCAGGATTCTTGATGAACGAGATGATAGATGACGTCAGAGAACTTAGTGTGAATAGGCGCCGATGATCCCTGACCGTGTAATTGAATAGACGGGCTCTAGTCCCGATAATTGTGATCTCCATGTGTAACTATCATGTATATATATTTGTATGTTCGATCTTAAGAGAAGTTATCTTATGTATACACGAACATGTACGGTATGTGGTAGCGTAGAAAACTATTTTGAAATGAAAAAAAAGAATATAAATTAAATTCTCTGCCGCGGCAGAGAAACATTTGTCCCGGTTCGTAATACGAACCGGGACTAATGGGGAGGCACCCAGCGCCCGCAGAGACAGCCACGTGGATGCCCATTGGTCCCGGCTGGTAAGAGGGCCGGGACTAATGGGTGGGCCTTTAGTCCCGCCCCTCCAGTCCCGGTTACCAGGACCGGGACTAAAGCCCCTTACGGGCCGGGACTGGAGGCCCGTTTTCCACTAGTGCTCATTGATTTGTTCACATATTTTTTGGCAATGGCTGATGAACTCCACTCTCTTGGTAACTTGCTTCGTCAGCGAGCACTTGTTGATGCAATGCAAAGTACAAAACATGGTCGTCATCGTCATTCCATTTAGGTTCTATATGTTTCGTCATCACGGAGCTACTAATTTCAAATGAAAATCTAGTAAACAATATATGTGTACATTGTTAGAGTATGCTACGGCAACCGTACATAAATGTTTTTCTACAATCACAAGAAGAAAACTTGATGCATTTTCACCTTGTTGGCGTTGTGCCGAACTGGGTGGATGTGGCTCTGGGGTTCGGAGAGGAAGGCGCCATGGCTGGTGCGTGTGCGACCACGGCGACGGCGAGCTCAGATTCTAGAGGAGACCAACAGGACCGAGCATGGTCGGCATGGGTACAAATCTCACCCGGGAATGAATTCCCGTCCCCGCGCCGTGCCAATGGTGCGGTCATGGTGAGGGCGAGCTCCGATTCGGGATGGGGAGGAGAACGGGCTGAGCAGGTTTGTCCAAGTCCTAGCTCCGTGCCATGACCGCGACCACAGATTGCCGCCCCGGAGGAAGAAGCAGACGCGTAAAGGATGCATGCGCCAACGCTGCAAGCCTACATGGCAGCGACGACGGCAACGACATAACGGCGAAAGCTGACAGGGGGGACCCAACTTGACGGCCGTTAGCCTGATTTTTTGTATTGGAACATAAAGTTGAATTCGTGTCGAAAAGGACCCTCTGAGTATTTGGCACGCCAACTATAGTCATCGTGGATAATATCAGGGAACTCGGGTACCCGGTTGCCTGGCCACCTCAACTTTCAGGCCGCAAAATGATATTCTCCAACGGTATAACCTGTAAAAAAGATGGTTTTCTTGATTTGTTAAACACAAAGTCATCGCCCATATTCCTCGTGGCCCAAAATAAAGCACAACAACCCACTCGAATTTGAACTTTATCATTTTTATTGACTCCATGCAACCCGTTACCGAAAAAATTCATTATACTGGTAAGAGGTGATATGTTAAAAGACATATGGACAATACGCCACATAAGCTTGTCTAGAGGGCTGTTTATAAACAAATGTTGAATTGTTTCATCTTGATTACAAAAGCAATATTTTTTATTTCCTTGCCAATTTTGTTTAGCCAAATTATCTTTAGTTAGTTGACTTTGCAATGGGGAACCACATAAAAATTCTAATTTTCAATAGCACTTACTTTTCAAATATATTTAAGAAGGTAACGAGTATGTTCATTTAGATAGTCCAAGTACATAGATTTGGCTGTAGATACACCTGTCTTATCAATTTCCAAACACGTGTACTTCTTGATGTTCATTTAGATAGTCCAAGTACATAGATTTGGCTGTAGATACACCTGTCTTATCAATTTCCAAACACGTGTACTTCTTGATAAAATATTGGTAATCCATTAAACATTCCACTAATTGCAGCCAGTTTACCCATTTATTACCAGATAACGCCCTTCTAAACTCTATGTTTAGGGGAGTGTACGATAAAACATCAGCTACAGAAACTTCTTTTCTTTGAACGATTTCATATAACAAAGGGTATTGTAGTGCTAATGGTTCATCTCCTAGCCATGTATCTTCCCAAAATCGAATATTTGAACCATTCCGAAGCTTAAAGTAACCTATACTGAAGAAGTCCTCATAAATCATCATTTGTCCCTGCCAAAAAGGTGAGTCTAATGCTTTTGTTTTAACTTGTGACAAGGATTTTGAGTGTAAATATTTATTTATGTTAATTCATGCCATACTCCATTCTTGTGCAGGAGTTTATATAACCATTTGCTCAGCAAACACTTGTTTTTTAAACCTAGGACTTTTATGCCAAGTCCTCCCCGATCTTTTGGCCTACAAATGATATTTCACCTTGGGAGCCTATATTTTATTTTATGCCCATCACTTTGCCAAAATAATATGGATCTGGAAAAATCCAATATCTTTCGTGCCCCATTAGGTATCTCAAAAAAGAATAGTGTCGATGTATTTTATGATGGTATATTTATGTTTGGAAGGGTCACGCTCGGAGATCGGGATGCTAGCACACTGAGATAGAGATTTATACAGGTTTAGCCCAGGCGAACAACACCCGGTAAAAACCCTAGTCTTGTTTGTGGGTGTTTGGGATTATTGTAGTGTGCTTGGGTGAGATCAAGATACAACTCGATATCACCTATGGTGGATGGTCATAGAAGATGATCAAAGAGATTTGCCCCCCACCTGGCATCCATGCCCCCATTATATACGCGGTCGAGGGCTAAGGTTACAAAGTGTCGAGATGGATTACTAGTGGCGGTGCTATCCAAAACTCTAACAGAAATATCTAGATGTGGTCTTGTCAAAGTAATCATGATATCCCATAGAATCCGCATAACAGTACTCTCTTGGCCACCAAGGCACATCCATTCGGGCCCCTGCCTGAGGCCCGAGTCTTCATGATTGGCCACCTTGGTTCTGGGTGGGTACTTTCAGTTGTTTGGGCCCACCTGGTACCTATGATCTTGTCAGATAGCATGAACATTAGAAAGTTTGCGAGAACTTAATTAATGTGGATTAATCAAAAATCATATGACAACAACTTTCCTAACCAACTTGCAAGATTTATTTCGAAGTAGTTCTCCACTGGTTTCCATTCGCCATTCTTAAGATTACAGAAATCAATATGAATGCCTAGATATCTAAAGGGTAAGGACCATGGTTCAAAGCCAAAGAGATTTCTGTACTGGTTCTCCATCTCTTTTGCTTTGCCTAAGAAAAATAGTCTCACTATTGTGGAAATTAATTTTTAACCCAAATAGCTGCTAAAAAAAATACTTAGGCCGAGCTTCATATTCAAAACTTTTTCTACATTATTTTCCTTGAAAATAATAGTGTCATCGTCATATTGTAGGATAGAAACATCACCCACCACTAGATGAGGGATAAATCCTTCCACCTGGCCATCTTTTACTTTTATACCCACACTTATTTTGACAAAGTGTTCTATCCATTGATATCACTTTGAATCTATTGACTTATGTCATCATTTACTTTTATACCCACACTTATTTTGAAGTGTTCTATCCATTGATAGCACTTTGAATCAAAACCCTTCATACATAAACTTGCTGCATAAAAGGCCATTTAATTTTGTTGTATGCTTTTTCAAAACCTAGTTTTAAGATAACGCTATTCAATTTTTCCCAATAAAGTTTATGGATTGTTTTAGGAAGGACCAATACCCCCTCTAAAATGTGACGACCTGGCATGGACGTCGTTTGCATTGGTTAGATCACTTTGTGAGCAATTCTAGTCAACTGATTAGTAGCCACTTTAGTAAATATTTTGAAGCTCACATTTAAAAGACATATTGGTCTATATTGTTGGATTTGTACACCATTTTCATTTTTTGGCAATGGTACCAAAGTTTAAGTGAAAAGAAGCTCTCCCTATTGGAATTTACAAAACATGACCATCATATCATGTTTGATGATATCCCAATTCTTTTTATAGAATTCAGCCCGGTGCTATTTTTTTTCATTTGCATTATGGCATCATGCAGCTCCTTCTATGTGAAGTCATAAGGATGCTATTTTCTTGTGATGAAAGTTGGGGTATATCTGGTATTCTCAAGTTACCATGTTATTCAATATACATAAGGCTACTTTACCTTCTTTTATTATTATGCCTACTCAAATATGAAGGACACACTCAACCTGGTGTAATCGTACTCCCTTTGTTCCAAATTACAAAATATTTTGGCTTTTTTTCAAAAACGCCTGTATTAACTGTCTTTTAGAGTGTAAATTCGGTGCAAAATGAGTGAACATACCCACTAAAAACCATCAGATACATGTGTTTCCGAAAAATGCTTACAATGAAAAATGAACATCATCGAGTAACCATTGTGGTACGTGTCTCTTTCTATGCAGACAATGCAGTCTTAATCTTTAATGTTTTGTTCGCAATGGATTTGATTAAAAAGGTACAATCGAATCTGGCATGTACGGACCTCCTTAATCCCCTTAGTCTTCAAACATAAATCTTCCCAACTTGCAAGTTCTGATCGAGCAGCAATCTAGCATCTACTTTGAGTCATGTACATAAAACCACGATGGGTGTGGAATTATGGAATCAACACATCGGGAGGTAATCGTAGTGTGGACTGATCAATTTAGAAGTACATCAGCCCACCAATGTCGTCCATGGGGCTGCTGTAGTGATGAACTATGTGCAGTGATGATATGTTCATATCCTTCGTACTCATGGATGACGTGACAATTTTTAGCCTTTTCTTCTCTATCCATTTATATTCCTAATATTAGTGACAATTTTTGGGGAATCGAACCAGTAGTGAATTCAATCAAGTTGAGGTATATATATTTAATATGCTTTGCAGAGATTTCTCATAAAAGTATGGCTAATGCTTAAACCTAATTATTTTTTTTATCATGAAGCACCAATAATATCAATCAAGTTTGAGGTCTCTAAGTCTAATATCCTTTCTAGAGTAATATGTTATTCTATGATCTTCTTAGCTTAACTAATCATCAAATGTTGTTTTACAATTATATTCTGCACCATGTTTTTAAATATGATGCCCATGCTATAAAACAATCATTGTGTACATGAATTTCGGTTGGTGTTAGGCAGACTCTCAAAAAGTAGTTATGTGCTATTTACAGTTCTATTCAATTTTTTTGAACTGTTCTGCAGCAGCAGATTTTATTTTCAAAGATCTAACACACATAATTGTATTTATAGAGTAGTCACAATAATAAACTTACCCTCTCTCCAGCAGATCACTGTTGGATGTAAAAGAGCAACCTCCAGCTTAAAGAATCATATATTTTTCTGATATTGTTTCTTACGACGGAAAATCCCCAGCGTCAAACTTAGGTACATATTTCTTGGATCATGAAAATAATTTATCTACAACGCTCTGCTAGGAAAGAGCTACACCATAGGCAATACCATGTTTATGCCAATGTCATATATTTTAGCAATATCCATTGAGGTTATCTTTTGCATGTCCATCCCTGATCGGCTCAGCAAGAGATACAAGAACATATTGTAGGGGATACAAAACATAATCCATCGCATTGACTCTGTTCTGTCTAGAGGTAAATCTATGTGTTCTGTGTACTTCCTTTGCATTAATCTACATGGTTTTGTACTACCGTGTCACTAACATAAAAAAGGACCATAATCTATATTCCCCCGGTTTAAGCTAATATTTCTTCATGGTTTTATGGTTCTATTTTTTTTAGCAAAAACTACTTTTCAGTTTGAAAGAAGAAACTCATGTTGCTATGGACTCGGTGGTAAGATTGTGAGCATCTGAATATGGACGTTCTACAAAATCTCCTTATAACTGACTTAACTATGAAAAGTCAGGCATTATTGTTTTCTAGCTGGAGCTATGCATGTTAGATCGCACACAGATGCACATGTGCCAAAGATTTCACTTAAGTGTGTCCATAATTTTGATAGACCGGTAGAAATATTTCTAAATCTTATGCCAATTGGGTGTAGATATCAAACAACCAATCTAAAATAAGAAAGCATTACAAAGTTGAAACTAATAAAATTAATGTTTAAAATAAAAATAACTCTATAGCTTAAGTTTAGTTGGCAGGGAGCAATTTCAGGCCCCTTGTGGTCGCGCTACGATTTCTCTGTCTGCATGTGGGCCTTCCTTCTGTATCTTGTTGGATGTGGGCCCGAGGCTGGGTCGAGGCGTTGTGCTGCAGGTTATTGTCATGTACGGTGGATTGGTGTGGCCACGTACTGTTCGAGCGATGTCTGGGTGAGCGGCGGTGCTTTCTTCACCGTCTGATGGTGGGTCGTTGTTTTATGGGCCCACTTGTCATTCACATTGTGTGTTAGGTGGGTTACATTTTCCTATATTTTTCTGTGGGCTGGCTTTGGTTATCTCCGTGCTTTGATCCGGTCGGTTTTTTTGCGGTGCCTCTGTGTGGCGGAAGGTTTCTTGCCGGCGTCGGCGGTGTTTTTCTTTGCGGGTGCTCAGGTTGATTTCCGGTTCTTCTGCCGCTTTGGCGTCGCTGTCTCAACATGGGGAGTCGCCTTGCTACCTGAAGGTTTGTTTGGTTTTATCTTCCGTGGTCGATTCTTTAGCTTCCGTTTTAAAATGTTTGCTTCTAGGGAGATGGAGGTGGGGAATGGTGGTCACGGGTGTTCAGGTGGAATGGGAGTTTGTTTTTTGTTGTAGCATGTTTGTACGAGGTGGAATGCCTATAGAGATTTGTAGTTTCTTCATGCCCTTCTGTGTTGATTCCACATCACATTGTCTTTTTGGGGGAATGAACCACCCGTCTCCCTTCTGCCCCGTCCATCACCGCCCCAGTCTCCTCCACCGCCGCCCCCACCCCTTCCACCACCCCCACCACCTCCACCCTCCTCTTTAACCGCTTCTGCCTTCATCGTGTCGTCCCGTGCCGCCACCCATGTCACTGGGAAGGCTAGGACCCCTGCAGAGAAGCATCACCGATGTTTCCGTCTTAGAGCATGTACAATGCAAGGTGTTTAGGACAGTGCTTAGAAAAATAAACCGGTTTTTCGTTAAGCACCAGTGCCACCTCTTCTATACAAATAAGCACCAATGCTTAGCAAAATGATTGGTTTATTTTTGTAAGCACTCCTCTAAGCACCTCCCATTATACATGCTCTTAGGTGGCTTGGCCGATGGCCACGGGTAAATCCACGCTGCTGGGAGCGGCGGCTTGGCCAAGGGCCACCATGTCCCTCACGCTAGGATCTGCGCCCGCCAGGCCGTCGAGGTCAAGGGTCGCTGACGCAGTCGTGGCTTGCCTGAAGGCCATTACTGAATCCATTCCGCTG
Source organism: Avena insularis (assembly GCA_023614405.1). NCBI lineage: Eukaryota > Viridiplantae > Streptophyta > Magnoliopsida > Poales > Poaceae > Avena > Avena insularis. The sequence continues at coordinate 566,404,967 of CM042694.1, forward strand.
GGAGCCACGGCTTGGCAGAGAGCCACCCCTTTGGTCGCTTTGTACTCTTCTTCTTCCTCTCTGATACGCTAGCCTACAGGGCCACACATGAGCTGCTTGGTTGCATCCGGCTGCAGCGCGCCCTTGGTGGAGCGTGTGCGTTCTTTTTCTTTATCTCAAACATTTTTCGAGAGACTAATATTAATGCTGACTAATTTTAAATCGAGGTAAATATCTTCTCCTAGGGTATTTTTTACTTCAGTTCCCGTAGTCATTAGTATAGAGAATTGTATTTTGAATGACCGCAAACAGTTGGTATTTTGTTACCTTAAAACATTTTTTATTCATGTATAGGCTTAGAGTGGTTCTTTCGTTCAGGTTAGGTTACACTAATTGGCGCGGCTCATTTTATCTGCAAGTGGTATATTTATGGTAGAGGCTGAAGTTTCTTTTTGGTCATAAACAAACTTTTATAATTTAGTTTCTCTAGCTTTTCTACTAGCCAAAAAGAGGTTTTAATCTGTGAATTGAGATTACAGTTTGCCGTACATGAGATTGTGGGGGGTTTTATGGACATTATCTTCTTACTATTTGATGATGTAGAAGGATAACTTCTTGCTGGTAGACTGAATTGGCCATTTTTTGGATGCAAAATCACGTGCGGTCCAATCTAGACACCACTTACTAGGATGGATGCAGGTAAATATTCTTTGAGTTATTCATTTTCTCCTTGAGTCATGTATGAATCGATTTTAAATAATGGGTGCCCGGTCTTATTCTCATCGAGAACATATTGTACCACACATATGGATCCGTGATAGTTAGTTGATGAATATATAGAAGTGGTCGGAGATGGTCCAATATTTTGACCTACCGATCGCTCGGGTTATCGATTAGAAAATTTTCATTATGCCTTAGCATTCTGATTGTTATTACCAGTGTAATACATCTGATGCATCTGATTTTTACCTTTAAAAAATTGAGTGAATTATGTAAATATGTTGATTTTTGGTTCTTCCTAATTGAGATGTATCCCTTCTGTTTATTTTTCAGATTTCTTCCTAGCCATCATCCTGATTATTACTGTTGTCGATATATGTTCAGCTTAATTTTTTGAATATGTTCGTACCCCAGCAAGCTTTTTCTTCTACATCCCTGCATAGTGAGGTGGATCTTGCGAAATAAAGGTTAATGCCTTCTTCCAGAAGGTACTTCTTTATGTATACATACATTTTCTGTGCAATAGTTCTTAGAGAAAATTTTCAGAAGTTAATATATTAATTGACATTTATAGCATAGGATATGTGCATACGGTGATAGTTGTATATTTTACTAGATTAAAATTGTTCAATATAAAGCCTAGGGTTGATTTTGGTGATTTTAGAGTCGTTTCTCCACTAGGTTTATATTTGCATCTTTTCTCTTGGCAGAGTCCAGTGTTGCTTCACCACCGTCTCTCTTTCCCCTTTTGACCGAGACATGTATCGATCATATGAGTTACTGATACGTCCAAAACATATCTACTTTCTCAAACACTTTTGCTATTGTTTCTTCTCTAAACTTGTGTGGTTTGGATATAACTAACACGAACTGACGCTGTTTTCAGCAGAATTACCTTGGTGTCTAGTTTTTGTGCAGAAAATCAACTATTAGAAAAAATCCCGAAAAATATGCCAAAAATCCTATTTCACCAGAAGACTCATGGAGCCAGAAGACGAGACGGAGTAGGGCCACGAGGGGCCCACACCACCTGGCCGCGCAGGCCAGGCCAGGCCGCGCCTGGGGGTGGTGTGGACGCCTCGGCTGCCCCCTCGGCCTCCATCTTCGCCTATAAGTTGCCTCTTGACCTAAAAACCAAGAGGGTTTTTGTTTTTCCAGGAAGAGTTCCGCTGCATCGCCACCACCAGATTCCGCGATTCGGAACCAGAAACTCTGTTCTGGCACTCTGCCGGGACGGGGAATTGGACGAGATCATCACCATCGCTTCTCTATCGACCATCCATGTTTCTCCCATCTATGAGTGAGTAATCCCCCGTTGTAGGCTATGGGGATGGTAGGGATTGGATGAGATCTCTCATGTAATGGCATCAGATTGTTAGGGCATGGTGCCTAATATCTTTTATTAGTGTTTTTTGACTTTGTTGCAACTTGTTATACTTAATGCTTGTCACTAGGGCCCAAGTGCCATGATTTCAGATCTGAGCATGTTATTGATTCATTATGATAGTATTGTTTATGGTCTTACCTGCAAGTTGTATACAGATATTGTTGTCTAGAACCAAAGGCCCTGAAGTGACAGCAATCGGGATAACCGGAGGGGATGGCTTTGATGTGAGGATCACATGTGTTCATGGAGTGTTAATGCTTTGCTCCGGTGTTCTATTAAAAGGATCACCTTAATTGCCAGTGGTTCCCTTGAGGCCCCGCTGCAAACGGGCTGGCAGGATAAAAGATATTGTGCAAGTTCTCATTGCGAGCACGTATGACTATATATGGAACACATGCCTATGATTATTTAGTACTTGGATGCTTTATCTTATTTATCTGCAAATGCCCTATGTCTTGATTGCCATATGAATTGTCTTGTCCATACAACGCCCGTCCATCCATCCCTATGCCTACCGCGCTTTAATCCTACTGTTTACTGCAATTATTACTACTTTCTTTACTTTTACTACTGTTGGTACTTTACTATTGCTACTATAAAACTGTTGCTACCGATAAACTGCTGTGAGCAAGATTATTTCCAAGTGCAGCTGAATTGACAACTCAGTTGTTAAGACTTATAAATATTCTTTGGCTCCCCTTGTGTCGAATCAATAAATCGGGTTTCACTTCCCTCGAAAATACTGTGATACACCCCCTATACTTATGGGTCATCAAGACTATTTTCTAGGGCCATTGCTGGGGAGCATAGCTCTATTTGTCAAGTTCACATGGAATCACTATTGTTCGCTGCCATCCATCCATCATGGGTAAGTCTCGTGATGGCAAGGTTCCTATTTTACCATCCACTACAAGAAGAGGTACGATTCTGAACACCTCTGTTGCTCTTGATTCACCATCTATTATGAGTAAGCTCCTTACACCACCACATACACATTCTACACACACTACTACTAATGCTGAATCTGAAATTTCTGATACTTATGATGCTGCTTCTACTGTGCTTGTTAAGAGTGGTTCATTGTTGACTCGTGTATTGACGAGCTCGTTGGGGAACCCCAAGAGGAAGGTATGATAAGCATAGCAGTAAGTTTCCCTCAGTTATGAAACCAAGGTTATCAATCCAGTAGGAGCAAGGAAACACCCCAAAGGTGTTGCTAGCTGAGCCTTGGCAGGGCGCACTACCGGAGCTAGTAGCAACGTGGAGACCTGCACAACACAACCACAGAAGTCTGTCCCCAACTTACGATGAGGTTGTCAATCTCACCGGTTTTGCTGAAAACAAAGGGTTAAATGTATCGAATGGAAGGAAGTAATAGTTTGCAGAAAGTAAACACAAAGTAGTAAACAATTTGTAGATTGTATGTAAAAGAAAGGACCGAGGTCCATAGTTCACTAGAGGTGGCTCTCCTTAAGATAGATAACATGCTGGGTGAAAATATTACAGCAGGGCAATTGACAAACATCAAGAAAGCAATACATGCATATACTAATCATCTTGACTCCTTTGGAACTTGATTGGGCATTACAACATTATACATAGACCGCCATCCAACTGCATCTATGACTAATAATCCACCTTCAGGTTATCATCCGAACCCCCTCCAGTATTAAGTTGCAAGCAACAGATTATTGCTTTACGAATTGCGTGTAAAGTAAACAATATGATTGTTCTATGAATAAAGGATTGTTATTTTCTCCCTAGTAGCAACAACACATCTAGTACCTTAGATATTTATGTCACTTCCCCAGATTACCAGAGGCATGAACCCACTATCGAGCATAAATACTAACTCTTGGAGTTGCTAGCATCTACTTGGCCAAGATAGCTACTAACAACGGAAAGCATGCAAGATCACAAATAACAAAGACATGATAGAATCAATAATCAATCTGAAATAGCATCTCAATATCCATCGGATCCCCGCAAACACAACATGTAGAATTACATAGATGATCTTGATCATGAACAGAGCTCACAAGATCTAGACATGAAAGCACAACGGAGGAGAACCAGCCATCTAGCTACTACATGGACTCGTAGTCCAGAGATTAACTACTCACGCATCACACCGGAGGCTTGCATGATGATAAAGAAGGCCTTCAGGGTGAATTCCCCTCTCCGGCAGGGTGCCGGGAAGAGCTTCAGATCCCTCCCAATCTAGGGATGAGGTGACGGAGGCTACAGACTCTTTCATGGATTTTTGATCGGGTCCTTAGGGTTTTGGTATCGGAGGCAATATATAGGCGGACGGAGAGGCCGAGGGGGTGCCTAGGTTGGCCACACCACCCCCTCGCGCGGCCAGGCCTGGCCCGCGTGGCCAGGTGGTGTGGTGGCCCCCTGACTCCTCTCCGTCTCATATTCTGGCTCTAGATGTCTTCCGGTAAAATAACGACTTTGGCTTTTGACCCGTCCAATTCCGAGAATATTCATTTTATGACTTCTTGGAACCAAAAACAGCAGAAAATAGGCAGCTGACACTATGGCTCTTGTTAATAGGTTAGTTCAAGAAATCATATGAAAAGTACTCCAAAGTGTGGAAAAAACACAAGAAAGTAGATAAAACCAAGCATGGAACATCAAAAATTATTATCAACATCCCCAAGCTTAACTCCTGCTCGTCCTCGAGTAGGTAAGTGATAAAAAGAAAGAATAATTTTTGAGGTGACATGCACCATCATAAACTTGATCAAAGTATTTGTAGAACATTTAAAGCTGGGATCATAGTACTTCAATCATAACATGAAAGACAAAGTTCTAGCAATAAGACAAAGAAACTATGATGCAACATGAAAAGGGACAAACAAAAGATTCATGAATAACAATTCTTTGCAAGACATTTGTTTGTTTCACATAAAGAAAACATAGCATAATAGCATTCAGCTTGTCCCTCATAGAGTAGCAAATATAAATGCATAGGACACCTTCAAAGTTTATAAGAGTGACTAGATACAAATAGTTTAAAACAAGCAATATCAAGTTATGCATCAATCAACTAGTCTTGGGACAATGCACATTGAACTAAGAATGGCCACTGTGCTCTCAAAGTAGGTGCATAAAGATAGAAGGTGGAGACTCAATATAATGGTGGAAGAAAGGCCTTCATAGAAGGAAGTAGAGATTCAAGTTTCATAAAGAGCTTCCAAAAATTATGGTACTTATAGCTTTCAGCTCTCATTGCCCCTATCATAAGCATCTTGAAGTGATTAAGGTTAAAGTGAACAAACTATGGTGTACATGCTTGATGAAGTATAAGTTAGAAATCTCATGTCCCTTGAATACGAGGGCCGCTCCTCATGCTACTCAAGTTTAGTCACCGGTAAGTTCTTGTCATCGTAAGTCCATGTGTATCATATGAACCGCCAACGGGGTACCCCTTGCCCGATGATACGGTAGAATCCCCATATCAAAATGACAAGGCAAGCAGACAACAAGCATCTCAGCAATCTTCTTATTTACCATGGGAATATGGTGCTTTTTTCTCTCTTTCCTCTTTTCATAATCTCTTTTTTTCTCAATATAGGACTCTTAAAAGAATGCTTCATAGACAGCTCATTATGGTTACGCTGCAGGTTTCCACCATGTCAGCATGGATTAGAACAGCGGCCCAGGCATTTCTCTAACACATATACATAACTCCATGTACTTACAAGCTCCCCTTTCATTTCACACCGACGACATCCATAGACAAAAGAGCATGATATCAACTAGGTACAAAGTACCAGTGCAATGTTGAAAGCGTTCCCCATGCCAGCATGGTTCTGCTAATTCCCAACAAATAAGTGCAAGCATATACAACATAGATGACATAATGGTTCAAGTTTATTAAGGGCAAGAAAAGTAAAGTGTGCCGTCAAGTTCGTGAGAGCTTTAGTCACTAGTTTTCTCATAACAAGTTTAATTCGGAAGGTAAACAAAAGCATGAATATACTTGGAATAGCATAAGCTAGTAGGTAGGTATGGTGGACTCTTTGGAATAACTTGGTTTAGGGAGTTGGATACATGAGCGGAACTCATACTTGGTTGCGGAGGCTAGCAAACGACTAGGAGCGACAAACTAAGAGAGCAATAATGACCATAATCATGCAGAGCGACAAAACATCAATGATCAAAGCATAAAGTGATACTACAAGTTGAAAACTAAAGGATCATAAAGGCTTATGGTGACTTGAGATAGTCATAACATGGTGCGAGCATGCACCAAGTCAACCCAAATAAAGCATCAAAGGAGAATACCACTATACTATGCTTTAATATGCTAAAACAACGCATGAATCATCCAAGGCACATTAAGAAATCTCAATTGTTTATAACAAGTCATGCTATAGCAAAGAATACTAAACATAAAGCCAAAACAATATCAAGCATGGCATGCCAAAGCATAGGCCATAGTCAAAATCAAGCTCTTTTTACCACTTAAGTATGAACTTTCCTACTCTTTCCAAACCAAACCAAACTATTTGAAAACCAATGTATGAAAGTGGGGGTCCAATCAATTTATTCAGAAAACTAAGAAAACCAAGCAAACGAAAAACCAAAGTGAAAACGAAAAAGAAGACGCTCTAAGAACAACACAACTGTGCATGAAACAATAAAAATGAAGCGTTTGGAAGAAACCTTGGATTTTTATTGATGAAGAGTGGGATGCCTTGGGCATCCCCAAGCTTTGACGCTTGTACTTCTTGGATATTTCTTGGGGTGACACGCGTGGCATCCCCAAGCTTGAGCTTTAGTCCATCCTTCATCTCATTACTCATTTCTTCCATACACCTATTTTTTTTCCTTCATACAAAACTTCACACAATCTTTATTAGCAACATTAGTGCACTCAAGATAATAAGTCTTTAGGTTCAGTTCTAACACCAATAACTTCCATTAGAACACTAGCTACTGAAGCACTTCCCTAAAAAAGCTCAATTCCCCAAAAGAACTAAAAAAGGAACCAACAAGAAGCAAATGCAGAAAATGGCAGAAATCTGTCAAAACAGACCAGCAGGTAAAGACGAATTTTTTCGAAGACCTTCTGTTTCTCAAATCAAAACGTGTTGAACAAAAAAAAGTTAGATAACAACCTGGGGCAGAAGAACAAAAATTCACGCCTCAAAAGGACGTTCAGAGATTTTACACGATTTTTTACGGTGAAGCACAGAAATCTGTTTTGGGATAGCAACTTTCCCAAGCATTACTTCTCTCTCATTAGAGGTTACTCTTGGCACAAAAAGCAAATAAAAAGGATAAGGAGCGGTTATTACTGAGGTAATAACTTCCAATACTCATCTAAAACTTTTGGGTTATCTCCCAAAAAGTACTTTTCTTTAACGCCTTTAAGTATTCTCAAATGAAGAAGCATTAAGATTAATACCAGAAATATCTTCAACAAGGCAAGGTATCTCATCCAAATAAGTTCTAGAGGATCCTCTCTCAGTGCTCTTAGGTTCACTTTTTTCATCAAAAGGGTTTTCGGGAACGATCCAATCAAGATTTTTTTCTATGGCTTCATGCATTGCTACTAGTTTGAAAGGTGTTGGTATCTTAGTTTCCTCCCCATTAGGTTCAGTTTTGTTCATCTTCTCTCGTGTACCAACAACATCTAAACATGATCCTAGCATATTGAAACGTTCAAAGACTTTTCTAGCTTCCTTGGCAACATCATAGAATTCCTTAAACAAAGTTTCTAGAATAAAATCCCTCTTTTCAGGGTCCTCAATTTCTTTAAGTTTAAGAAACATTACTTGCATTAACGGGTTGATGTTAACAAACCTAGATTCCAATATGTGAACTAAAGAAGCTGCAGCAATCTCATAGTTTGGAGCCAGTTCTGCAAGGGATCTATCCTCAATATCTTCATGCTTACTAACATGATTAAAGAATTCTTCAATATTATCTTTCCCAATTATAGAACCACTACCAATTGAAAGATCTTTCAGGGTGAATTTAGGGATCAACATGGTGTGCTAAGGAAAGGGTAACAACTATAGAAAGACTTAATTTTTTTGTGTTTTTGATAAAGAAAGCAAACTTGTAAAAACTAATTTTTTGTGTGTTTTTGATAAAGAAACAAGCAAACAAAGCAAAAAGAAACTAAGCAAAACAAAAATAACAAAGTAAAGAGATTGGTTACGAGGGACTCCCCTTGTGAATATGTCCTTGACTCCCCGGCAACGGCGCCAGAAAAATACTTGCTGACTTGTGTATTAACGAGCTTGTTGGGGAACCCCAAGAGTAAGTTACGATGAGCACATCAGTAAGTTTCATTCAGTTATGAAACCAAGGTTATGTTGGGTCCGCAGCATAGAAAACAAAAAATTTCCTACGATGAGAACTACATGCCAAGATCTATCTACTAGGTACAAAGCAACGGGTGGACATACATCCAACGAGAACTTACCCTCGAAGACAATGAGTTTTGTTAACGAGTAGGAACTCGTGGTTGATGTAGTCGTACACTTGCCGATCTCAGGATCGTGAGGAAGTCCAAGCGCCGCAACTCTGTAGCGCATCCGTACTCGCACACACGTTCAAGCCACCGGACAACCTCCACCTCCTCCCTCCAGCGATCCAGCGGAAACAGCAACTCCCTCCAGACGAAATGCCACCGGGAACATGTATCTCGCTAATCTGAGACCATGGGGGAATAATTCTAGAGGGGGAGAGAGATCCTTCACAAGGAGGTGTGAGGAAGAAGGAGGAAGAGGGTGGCCTTTTATAGGAGGAGGGGGTGCCCCTCCTTCATGGCCGGCGCATGGGGGGTGACTCCTCACCTCCCCCATTCATGTGGTGGTAACCCCTCCACATTAAAATGCCTCTTCACATTCCCCTTGAAAGTCCCTACTTTAAATTCATTAAAATTCTCCAAGTTTAATGCTCTCTCATTTAATAAAACTTTTTTATTAAATTTATTCAGAATTTTGTTAATTACTTTAATTAACAAACATTCACATATAACCCATTGCAATATTTCAATATCACATGCAGAACCACTTTCTGCAATTTCACCTGAAACAATTCCTGCGCTTTGTAATTCTTTTGTCTCAAACATATGTGCTCCAAAATGGTGTCCGGTAACTCTTAAGTGTGTCACCCTACGGTTCGCGAATAATGCAGACATGGTTGAGACTCCTCTCAGATCAATAATCAGAAGCGGGACCTGGAGATCCATACTGACTCCTACACATTCAACGATGACTTCTGTGATCGTGAGAACCTTTAACGCTAGTAACTAAATCCCTTTGTCTCGCGATATATTACATGTCCAAGATTCGATCATTGGTATCTCCATACCTAGTTTGATCTCGTTACTGACATGCACTCTTTTCTCGTTGCTGTGATATAACATTCTAGTGATCACATCACTTGCTTGCAAGCTATCTCAATGTGATATCGCCGAGAGGGCCCAGAGTATATCTATTCGTCATCAGGATTGACAAATTCCACTCTTGATCCATGAGACTCAACATAACACCTTCGTAGTACTGAACCCATCTTTATAGTTACCCTGTTACGGTGTGACGTTTGATGTTATCAAGACACTCTTCAGGTGTTTGCAATTAACATGATCTCATGGTCTAAGGATAAAGATTACTTCGTATGATGTTATAGCAATATAAACATAATGACTTGATCGTAATGCTATACTTCGGATGAATGTTCATCACATCATTCCACCAAAGTTGTGACCTTGTTATTAACAACATCCAATGTCCATGATCAGGAAACCTTGATCATCTTGTTAATCAACAAGCTAGTCTATAAGAGAGGCATAACTAGGAAACCTTTTTGTTTATTAAACACACATGTATTGATGTTTCCGATCAATATAATTCTAGCATGTAAAATAAACATCTATCATATATAAGGAATATATAATAACAACTTTATTATTGCCTCTCGGGGCATATTTCTTTCAGTCTCCCACTTGCACTAGAGACAATAATCTAGTTCACATAGTGATAAATCTAACACCCATGGAGTTCTGGTATTGATCATGTTTTGCCCTAGGGAGAGATTTAGTCAACGGATCTGCTACATTTACGTCCATGTGTACTTTACAAATCTTTATATCTCCATCCTTGACATGCTCGCGGATGGAGTAAAACCGGCGCTTAATATGCTTGGAATTTTAGAGACCTCGTTCCTTTATATGGCTATGGATCCATTGTTGTCACAATAGATCACCATCGGGTCCAACACACTAGGAACCACACCTAGTTCCGTAATGAACTCTTTCATCCAAACCGCTTCCTGCGCCGCTTCTGAAGCAGCAACATATTCCGCCTCCGTCGTTGATCCAGCCACCACAGGTTGTTTGGAACTCCTCCAACTAACTACTGCTCCGTTCAAGAGAAATATGTATCCGGATTGAGACTTAGAGTCATCCGGATCGGTTTCAATACTAGCATCAACATAACACTTAGCGACTAGCTCTTCTTCACCTCCGGATATAAGAAACATATCCCTAGTTCTTCTCAAGTACTTAAGGATGTTCTTGACCGTTATCCAGTGTTCCGAACCTGGATCAGATTGGTACCTACTAGTCAAACTAATAGCATGTGCCACATCTGGTCTTGTACATAGCATGGCATACATAATAGAGCCTATGGCCGAGGCATAGGGGATCTTATCCATCATCTCTTTCTTCCGCAGAGTCGGACTTTGAGTCTTACTCAATGTCTTGCCTTGCAACATAGGTAAGAACCCCTTCTTACTTTCGTCCATATTAAACTTCTTTAATACCTTATCAAGGTATGTACTCTGCGATAGCCCAATTAGGCGCCTTGATCTATCTCTATAAATTTTAATGCCTAATATATATGACGCTTCACCAAGGTCCTTCATTGAAAATTTGCTGTTTAGATAACTTTTAACACTGTTTAAAAGATCTAAATCATTTCCAATCAATAATATGTCATCCACATATAATATCAGAAATGCCACATTGCTCCTACTCACTTTATTGTAAATACAAGCCTCTCCATAAGTTTGGACAAATCCAAACTCTTTGATCACCTCATCAAAACGGAGATTCCAACTTCGTGATGCTTGCTTCAGTCCATAGATGGATTGCTGAAGTTTGCACACCTTATTAGCATCCTTAGGATCGACAAAACCCTTAGGTTGTATCATATACAACTCTTCTTCAATCTTACCGTTGAGGAACGCAGTTTTGACATCCATCTACCATATTTCATAATCGAAATATGCAGCAATTGCTAACATAATCCTAACCGACTTAAGCATCGCTACGGGAGAGAATGTCTCATCGTAGTAAACTCCTTGAATTTGTCGAAACCCCTTTGCGACAAGTTGAGCCTTATAGATGGTTACATTACCACCAGCATAAGTTTTTCTTTTGAAAATCCATTTATTCTCAACGGCCTTTCGATCGTGAGGTAAGTCCACCAAGTTCCAAACTTGGTTCTCGTACATGGATTCCATCTCGGATTTCATGGCTTCTAGCCATTTGTTGGAATCCGGGCTCATCATCGCTTCTTCATACGTCGCAGGGTCATCCATTTCATCAACCATGAAATTGACAATAGGATTGCCGTACAGTTCAAGAGCTACACGTGTCCTGCTTGACCTGCGAGGTTCGGTAGTGTCCTCTTTCGGAGTTTCATGATCAATATCATTAGCTCTATCTTCATTATGTGAAGTCAACTCCGAAACAACTTCCGGTGCTGCGTTACTCGCCATTTCATGAAGAGAAGGTTCAATAACCTCTTCAAGTTCTACCTTCCGACTACTCACACCTTTCGCGAGAAACTCCTTCTCAAGAAAGGATCCATTCTTGGCAACAAAAACCTTGCCCTCGGATCTATGATAGAAGGTATACCCAATCGTTTCCTTAGGGTATCCTATGAAGATGCATTTTCCGCTTTGGGTTCGAGTTTATCCGGCTGAAGTTTCTTCACATAAACATCGCATCCCCAAACTTTAAGAAATGACAGCTTAGGTTTGTTTCCAAACCATAATTCATACGGTGTCGTTTCAACGGATTTAGATGGTGCCCAATTTAAAGTGAATGTAGCTGTTTCCAGTGCATAACCCCAAAATGACAGTGGCAAGTCAGTCAGAGATATCATAGATCGAACCATATCCAATAAGGTACGATTACGACGTTCTGACACACCATTACGTTGTGGTGTTCTGGCAGGCGTCAGTTGTGAAACTATTCCACACTCTTTCATGTGTGTGCTAAACTCATAACTTAGATACTCTCCTCCACTACGCATCAGAAATTTGATCTTTCTATTACGATGATTTTCCACTTCATTCTGAAATTCCTTGAACTTTTCAAAAGTTTCAGACTTGTGTTTCATCAAATAGATATACCCGTATCTACTCAAATCATCCGTGAAAGTAACAAAATAACGATATCCACCTCGCGCCGACACATTCATTGGTCCACCCACGTCAGTATGTATGATTTCCAATAAATCTGTCGCCCGTTCCATTGAACCGGAAAATGGCGTTCTAGTCATCTTGCACATAAGGCATGGCTCACATGTATCAAATGATTCAAAATCAAGTGATTCCAAAAGTCATCAGAATGAAGTTTCTTCATGCGTTTAACGCCAATATGACCTAGACGGCAGTGCCACATATATGTAGATATATCATCATCAAGTTTAATCTTTTTAGCATTAACATTATGAATGTGCGTAATATTACTATCGAGATCCATCAGAAATAAACCATTCAACATAGGTGCATGACCATAAAATATGTTATCCATATAAATCGAACAACCATTGTTTTCAGATTTAAACGAATAACCACTTTGCATCAAACATGATCCGGATACAATGTTCATGCTAAGTGCAGGCACCAAATACCAATTATTTAGGTTTATAACTAATCCCGATGGCATATGGAGAGGCAGCGTTCCGACGGCGATCACATCAACTCTTGATCCATTGTCAATTCAAGATTGTGACCTCGCCCCTTGCTAGTTGTCGCTTGTTCCAGAGCCCCTAATCGAAGTTACATATATTAGCAACCGATCCGTATCAAATACCCAAAAGCTACTGCAAGTACTAGTCAAGTACACATCTATAAGATGTATATCATATATACCTTTGTTTGCCTTGCCGACTTCTTGTCCGCCAAATACTTGGGGGCTTGCTCCAATGGCTACCCCTTGCAATAGTAGCACTCGGTATCGGACTTAGGGCCAGCTCAGGGTTTCTTTTCAGGCGCGGCAACAGATTTGCCACCCTTCTTTCCCTTGTGCTTGCCTTTCTTGTCTTTCTTGAAACCGGTGGTCCTATTGATCATCAACACTTGATCTTCTTTCCTAATCTCCACTTCTGCAGTCTTAAGCATTGACAGAAGCTCGGGAAGAGAGTTCTTCATGCCCTGCATATTATAGTTCATCACGAACCTCTTGTAGCTAGGTGGCAGAGATTGGAGAACATGATGTATGCCTAAGTCAATGGGAATCGTTATTCCCAAGGACACAATCTTATCGGCGTACCTAGACATTTTGAGTACATGCTCACTAACGGAGTTGTTCTCCTCCATCATGCAGCTAAAGAATTTTTCAGTAGCATTATAACTCTCTACGGCAACATGGGTATCGAAAATCATTTTCAATTCTCCCATGGTATCAAAGGCATTGCTATTTTTGAAACGTTTTTGAAGTTCTGGCTCTAGCCCATACAGTATGCCGCAATGAACTAAGTTGTGGTCCTCCTGACGAGTCACATAGACATTCTTTTCCTTGTCAGGGGCATCAGGAGATGGTGGGGGGCCTAGCGGCGCATCTAGCACATATTGCTTTTGTGCAGCAGTGAGGAGAATCCTCAAATTCATAGCCCATTTGGTGAAGTTGCTACCATTCGCAGCAAGTTTCTCTTTCTCCATGAACACATTGAAATTAAAAGCAGGTGGTGACATCTACAACAGAATTTGTAAAGTTTATTTAGACTAAGTATATGATAGAGTGAGTTCAACTAATCCAAATTACTAATGAACTATCACTCAAAAACAACATCCCTCGTGCCTTTTTGGTGATAACATGAACCAAATGCACTACACCAAGTCCGATCATCACATGAGTCGGTGTAGCTTCAAAGGCGAGCATCTATATGGGCATCATATCAACTATATGACTCATCCTTAACCTTTCAGTCCGTGTTCCGAGGCCATGTCTGTACATGCTAGGCTCGCCAAGTAAGAACCTTAGTACTCGCGTGTGTAAAACTGTCTTACACCCGTTGTATGAAAGCGTAGAGTCGAGTACACCCAATCATCACGTGATGTCTCGAAACACGATCCATAGAACGGTGCATACTCAAGGAAGAACACATTTTATCTTGATATCTAAATGAGGGATCATCTTACATTGCTACCAAAAAACGCCAAACTAGCAGTATAAGATGCTAACATCTAATGTGTAAAGTGAGATGATATGGTCCATGCATTTGATCTCTATCATTTGCATCATGGTATGATCTCTATCATTCCTTTGTGTGTAAGGCCAAGGTCTATGGAACTTACACATTGAATGTGTTGTAAGAGTATCTATCATACATCTACTTACAACAATACCATATCAATACACTAGCCCAGCAACGATCTAAACTAGATGCCTCTAATTTATCAATTGCAAGTTTTACGTGGCTTAGGGCTTTCGGAGATAGAACCGTTCTCACCTACGAACATGAACCACAACAAGGATAACCAAATTATTAGCAACTCATTGTAAATCGGATATTGACTATAGTAGGAGAGACAGACACCCGCCAGCCACTTATGCAAAACAAGTTGCATGTCAGTCGTGGAACCGGTCTCATGTACGATGACATGTAAGGTTGGTCTGGGCCGCTTCATCCCACTATGCCACCAATATCCAAAATACATAGAAGATGCAATAACATGATCATCATCGCCCACATATAAACATATGTGTACTACCCGTGCAAAGTACCTACGCATAGATCAGGCTCTGATACCACTATTGGGTCCGTAGCATAGAAAACAAAAAAATTCCTACGATGAGAACTACACGCCAAGATCTATCTACTAGGTACAAAGCAACGGGTGGACATACATCCAACGAGAACTTACCCTCGAAGACAACGGGTTTTGTTAACGAGTAGGAACTCGTGGTTGATGTAGTAGTACACTTGCCGATCTCAAGATCATGAGGAAGTCCGAGCCCAAGAACTCAGCAGCCAAGATCCGCATCGTAGACACACGCTCAAGCCACCGGACAACCTCCACCTCCTCGCCTCCAAGGATCCAAATGAAGAAGCAACTCCTTCTAGACGAAATGCCACCGGGAACATGTATCTTGCTAATCCGAGACCATGGGGGAATAATTCTAGAGGGGGAGAGAGATCCTTCACAAGGAGGTGTGAGGAAGAAGGAGGAAGAGGGTGGCATTTTATAGGAGGAGGGGGGTGCCCCTCCTTCATGGCCGGTGCATGGGGGGGTGACTCCTCACCTCCCCCATTCATGTGGTGGTAACCCCTCCACATTAAAATGCCTCTTCACATTCCCCTTTAAAGTCCCTACTTTAAATGCATTAAAATTCTCCAAGTTTAATGTTCTCTCATTTAATAAAACTCTTTTATTAAATTTATTCAGAATTTTGTTAATTACTTTAATTAACAAACATTCACATATAACCCCTTGCAATATTTCAATATCACATGCAGAACCACTTTCTGCAATTTCACACAAAACAATTTCCGGTTTCTATCGAAACAATTCATGCGCTTTGTAATTCTTTCGTCTGAAACATATGTGCTCCAAAATGGTGTCTGGTAACTCTTAAGTGTGTCACCCTACGGTTCGCGAATAATGCAGACATGATTGAGACTCCTCTCAGATCAATAATCGGCGGACCGAGATCCATACTGACTCCTACACATTCAACGATGACTTCTATGATCGTGAGAACCTTTAACGCTAGTAACTAAATCCCTTTGTCTCGCGATATATTACATGTCTGAGATTCGATCATTGGTATCTCCATACCTAGTTTGATCTCGTTACCGATATGCACTCTTTTCTCGTTCCTGTGATATAACATTCTAGTGATCACATCACCTGCTTGTAAGCTATCTCAATGTGATATCACCGAGAGGGCCCAGAGTATATCTATCCGTCATCGGGATTGACAAATTCCACTCTTGATCCATGAGCCTCAACATAACACCTTCGTAGTACTGAACCCATCTTTATAGTCACCCTGTTACGGTGTGACGTTTGATGTTATCAAGACACTCTTCAAGTGTTAGCAATTAACATGATCTCATGGTCTAAGGATAAAGATTACTTCGTATGATGTTATAGAAATATAAACATAATGACTTGATCGTAATGCTATACTTCGGATGAATGTTCATCACATCATTCCACCAATGGTGTGACCTTGTTATTAACAACATCCAATGTCCATGATCAGGAAACCTTGATCATCTTGTTAATCAACAAGCTAGTCTATAAGAGAGGCATAACTAGGAACCCTTTTTGTTTATTAAACACACATGTATTGATGTTTACCATCAATACAATTCTAGCATGTAAAATAAACATCTATCATATATAAGGAATATATAATAACAACTTTATTATTGCCTCTCAAGGCATATTTCCTTCAGGTTATCAATCCAGTAGTAGCAAGGAGACACCCCAAAGGTGTTGCTAGCTGAGCCTTGGCAGGGCGCACTACCGATGCTAGTAGGAACATGGAGACCTGCACAACACAACCACAGAACTCTGTCCCCAACTTGCGATGAGGTTGTCAATCTCACCGGTTTTGCTGAAAATAAAGGGTTAAACGTATCGAATGGAAGGAAGTAATAGTTTGCAGAAAGTAAACACAAAGTAGTAAACAATTTGTAGATTGTATGTAAAAGAAAGGAACGGGGTCCATAATTCACTAGAGGTGGCTCTCCTTAAGATAGATAACATGTTGGGTGAACAAATTACAGCGGGGCAATTGACAAACATCGAGAAAGCAATACATGCATATACTAATCATCTTGACTCCTTTGGAACTTGATTGGGCATTACAACATTATACATAGACCGTCATCCAACTGCATCTATGACTAATAATCCACCTTCAGGTTAGCATCCGAACCCCCTCCAGTATTAAGTTGCAACTAACAGATTATTGCTTTTATTTAATTATGCGTAAAGTAAACAATATGATTGTTCTATGAACAAAGGATTGTTGTTTTCTCCCTAGTAGCAACAGCACATCTAGTACCTTAGAGATTTCTGTCACTTCCCCAGATTACCAGAGGCATGAACCCACTATCGAGCATAAATACTAACTCTTGGAGTTGCTAGCATCTACTTGGCTAAGATAACTACTAACAACAGAAAGCTTGCAAGATCACAAATAACAAAGACATGATAGAATCAATAATCAATCTGAAATAGCATCTCAATATCCATCGGATCCCCGCAAACACAACATGCAGAATTACAAATAGATGATCATGATCATGAACGGAGCTCACAAGATCTAGACATGAAAGCACAAAGGAGGAGAACCAGCCATCTAGCTACTACATGGACCCATAGTCCAGAGATGAAATACTCACGCATCACACCAGAGGCTTGCATGATGATGAAGAAGGCCTCCAGGGTGAATTCCCCTCTCCCGCAGGGTGCCGGGAAGAGCTTCAAATCCCTCCCGATCTAGGGATGGAGGTGACGGCGGCTACAGACTCTTTCGTGGATATTTGATTGAGTCCTTAGGGTTTTGGTATCAGAGGCAATATATAGGTGGAAGGAGAGGCCAAGGGGGTGCCTTGGCTGGCCACACCACCCCCTGGCACGGCCAGGCCTGGCCCGCGTGGCCAGGTGGTGTCGTGGCCCCCTGGATCCTCTAAGTCTCGTATTCTGGCTCCAGATATCTTCCAGTAAAATATCGACTTTGGCTTTTGTCTCGTCCAATTCTGAGAATATTCATTTTCTGACTTCCTGGAACCAAAGACTGCAGAAACAAATTTATTAATCGTGGCTCTTGTTAATAGGTTAGTCCAAGAAATCATATGAAAAGTACTCCAAAGTGTGGACAAAACACAAGAAAGTAGATAAAACCAAGCATGGAACATCAAAAATTATAGGTACATTTGCAATGTATCATTCATTAGGTCCTTTCCTAGATGCTACGATTGCTAGAACTATAGCTGGAAATACTGAAACTCCTAATGAAGACACTACTACACCTGTCAGTTCACCTGGGTCTAGAGAGAGTTATGATATTGAAGACGGTTATATTGAGATGACCGATGAATTTATTAAAGAATGTCAAAACACCCATGATAGGAGTGCTATTAAGAGTCTCCTTGAGAGGCGTACCATAAAACCCAAATTGTCTCCTAATGCTAAGTTTGCTGCATCTCCCATAAACATTAAAGATAAAGATTATGATTTCTCTCTTGATCTACCTTACATAGTTATTGTTGAGAAAGAACCTTTTTGTGGGACTAAGAATGAAAGTGCGGTAGCACATATGACTGAGGTTTGTACCATGAGTGGCCTGTTTTCTGATGACATTAAGATGCGCACCTACTTTGTTGCTAAGATTTTCCCCTTTTCACTGAAAGGAGAAGCTAAAACTTGGTTTAATAATTTACCTCCTAGATCTATTGATAGCCATGATTGCTTGATTAGTACTTTCCTTCAGAAATATTTTCCTCCTAGTACTAGACATGCTATTTTGCAGGAACTTTTTGATTTTAAACAGGGATATTGCCTGAATCATGGGCAAGGTTTTGTGCTTTGATTCATGCATAGGCTAGATGTCCATTACCTAAGAATGAGCTTTTTGATATATTTTATAATGGACTAACTGAAGAATCTAGGACATACCTAGATAGTTGTGCTGATTGTGTTTTCAAGAATAGGACTCCCAAGGAAGCTGAGGAATTAATGGCTAAAATAAGCAAGAATTATGAAGACTGGACTCCCCCTGAACCAGCTATACCTAAGACAACTATACCTGAACCAACTATCCCTGCACCTATACCAACATCAAAGAAGAGGGGAGTTATTGAACTAAATGATGATACGATGAAGGAAGCTAAGAAATGTCTTAAGTAGAAGGGAATTAAAGCTGCAGATGTGAAGAATTTACCTCCTATAGAAGAATTGTGTAAGCCAATCCCCACTCATCCACTATTGAGGTACACTCTCTCCAACATTTTGATGAAGGTGATATCCCTTACTCTAAATCTCCTGATCAATGCTTAGAAGAATTTGATGTTTTTATTGTTAAGCAAGATAATTTTAATAAGAGGGTGCAAAATCATTTAATGGAAAACTCTAGAGCTATTGTTGAGTTAAAAGATATTGTGGAAAGAACCTCTAATGATGTTAAAATGCTTGTTAAACATTTGCAAATGGTTCAAACTCAAATTGATCACCTTATTAAGGTACAAAAAGACTTGCTAGTTAATGCTTCTAAAGAAAAACATGCTTATGAAATTAGAACTAGAAGTGGTGCTGCTACCCAGGATCCTCTATATCCTGAGGGGCATCCTAAAATAATTGAGAAGGATTCTCAACAAGCTAAAAATAGTGGTACTACTCCTAAGAAAAGGAAAAAGAAACATAAAACTACTGTAGAATCCTCTGAACTTACTAAAGATCCTAATAGTATATCTGTCTCTGATGCTGAAACTGAAAGTGATAATGAGGAAAATGATGTTCCTGATAAATAAAAAGCTGAAGAAGAACCTGAAAGGCACACTAAGAATACTAAATACACTAAAGAAGATTTTGTTGCTAAGAAACATGGTAGTGAAAGAGAGCCTTGGGTCCAAAAACCTATGCCTTTCCCTGATAAGAAACACTAGTAAAAGGAAGATGAACACTATAACAAGTTTTGTGAGTGGATGAAACCTTTATTCTTGCAAATTCCTTTGACTGATGCTATTAAATTGCCTCCTTATTCAAAGTATATGAAGGATATTGTTTCGAATAAAAGGAAGATCCCTAATGAAGAAATTTCTACTTTGCTTGCTAATTATTCCTTTAATGGTAAGGTTCCTAAGAAACTTGGAGACCCAGGGATTCCAACTATTCCTTGCTCTATTAAAAATAGTTATGTTAGAACTGCTTTGTGTGATTTGGGAGCATGAGTTAGTGTTATGCCTTTTCCTCTCTATAAGAGACTTCAATTGAAAAAACTAATACCAACTGATATATCTTTGCAAATGGCTGATAAATCTACTACTATTCATGTTGGTATATGTGAGGATGTACCTGTTCAAGTGGCTCATAATTGCTTGATATTAACTGATTTTGTTGTGCTTGAAATGCCTGAAGATGATAATATGTCTATTATTCTTGGGAGACCTTTTCTTAATAATGCAGGAGCTGTTATTAATTGTAATCAAGGAAAGGTGACTTTTAATGTTAATGACAAGGAGCATACTGTCTATTTCCCCAAGAAGATTGATAGGACTTATGGTTTGGATTCAATTGAACATGTTGAGGGCATTCAAGTTGGAGAAATATATTGTCCCATACCAAGAGAAAAATATGAAACTATTATGATTGGGACCATTGCTATCAAGATTGAGGTAACATAATCATTAGTGGAATTCAAAGTTTGTTTCATATAAAATTTGTTTGGTAACAAGACCTGATCAACCTTGTTAACAAAAGGATTTCAATGAACAAAACAATGTTTTCACCATGATTATCTTTGTTTACTTTTATTTTATCCATTCTAGTTTTTGCTTTTGCTTAGTTTACTTTTCTGTTGTTAGTTGCTTGCTTATTAGAGTGTCTTAGAACTTCTGAAGTTTTAGCTTTGCTTTGTCATTGCATCATTCCAGAAACTTTTTTCTGTCAGAAAATCATTCATCTATACCTGAAAATTGCTCAAAAATAAAGTGTCTCGAAAAATTCCAGAAAATTCATATTAAATTTTTACTTTAAAAAAAGGGGCAGAGAAGTGCCTGGAGAGTACCAGGGGGACCCACCAGGCAGGCACACCACCTGGTGGCGCGGCCAGCCCAGGGGCACGCCTGGTCATGGTGTGGGCCACCCCTGGCCCTCCACTCACTCTCTCACTTCCCACTGCTCTCTCTCTCTCTCTCACGAGAAAACACCAGTTCATTGCTCGAAATCGCGTTCTTGCTGTTCTTGTCCATGATTTTTCGATCTCCTTGCTCAGCCCATCTTTGCTGCTGAAATTTGGAGCATTTGTTCTCTGTTATGTGACTCCTCCGCTTGTCCAAGTAGATTTGTTTTTAGTAGTTTATATCTTGAGTATTTTGTTGCTGTAGGTGACAAGTTATGAGAGCTTGTAAGCTTATTCAATGCTTAGAGATATTGTTTTGATGCATGTTTAGGCCTCTTACAAGTCCCCATGAGTAGTTCCCTTCATTATGTATTCACTTTGCAATCACTTGTATAATGGATGTTTAAATTTCAGAATATCAAAGATGAACAACCAAACATTTGGAGAAATAATTAAGAGGGACACACCTAGAAGGTCAAGGCCCTCAAGATTGGCATCTCAGTTTAGGCCTTCATACAATGAAGATCTTATTGCACCATGCTTTGGCAATGAAGGAGATGAGGGGGATGCTCACCCATCTACTTTCCCTTGTTTTACCTTTTTGCAAGCTGCAGGGATCCTCGATGATTTCTTACTACTAGTTCAGAGGGTCGGTTTGACCACTTACATGCAGGATGAGAGTGAGAAATATGCCGTGCTCACCAAAACTTTCGTTGAGAGTTTCGTTTTCACTAACACCCCTTATCAGTCAACTGTTTCTTTCAGAATTTATAATCAGCCTATTACCATGTCATTGGAAAGGTTTTGTAGCATTATAGGTATAGGCATGACTAGGACAGTGAAGAAGATCCAAGGTCGACCCACTGACTTGCTGGAGCTCTATTGAAGTGTGACAAATAACGATGATCGCATAGCTTAGCGCGGGAAGATAAGGAACATCCAACTCCCAGCTCTTAGATATTTGCTTATTATCTTGCCACTAGCATTCTTGGTAAGGAGAACACAAGTAATATCTCTAATATTATTTGTCCTTCCTCGCTGCTGCACTTAATAATGATACCAGGTATAATCTTGGCTCTCTCATGGCTCGCCGCCTAGCTGCTAGGGGGACCTATTTATGGGGGTATTATTGCTTCACGTATGGTTGTTGCATTAGAACTTTCTATGGATCCTAATGACACTGTGTTAGCACCACAAAGGCTTGATCTTGCTGCTATGAAAACACATCACTTCATCACTGCTGACTCTAGTACGGAGGGTTTAGTATACATGATGTTATTTACTGATTGGGATGAGAGGGAGATTCCTTTGCCGCAATCTACTTTGTTCAGTATTCACAGGAGGCCATGGTCGCGTTCCAAGGAGGAGGTGGACGAGTAGCTCCGCTTGCTTGGTTTCCACAGGCAGCACCAGGAGGATGTGCCTTCTTACGAATACTCTGCGCACTACGGTGGGGCATCCTCGAGCTTGTACCAGGACGAGGGTACCTCCTCGCCATACTACGGAGGCACTCCATCTTGGCCAGCTTGGGATTGATACACACTTAGGCCAAAAGCCTAAGCTCGGGGGGAGGTACACCGACATCACACTCATCTCCATATCATGTTTAGTCGGTACTTTGTATATCCATGTTTCGTTATCTTTTTAGTTTCATTCTTTCTTTACTTTTGCTCTCTAAAACACAAAAAGACCAAAAATATTCTCTTTGTTTCTCTTTGTTTGCTTCTTTTTGCCTTGGGTTGCTTTTTCCTTTTTGCTTTGTTTGAACTATTCGAAAAACCCAAAAAGATTTTGCTTTGCTTGTTTTTCCTTTTTGTTCTTCCCTTTAAAAATAAAAAACACCAAAAATATTTGTTGTTCTTCTTTCGTTTTGTGAAGTTCGTTGCAGGGTTCAGCAGTCCTCAGTGGAATTTGGTTTCATGTTATTATTCAAGCTACACAAGTGAAGGGAAATAATGAGGATTAATGACAACTTGAGGTATGGTAAGAGGCTGGTAACGAACTCTATTTGTTTTCATTTTTGTACATATACTCATCATTGTGGGCATGCTTAGTCTGTTCATGGAGGGTGTATGTTATTTATGGATGTTTAGTAGTTCTTACTTTCTTATGATTAGCTCCAGCTTGCTAATAGTCTGTAGCATGTTGCATGAATGTTTGCTTACATTGCTCTATTCATAACTTGGTATGACACTGTGGTATCGTCCTCTGAATGTTTCATTTGAATTGACTTGGCACATGCTCATGCATGCATATGACTGAAACAATAATCAATTAAGCCTCAATGAATTATTTTGCCTCGGGGGTCTTGAATCACTATCATGCCATGATTAGTCATGTTTTGTTGCAAGCATGATTATGATAGTTATTGCTCTCTCGTTTGTCGCTCCCTTACTTTTGCTAGCCTTCACTTGCACCGAGTATGAATTCTACTCGTGTTTCCAATTCCCCAAAACCAATATTGCCAAAAGTGTCCACCATACCTACCTATTAGCATCATTTGCTATTCTGTGCATATTCAGTATGCCTTGTTTTCTTCCAAATAAAATGTTTGCTTGTTATGAGAAAGTTAGTTAGTAAAGCTCTCACGAACTTGATGGCACACTTTACTTTCTTGCACTTAATAATCTTGGACCATTGCGTCCATCTTAGTTGCGTATATGCTTGCGCTTTATAAGTTGAAGTTAGCAGAACCATGTATCATGGGGAACGCTTTCAACATTGCACGGGTACTTTGTACCTCGTTGATATCATGATTATTTTGCTTATGGATCTCGGTGGTGTGAAATAAAAGGGGAACTTGTAAGATCATGGAGTTTGTATATGTGTTAGAGAAACGCCTGGGCCGCTAGCCTAAGCCATGCCTAATCATGGTGGAAACTAGCAGCATAACCATAATGGGCATTCTATGAAGCATCCTCAATAAAAACCTATGCAAATAGCAAATAAAAAGATCGCTGAGATGCTCATTGTCTGTTTGCCTTGTCATTTTGATTATGGGATAGCTCCTGTATCATGTGCAAGGGGTACCCCATTGGCGGTTCTCTATGATACATATGTACTTACAATGACAAGAGCTTACTTGTGACTGAATTTGAGTAGCATGAGGTTCGGTACTCGTAAGTAAGGGGCATGAGATTTTAACTTATAACTTGTCAAGCATATCCTCTAGTTGTGTCACTTTAACCTTAACCATTTAAAGATGCTTATGATAGGGGCAATGAGAGCTCAAAGCTAATGAGTACCATACTTTCAGCATTTGGAAGCTTTTCAAACTATTCAAAACCTTTTCATTTCTTTGTTGAGTCACCACCTATTCTATGAGAACTTTCTTGAGAGAATAGTTGTCATTCTTAGTGTAATATACTTGTCTCAAAACTTGATTATTTGTGTTATGACTTTGATGCTTGTATCTTTGATATCTTTAGTTCTAGTCTTCACTTGAACTTCAGAGGTGTCTTGGCATTTATGTTTGCTCTATAATCAAAGGCAAGCGACATACCACTCTATCATACCTTGTTATGAGCATTGCAATGTTGCTTATGTTTATGTTTCATGCTACTTATTATTTTTGAGTTGGAATCTCTTCATTTCTTGCAATGACTATTAAGTAAACTTAGTTGCATACTCTTTATTATGAATTGCCTGAGTAGTTGACCATACGCTGAGAATACATACATCTTATGAAGCAAATGTGTTCGTAAATTTTTTTTATCGCACTCAGTTTTCAACTGAATTGCTTGAGGACAAGCAATAAGCTAAGATTGGGGGGAGTTAATACGTCCAAAACGTATCTACTTGTTCGAACACTTTTGCTATTGTTTCTCCTCTAAAGTTGTGTGGTTTGGATACAACTAACACGGACTGATGCTATTTTCAGTAGAATTACCTTGGTATCTAGTTTTTGTGTAGAAAATCAACTATTAGGAAAAATCCCGAAAAATATGCCAAAAATCCTATTTCAACAGAAGACTCACGGAGCCAGAAGACGAGACGGAGTAGGGCCACGAGGGGCCCACACTACCTTGCCGCGCGGGCCAGGCCAGGCCGCGCCTGGGGTGGTGTGGCCGCATCGGGTGCCCCCTCGGCCTCCCTCTTCGCCTATAAGTTGCCTCTTGACCTAAAAACCAAGGGGGTTTTTGTTTTTCCAGGAAGAGTTCCACTGCGCCGCCACCACCAGATTCCGTGATTCGGAACCAGAAACTCCATTCTGGCACCCTGCCGGGACGGGGAATTGGAGGAGATCATCATCACCATTGCTTCTCCATCGACCATCCATGTTTCCCCCATCTATGAGTGAGTAATCCCCCGTTGTAGGCTACGGGGATGGTAGGGATTGGATGAGAGCGCTCATGTAATGGCATCATATTATTAGGGCATGGTGCCTAGTATATTTTATTAGTGCTTTTTGACTTTGTTGCAACTTGTTAGGCTTAATGCTTGTCACTAGGGCCCGAGTGCCATGATTTCAGATCTGAACATGTTATTGATTCATGATGATAGTATTGTTTATGGTCTTACCTACAAGTTGTATACACATATTGTTGTCCGGAACCAAAGGCCCCGAAGTAACAGCAATCAGGATAACCGGAGGAGATGGCTTTGATGTGAGGATCACATGTGTTCACGGAGTGTTAATGCTTTGCTCCGGTGCTCTATTAAAAAAAGCACCTTAATTGCTAGTAGTTCCCTTGAGGCCCCGCTGCAAACAGGCTGGCAGGACAAAAGATGTTGTGCAAGTTCTCATTGCGAGCACATATGACTATATATGGAACACATGCCTATGATTATTTAGTACTTGGATGCTTTATCTTATTTATCTACAAATGCTCTGTGACTTGATTGCCATATGAATTGTCTTGTCCATGCAACGCCCGTCCATCCATCCCTATGCCTACCGCGCTTTAATCCTACTATTTACTGCAATTGTTACTACTTTCTTTACTTTTACTACTGCTGTTATTTTACTATTGCTACTACAAAACTGTTGCTAGTGATAAACTGCTGTGAGCAAGATTGTTTCCAGGTGCAGCTGAATTGACAACTTAGTTGTTAAGGCTTATAAATATTCTTTGACTCCCCTTGCATCGAATCAATAAATCGGATTTCACTTCCCTCGAAAATACTGCGATACACCCCCTATACTTGTGGATTATCAGTTACATCAACTAGGTAGTTTTTTCAGAGCAATTACTTATAGGAAATGTTTCCATGGGAACTTGATTACTAGCTAGCGGGGCTAAAATAAACTTGGTGAATTGTAGGGATTGATGGCGTGACGACATAGGAAGGGCAACCGAGCTGTGCCTGGAGCCTAGAGCCATGATGTCCTTCCGCGTCCCGGCAGGGACAAGCGGGACAAGATGGAACACATCCAGTTCTCTGTGGGG
Source organism: Avena insularis (assembly GCA_023614405.1). Classification (NCBI taxonomy): domain Eukaryota; kingdom Viridiplantae; phylum Streptophyta; class Magnoliopsida; order Poales; family Poaceae; genus Avena; species Avena insularis. The sequence continues at coordinate 566,431,506 of CM042694.1, forward strand.
CAATGCAGCAACGTTGCTTTGATGCCCCTTGACGGACATGAAGAAGAAGGACCACACAAGACCAGAACCTTTTGACTTAAATTTCAAGTTTGATTGTGTCGTTTTTTCGGTAGGAAAAATTAATTACCTTTGCATATATATTTTTTGTGATTTCTTTATGTAAATCAGTTGGCATCAATAAAATTCTCGGTCCGCTTATTTGTTTGTGTTTGTCTTTAAGGATTCTATCTCACTTCTTCTGACCGGTTCCTTTGTCGGATGGTGTCTCAATTGGTGTGATTATCTAACATTTGGATAAACTTAGATGGTAATTAAACTAATATGCTTTTGCAGATCCTTTGATGCTTACTAAATAAACACATGTTTCAGGTACAAAATAACCTACAAGAATTCGGTAATAGAACTTGCAGAACAGACTACAGAGAGATACTTCTAAGGTTGTGAACATGGCAGTGGTAATTGACACCGTGCTTCCGCCGATCTTTTTATGTTCTTATTAAATAAGAATTGCTACATTTGTATTGGCCGCCAATCCATGTATATCTTGGGTAATGAGTAGCATGGTTTATTATTATGTACTTATTATTCCAGTTATAGTTCCTGTCAAAGTTGAAATTTAAGATGCACTTTGATGTATATTACACAGATTCCGTCCTTGAAGTGAAGGAAGTCCTTGAAGCGAAGGATGTTATATGTTGATCCAAATTCTACAAAGTAAAGGCCAACTTCTGACGGAGCGGAGCGAGGCCCGTCGCTGGAGGCTTGGGCCGATGCGGAGGGCGGGGGGCGATAGCCCCCCGCGGTACGGATCGTTGATGACCTAGGTTATCACCGCTATATATACCTCTTGTAAGCCGTCGGCTGGGATAAGTTGCATCTGTAAAATCTCTGGCGTTGTGTAAACACTTCTCGTATAGTAAAGTTCTGCTGGCTGGCGTCCGTGGTTTTTCCCTCTCTTTGTTGAGGAGGGTTTTCCACGTTAAATTTGAGTCCCCTTTACTGTAATTTTATTTTCGTTCTTCGTTATTTACGTGTCGCAAAGCTAACAAAGGAAAAGAGGGACGCAAGGAACGGGCCAACATACGCTTTCATGTTATGCCTAAGTTGTGTGCAAAAATCAAGATTGTGTTGTAAGATTTTTGGTGCTCATAGCTTAACATTGGCACTATAGTTTTCTGGGTTGAAGAACTATATTGAAAACCTTCAAATTCCATTGATTATTGTTGAATAGGCATGCCATATGTTTGTAGGATGATACTTGTGTCAGTGCAAAATGGAAGTTGATTATACACACACGGACCAACAGAACAGCAGACTTACTAAACAAATATGCCCTCTAAATCGATTTCTCACGCCGAATAAAACACAAATCATTCGTGCAAAAAAACAAACAAAATACCAACGCCATACGACAACACGCATCAACACGTATGCAAAAACGCAAAAAAGACGGCGCAGCGAAGCGCGCGAACCCGTCTAGTGTATAAACATCCCCATGGATGGACGCCTGGCCACTTTGAGCATACTCTACCAATAGATAAAATAGCAATAATTAGTATAGTGTAAGTTTATTTGTTAATGTAAATAGCAGATGGTCGTAAAAAAAAGGAAGTGCGGGAGTTTACTATACCAGGAGCTATGTACCATATCATTCCCTTCAGTCCGAATGAGGTGCCTAAACTTGACTGCCCAACCAGGCTTGCAATGCCGAAGTCTCCCAATTAAGCATTCATATCATCATCAAGAAGTTTTTTTTTAAAAGAAGCATATATTAATATCACAAGATATCAATTATACCTAGCTTCTGCAACAACGCATTGTCCTAGCGTCCATATGGATGCACACATACAAAAAAAAGATTTACAAAAAAGAAAGTCCCGCTATAGTGACCCATTCATTGAAACAGTGATATTACCATCACAAGACAACACTAGAAGTCCAGCTTCTCCAAAAGCGACGCTTCCAAAAAGGGAATAGTGCACAAACACTGTCAACACCCGATCATAGATCTTAGGTTTTCACCCTGAAGAAAGTACACACTCTCAAAACAATATCTTCAACAAAGCTATTGACAGACACAACCAATTAAAGCCAGATCTTGGATTTTCATCCTGAAAGATAGGACTGTGAATCTCTCACGTGCAGTCATCCCCACTTTCATGACACTGTTCCAAGTTACAAGTCACCAAGCCAATTACTCATCCCAAACCCAATCGCGCGGGGGTGACGCGACACGCGAATGGTCCCTGATATATTGTTTCCACGCAATGGTAGGGTCTTAAGATTGAGGGATAGGTCACCAACTGAATTTGGAATATCTCCCTGTATTCCAGAAAGGTTACCCACTTATACCTTCCAAAAGGTTTTCCGCTAGTAGGAGCTTCGTCAATTTAGTAAGACGACTAAAGGAAGATGGAATTGACCCTGTTAACTTGTTGTGTCCGAGGTTTAGTTGCTGCAGATTTGTTAGCTTTCCAACCCAGTCATCAATTGTGCCAGCAAGATTGTTAAAGTCAAGATATAGATCAATTAAGCCATGGAGGTTTCCTATACTTGGGGGAATAGATCCTGATAGCTTGTTTCCACCCAATGACAGGGCCTGAAGATTGAGAGTAGGTCACCAATTGAATTTGGAATCTCCCCATGTAGCTGATTTTGAGCTAATGCGAGTGTTTGTAGAAGTGTATAGTTTTTCAAGGCGTGAAGGAATTCCCATCCTTGGCTATCCCTTGCTTCTAGTTTATTCACCTGAAGATTCAGGAAAGAGAGTTTAGAGAGCATTCCCAAAGTACTAGGAACTGGGCAGATGAAGTTGTTAAATGATAGATCTATTGATTCCAGCAGTGAAGCATTCCCTAGAGAAGCTGGGATATGACCTTCAAAGTTGTTGTAATTCAATGTAAACCCTAAGAGATTGGGGAAGATATCACCAAAGTTTGGTGGCAACACGTTGCCGAGCATGTTCTGCTCCAAGCCTAAAGTTCGGAGTGAAGACAAATTATATATAGTGTTTTTGGGATTTCACCTGACAACCTATTTCTACCTAGAGACAGAGCCGACATCTTTGGCAATTGCCAAAGCTTGTGGGGAATGGTCCCTTCTAGTTGATTTGTGTCAAGATAGACTTCTTGCAAGGTGGTGATGTTCCCAAGATTTGGAGGGATTATTCCAGTAAGATTATTCACGGCAAGGTTCAGAAAGAGTAGATTGGAGAGCGAGTCTAGCTTGGTAGGAATTGCACCATCCAGATGGTTTGAGGAGAGGTCTAGGACGGTTAAGCTGGAGCTATGGTTTCAAGTGGGACGGACGTGGGTTGACTGCTTCCCGCCTGATATTACCCACCGGGATTAAAAGGGAAAAACGGGAGAGCAAATAGCGGGAGGAACAGAATCCATGGGACCCACATAGCCGGCACATCGCATGGACTGGAGTAGGAAGCGACGAGGATGGCCGCTAGTATACTCAAAGCAGGGGTTAACGAATTTCTTGTAAATCTACTCTCTCCGATCCAAATTAATTCGCTCAAGTTTTTTTAGATTCGGATGTATTTAGTACTAAAACATGTCTAGATACATTCGAATGTAGAGAAATCTGAGTCAATTAATTTGGATCGGAGGGAGTAGTAAGTAACGTGGGCTGTCTTGGGTTAGTCCGCTTCATCCCGTACGGGATAGATGGGTGTGGTTAGTAGGATGAATGGGATTTTGGTGGTGGGATGGGACACGGGACAATTGGCATGCCCGTCCCACTTGAAACCATAGCTGGAGCAATTTGCAAGTGCGTCGGGAATGATGCCGTGCAACTGGTTTGACCAGAGAGAAAGTGTTTGCAGCTCTTTAAGATTGCCGAGAAGAGGTATGCCTCCGACAAAGCTATTATTGGAGAGGTCAAGGGTATTAAGGAATGTCAAGTTTCCAAGAGAGGAGGAGATTTGGCCTTGTAAGTTTTGGCCCGTGAGGTTAAGCGACGAGACGCGAAACGGCGGTGTCGTGGTGCATGTGACACCATTCCAATGACAGAAGTGGGTTGTTGTGCTCCAGTTGCTCAAAGCTTCTTCTGGATTGGTGATGCCGTGCTTGAAGTCGAGCAGCGCCTGCAGATCGACGCTATTGTCGTGGATCGTTTTACCATGGACGTTGCCAAATCCGTTACAGAGCAGCATCAACGTTAACAGTAAAAGCATGGCGAGTTTCGCCGGTTGCTTGAGAGAACGCATCATAAGGCACACGTCACCTGCAAAATGTGAATGATAAATCTGCTGGCATGTCATGAATTGCACGTTTACTAGCGGTTGTACGTTGCGGGCATGCGCTTGTACTACAAACAAGCTTACAACCCTAGCATCGAGGATTATTAGCGGTCAATTATCTGAAGCATAACGTAGTAATTCTAGGTATTTTTAAATTTCATCCACAGTTCTGATAGAAAAACAGAAGACAAGGTCACTAAGGGGAGAGAAAGCTCACCTCAGCTCGGTCGGGGAGCACAGCAGTACAACGCGGGAGCAGTTTCTGGGTGGGTTTGCCGGTGGTAGTGTGTGAGCTGTGAAGCTTGAATTGGGTGCTCGGCTGGCCCAGGGGTTTAAAACACATTTACAGCAGCCTCTCATCCACACAATTGCACCTCATCTGAAATTCTCGCCCCTTATCTTACCTTGACCGCGGCCGCAGCGAAGACCTGGAGTCAGTCAACCTTTCCACAGACCGCTACTTTTGACCGCACCTCCCCAACCGTTGTTGTCGCTGTTTGAGCTGGACAAGATTGTTATGGCATGTCCAGCCTCGAATCTCACAGCTGGAACACTCCTCTGCCTATATACTCCTACTTTTCAACCATAAACTGACACAGATCGTCTCCATTGATGTGAGACCTATCTCAAGGGGTTTCGATGCTGACAAACATCAGCATGTGGACCGGTTTACTGGTCTAGCTGCTCAATTTTTCCTATTGTGTTTTGGTTCCCTTTTTTTGTGGTGATCATGGTTTCAGAACATATTGTGTGGATATCGTTGGTTTCTCAGTTGTGTTGGTTGCATTTACGGGTCAAGTAAACATGTATGTTTTCGATATGTACAACAGTACCACCTACAAATGCCGTGACTTCCACGAAGGTTATGTTGATGTGTATGAACCGAGTAAGGTTCTTTCAATTTTGTTACACATTGATCCCAAGTACATACTTGTGTGTTATATATCCATCAAAATTTCATGGTTTCAGATCATATGATTGGTGATGTCTTCTAAAATTTCCACACCAAGAGATTTCTGACTGACGCATCAGAGAACGTGCTACTATACATTCACCAAGAGTTGCTATGATGGGCTACAGCTCCTCTGGCATACTGCACACTACTTGGTTCACTGGCATGTGGACCCATTTTCAATATGACCATATGTATGTCGATATTACATGAATTTTGTAAAGCTTAAATCAAACTTGGATTTCCCCAAAAATAACTTATTTTTGTTCTCCTTCCGATTCATATTAATGTTCTCAACTTTGTCTAGATTCGTGTATCTAGTTAAGCATCTAGACTAGATGCATTCGTTGGTGTCGTATTCTCTCTTGGGAGTATTGCGTGTGGAGCAGTGCTGGATGACAGAGGCTGGTGGTGGAGGAGCTTCATCTTGCACGGAGACTCTAGTGGAGATGTCAAGTCATGCCTAACCGCCAGGTTCTACGCTCAGTCATGCCTAGTACGGTAGGTGCTACGGATGACCGATCTTCTGGAGGTCTCTAGCTGTGTCGGGTGGCGAGACTCAGCGGCATGGCACCGGGAGGTCTCGGTGGCGATCACACATGCTTGTTGATGGACGTGCGCATGGCGGTGGTGCCGTCTGGCGTCATGGAGGCATCGATGGCAGGCCTCGCAATGTCATTGCATTGATCTCTCCTGAAGATGGGTTGGCGGAAGACGGCGGCAGCAGAAGTTTGAGCATGCACGATGGTGTGCGCTACGGATCAGCTGGACCGGTTTGTGCCCTTGACCTACCATAGGGCGGTTTCGGGACCTCCGGTATGTTGATGATGTGTGTTGGTGTGCGGTTAGAGTGGTTTGACATGTTCACTCCTTCATCAAGTTGTTTTAGAGAGGTGGCTTCAATTGATCTTTGTATTCACTTTGTAAGATTTCGTTAAATAATAAATAAAGCAGGTTGTGTGTATCTTTTTGATGCAGAGGCTGGGGATTACACGTCCATTTCAAGAAAAAAAATCTAGACAAAATTGGAAACACTAATATGGACCGAAGGTAGTAGTGGTAAGTGCGATTGAGTGTGCCCTACTATGGTGCCACTGATGAACTATCGATGGTATCGCTCATTACGACATACGTATTATGCATTTTATCATTTTCATTTTCTTACAAATTAAGCAACGTGTATGGCTTGTGTTCTTTTATTAATGTTAGAGGCGTACTAGAAGTTAATTCCGTGGTGAGGGAGCGGCTCCCTCCTCGTCGCTCCTGTGAGTGACGGGAGGGAACCATAGCCGCCGCCGCACAGGTCCCCTCCCTTCCTCCCTCTCCTCGTCGCCACCGGAAGGTGTCACTGGGCTAAGCCCGCGCGCGGGCGGCGGTGGGGACTTCTTCCCCCTCATGCGGAGGATTCGGCGCGGGTAGAAGGGCCCGCTGAGGGCGGCGTGCTTGTGAAGGGCGTGGCAGCGTGGCTGGTGTGGCAGCGACATGGAGGCCTCACGATGGGGAGGCGGTGGTGGCCTCAGGCGATGATATGTCGTAAACGTATCTATAATTTTTGATGATTCATGCTTGTTTTATATCTACTTTCTTATGTTTTGTTCACACTTTGGAGTATTTTTACACATTTTCTGGAACTAACCTATTAACAAGATGCCACAGTGCTAGTTGCCTGTTTTTTGCTCTTTTTGGTTTCAGAAACACTGGTAAGGAAATATTCTCGAAATTGGACCGGACAAAAGCCAAAGTCAATATTTTACCGGAAGCAACACGGAGTCCGGAGGGGAGCCGAAGGAAGGCACTAGGGCGGCCACACCCTAGGATGGCGCGGCCAGCCCTAGGCGCGCCGCCACCTGGTGTGGGCCCCTTGGTACTCCACCGACCTTGCCCTTCTACCTATAAAAGCCTCCCAGGACGAAAACCCTAAGTACCCGATCAAAAATCCACGAAAGAATATGTAGCCACCGTCATCTCCATCCCTAGATCGGGAGGGATCTTAAGCTCTTCCCAGCACCCTGCTGGATGGGTGAGATCACCCTGGAGGCCTCCTTCATCACCATGACTGCCTCCGGTGTGATGCGTGATTAGTTCATCACTAGACTACGGGTCCATGTAGTAGCTAGATGGTTGGTTCTTCTCCTTTGTGCTATCATGTTTAGATCTTTTGAGCTCTGTTTATGATCAAGATCATCTATTTGTAATCTTACATGTTGTGTTTGCGGGGATCCGATGGATAATAAGATGCTATTTCAGATTGATTATTGATTCTATCATGTCTATGTTATTTGTGATCTTGCATGCTTTCCGTTGTTAGTAGCTATCTTGGCCAAGTAGATGCTAGCAACTCCAAGAGAGAGTATTTATGCTCGATAGTGGGTTCATGCCTCTAGTAATCTGGGGAAGTGACATGAATCTCTAAGGTACTAGATGTGCTATTGCTACTAGGGAGAAAACAGCAATCCTTTGTCCATAGGGCAATCGTATTGTTTACTTTACACAGTTTGCTTAATGCAATCATCTGTTGCTTGCAACTTAATACTGGAGGGGGTTCGGATGATAACCTGTAGATGGATTATTAGTCATGGATGCAGTTGGATTACGATCTATGTATACTGTTGTAATGCCCAATCAGGTCTCATAGGAGTCAAGATGATTAGTATATGCATGTATGCTTTCTCGATGTCTGTTAATTGCCTCGCTATAATTTGTTCACCCAACATGTCATCTATCTTAAGAGAATCACCTCTAGTGAACTGTGGACCCCGGTCCATTCTTTTGCCATCAATCTACCATCTACTATTTACTTTTTACTGTTTACTTTCTGCAAGCAATTACTATCTTCCACACAATACGTTTAATCTTTTGTTTTCAGCAAAACCGGTGAGATTGACAACCTCACTGTAAGTTGGGGCAAAGTTCTGTGATTGTGTTGTGCAGGATTCCAAGTTGGAGACAACACCTTGGGGTTGTTTCCTTGCTCCTACTGGTTCGATAACCTTGGTTTCATAACTGAGGGAAAACTGTGCTCATCATACCTTCCTCTTGGGGTTCCTAACGAGCTCATCGTATCTTGATCCATCAAGCCTTTTTTCTGGCGCCATTGCCGGGGAGTCAAGGACAACTTCACAAGGGGAGTCCCTCATAACCAATCTCTCTACTTTGTTTTTTGTTTTGCTTAGTTTTTTTGTTTTGTTTGCTTGTTTCTTTTATTAAAAAAACACAAAAAAAATAGTTGTATTTCTTTGCTTCCTTTATCAAAAAACATAAAAAATGAATCCTCCTAAAAACACTAAGCTGCGTGACTTCACCAGCACCAACAATAATGATTTCATGTGCACACCTATTGCTCCACCTGTTCCTGAAGCTACTTTCTTTCAAATTAAACCTGCTTTACTCAATCTTCTTATGAAAGAACAATTCTCTGGTGTTGGTTCTGAAGATGCCGCTGCTCACCTTAATAACTTTGTTGAACTTTGTGAGATGCAAAAAAATAGGAATATAGATGGAGATATTATTAAGCTTAAATTGTTTCCTTTCTCTCTAAGAGGAAAAGCTAAAGAATTGTTGCTATCACTAACTAGAAATAGTATTGATGTCTGGACTAAATGCAAAGATGCTTTCATTGGAAAATACTATCCTCCTGCTAAGATTATATCTTTGAGAAGTGAAATAATAAAGTTTAAACAATTTGACAATGAACATGTTGCTCAAGCTTGGGAAAGAATGAAATCTTTGGTAAAAAATTGTCCCACACATGGAGTGACTGCTTGGATGATTGTCCAAACTTTTTATGCAGGACTGAATTATTTTTCAAGAAATCTATTGGATTCTGCTGCTGGAGGTACCTTTATGATCATTACTTTGGGTGCTGCAACAAAGCTCCTGGATAATATGATGGTTAACTATTCTAAATGGCACACTGAGAGAGCTCCACAAGGTAAGAAGGTAAATTCTATTGAAGAAACCTCCTCATTGAGTGATAAAATTGATGTTATTATGTCTATGCTTGTTAATGAAACAGCTCATATCGATCCAAATCATGTTCCCTTAGCCTCTTTGGTTGCTCAAGAAGAGCAAGTTGATGTGAAATTCATTAGAAATAACAATTTTAGCAACAATGCCTACATAAATATTTTGGTAACAATAATTATAGGCCATATCCTCCCAATAATGGTAATGCTTATGGAAATACCTACAACAACAATAGAAGTGCACTGATACATTACAAATGTATCTATAATTTTTGATGTTCAATGCTTGGTTTTATCTACTTTCTTATGTTTTGTCCACATTTTGGAGTACTTTTCATATGATTTATTTGGATTAACATACTAATAGTTGCAAAAGTGCACAATGTTCTTGTTTTACACTTTAATGTGTAGGAATTACCAAGAATACAAGTGGAAACCTTGTTGGAGTCAAATTGAGATTTTCCACAAATCTGTCTCAGAACTCTTTTTGAAGATGGTCACGTTTTGACTCGAAGAAGGCGTCAAACGGAAAAATCTTCAACTACAAAGTTGTTGGAAATTTCGCGACAAATGTTCTGGATATAAAATTTAGCTGATTCCAAGTCCGGACGGGCCCAATAGACCCTATTTTACTACAGCCCAAGATGGGATGACGGAAATCCGAAAAGCTATATAAAGGGAACAAAACCTAATTCGTGGGAGACACCTCCACCCACGAATTTGCAGCCACCAAAGCCACGTTTTTGCCTTCCCCATAGATATCATCTCCATGGGGAAGGGATCCCAAGAAGCCATGAAGAAATGGTGCTAAGGGGCGGTGCTCCCCTGTGATACCGGCGGCGGGGAAGGAGTCCTCCACGTCGCCGCCGCTGGAGCCATCTCCATCGATCTCCACCATCATCTCCATCACCGTTGCTGATTCCCATGATGAGGAGGGAGTAGTTCTCTCTCGAGGCTAAGGGTTCTACCGGTAGCTATGTGTTCATCTTTCTCTCTACGCATGATCATGTTGTGATCATGAGCTTTGTAATCAAGTAGATCTACTTTGCTACTCAAGTGCTTTAATAGATCTCTGCTCTCCCCATGTGTGTGAAAGTGACAGTGTGCACACCATGGTGGCACTTAGGCTAGAGATTACAAATACTTGTTATGAGTTATATTTGGAGTTGGGTGTCTTTATGAAATTGTGGTGTTTGTTTGAACCATCTAGAGCTCAAGGTGACAGTCTGGGGTTTTCTAGATGGGAAAGACTTACTTTGAGGTGTGCTGTTATAGCCCTACCATCGATTAGAGTGTTGAACCGGAGAGTAGTTAAGAGTAGTATCATAAAGAGATGATATTTATATGAGAGTGTTCACTAGTGAAAGTATGATCCCTAGGCCTTGTTTCTAAGCACTAAAACACCGTTTGCTACTAGATCTGTTACATGTTTACTTGCTTTGATCTTTATTTCAGTTTTGCTTTAGTCTTTTCCACGCCATCAAGTTATTTTCTAGCACCGTTGTCTTATATCCATACCACTTGTATTTCACTATCTCTTCGCCGAACTAGTGCACCTATACACCTGACAAGTGTATTGGGTGTGTTGGGGACACAAGAGACTTCTTGTATCTTGATTGCAGGGTTGCTTGAGAGGGAATACCTTTGACCACTTCCTCCCTGAGTTCGATAAACCTTGGGTGATCCACTTAAGGGAAAACTTGCTGCTGTTCTACAAACCTGTGCACTTGGAGGCCCAACAACTGTCTACAAGAATATAAGTGCGTAGACATCAAGCTATTTTCTAGCGCCGTTGTCGGGGAGGTAAGGTAAAAGGTATTCACACCGGAGGATTAAAGAAGAAGAACCTTCCACGGCAAACGCCTATTTTCTGGTGTGAGTACTCGAAGTTATTTCCTTTAGATTCTGCAATTTTGTCTTTTTGTTTCTTGTTTTCACTAGTTAGTCTTAATGGAAAACAACAAAAAAATTAGAGAGCTTTATAGTATTTATCTTGAGTTAGGACATGAAGTGTTTGAAGAGAAAATTAAAAAACCTATGGAACTTTATTTGCATGCTAATAGCAATGTTGTTAGTATGAATTCTTTGGACACCATTGTTGCTAATGCTATGGAAAAGTCTAAGCTTGGGGAAGCTAGTTTTGATGAAAATGATCTTTTTAGTTCCCCAGCTTTGGAAGATAGCTATTCTATTGCTTATGATGATACCAAACCTCAAATATATGATGATTACAATGATGAATATGATATTTTCAGTCCACCTATATTATGACTACAATATGCCTCCTATATTTGAGGATTATGGTGATGAGAATGATAGCTATTTTGTTGAATTTGCTCCCACTACAATTAATAAGAATGACTAAGTTTATGTGGGGAGTATTAATTCTTTATGCATGTGGCTCATGATAAGAATGTTTCTTGTGATTGTTATATTGTTAATTTTATTCATGATTCTACTGAAAGTTATTATGAGAGAGGGAAACATGGTTTTATGTGTCTCAACAATATTAAGTTTCCCCTCTTTATGTTGAAAGCCCTGAAGTTGCACTTGTTTTGCTTTCCTATGCTTGTTGACTTGTGCTTTCATGACTTGTTTCTTTATAAGATTCCTATGCATAGGAAGTGGGTTAGACTTAAATGTGCTTTGAATTTGCTTCTTGATGCTCTATTTTACTTCAATTCATATTCCTTATGTGAGCATCTTCTCAAACTATCATGCCTAACTTAAAGGCGTTAAAGAAAAGTACTTGTTGGGAGATAACCCAAGAGTTTTAGATGAGTCTTGGAAGTTATTAATTCAGTAATAGCCACTCCTTATCCTTTTTATTTGCTTTTTGTGCCAAGAGTAACCTCTAATGAGAGAGAAGTAATGATTGGGAAAGTTGCTCTCCCGAACCAGATTTCTATGCTTCACCAAAAAATTCGTGTACAATCTCTGAACATCTTTTTGAGGTGTGAATGTTTATGCTTCTGTCCCAGGTTGTTATCTAACTTTCGTTAGTTCAATACTTTTTGATTTGAGCAACATAAGGTCTTCGAAAAAATTCGTCTTTACCTGCTGGTCTGTTTTGACAGATTTCTGCCATTTTCTGCATTTGCTTCTTGTTGGTTCCTTCTTGAGTTCTTTTGGGGAATTGATCTTTTTGAGGGAAGTACTACAGTAGCTAGTGTTCTAATGGAAGTTTTTTTTGGTGTTAGAACTGAACCTTAAGACTTATTTATCTTGAGTGCACTAATGTTTCTAATAAAGATTGTGTGAAGTTTTGTATGAAGGAAAATTTTCAGGTGTATGGAAGGAATGAGTAATGAGATGAAGAATGGACTAAAGCTCAAGCTTGGGGATGCCACGCGTGTCACCCCAAGAAATATCCAAGAAGTACAAGAGTCAAAGCTCGGGGATGCCTTGGGCATCCCCTTCTTCATCAATAAAACTCCCAGGTTTCTTCCAAACACTTCATTTTTATTGTTTCATGTATAGTTGTGTTGTTCTTGGAGCGTCTTATTTTTCGTTTTCGTTTTGGTTTTTTGTTTGCTTGGTGTTCTTAGTTTGCTGAATAAATTGGTTGGACCCCCTCTTTCATACATTGGTTTGCAAATAGTTTGGTTTGGTTTGGAAAAGAGTAGGAAAGTTCATGCTTATGTGGTAAAAAGAGCTCGTTTTTGACTGTGGCCTATACTTTGTCATGCCATGCTTGATATTGTTTTGGCTTTATGCTTAGTATTCTTTGTTGTAGCATGGCTTGTTATAAACAATTGAGATTGCTTAATGTGCCTTGGATGAATCATGCGTTGTTTTAGCATATTAAAGCATAGTATAGTGGTATTCTCCTTTGATGCTTTATTTAGGTTGACTTGGCGCATGCTCACACCATGTTATGACTATCCCAAGTCACCATAGCCTTTATGATCCTTTAGTTTTCAACTTGTAGTATCACTTTATGCTTTGATCAATGATGTTTTGTAGCTCTGCATGATTATGGCCATTATTGCTCTCTTAGTTTGTCGCTCCCAGTCTTTTGCTAGCCTCCACAACAAAGTATGAGTTCCACTCATGCATCCAACTCCCTAAACCAAGTTATTCCAAAGATTCCACCATACCTACCTACTAGCTTATGCTATTCCAAGTATATTCATGATTTTTTTTACCTTCCAAATTAAACTTGTTATGAGAAAACTAGTGATTAAAGCTCTCACGAACTTGATGGCACACTTTACTTTTTTGCATCTAATAAACTTGAACCATTGGGTCCTTCTTTGTTGCGTATATGCTTGCGCTTTATAAGTTGAAATTAGCAGAACCATGTATCATGGGGAACGCTTTCAACATTGCACTTGTACTTTGTACCCCGTTGATATCATGTTCTTTTGCTTATGGATCCCGGCGGTGTGAAATAAAAGTGGAACTTATAAGATCATAGAGTTTGTATGTGTGTTAGAGAAAGGCCTGGGCCACTAGCCTAAGCCATGCCTAATGATGGTGGAAACTTGTAGCATCACCATAATGAGCACTCTATGAAGCATCCTCAATAAAAACCTATGCAAATAGCAAATAAAAAGATCACTGAGATGCTCATTGTCTGCTTACCTTGTTATTTTGATTATGGGATAGCTCCTATATCATGTGCAAGGGGTACCCCGTTGGCGGTTCTTTATGATACACATGTACTTACAATGACAAGAGCTTACTCGTGACTAAAGTTGAGTAGCATGAGGTTCGGTCTTCGTAAGTAAGGGACATGAGATTTCGGTTTATAACTTGTCAAGCATATCCTCTTAGTTGTGTCACTTTAACCTTAATCACCTTCAAGATTCTTATGATAGGGGCAATGAGAGCTGAAAGCTATAAGTACCATAATTTTTGGAAGCTCTTTATGAGACTTGAATCCCTACTTCCTTCTATGAAGGCCTTTCTTTTACTTTTTTGTTGAGTCTCCACCTTCTATCTTTATGCACCTACTTTGAGAGCATAGTGGCCATTCTTAGTTCTATGTGCATTGTCCCAAGACTAGTTGATTGATGCATACCTTGATATTGCTTGTTTTAAACTATTTGTATCTAGTCACTCTTATAAACTCTAAAGGTGTCCTACGCATTTATATTTGCTACTCTATGAGGGACAAGCTGAATACTACTATGCTATGTTTTCTTTATGTGAAACAAACAAACGTCTTGCAAAGCATTGTTATTCATGAATCTTTTGTTTGTGCCTTTTCATGTTGCAACATAGTTTCTTTGTCTTACTGCTAGAACTTTGTCTTTCATGTTATGATTGAAGTACTATGATCCCAGCTTCGAATGTTTTATAAATACTTTGATCAAGTTTATGATGGTGCATGTCACCTCAAAAATTATTCTTTCTTTTTATCACTTACGTACTCGAGGACGAGTAGGAGTTAAGCTTGGGGATGTTGATACATTACAAATGTATCTATAATTTTTGATGTTCCATGCTTGGTTTTATCTACTTTCTTGTGTTTTGTTCACACTTTGGCGTACTTTTCATATGATTTATTTGGACTAACCTACTAATAGTTGCAAAAGTGCACAATGTTCTTGTTTTATACTTTGATGTGTAGGAATTACCAAGAATACAAGTGGAAACCTTGTTGGAGTCAAATTGGGATTTTCTAGAAATCTGTCTTAGAACTCTTTTTGAAGATGGTCACGTTTCGGCTCGACGAAGGCGTCAAAAGGAAACATCTACTACTACAAAGTTGTTGGAAATTTCGTGATAAACGTTCTAGACATAAAATTTAGCTGATTCCGAGTCCGGACGGTTCCAATAGACCCGATTTACTGCATCCCAAGATGGGATGACGGAAATCCGAAAAGCTATATAAAAGGAGCAAAACCTAATTCGTGGGAGACACCTCCACCCACGAATTTGCAGCCACCAAAGCCACGTTTTTGCCTTCTCCATAGATCTCATCTCCATGGGGAAGGGCTCCCAAGAAGCCATGAAGAAATGGTGCTAAGGGGCGGTGCTCCCCTGTGATACCGGCGGCGGGGAAGGAGTCCTCCGCGTCGCTGCCGCCGGAGCCATCTCCATCGATCTCCACCATCATCTCCATCACCGTTGCTGATTCCCATGATGAGGAGGGAGTACTTCTCTCTCGAGGCTAAGGGTTCTACCGGTAGCTATGTGTTCATATTTCTCTCTATGCATGATCATATTGTGATCATGAGCTTTGTAATCAAGTAGATCTAATTTGCTACTCAAGTGCTTTAATAGATCTATGCTCTCCCCATGTGTGTGAAAGTGACAGCGTGCACACCATGGTGGCACTTAGGCTAGAGATTACAAATACCTGTTATGAGTATTTTTGGAGTTGGATGTTTCTATGAAATTGTGGTGTTTGTTTGAACCATCTAGAGCTCAAGGTGACAGTCTGGGGTTTTCTAGATGGGAAAGACTTACTTTGAGGTGTGCTGTTATAGCCCTACCATCGATTAGAGTGTTGAACCGGAGAGTAGTTAAGAGTAGTATCATAAAGAGATGATATTTATATGAGAGTGTTCACTAGTGAAAGTATGATCCCTAGGCCTTGTTTCTAAGCACTAAAACACCGTTTGCTACTAGATCTGTTACATGTTTACTTGCTTTGATCTTTATTTCAGTTTTGCTTTAGTCTTTTCCACGCCATCAAGTTATTTTCTAGCACCGTTGTCTTATATCCATACCACTTGTATTTCACTATCTCTTCGCCGAACTAGTGCACCTATACACCTGACAAGTGTATTGGGTGTGTTGGGGACACAAGAGACTTCTTGTATCTTGATTGCAGGGTTGCTTGAGAGGGAATACCTTTGACCACTTCCTCCCTGAATTCGATAAACCTTGGGTGATCCACTTAAGGGAAAACTTGCTGCCATTCTACAAATCTCTGCACTTGGAGGCCCAACAACTGTCTACAAGAATAGAAGTGCGTAGACATCATGCACCTTCTGAACTTGAAGTCATGCTTAAATATTTTATTAGTAAACAAACTACTTTCAATAAAACTATTGAGGAAAAACTTTCTAATGATGAAAGAAATATAGCATCTTTGTCTGAAGCACAATCTTCTTTGATTAATAAAATGGCCGCTAACCTAAAACTATTGAAAACCCCTTTGTAGCTACTAATGCCATACAAGTTAGAATTGATGAAAATGTTAGACTGTTAGCTGAATTTCATGCTAAGTGGGAAATAGAAGATGAAATTGCTAGAAATAGTAGTATTTGTACTATCACCACCACTAATGTTGATGCTAGCAAACCACATGAAGTCCCCATTCCTTTTGCAACAATGCCTAAAACCAATGGAACCTTTTCCAATAAAAATGCTGAAATTCTTTAAAATATGGGAAACAATAGCTCTACTACCTTATATGGTGTCAACACACGGATTTATAAGTCCAGATGCCTATTATGCTGTACATCGCAATCCCATGATTACCATTTTTGTGAGACATAACAGAAGTGGTACTGTTGGAAATATGCCCTAGAGATAAATAGTAATAAGGACTATTATCATATTTCATAAATTTTATGATTAAGTTTTATATCATGCTATAACTGTGTTGAGTGGAAACATCAATACACGTGTGATATATAAACAACCAAGGGTTCACAGTGAAACTCTAATCACTAGTTCATTGGTCAACAAATGATCAAGTTTCCTAATCATGTGGCATTTATGCCAGTTGGAAATGGAGTCAACTCATTCTGAGAATGAGATGATGAACCAATACCCAACCTAAACATCGTGACCCGATCATGTCACGAAGTTCAAGTAACGATGATTAGAAATGGATCCTTGTAGAGTATTCCTTAGACTGTGAGGCTATATCAATCACTGTCTCCCGAGAGTGCTTAGATAGCATCAAGCACCACTTGGTAATAGAGTGGTTATAAAGGTGTGTTCAGGTACTCGGAGGAAAGCATAGAGGAAATATATGTCAAGAGCGGGATTTGTCCGTCCACGTGACAGAAAGGTACTCAAGGGCCCACTCGGAGAAGTTATATCCAATAGCTGCGCAGCGTGTGATTTGATCACAGGGATATAACTTGTCAGAACAAGTCAAGTAGCATTGTTTGGTAACGAGATTGAACACGACATGGTGATTTCATTGATCATATCTCGGGCAATGCAAGTATCGAGAGACAATGGGAATAAGACACGACTATCCTAGTTCAAACGACAAAAGATATTCGTAAAACACACAGGGGTCATATAGCCATCCAGGTCCCTTTGTTGATCATTGGTCCGGGAGTGTCCCGACCATGTCTGGAGTGTTCCCGAACCGTAGGGTATCACGCTTAAGGGTTTGATGATTCTTAGAGAGTGTTTATAGGATCGAAAGAATCGCTGAAGAATAGTAGAGAGAAAACCGGAAGGGTTTCGGTAAGTCCGGAGGATGTCCAGAGTGGAGGTGGAAGGTGTTCCATAGCCACGGAGATTGGATAATATGTGAATGAATGTTAAATATTGATTTAATCATTTATTCATAATTATTTAATAAAAGAGAAAATCAATTGAAAGGTCAAAAGGCTTAATGGGCCAATTCTGGAGGGAAGAGGGCCCATTAGGGAAAGGCAAGAGGGAGAAGAGCCAGAGGGGGTGGCTGGCACCCTAGTGGGATAGCCCCCCCCCCCGCCCATGCGCGCGGGGCCCATGGGGGTGGCCGGCGGCGCCACCCCTTCCCCTCTCCACTCCTTTAGTCCCACCCCGGGACTTTGAAGGAGGTAGTACCTCCCCTCCCCCTATATATAGTGCGGGTATTTGGCCAGATAAATACACACAATATTCAATAAAGGTTTCCTCTCTTTTAGGGAGACCTCTAATTGATATTCTCTCTCTCGTGACCATGGTCCCAAGTTCGGACTGCGTGAACGAGAGACATCCTCACCGCGGAGCGCCGCCGCGTTGCAGGATTCGGATCCAGGAGCTCTACTTCCGCAACTGTTGCTGGATCGGGGAAGCGGGATTCATCGTTAGGAACCGGACGTGTGTAACTCCCTACGAGGTGTCACACTTGAGGCACTCAAGTTATTGGAGCCATAGGAGCGCAAGGACTTCATCACGACCTTGAGGTCGGCTTCGGCTCGTCTACATCAACCACAATCTCCTGAGCGTTGACAACGCTTTTCGGTATTCAAGAGTAAGTTCGTGAAAAGCCCCCCCTGTTACTTTATTACTAATAGATAGGCCCTGGCAGCATCAGGGGTTCAGGGGCGTAGGGTAAAATTTTATTGTTTTCATACGTGGAACCCCTATAGTGGTATCAGATCTATATCTATGCGTAGTAATGCTAGTACGGGTAGAACACACGAGATGTAGCATGTGGGCGTTGATATTTTAGTTGTTACCCTCCCACGTGTACTTGTGTATACTGCAGTAATGCTTGATTAAGCGGCCCCCAACCGACTTTATGCGTTCATTCGCGAGACTGGTCCATGCTTGACATACGGCTTGTACCGTATAAAGTGGCTTAGGGGGGTGTTTTTCTCTCTCGCATTAGTTGGTATGCCATTTGCAACGGAGGGCCCCGAAAGGGGTGTAGTATAGACAACTACTTGATCAGCGCTGTGCTGAAAGTTCGTAGGTAAGAATGGTTCTTGTGCGAAAGCCCATTCAGCCACGTAAAACATGCAAAGATAAAGTAAAGGCATCTAACTTTGTTTTGCAGGGGGCGTTGCTTTGTGGTATGGTTGTGGCAAAGGTAAAGTGATTACCTTATGTTGCGTAGTAGTAGATAGTCACGGAGGTGACGAACTACCATGCCGGAATGACACTGGTACCCTAGTGTCTACAGGACTAGAACCCTGGCGCCGGAATGCGGTGACGACGGATGGAGATTACGACATGAAGGACCATATCACATCGCATTTACATTCAATTTTATTGTTTGTATATCTTATTGTGTGCTAGTATTAGATGCTCGACGGTAGCCTAATAAGATGATCCCTGTTAAAATTACCAATGATTGTGTTCCCCCTTAGTGTGCACCACCAAGAAAGTTCTTCGGTATGAGGCGACCCGCGGTGAGCAGGTGTCAGACATATCTACGTTCGCATATAGTGGGTGTAAGCCATGTTGCACAGCAAATACACTAAGGTTGAGTTGGCGAGCCTAGCATGTGCAGACATGGCCTCAAAACGCGGATGGTCGAAAGATATAGCACGAGTCGCATGAATGATGTGACCGATGTTTAGCGTCCACCCTTGAACCCACATTGATGGCCGTGATGATCGGGGGAGATGTGGGGAAAAGGGGTCGTGTTATCAATAGGAACCCTTCATGGGATAGGTGTTTGTGAGTGGAGTTATTATTAACTCATTTAATTATAAACTTACTCTAAATTCCTTTTGCAATTATAAATGTAGAAAATGGTTCTCCCCGAGATTACCTTCCCTATTGACAATTGGTTAAAAGGAGAAAAGCTCAAGTTAGATGGATCCAACTTTTCTGCATGGGTCATGCGCCTTCATGATCTCCTTAGCAAGAACAAAGTGGCTGACTACATGATCTACGAGATGTACTTAGATCCACCCTATATTCATGAGACCCAGGAGCAGCGGGATCTCCGCTGCTGTCATCGTGTGATGGCCACATTCATATCAATATCGATGCGCCTCGGGATGGAAGATGGGTTCTGGCCGATTGTGGGAAGTCTTAATCCCTGAATGGTTATGGCACATCTGAGATCACATTTCGTGGAACAAGTGCGCATATGGGAGTATGAGCTGATGGGGGATTTCCTCTCCATAAAGATGGAGGAGGGATCCTCACTGGACGATCACTTGTTGAGCATATATGATGCATACATGAGTCTGGCATACTTCCTGGACAACTGGTTCGCAAGCTCTTTTGCAATAGGAGTTGTGATGCGGTTGCTACCACCAATCTAACAAGCACAAGTCAGAACTTGCATTATGAGAGGCGACGCGGAAACACAGGATTTCCACGAGTTCATATCGCATTTCAGAGATGTGATGGTTGAACCCATTGTCGCTGAGGTCATCAATGACAAAGGTATATATTTGATATACAATTTTATAAATGTTATAATCTTGCAAACACATTTGTAGTGTTAAGTATATTTGATACTTGTTCTGTTTTACTGAAAACAGGTCCTTCTGCATAGAGGTGCTTGCTGTAGAGGAGGTGATGTTGCGGGTAGATGGCGAGCATGATGATGACGGCCAACAACACTCTCCCTCAACATTTATCACTTATTTTATGTTTAGGATGATTATCGTAATCAAAATATTGTGAACCTATTTAGTGTGTCTCACACTTTGTGAGACGGTTATTCATATCAGTTTGTAACAAACAGTTATTCTACTTTTATGAATGATTTCTATTTGTGTTCATATCTT
Organism: Avena insularis; assembly: GCA_023614405.1. Taxonomy (NCBI): domain Eukaryota; kingdom Viridiplantae; phylum Streptophyta; class Magnoliopsida; order Poales; family Poaceae; genus Avena; species Avena insularis. The sequence goes on from CM042694.1 coordinate 566,452,038, forward strand.
GTTTGATTATATGTGAATTATCCTTGTTGTTTGAAACTAATTGATAATACATGAACATTTGTAAAATATTGAAATGCCTTAAAATACCCAACTTAAAGATATGTTCATTAATGAATGAAACCATTGTTCGAATTCAAAAGTTATGTCATAATATGTGAAAATCATTCGATTTCTTGTCACATATAAATCATGCCTAAGTTCGGCAAAATAACTTGAACACCGTGTAGTACTTGAATACAAAGTGTTTTAATGAATTGTTAAAAGTAAATACATATTCGATGTATTATGTTTTAACAAAATGGTAATTATCATTATATGATTGTTTAAATGTGTAAAGAATTTTACCAAAGGAAACATAAATATGAAACTATTTGATATGATCAATGTGTTTCATCAAACAAAGGGTATTAAATATAAAAGAGAATCTAATTACTATGATTTGACCAATTAGGGTATTTAATAAAGAATGGCATAAAAGAAACTATGGAATGCAATGCACTTGAAGTGTCAAAATGCAAAGAATCACAATATGATATTAGATATCAAAATGGGTGAATAGATGGCGCCAAATAAATTGTTGTAGTGTAGATGTAGAGACCATAAGTTAGAAATAGTTAGCACTCAATTAGAACATATAGTGAACCATCTAGATTCGTGAGATCGGCTCCATATCTAGTATGGATAGTCGTAAAAGTTTTGGGGTTATTTGATAGAACCAAAACAATAGTGAATAAGTCCTTGTAGAGTATTCATTGGAAACTTTGAATACAAAATCCATAGCTAAATCCAAAAGAGAAGCAAAATTTGTATTGCTTGGATTTTGGTACATTTTTGAGAAAGTTCGCATTCAGTGATATTTCTTGATTATGGAGCAAATGGAAAATAGTGAAAAACATGATGAGGATTCAAAACTCTACATCAGAGTGTTGAGAAGCGCAAGGGAAAACGTTCCTGAACGATTCTCTTCCCAAAGGAAAGAATCAATGATAATGATCATTATGTTTTCCCCACTGGTGTTTTCACTACATGAAGTAGGATTCAAAATGTAACACATATCTTGTATGGAAGACATTTGTGAATCATTTGTCATGATTACCGGAATATGACATACCTACGAACTACTAAGGAAATAATGGTAAGCTAAGGATATGAGAAATCCCAAAGTAAAATTCCCTTGAGATTAGAAAGCAATTCGTTGCTGAATCTCATAAGTAAAAGGGGTTACTTGGATTTTACCCAAATGACTGCAAAGCCATACTAGAAAAGGGGTGAATGACAAAAGCAGAGTTTGTCAAGTATTGGACGAATTCAAATGAATCGGATTCAAGTGTGCTAAATGTCTGGTGGATTTAGAACTGGTAAAAGTACTAGTATCTCATAGTAAATCTCCAAGTTTGATATTTGATCAAAGGATTTTGAAGTCGTTCAAAATAGTGAGTGGATATGCAATTTGCATGAAATTGAGTGGAGCTATAAAAGTCTTCCTAAAACAATATGTGAATGACATATTTTTGAGTGGGAGCAATATAAGTCTCAAATTCAAATATGTAGGAACATAGTTTGAGTAAGAGTAGTGACTCATACCCAAATATGTTAGGAACATATTTTGAGTGGGAGCTTCTAGAGTGATTCTTAAGTGAGTTAAGAATAAAAGCGCAAATACCAATAAATAATGATTTATAGGGTGTAGAAGTTAATAATAAGTGTATTATGATATTATGTAGTATTTCTTAAGGGATTCTGAAAAAGGGTTTCAGAATAGAAGTTAATTAAGGAACTGGTCCTTAATAACTCAAGTTAGGAATATTATTAAGTTTAAACATCAATGGTTGAAAGAGAGAAAAAGGATGATCATCATCCACTATGTTGAGACATAGGTTCTATCTTACAAAAAGATGATGATAACTTAACATAATATATGATCCAATTAAGAAATGTTTGAAAAGTGATCAAGTTTGAATCATGGAACATTGAGCTAAGTTTGTCTGTAGTGTCTAATAGAGAACTATAGACACATTTTCCAAATCCATAAAGGATGACATATCTTAAAGCATAATGACTTATGTTATAAGGGAATATGTTGGAAACGCTTGTAATACCGACTAAAGTCGCGTAGGAAGCAAGGTGAACGAAAACATCGAAAGTTGCACAGAGTGCACTCGTGTTTCGATGATTACATTTATAATAATAGATAAGGGTACCATCTAAAGTGTTGTATAATGTTATGGTGGGGCTAGTTCGCTTTTAACGTAGAATGATGTGTCCCAGGGCACAGTGCCCATGAGAAAGCCCTCGAGGTTGATCTAAAGTCATTGTAGGCTCCTGGAATCCGGCCTCGTTCTCCTGCCATAGCGACGATGCATACACGCAGATGTTATCGTGTGATTATAAAGTATTAATATCAATTAAGGTGACATTAGTAAGCTGCAAAGGATTTGTGACTGTAAAGTATAGACCCAAGACTCAACCTCTTCCATGAGCAAGCATGTTCGGGGTACCGGATATATGGTGCCAATGATTAAGAACAAATGCAGCTAGTTTATTTGTACTCTAGTGCAAGTGGGAGACTGTTGGAAATATGCCTTAGAGACAAATAGTAATAAGGACAATTATAATATTTCATAAAGTTTATGATTAAGTTTTATATCATGCTATAACTGTGTTGAGTGGAAACATCAATACACGTGTGATATATAAACAACCAAGGGTTCATAGTGAAACTCTAATCACTAGTTCATTGGTCAACAAATGATCAAGTTTCCTGATCATGTGGCATTTATGCCAGTTGGAAATGGAGTCAACTCATTCTGAGAATGAGATGATGAACCAATACCCAACCTAAACATCGTGACCCGATCATGTCATGAAGTTCAAGTAACGATGATTAGAAATGGATCCTCGTAGAGTATTCCTTAGACTGTGAGGCTATATCAATCACTTTCTCCCGAGAGTGCTTAGATAGCATTGTCGTCGGATTAAGGACAAGTACGCCATGAGGGGGTCCTCGAGGCGTGTGGAAGAGAGGGGTGTGAGACGTATGGTATTCTGGGACGATGAGCACACAAGTTTACCTAGGTTCGAATCCGCCGGCTTTGGACGGATCCTACTCCTGCTAGCAATCAAGTAATACGGCAGAGCCGGAATATGGGTTACAATGGTTTCGCCTGTGCGAGTTGAGGGTCTAAAGTATTGGGTGCCCTAAAGGCTCTCCCTAGGATGGCTTATATAGATATCTGGCCTAGGGTTTATAGGAGAGATCTATCCGTCTAGGTCTAAGAGTCGGTTACAGAGTACGTCTTGAACTACAAGTAACATTATGGGCCTAAGTCGGTAAGTCTTTTGGGCCTTCCTGTAGCCGGATTAGACTCCGTCTTTCTCCCTGACTGGGCCGCCCGTGAAGCAAAGCTCTAACCCGAAGTGGGCCACCCTGGTCAGTGAGGAACTGTGAGGATACCCGGAAAGTATATCCCCAACAGCAGCCCCCGGAGGCCTCCAAGATCTAAAGTCGGATTTATCATCATCTAGCTTGATCTTTGGCTTGCAGAATCTTGAAGGGTGTTGGAGATATGCCCAAGAGGCAATAATAAAGTGGTTATTATTATATCTTTATGTTTATGATAAATGTTTACATCCCATGCTATAATTGTATTAACCGGAAACATTAATACTTGTGTGTTTTGTAAACATAAAAGAGTCCCTAGTAAGCCTCTTGTTGAACTAGCTTGTTGATTAATAGATGATCATGGTTTCCTGATCATGGACATTGGATGTCATTAATAACAAGGTTATATCATTAGGAGAATGATGTGATGGACACACACCCATAGTAAGCGTAGCATAAGATCAAGTCATTAAGTTCGTTTTGCTACAAGCTTTTCAAATGCATAGTAACCTAATCCTTCGACCATGAGGTTATGTTAATCACTATCACCGGATGTGTACTTTGATGACATCAAACACCGCTTCGTAACTGGGTGGTTCTAAAGGTGTCATTGGGTATTCTGAAAGTATGTGTTGAAGCGCATGGACCAAGATTGGGATTTGTACATCCATATGACGGATAGATATGCTCTGGGCCCTCTCGGTGGAATGTCATCTAGTTAGCTTGCAAGCATGTGACTAGGTCACAAGGGATGACATAACATGGAACGAGTAAAGAGTACTTATCAGTAACGAGGTAGAACTAGGTATGGAGATACCGACGATCAAACCTCGGATAAGTAGAATATCGCGTGACAAAGGGAATTGGTTTCGTATGTTAATGGTTCTATCGATCACGAAGTCATCGTTGAGTATGTGGGAGCCGTTACGGATCTCCAGGTCCCGCTGATGGTTATTGATAGGAAATGTGTCTCTATCATGTCTGCATATTCACGAACCGTAGGGTGACACACTTAAGGTTCGAAGCTGTTTTAAGTAGATATGGAATGTGCGTTGGAGACCGAATGTTATTCGGAGTCTCGGATTGGATCCGGGACATCACGAGGAGATCCGGAATTGTCCGGAGAATAAGATTCATACATTGGGGATCATTTTCTAAGTTAGGAAATGTTCCGGAGTATTTGTATGGGGATTCTAGAAGGTTTCGGAATGTTCCGGAAGGTTCTAGGAGATTTCTTGGAGTTTGCTTGAAAACCAAGAAAGGATCAAGGAAGTCCTTGTGGGCAAGACACGGATTCGTGGGGGAGGAGGATTCCTCCCCACCTCCCAATCCGCCGGCCAAGGAGGGAGGGGAGTCCTACTAGGACTCCCCCTCCCATGGAGCCTCCCTCCTTTAAATAGAGGGGTGAGGGCGCCACCCCCTTGCCCCCTCCACTTCAAACCCTAGCCGTCGCCTTTCTCCTTCTCCTTCCCTCTGCTCTGGCTTAGGCGAAGCCCTGCAGAATTCTCTACTCCACCACCACCACCACACCGTCGTGCTGCTGGGATTCCATGGAAAAGATCTACTACCTCCGCTGCTCGCTGGAACGGGGAGAGGAAGGTCTGCTTCGACTCAAGACGTGACCGTGTGATGCTAGCGGCGCTAGCGCCGGAAGGATCGTCCACTCGATATTGAGATCGGGAAGTGAACAACTACATCAACCACGAGATCCGTTCTCTAACAAGGCTTTGGAAACTACGAGGGTTAGTACCGATCTATCTCGTTGCACATGTCTAATAGATTAGATCTTGGCTTTTATCTAGATTAGATCTGGGTTTTGTTCGTTCTTGCGGTAGAAATTTTTTGTTTTACATTCTACGAACCCATCAGTGGTATCAGAGCCGTGTCTATGCGTAGATCTGTTGCACGAGTAGAACACAATGATGTTGTGGGCGTTGGTGCTCGTGCCGTCTTTTGCTGTGTACTTTGCATCTTGCGGTATGATCGGATGAAGCGGCTCAGGCTAACATTACATGTCATCGTAAATGAGACTTGCTCCACGCTTGACGTGTAACTTGCTTTGCACAAATGGCTTTGCGGGTGTCTGTCTCTCCCACCATAGTATAGATCCAATCTACACTTTGCACTTGATAGCACTTGTATCAACGTTGTGGTTCAGTTTCGTAGGTAAGATCCGTTCTTATTCGAAAGCCCCAAACCACGTAAAACATTCAAAGAAAATTAGAGGCGTCTAACTTGTTTTTGCAGGGGTTTTGTGATGTGATATGGCCATCATGTGATTGTGATTATATTTGATGTATGCAATGATCCTTGTTGTAATATGGCAACCGGCAGGAGCCTAATGGTTGTCTTTAATTCTGTTAAGACCTGCGTGTCTATTCATCTTGTAATAGCTTTGTTCCAAGTAGTTGTAATAGTTGCTAGTGATGATGGACAACCATGAAGCGCCATCGACCTTGACGCAATGCTGGTGATGATGGAGATCATGTCCGTGCTTTGGAGATGGAGATCAAAGGCATAAGAAGAAAGGGCCATATCATATCACACTAATTATGAATTGCCTATGATGTTAATCCTTTATGCATCTTGTATTGCTTAGATCGCGACGGTAGCATTATAAGATGATCCCTCTCACTAAATATCAAGTAATAAAGTGTTCGTCCTTAGTTGGCACCGTTGCTAAGACTCGTTGTTTCGAAGCATCTCGTGATGATTGGATGTGATAGATTCTACGTGTGCATACAACGGGTGCAAGCCAGATTTGCACATGCAGAAACTAAGGTTAATCTTGACGAGCCTAGCATGCACAGACATGGTCTCGGAACACGGAATACCGAAAGGTAGAGCATGAGTCATATATATGATATGATGAACATGATGATTGTTCGCCATTGAAACTACATCATCTCATGTGATGATCAGACTTGGTGTAGTGGATTTGGTTCGTGTAATCACTAAAACAAATCGAGGGATGTTGTTTTGAGTGGGAGTTCATATAGTAATATGATTAAGTTGAACACAATTTATCATAAACAAAATAAAAGTGAATTTGCATAGTTTGTTGTAGTCATTGGCATCCGTTCACCACCTTACGCTTAGTTATAGTTGAGATAGTGGAACTATAGAAATTCTGGATATTTTCTTTATGAACTGGTATCGTATTGTTTTGAGTGTCAATCTAAAGTTTAAAAGTCATATTGCAAACTTTCAGCAAACTCCGTTTACTCTATGAAGTTTAATAAACAGTATTAAATCAAGAGTAACAATTCCAGTGTTAGTATCTAATGTATCATGTTTGCCTCCATGATTCTTGATACTCAAAAGATTGTTTTTAATATCAAGTTTATCTAAGAGCTGAAAGCAATGTTTCAGAAACCATCATATGTGAAAGGTATTGCGATATCTAAAACAATGTGTTGGTTACAACACGATAGAGTATACGTCCTCATATTTGATGAGAATTTGTGATTGTTGGAGACGCTAATCGTCCTAATCCTCCAAAAGGTTTTGGAAAAGAAACATTATACTTGCAATTCACCTTTATAAGCTATAGCAGCTTGATCATGAAAATTGTCATGATAAGGATGAATAGAAGATGTAAGTAAAATGTTTACCACACTAAAAGATTACTAAAGAATGGAATTTTGAAAGAATGCCAAACATTTGACGAAGGTGATCCACTTCAAAGTGCAAGTTCAAAGGTATTAGTATTTGACTATACACACTTTGTACTATGTGTCATGTGAATGACACCACTATTGATGTTGGTAGATTCTTTTAAAAGAAAAGGAATTGTTGAAAGAGAATCTATAAAATATTTGGCAGAAAAGAAAAGATTGGAGATGTCCAACTTAGGTATATAGAAGATACATGTTATGGCTGTATTCCTTGGTTGTTAAACAATGTGGTTCTGCGTATTGGATACCGAATTGGTTGGTATGAAGTGTCATACAGGACAACACAATTCATGAACTACAATGGCCTAAGTAACTAGCAAGAGAATATGTGATGATGTTCATCGAAAACAAACAAAGGGTTGTTGTGTTGCTCGTTAACATCAAAGCTTGCCTTCAAGATTTGTTTCAATAATTGTTATTTTGATCAGGTATTATGCGGACAAAAGGTTGTTCAAACAATTACCGTATTCCATAATAGATGGATGATATACAGGTCTGGTTGGAGAAATAACGACCATAAAACTAATGCTAAAATGTCGCAAGACAAATAATTGAAAGATCACTTGCAAAGTGACATCGCCATTTAAATTATATTGAAAGGGATACATGAAGAAACTCCATGTTGATGGATTTTTTGGAGTCTTTAATTTTGATCAAATGACGCTTGTGATACTTTCCTGGAGATAATTAAAACTCCGTTCGTAGGCCAAAAGAGGAACGGACGACTAACTGATTGGAATTTATACATATTGATGTATATAGTCCATTATGTGTAGTCGTGGGCGATGAATTTCAACTTCATATGCTTTCTCCGAAGATTTGAGTGAGTATATGTATATACTTACTCAATAAGGAAGAAGTATGAAACATTTGAAAATGTTCAAAGACTTTCAAGATGAAGTGGAAAATTATTGTAACAAGAAAATAAAATTTTATGATTGGATCATAAAGATGTTTGAGTTACAAGTTGAGCAAAACACCTAAGATTTGAGGAATCGTTCCATGGATTTGCATTTCCCAAAACACCATAGGAGTATGGAGTGTTCAAGATATGTAATGAAACCTTGTTTGACATGGTAAGATCAAAGGTGTCATTTATAAAACTGCCATTATATTTTAAAAGATTAAAGCTTTAGTGACCACCGCTTTTACACTGAAAAGAGCTCCATCGTGATCCGTTGAAATGACACCATATAAGTCATGGTTTGGGATAAAACCCAGGTTGTCCTTTCTTAAATGTTTGGTATGCTAGGCATAAGTAAAGTGTTTACAACCAAAGTCGGATGAGCATGTCTTTGTAGGTTATTTCGAATAACCATTGGGTATTCCTCCATAACACCGAAGACAAAAGTGTTTGTCGCTTAGAATGTCGAGTTTCTTGAAAAGGAATTTTTGGTGAAAAATCAAGTGGGAGGACAATAGAACTTTGACAAGGTTGTTGAACCTTGGCTAAAATGTGCTGAGTTGCGCAGCATCGGTAAGTGTCCCGGAGGCAGCAACAATGCTCATGGCTCACGTGCCTCAAAGGTTGTGGTCACAGAGATCTAAGTTACTATTGAACCAAGTAGGTCGGGTAAGTAATCAAATTCCAAGATTTGAGAGTTAAATCATTGTTGTTTGACAATGATGAACCGACTACATGCAAATAATCAATGATGGGCCCTGACTTCGTTAAATGGCTTGAAGCCATAAAATCCGTGATAATTCCATACACGAGAAATCAAGCTTTGAATTTGAAAGACCCTCTGGAAAGGTGCAAGACCTTACAGTCGTATATGGATCTATAAAGAAATAGACATGGATGTTTCACATCTATGAAATAGTCGACATGTCGGAAAGAGTTTACGACAATGTTCAAGGAATTGACTATGATAAGAATTTGATCTTTCATAGCGATATTTAGTCTGGACGGATTAATGTAGCAACCACTACATATATTTTGGTATATGGTAGTTGAACAAACAAAACAAGTTCTTCTAATAGAATGGTCACCTAGGACGTGTACATGACACGATACAAAGGGTTTTGTTAATTCAAAGGATGCTAAAAGAGTATGCAAAACTTCAATGGTTGAAGTGAGCATCGCGGAGTTGGAATCTTCACCGTGATGAAACCGTTAAAAGGTTTAATTTCATCAGAGACGATGAAGATGTTTGCATTTTGCAAGAAATTAAGTGGGAGCGCTAAGACATATTTCTAATACATTATGTGAAAGACATATTGTTGATTAGAAATGATGTATCTTTTATTGACACAGGTTAAGAATTTCATTTCGATGAAATACTTAGGCATAACCCAAGAATTAGGCATCAATTTCTATATGGATAGATTGAGGCGCTAATATGGTTTTGCCAAATGTACATAGATAAGATGTTGAATGAGTTCAATGTGGAAACAACAAGAAAGGTTCTTGACGCAAGAAAAGGACTGAATCAAGATTCAAGTGTTTTGACACTTGGTGAAATCACAAGAATATTTTGATCAATCATTCTATGAGATGTACACATCCAGATATGTCCTATGCTCTAAATGTTATGAGCATATACCAGAATGACTCATAAGATGATCATTGGACAATAGTAGGGATATTCCTATGATCTTTGGAAGAACTAAGAATATATTATTTATATAGTGGTGACAAATAGTTCATTGTAAATTATTGCATTGATACTAGTTTTGTCACAAATTAAGTTTATCTCAATTTAAACTATGGGTGGCACAATGTAATGGAAAGGAAGTTCCATAACAGATTTGGTTGAGTACCAAAGTTAAAACGTTGTGACAGATACTACAACAAAAGGCTAAGTATATGACTGCTATTGTAGCAGCAAATGAGGGCATTTGCATCAAGTAGTTTGTTATCAAACTAGGTGTGGTTCATAGCGGGATAATACTATGAAGATACATTGTATGACAACTATATCAACATGATTTAATCCCAAGGAACTAAAGGTCTCACCAAAGGACCAAATTTATACAATGCCATCTCATTGGAGAATGAGTAATGCGTAGAGACACAAGGAAATGCAAATACACACGGACCTGGAAGTGTCAGATCCGAAGATTATGTTTACCACTAGCAATAGTGTCTATACAACACCAGAAAGCCATAGGTGTTGAAAGCACAAGTTTTTAACTACATTATTGACTCTAGTGCAAGTGGGAGACTGTTGGAGATATGCCCCAGAGGCAATAATAAAGTGGTTATTATTATATCTTTATGTTTATGATAAATGTTTACATCCCATGCTATAATTGTATTAACCGGAAACATTAATACTTGTGTGTTTTGTAAACATAAAAGAGTCCCTAGTAAGCCTCTTGTTGAACTAGCTTGTTGATTAATAGATGATCATGGTTTCCTGATCATGGACATTGGATGTCATTAATAACAAGGTTATATCATTAGGAGAATGATGTGATGGACACACACCCATAGTAAGCGTAGCATAAGATCAAGTCATTAAGTTCGTTTTGCTACAAGCTTTTCAAATGCATAGTAACCTAATCCTTCGACCATGAGGTTATGTTAATCACCATCACCGGATGTGTACTTTGATGACATCAAACACCGCTTCATAACTGGGTGGTTATAAAGGTGTCATTAGGTATTCTGAAAGTATGTGTTGAAGCGCATGGACCAAGATTGGGATTTGTCCATCCATATGACGGATAGATATGCTCTGGCCCCTCTCGGTGGAATGTCATCTAGTTAGCTTGCAAGCATGTGACTAGGTCACAAGGGATGACATAACACGGAATGCGTAAAGAGTACTTATCAGTAACGAGGTAGAACTAGGTATGGAGATACCGACGATCAAACCTCAGATAAGTAGATTATCGCGTGACAAAGGGAATTGGTTTCGTATGTTAATGGTTCTATCGATCACGAAGTCATCGTTGAGTATGTGGGAGCCGTTACGGATCTCCAGGTCCCGCTGATGGTTATTGATAGGAAATGTGTCTCTATCATGTCTGCATATTCACGAACCATAGGGTGACACACTTAAGGTTCGAAGCTGTTTTAAGTAGATATGGAATGTGCGTTGGAGACCGAATGTTGTTTGGAGTCTCGGATTGGATCCGGGACATCACGAGGAGATCTGGAATTGTCCGGAGAATAAGATTCATGTATTGGGGATCATTTTCTAAGTTAGGAAATGTTCCGGAGTATTTGTATGGGGATTCTAGAAGGTTTCGGAATGTTTCGGAAGGTTCTAGGAGATTTCTTGGAGTTTGCTTGAAAACCAAGAAAGGATCAAGGAAGTCCTTGTGGGGCAAGACACGGATTCATGGGGGAGGAGGATTCCTCCCCCACTCCCAATCCGCCGGCCAAGGAGGGAGGGGAGTCCTACTAGGACCCTCCCTCCCATGGCGCCTCCCTCGTTTAAATAGAGGGGTGGGGGTGCCACCCCCTTGCCCCCTCCACTTCAAACCCTAGCCGCCGCCTTTCTCCTCCTCCTTCCCTCTGCTCTGGCTGAGGCGAAGCCCTGCAGAATTCTCTACTCCACCACCACCACCACACCGTCGTGCTGCTGGGATTCCGTGGAGAAGATCTACTACCTCCGCTGCTCGCTGGAACAGGGAGAGGAAGGTCTGCTTCGACTCCGCACGTGTGACCGTCTGCGGTAGCGCTGCCGGAACACGGCGCCGGAAGGATCGTCCACTCGATCTTGAGATCGGCAAGTGATCGACTACATCAACCACGAGATCCGTTCTCGAACAAGGCTTTGGAAACTACGAGGGTTAGTACCGATCTATCTCGTTGCACATGTCTAATAGATTAGATCTTGGCTTTTATCTAGATTAGATCTGGGTTTTGTTCGTTCTTGCGGTAGAATTTTTTTGTTTTACATGCTACGAACCCATCAAAGTGTTCCTGAAACTTCACAACAAAAAATATGACCCGGGTCTTAAAAATAAGTCGGACCTTTCAACAGGTTACTCGGATTTCCAACTCGATTTTAAATTAAGCCGGAACTTGGTCCCTAACGCCACCTAACACAAACATGGTCAGGTCACGTCATCTGACAAGCGTTCCATCAGCACGACCGTTGGTGGGTCCGTGGTTCATGGAACAGAGGCGCCGTTTCAATGCGTGCGTGGAGATCGAGGCGACGCAATCATCGCGTGGGTCCTTCCCAGTTCCTTCCACGACGCGTGGCGGTTACACTGTAGCATTTTCACGAATCTTGGCGCAGGTTGGTGGATATAAGGGGTTCGGATTTCTCCTTCTTCTTTCCACCAGTCCTTTGTCGTTTCCTTTCTTCCCAATCCTCCTACGCGCACAGAGCCTCCTCGTCCTTCCCCCACAGAACTCCCAGCGCCGCCCCTTTTAGGTCATCTTCTCACCGGAGAAATGGCTTCATCATCTTCTTCATCCGGTTTAGCGGCAGCAGCGGCAGCGGCGATAGCGGAAGCAGCAGCAGAGAAGGAGAGCTTCCGGGGAATCTGGATCCCCTGCGCCCTCAACGAGGAAGGCCTCAAGAACGTGGAGAAGGAGGGGCTTCTCGCCGCCGGCGACTGGCGGAGCGGCTCCGGCAAAACCGTCCCCACCCCGCGCGATGGCGAGCGGGTCCACTTCGGCACCCATCTCGACCGAGGTCTGTCTTTTCCTCCCTCGGAGTTCTTCTCCGAGGTGATAGATCATTACGAAGTTCAACTCCACAATCTTCCTCCCAACTCTCTCTTAGAGATGAGTGCGTATGCTTCGCTTTGCAAGGGCTTTCTCGACATTAGGCCGATTTTGCTTCTCTTCCGGTATTATTTCTATGTCCGAAGAAATTCCATCACTGCCGGTGTTCCTTACATCACCGGCACTATTAGCTTTTCACTTAGACGTGACCGGGCATATCCCAAAATTTCAGCCAGTGACTCGGTCAAACAATGGCCAGCCACATTTTTCTATCGTAGGTATATTCCAGTAGTAGCTTTGCCGGCTTTTGTCGACGGAGCCGCCACGTCCCAGCCTTCCTGGGACGAGGCTGCTCCGGCTCTCACCGATGATCTGATCCTCGCTAAGAGGCGGATCGAATATCTCGTCAAGCACAAGGGTCTGAAGGGATCCGACTTGGTCCAGTGCTGGGTCTCACGTTGGATCCAGCCACTTCAGTACCACGGGGATAGACTGATGCACTCCATCACGTCATCCAAAAAATACTCCCTCCGCATCAGCCCCAAATCCTACACCACTCAAGGCTACATAAGCCAGATTAAGTGGCTGATCAAGGAGCGGATCGAGAGGAGAATTCCGGAGGTTTCTCTGGATATGCACACGGCGAAAAACCCCGTGGTGCCGGTAAGCTTCCATCAGTACACCTTTTATGTGTTTCAATCTTCGAGTTATACTGCAATACTGATATGTTTTCTTGTTTTCAGCTTGCTGACCTCCCCGAGTCGGAACTTGCTCCGCTCGAAGGATATCCTCCTGAGTTTTCACAGGAGACAGAGGTTGTCCCATTGCCGGACCTTGCGCTCAAGAAGCGCAAAGCCTCGACAGTGGCTGTTGGCACAAAGGAGGTGCCTGTTGTGAAGAGGTAACTTTCAGTCACAATTTCCGCCTTTGTACCTTTCTCGAATTTCTTTCCGAGATGTAATGTTTCCGACTTTACTACTTTCTCAGAGCAAAATCAATCATCAAGGGCAAGGGGAAAGGGATTTCTTCGAAGCCCTTGCGTCAGACAAAGCTCACCATAGCTTCCCCTGCCGTGGCTCCTCTGACTCCTGCCCCTCAACCTTCTGCAACTCCGGCGATCATTCCTTCTCTGGTGGTTGAAGAAGATCCGGTTCCTCCAACAGAGCCTGCGATCCTTGGGTCGCAAACTGACATCACCATGGGTGCGTCAGGTCAAGATAAGGGTGAACCCTCTTCGGGTAATGATCCCTCGGATAAAGTCTTCGCCAAAAACCTCATCAGCAATCCGGGACTTGCCAAGTTTGGCCTGTCCCGGAAATCTGCAGAAGAGATCCAGCGGCTAGCCAGGTAAGTCCTGGACAAAAGCCAGTTATCTCCCGAAGAAGAAGTGCAAGAAGAAGAGGACGTCAAGTTCTCTGACCTTCTCGCTCAAGTCTGCCTTCGTGATGAGAGGATTAGGACTGGCGAGCTTCCAACAGCCCCAGTGATCCCTCTTACTCTTGCCAAGAAGGTGGCCGCTGAAGTGAATGCGGGCTTAGATAAACTCACCCGCGAGCAATATGTAAGTCGGAATTCGAACTCTTGTTTTTCCATTATGTTATATCATATCCTTTAGCCCCAAAGCATGAAGTAGGATACATAATCCGGGTTTATGCTTCATTAGGATGCCAAAGAACGAACTAGTGTAGCCCCTAAGGCTTGTGCTGATATTTGGGTATTCTGACTTACAGAAAGTATGTTCCTATAACCAGGAATTACTGACCAATGTCTGCGATAAGCGGAGAGAGATCAAAGCTCTCTGGCTTAAAAATGCTGAACTTAAATTAGCCAAGGATGAAACCGAAGGTAAACATTCCGAGATTCAAACCTTGTCTTTTGCTTTTTCAATGTCGAATTTTTCCTGAACTATTGTTCTTTTTGACTTACAGCGCTGGTAAAACAATCCATCGCTATGATTGAAGAGGCCGAGAACCTCAAGACCCTGGTGGTGGAGAACAAGGGACTTCGCCAAGAGCTGGATAAGCTCAAGGCGGATCATGAAAGGAGCATAGCTCAAGTCCTTGAATCCTCCTCCATGGCTACCGAAGAGCATGATCGCAAGATCTCTGCTCAAGACCAAGTAATCTCGGACCTCAGGAATGAGCTTGGCAGAGAGAAGGATATGTCCCAGGCGCTCCGGGCTGAACTCTAGAGTCTCCGGGAGGAGAAGACCAAGATTGACGACGTCATTTTCGGTATGTTCCACCTCTCTGACTTATCTTTTTCTTCGACTTCTATCAATGTCGGATTTTTCTTAACTTGTCTTGTGTATAGGTCCTCTGAACTTGACGGACTCTTCCTCCTCTGAGCCCCGCACCCACCGGCTTACCCAAGTCGGTGATCTTCTTCATGACTTCCGCCAGTTCCTTGAAGACGTTGGTGAAGCTCTCAAGATTCTGGACATGCTAAGCATGTCGGATTTTCAGGTGCGGGACAAGGCCAAGGAGATGCCACAGCTTGTTCGGGACTGGAACATGTCCTACGTGCGGACTGCTGCGCAGAACGCTCTCACCATGGTCATGAGCCACCATGGAAACATGGAGATATGGCAAGTTACTAGAGGGTACTTCAAGGTAGACGAAGATGGCCAGGAGTAAGACCTTCAAGCCATCATGCACTCCTGCGCCGGATACGGGTGTCACGTGGCTGATCTGACAAGCTACGAGGTCCCCTTCTTCACCCGCGTGGATACTCCGCCTCCTGCTGCAGAAGAAACCGAAGAAGTTTCCGACGATGAACGCACCAACTCGGATGCGGACATCTCAGAATGATATCAAGGCGGAGTAACCAGCGAGCCGACAGCTCCTTCATCTCCTCCTGCATCATAGATCAGAAACTTTTTGTATTATTCTAGAACAATATGATGCGTTTGTAAATATGTAGTACTTTAACTTTTACTGGTGCTAAGCTTTTAATCTATTCAGCACTTTTTTGGATTTTTAAATTTTTTGTGTGCCTGAAATGTTTACACAAGCACTTATACTTTTTCGCCTCTACTTATCGTTTATCTGGCTTTCCGCCTCGTCCCTTTCGTGAGCCGGCTAAACCTTTCGCCAGAAACTTTGCCGAGCAACGGAGCTCATTTGCTAAACCAGTTTAAACTCGGAAACAAAGCCGGCTTCCGGTACCAACAATTCACTACTCGGAAAATGCCCGCATCTAGCAATCAGATAAATAACCAAAGTAAAGACTAGAAATTTTAGAATTATACCTGAAGGTAGCAATTTTAGAATCGGAAATCTAGACCAGAACGAACATGAGCATAAAGTACTTTCAAGCATTCTGGGATTTGCGACTATGACATGATCATTAGGAAATAAGATGGTAAAAACTTCTCAGAAAAACTTTGAGGCAACCAAAACTTTTATTTCTCACAGAACATGTACATATGTATGATTACAAAGAAGGATAAACTAAGAATAAAAGGGACGTAGCTGAGCAATATTCCACGGTCTGTCTAACTCATCCGGATTTGTACTGCCTCCATCTCTCTTTCTCTTCTTAGTAGCAGAACTTTCTTTGACTGGTGATACGTCTAAAACGTATCTACTTTCCCGAACACTTTTGCTATTGTTTCTCCTCTATACTTGTGTGATTTGGATACAACTAACGCGAACTAACGCTGTTTTTAGTAGAATTTCCTTGGTGTGTACTTTTTGTGCAGAAAATCAACTATCAGGAAAAATCCCGGAAAATATGCCAAAAATCCTACTTCACCCGAAGACTCCAGGAGCCAGAATACGAGACGGAGAAGAGCCCTGGGGTGGCCACACCACACAGTGGCCTTGGCGGGCGAGCCAGGCGCGCCCGAGGTGGTGTGGGCCCCACGCCGCACGCCTCTCTCTTCGCCTATAAGGAGCCATCTGACCTAAAAACTTCAGGGGGTTCGACGTTTTACTAGAAGGAGTTCCGCTCCGCCACCACCACCAGATTCCACGAAACAACACCAAAAACTCTGTTCTGGCACCCTGCCGGGACAGGGAATTGGAGGAGATCATTGCCATCATCATCACCATCGCTTCTCCATCGACCATCCATGTTTCCCCCATCTATGAGTGAGTAATCCCCCGCTGTAGGCTATGGGGATGCTATGGATTGGATGAGATCATTCATGTAATGGCATCAGATTGTTAGGGCATGGTGCCTAGTATCTTTTATTAGTGCTTTATGACTTTGTTGTGACTTGTTGTGCTTAATGCTTGTCACTAGGGCCCGAGTGCCATGATTTCAGATCTGAACTTATTATTGATTCATTATGATACTATTGTTTCTGGTCTTATCGACAAGTTGTATACACACGCCGTTGTCCGGAACCTATGGCCCCGAAGTGACAGAAATCGGGATAGCCGGAAGGGAAAGGTTTTGATGTGAGGATCACATGTGTTCACGGAGTGTTAATGCTTTGCTCCGGTGCTCTATTAAAAGGAGCACCTTAATTGCCAGTAGTTCCCTAGAGGCCCCGCTGCAAACGGGATGGCAGGACAAAATATGTTGTGTAAGTTCTCATTGCGAGCACGTATGACTATATATGGAACACATGCCTAGGATTGTCTAGTACTTGGATGCTTTATCTTATTTATTTGCAACTGCCCTATGTTCTGATTGCTATGTGAATTGTCTTGTCCATGCAACGCCCGTCCATCCATCCCTATGCCTATTGCACTCGAATCCCACTGTTTACTGCTTTTGTTACTACTGTCTTTGCTTTACTACTGCTGTTACTTTATTACTCCTACTACAAAACTGTTGCTACTGATAAACTACTGTGAGCAAGATCGTTTCCAGGTGCAGCTAAATTGACAACTTAGTTGTTAAGGCTGATAAATATTCTTTGGCTCCCCTTGTGTCAAATCAATAAATTGGGTTTCACTTCCCTCGAAAATACTTCGATACACCCCTATACTTGTGGGTCATCAAGACTATTTTCTGGCGCCGTTGCCGGGGAGCATAACTTTATTTATCAAGTTCACTTGGATTCTCTATTGTTCGCTGCTATCCATCCATCATGGGCAAGTCTCGTGATTGCAAGGTTCCTATTTTACCATCCACTATAAGAAGAGGTACGGTTCTGAACACCTCTACTGCTCTGGATTCATCGTCTATTTTGAGTAAGTTCCTTACACCACCACATACACATGCTACACACACTGCTACTACTGCTGAATCTGAAACTTCTGATACTTATGATGCTGCTTCTACTGTGCTTGATAAGAGTGGTTCATTAGGTCCTTTCCTAGATGCTACGATTGCTAGAACTATAGCTGGAAATACGGAAACTCCTAATGAAGACACTGCCACACCTATTAGCTCACCTGAGTCTAGTAAGAGTTATGATGCTGAAGAAGATTATGTTGAGATGACTGATGAGTTTATTGAAGAATGTAGAAACACCCATGATAGGAGCGCTGCTAAGAGTCTCCTTGAGAGGCGTACTACTAGACCCAAATTATCTCTTGATGCTAAGTTTGCTGCTTCTCCCATAAATATTATAGATGAAGATTATGATTTCTCTCGATCTATATTACATAGCTATTGTCGAGAAAGAACCTTTTTATGGGACTAAGAATGAATGTGCGGTAGCACATATGAATGAACTTTCTACCATGAGTGGCTTATTTTCTGACGATATTAAAATGCGTACTTACTTTGTTGCTAAGATTTTCCCTTTTTCACTGAAAGGAGAAGCTAAAACTTGGTATTGTAATTTACCTCCTGGATCTATTGATAGCCCTGAGTGCTTGATTAATACTCTCCCGCAGAAATATTTTCCTCCTAGTGCTAGACATGCTGTTTTGCAGGAACTTTTTGATTTTAAACAGGGAGAAAAAGAGGTATTGCCCGAATCTTGGGCAAGGTTTTGTGCTTTGATTCATGCACAGGCTGGAAGTCCATTACCTAAGAATGAACTACTTGATATATTTTATAATGGACTAACCGAAGAATCTAGGACATACCTAGATAGTTGTGTTGATTGTGTTTTTAGGAATAGGACTCCCAAGGAAGCTGAGGAATTAATGGCTAAAATAAGCAAGAATTATGAAGATTAGACTCCTCCTAAACAAGTCACACCCGAAGGAATTGTACCTGAACCATCTATTCCTGTGCCTATTCCAACATCAAAGAAGAGGGGAGTTATTGAGTTAAATGATGAAGTGATGAAGGAAGCTAAGAAATGTCTTAAGGAGAAGGGAATTAAAGTTGCAGATGTCAAGAATTTACCTCCTATAGAAGAATTATGTAAGCCTATTCCCTACTCACCCACTATTGAGGTACACTCTCTCCAACACTTTGATGAAGGTGATATCCCTTACTTGAAACCTCCTGATCAATGCTTAGAGGAATTTGATATCTTTATTGTTAAGCAAGATAACTTTAATAAAAGGGTGCAAAATCATCTAATGGAAAACACTAGAGCTATTGTTGAGTTGAAAGATATTGTGGAAAGAACCTCCAATGATGTTAAAATGATTGTTAAACACTTTCAAATGGTTCAAACCCAAATAGATCAACTCGTTAAAGTGCAAAATGACTTGCTAGTTAATGCTTCTAAAGAAAAACATGCTTATGAAATTAGAACTAGAAGTGGTGCTGCTACCTAGGATCCTCTATATCCTGAGGGGCATCCCAAAAGAATTGAGCAGGATTCTCAACAAGCAGAAAATAGTGGTTCTACTCGTAAGAAAAGAAAAAAGAAACATAAAACTGTTGTAGAACCCTCTGAACCTGCTATAGATCCTAATAGTATATCTATCTCTGATGCTGAAACTGAAAGTGGTAATGAAGAAAATGAAGTGCCTAATGAAGAAAAAGTTGAAGAAGACCTAAAAACCACACTAAGACTACTAAATACACTAAAGAAGATTTTATTGCTAAGAAACATGGTAGTGAAAGAGAACCTTGGGTCCAAAAACCTATGCCTTTCCCTGTTAAGAAACACAAGTCAAAGGAAGATGAACACTATAATAAGTTTTGTGAGTGGATGAAGCCTTTATTCTTGCAAATTCCTTTGACTGATGCTATTGAATTGCCTCCTTATTCAAAGTATATGAAGAACATTGTCTCGAATAAAAGGAAGATCCCTAATGAAGAAATCTCTACTCTGCTTGCTAATTATTCCTTCAATTGTAAGGTTCCTAAGAAGCTTGGAGACCCAGGGATTCCAACTATCCCTTGCTCTATTAAGAACAGTTATGTTAGAACTGCTTTGTGTGACTTGGGAGCTGGAGTTAGTGTTATGCCTTTTTCTCTCTATAAGAGGCTTCAGCTTGAAAAATTGATACCAATTGATATATCTTTGCAAATGGCTGATAAATCTACCACTATTCCTGTGGGTATATGTCAGGATGTACCTGTTCAGGTGGCTCATAATTGCTTGATATTAACTGATTTTGTTGTGCTTGAAATGCCTGAAGATGATAGTATGTCTATTATTCTTGGGAGACATTTTCTTAATACTACAGGAGCAGTTATTAATTGTAATCAAGAAAAGGTGACCTTCAATGTTAATGACAAAGAACATACTGTCTATTTCCCCAAGAAGATTGAAAGGACTTATGGTTTAAATTCTATTGAACATGTTGAAGGCATTCAAGTTGGAGAAATATATTGTCCCATACCAAGAGAAAAATTTGAAACTATTATGATTGGGACAATTGCTATCAAGGTTGAGGTAACATAACCATTAGTGGAATACAAAGTTTTGTCTCATATGCAATTGTTTTGGTAGCAAGACTTGATCAACCTTGCTAACAAAAGGATTCCATTGAACAAAACAATGTTTTCATTATGATTATCTCCGTTTATTTCTATCCTTTGCATTTTAGTTTTTGCTTTCATTTTGTTTTCTTTGTGTTGTTAGTTTGCTTGCATGCTAGAACTTCTGTAGTTCTAGCCTTGTTTTGTCCATGCATCATGTTCCAAAAAGAAAAAAATCTATTTGTCAGAAAAATCATTCTTCTATTTCTGAAAAATGCCCAAAAATAAAGTGTCTCGAAAAATTCTAGAAAATTCATATTAAATTTTTACGTGAAAAAGGGGTCAGAGGAGTACCTGGTAGGTACCAGGGGGGCCCACTAGGAAGGCACACCATGTGGTGGCGCGGCCAGCCCTGGGTGGCGCCATGCCCTGGTGTGGGCCACCCCTGGACCCCCACTACCTCTCTCTCCTGCCACTTTCTTCTCTCTCCCGAGTAAGCTCTAGTTCATAGCTCAAAATCATGTTCTTTGTGTGTTTTCTCTCGATTTCTTCGATCTCTTTGCTCAGCCCATCTTTCTTGCTGAAATTTGGAGCAATTGTTCCTTGGTATGTGACTCCTCCCCTTGTCTAAGTAGATTTGTGTTTAGTGGATTGTATGTTGAGTATTTTGCTATTGTAGGTGACTGGTTATGAGATCTTGTAAGCTTGTTGAATGCTTAGAGATATTGTTTTGATGCATGTTTAGGCCTCTTACAAGTCCCTATGAGTAGAATCCTTCATTATATTTACTTTGCAATCACTTGTTTAATAGGTGTTTAAATTTCAGAATACCAAGCATGAACAACCACACTTTTGGAGAGATATTTGAGAGTGATGCACCTAGGAGGTCGAGGTCCTCAAGAACAACCTCTCAAGCTAGGCCTTCATACAATGAAGACCTCATTGCAACATGTATTGGAAGTGAAAGGGATGATGGAGATGCTCACCCATCCTCTTTTCCTTGTTTTACTTTCTTGCAAGCTGTAGGTATTCTTGATGATTTCTTGCTACTGATTGAGAGGGTTGGCTTATATGAAAGATGAGAGTGCACAATACGCTATGCTCACCAAAACTTTTGTTGAGAGCTTCTCATTTACTAGAACATCCTATCATTCCACTGTCTCTTTCAAAATCTATGATATGCCCTTCACCATGCCTTTGGAGAGATTTTGCAGTATTGTAGGTGTGCGTATGATAGGGACCGTGAAGAAAATTCAAGGGCGACCCGCTGATTTGTTGGAGCTTTACCGAGGGGTGACCAATGATGATGACCGTGTGGCGCAGCGCGGAAAGATAAGAAATATCCAACTCCCTGCTCTTAGATACTTTGCATACTACCTTGCCACTAGTGTTTTGGGTAGGGAGAACACTAGTAATATCTCCAACTATCACTTAGCTTTCCTTGCTGCTGCGCTCAACAATGATACTCGGTACAACATTGGCTCGCTTATTGCTCACCGCTTAGCTGCTAGGGGGCCTATTTATGGGGGCATCATTGCCTCGCGTGTAGTCGATGCATTAGATCTTTCGGTGGCTCCTGATGATGTTATGCTAGCACCACAGAGGATCGACCTTGTTCCCATGAAAACTCATCACTTTTTCACTGCTACCTCTGATTTGAACAATCTAGTATATAGGATGCTTTTCACTGACGGGGATGAAAGGGAGATCCTTTTGCCACAGCCTGCTTTGTTCAGTGTTGACAGGAGACCATGGTCGCGCTCCAAGGAGGAGGTGGACGAGCAGCTTCGCTTGTTGGGTTTCCACGAGCAGCACCAGGAGGACGTGCCCTCCTATGATTACTCCGCACATTACGGAGGGGCGTACTCGGGCTCGCACCAGGACGAGGGTACCTCCTCGTCGTACCCCGGTGACACTTCATCTTGGCCAACCTGGGGCTGATACTCACTTAGGCCAAAAGCCTAAGCTTGGGGGGAGGTACGCCGACACCGCACTCATCTCCATATCATGTTGCGTCAGTTCTTTTTATATTCATGCTTTCGTTCTCTTTTTAGTTTTCGTTCTTCTTTGCTTTTGCTTTCTAAAAACACAAAAAGACCAAAAATATTTTTGTTGTTTCTCTTTGGTTTGCTTCTTCTTTTTGCTTTGGTTTGCTTTTTTCCTTTTTGCTTTGTTTGAACTATTCGAAAAACCCAAAAAGATTTTGCTTTGCTTGTTTTTCTCTTTTGGTTCTTGTTTAAAAATCGAAAACACCAAAAATATTTGTCGTTCTTCTTTGGTTTTTGCGAGTTTGCTACAGGGTTTGGCAGTTCTCAGTGGATTATTGGTTTCATATTATTATTCAAGCCACGCAAGTGAAGAGCAATAATGAGGATCAATGACAACTCAAGGCGTGGGAAGAGGCTGGTAACGAACTCTATTTGTCTTCATTTTTGTACATATACTCATCATTGTGAGCTTGCTTAGTCCGTTCATGTAGAGTGTATATTCTCTTTGGATGCTTAGTAGTTCTTGCTTTCTTGTGATTAGCTCCATCTCGCTAATAGTTTGTAGCATGTCTCATGAATGTTTGCTTGCATTACTCTATTCATAAATTGGTATGACACCATGGTATCCTCCTCTGAATGTTTCATTTGATCGACTTGGCACATGCTCATGCATGCACATGACTGTAATAATCAGTTAAGCCTTGACGAATTATTTTGCCTTGAGGATCTTGAATCATTTTCATGCCATGAGTAGTCATGTTTTGTTGCAAGCATGATAATGACAGCTATTGCTCTCTCGTTTGTCGCTCCCTTACTATTGCTAGCCCTCACTTCCACTGAGTATTTTACTCAAGTTTCCCACTCCCTAAACCAAGTATTTCCAAAGTGTCCACTATACCTACCTATTAGCATCATTTTATACTCCCGTGCATATTCAATGTGCCTTGTTTTCTTCTGAATAAAATGTTTGCTTGTTATGGGAAAATTAGTTAGTAAAGCTCTCACGAACTTGATGGCACACTTTATTTTCCGCACTTAATAAACCTGAACCATTATGAACTCTCCATGAAAGTTATATGCTTGCAAATTATAGGCTGGGGATTAAGCGAACCGTCTTTGTCACGAGGAACACTTTCAACACTTGTAAATATATACCCAGTTGATACCTTACTCTTTTGTTTGTGGATGTCGATTGTGAAATAAAGGGAGCTTGTAAGTCCATTGAGTTATGTATGTGTGTTAGAAAGCCTGGGCGCTGGTCTAATCCATGCCGACATGGTGGAAACCTGCGTAACCATAATGATATCTATGAAGCATTCTTCTTATAAAAAAAGAGAGAGATAACTATTGAGAAAAAGAAAAAAAAGAGTTTTATGAAAAGAGGAAAGAGAGAAAAAAGCACCATTTTCCCATGGTAAATAAGAAGATTGCTGAGATACTCATTGTCTGCTTGCCTTGTCATTTTGATATGGGGATTCGTACGTATCATCGGGCAAGGGGTACCCTATTGGCGGTTCTCAATGATATGCACATACTTACGATGATAAGAACTTACCGGTAACTAAAGTTGAGTAGCATGAGGAGCGACCCTCGTACTCAAGGGACTTGGGATTTTCAGTTTATAGTCTGTCAAACATATAACTCAGATTGGACCTCACTTTCACCTTAACCATATTAAAGATGCCTATGATAGGGGCAATGAGAGCTCAAAGCTAACCAGTACCATACTTTCAGCATTTGGAAGCCTTTCAAATTTCTCAAAACCTTTTTCTTCTACTTGTTGAGTCTCCACATATTCTCTGAGCACCTTCTTGAGAGCATAGTTGTCATTCTTTGTGTTTGTTTGATTACTTGATTATTTGTGTTATGACTTTGATGCTTGTATCCTTGATATCTTTACTTCTAGTCATCACTTGAACTTCAGAGGTGCCTTGACATTCATAATCAAAGGCAAGCGAGATACCACTCTATCATACCTTTCTATGAGCATTGTAATGTTGCTTATGTTCGTGTTTCATGCTACTTATTATTCTTGAGTTGGAATCTCTTCATAGCTTGCAATGACTATTAAGTAGACCCAGTTGCATACTCTTGATTATGAATTGTCTAAGTAGTTGATCACATTGCTGAGAATATTTACATCATATGAAGCAAATGTGTTCGTGAAAGTTCTTTTATCGCACTCAGTTTTCAACTGAATTGCTTGAGGACAAGCAATAAGCTAAGCTTGGGGAGAGTTGATACGTCCAAAACGTATCTACTTTCCCGAACATTTTTCTATTGTTTCTCCTCTATACTTGTGTGATTTGGATGCAACTAATGCGAACTGACGTTGTTTTCCGCAGAATTGGCTTGGTGTCTACTTTTTGTGCAGAAAATGAACTATCAGGAAAAATCCCGAAAAATATGCCAAAAATCCTATTTCACCCGAAGACTCCAGGAGCCAGAATACGAGACGGAGAAGAGCCCTGGGGTGGCCGCACCACCTGATGGCGCGGGCCAGGCCAGGCCGCGCTAGGGGTGGTGTGGGCCCCCTAGGCACCCCCTCGGCCTCTCTCTTCGCCTATAAGGAGCCTTCTGACCTAAAAACTTTGGGGGTTCGACGTTTTACTAGAAGGAGTTCCGCTCCGCCGCCACCACCAGATTCCACGAAATAGCACCAGAAACTCCGTTCTGGCACCCTGCCGGGACGGGGAATTGGAGGAGATCATCGCCATCATCATCACCATCGCTTATCCATCGACCATCCATGTTTCCCCCATCTATGAGTGAGTAATCCCCCGCTGTAGGCTATGGGGATGGTAGGGATTGGATGAGATCATTCATGTAATGGCATCAGATTGTTCGGGCATGGTGCCTAGTATCTTTTATTAGTGCTTTATGACTTTGTTGCGACTTGTTGTGCTTAATGCTTGTCACTAGGGCCCGAGTGCCATGATTTTAGATCTGAACTTATTATTGATTCATTATGATAGTATTGTTTCTGGTCTTATCTACAAGTTGTATACACACGCCGTTGTCCGGAACCTATGGCCCCGAAGTGACAGAAATCGGGATAGCCGGAAGGGAAAGGCTTTGATGTGAGGATCACATGTGTTCACAGAGTCTTAATGCTTTTCTCCGGTGCTCTATTAAAAGGAGCACCTTAATTGCCAGTAGTTCCCTAGAGGCCCCGCTGCAAACGGGCTGGCAGGACAAAAGATGTTGTGCAAGTTCTCATTGCGAGCACGTATGACTATATATGGAACACATGCCTAGGATTGTCTAGTACTTGGATGCTTTATCTTATTTATTTGCAATTGCCCTATGTTCTGATTGCTATGTGAATTGTCTTGTCCATGCAACGCCCGTACATCCATCCCTATGCCTACCGCACTCGAATCCCACTGTTTACTACTTTTGTTACTACTGTCTTTGCTTTACTACTGCTGTTACTTTATTACTCCTACTACAAAACTGTTGCTACTGATAAACTGCTGTGAGCAAGATTGTTTCCAGGTGAAGCTGAATTGACAACTTAGTTGTTAAGGATGATAAATATTCTTTGTCTCCCCTTGTGTCGAATCAATAAATTGGGTTTCACTTCCCTCGAAAATACTGCGATACACCCCCTATACTTGTGGGTCATCAACTGGCCTCATGTCAGTTAAGTAGTACGATCCATTGTGCAATACTCGACTAACCAAAAAGGGCCCTTCCCATACTAGGGAAGGTTTGTGCTTTCTTTGTTGCACAAGCCGGAGAACCAAATCACCTTTATTGAAAGATCTAGTTCGGACTCTCTGGCTATGATACTTGCGTAACTTCTGCTGATAGGCTGTAGATCTCATTTCAGCAACGACGCGAACTTCTTCGACTAAGTCGAGATCATTTTGTCGAGAAATCTCGGCATCCTCTTGGATATACGCGGCCACTCTAGGAGAAGTATGAATTATATCACTAGGAAGAACTGCTTCTGTGACATAGACCAAGAAGAATGTGTATGCTATTGACCTGTTTGGAGTTGTTCGTAAACTCCAAATTATAGAGGGTAGTTCCTCTGCCCAAGCCCCCACAGCACGTTGTAGTGGTGCTTCGAGTCTTGGTTTTAGGCCTTGTAGAATTAAACCATTTGCTCTTTCGACTTGTCCGTTAGCCTGTGGATGTGTGACTGACGCAATGTCAAGCCGGATATTTTGCTTGTCGCAGAATTCAGCCAATTCTCCCAGAGAGAAGTTACTCACGTTGTCCGTGATAATGCTATGCGGGTAACCATACCGGATTATAACGTCCTCGACAAATCTTTTGGCTGTTGCTCCATCACAACTAGTGACAGGTTTAGCCTCGATCCATTTGGTGAATTTATCCACCATCACTAAGAGGTGAGTAAATCCACTTGGAGCTCGTTTAAATAGTCCTACCATATCAAGCCCCCAGACCGCAAAGGGCCATGTAATAGGTATTGTTCGCAGCTGATCAGCCGGAACATGAGCTTGCTTGGCGTACTTTTGGCAGCCTTTGCACGTCTTGACTAATCGTTCGGCATCTGCGTGAGCTGTAAGCCAGAAAAATCCATGTCTAAAAGCTTTTTCCACTAAAGATTTGGCTACAGCATGGTGACCACACTCGCCTTCGTGGATTTCCCTTATGATTTCCACTTCTTCTTCCGGAGATACACAGCGTTGAAAAACCCCAGAAACACTCCGTTTATGGAGCTCACCTTTAACAAAAGTATAGGCTTTTGCTCGTCGGATAATCTGCCGGCTCAGCACCTCGTCTTAGGGTAATTTTCCATCTATCAAATAATCGATGTAGGGTTGAGTCCAGCTGGGAATTATAGCCAGAACTGCTATCAAAGGTGAGTCGGATTTGGTCGAATATTCCTCGTCTACTCCCTTTATTGAAGGAACTTTGAGGTGCTCTAAAAAAGTGCCATCCGGGACCTCTTTCCGCGCAGAACCTATCCGAGATAGTGCATCTGCTTCCTCATTTTCTGCTCGAGGGATGTGTTGAACTTCAAACCCTTCGAACGATTTAGATAGATCATCCACGACAACTTTATATGCTGCCATGTGCTTATTTGCATTACAAATATCCGAGACTTGCTGAGAAACAAGATCCGAATCTCCGTAACACATCAAACGTCGGATGCCAATATCCTTAGTAATCCGGATTCCATGCAGCAGTGCTTCATACTCGGCAATGTTGTTTGTCGCTGTGAAGTGGATCTGCAACACGTATAAAAGTTTATCTCCTTGGGGTGATTTGAGCACCACGCTAGCCCCCGAGCCCCCTCGAGCCTTGGACCCGTCGAAAAAGAGGGTCCAATATTCCGACTCAGGGAGGACCATGTTCTCCTTCGTATCTGTCCAGTCAGCGACAAAGTCAGCAAGGATCTGGGATTTGATTGCTGTCCGGGGTTTATACTCAATATCGAAAGCTGCAAGCTCTATGCCCCATTTGGCGACTCGTCCTGTGGCATCACTATTGTTGATTATATCTCTCATGGGAGCTTTGCTCACCACGGTAATTGGGTACTCCCGAAAATAGTGTCGTAACTTCCGAGATGCTAGAAAAATACCGTAAGCCAACTTTTGATAGTGCGGATACCGCTGTTTGGATTCTGTCAGGACCTCGCTGACAAAGTACGTCGGATGCTGTACCAAGTGATTCTGATTTTCCTCTGGTCTCTCCACCACCATGACGATAGTAACGACCCTATTTGTCACAGCAATGTAAAGCAACATCGGTTCCTGAGGTTCCGGCGCTGTAAGGATAGGAGCAGATGAGAGTACTTTCTTCAGGTCTTGTAGTGCAGCTTCTGCTTCGTCATTCCAAACAAAATCCTTGGTCTTTTTCAGGAGTTTGTATAATGGTGCGGCTCTTTCACCAAGCCGGCTTACAAATCGACTAACCGCAGCAATGCAACCAGTTAATCTTTGTACATCCTTCAGGCGAGTTGGCCTGGAAATATTGAGAATAGCCTTGATTTTGTCGCGGTTCACCTCTATGCCTCTTTGAGACACGATGAAACCTAATAATTTTCTGGCTGGTATTCCAAAGAAGCATTTCTTCGGGTTAAGCATGATGTTGTATTTTCGTAGATTGGCGAATGTCTCCTCCAAGTCGGAAATCAGTGTTTCCTTCTTTTTGGACATCACCGCAATATCATCCACGTATGCATGTACATTGCGTCCGAGTTGGTCGTGGAGGCAACGCTGCATCGTGCGCTGGTACGTAGCTCCTGCGTTCTTCAACCCAAAGGGCATCGTAATAAAACAGAAGGTTTCGAAGGGGGTTATGAATGAAGTCTTGACTTTGTCAGATTCCTTCATCCAGATTTGGTGATAACCGGAATATGCGTCGAGAAAACAGAGGAGTTCCGAGCCTGCCGTAGAATCGATGACTTGATCAATTCTAGGCAGAGCAAACGGATCTTTTGGGCAAGCTTTGTTCAAGGCAGTATAATCAACACACATCCTTAAATCAGTGGTGTCCTTTTTAGGGACCATTACAGGATTGGCCGACCAATCAGTATGGATGACCTCTTCTATGAATCCGGCTAACTTGAGCCGTGCTAGTTCCTTAGCTATTGCCTTACACTTTTAAATCGCCAAACCGTAAGGACGGGTTTAGCGTTCGGGTTTACATTTAGAGAGTGCTCGGCAAGTTCCCTAGGTACTCCTGTCATGTCAGATGGCTACCATGTGAACATATCTTGATTTGCTTGGAGGAACTTGACGAGCGCGCTTTCCTATGCGCTACTTAGGCCTACGCCTATCTGGGTCACCTTGGAGGGGTTATCTTCCTTCAGCGGCACCTTCTTGGTCTCTTCTGATGCCTTGAACTCCAGATTTGGCTTTGTCACGTCCTTCTTTGTTGCGGGCATCTCGGACGGATCTATGCTCTTCTTGATCTCCCGGTACTCCTGGGCATGTAGCACGGCTTCGTCAAAGGAGGCATTTCCATCCTCGCACTCTCGCGCCTTCTTCGGGTCTCCCCTGATGGTGATCACGCCGTTGGGACCTAGAATTTTCATCATATTGTAAATGGAACACGGACGAGCCATAAAAGCCTAGTAAGCCGGACGCCCGAATATAGCGTGGTATGCGCTCTTGAACGGGACCACTTCGAAGGAAAGTGCCTCCGTCCGATAGTTCTTTGGAGTTCCAAAGGTGACATCCAAAGTAATCTCTCCCAGGGAATTAGCTTGTCTTCTTGGGACAACTCCGTGAAAGATCACAGAGCTATGGTTCAGCTGTGTTTCCGAGATCTTCATCCGGTGTAGCGTTTAGACATAGAGAATATTGATGTTGCTACCACCGTCCATGAGGGTCTTAGAGAAACCATAACCGTCAATAAGTGGATTGACGATTAAAGCATATTTTCCTCGCCTGTGCAACTTAGGCGGATGATCAGCGTGGTCAAATGTGATTGCCACTTCTGACCAGTCCAGATACTGAGGGACAGCCGGAACTGTTGCATTGAGCTCGTGGAGAACTGCTTTCTTGACCTTTGCTGGTTGAGATCCGAGGAAGGTGACGTAAGTGTCCTTTTTGTTGGGAAAGTCTTCTTCCCTTCCGACTTGGGATTTGAAGCATCAGCTTCCTCCATGTCAGAATCTTCCTTGGTCTCTTTGTCTTTTTCGGGATTTTTCTTTCCCTTATTACGCTTAGCTTTGTATCCCGCGGTATCATCTCTTTTGATGTCATCATTAAAATGACATTCAGCGTTGGTGTGAGACGAGTCCCCATTGGCGTCTAGGTGATGCACACATGGGTTATTGGCAATGTCGGCCCAAGTGTAGGTTTTGCCTGGTTGTTCTCCTCTACCTTGGACCCTTGAAGTCCCACGGCCATGCCCACGGCCTCCGCCACGTCCTCCTCATCCTCTAGACTTGGAAACAGTAGTAACCACCGTTGTTTCCGCGTTGGGTTTTTCTTTCGAGGTATTTTTGCGCTTCTGAGCTTGTTGCTTTGGTTGTTTCGCTGACTGAGGCACAACTAGGACGTTGAGTAATCCTTCTGCATCGTCGTCAGCATCTGCATACTTGCTCGCTATTTCTATCATCTCTCCTAGATCAGTGACCTTGTCACACTTCAAGCGGTGTCGTAGTAGACCAATTGGGACCCCTGCGATGAAAGCTTCAATCGCGGTTTGATCGTTTACTCCTTCACAGGAGTTCTTAGTGTCGATCCATCGTCCGAGGTAATCTCGGCAAGTTTCTCCGGCTTTCTGGGTGCAATGCTGTAGGTCACCAACCGTACAGGGCCTCCGATATGTGCCTTCGAAATTCCGAAAGAACGCACTTTGCAAGTCATACCAGTTATGGATGGTGTTCACCGGAAGTTCATTGAGCCATGATCGTGCCGTCTTCCGCAACATAAGTGGGAGATATCAGGTTGCGACCAGGCTGTTTCCGCCTTTAGCGATGCAGCAAGCTTGGAAGAAATCCTGTAACCAGGTGTCAGGCCGAGCAATGCCGTTGTAGGCTTGGATATGTCTTGAGATGGAAAATCCTTCCGGGAATCTTGTAGCTCTGATGCGTGGTTCGAAGCACTTTGGGCCCACGTACACGTCATCGTTTTCATAGCACCGCGCCTCTATGTTGGAGTTGATCATGTGCCTTGTGTCGTTCAGGGATAGAGATCATCCCGAATGCCGGCTGTGGCTGCGATGCCGTGGAGCCGGACTTCGGCTTCTACCACCACCTCCTCCACCATGTCGTCCTCCTTGCCCTCCATGGGGGTCGTTGTGATGACTGTGTGGTGGAGAGGGTGGGGTAGCTGGATAGTTTCCGGCTGATTACCGACCTCCATCCGGAATGTCATTATTCCGGTTCCGGGGAGGATCTTCACTACGAGGGGCCCCCTGCCGGCTTGTTCCAGCATGGTTTCCGTCGTTCCTTCGTCCATCGTTCCCACCATTGTGAGGCTCAGTCGGACGGCTTGTATACTTAGGAGGTGGCATTTTTTGACGATCCTCCTCCCTTCGTTTCTCTTTATCTTCTCCCCTTCGATCCATAGGTTCTTGTCGAGGAGGGTTCGTCGGATTCAGGGCAGCAATGACATGTTTCTCGGCCGCTGGGGCAACGTTGCTCCAGTTACGCGAAGTTCTGTGATGCTGTCCTGACGATCCGATTCTTGAATAATTGTCTTCCCTGCGTTCTGGGTGATGATACTGCGCCTGGACGTAATGGGATCTTACGTCATCCCATGCCGGATCTGTGCGACATTGGTCAGAATCCGAGACCAGTTTTTGACTTCCTGACAGGGAGACCTTTTGCGGCTCCAGTCCCTTGTTGAGTAGCTTGATACCCAAAGGGATCTCCTCTGGTCCTAGATTAGCCGATAGGATTTCTCAGGCTGCCATGGTATTTTGTACTAGGGTTGGGTATACCCAATCTCCGTTGCTGTCTTTCCGTGGCTTTCCCATCTCATCCCCAAAAAGGACGGCACGGACACGTGGGAATTGGTCATCATTGGTGTGACGCTTCCGTGTCTTCTGATGCAACCGAGACATGTACTCCTTGGTTGACATGCGTTTCTTCTCCACCTCAATGTTTTTGGCTTCATCGAGGAGTTGTTGACGACGCACTTCTAGGGCTTGCGCCCTTTCGTCCAGCTCATCCGCAGTAAGTTCTGCAGCTGTAGGGATAGGTGTGGTTAATGCGACATCGATGAGTTTACGCGCACCTTCTGTGATCACGTGTCCATCCACCGATGCTTCTTTTTTCGGCTCTTCTGGGATAAGTGCTTCATCAGAGTCTTCCTCGTATTCCTCGGCAATCACCTCCTCTGTGAGAGGGTCTTTGGCCGGGGTCTTGTTTTTCTTGTTCTTCTTCTTTGCCTTCTTGGCAGCACCGGTAGCAAAGACGGCTTTGGGTCCGTTTCCCGGAGTCAAGCTCTGATCATTACTTTCGGACATCTGGATTTCGGGATTATCTTCGACGTCCATGTCATCCTGCGTTTTGGGAGAGTGTTCCCCGGATCCTTCATCCATGGCTTCTCCTTCTTCTGTAGCTTTGGAGTTGTACTCCTCTTCATATTCCACGGAGAACTTTCGGAAATCTGTCGACGTCATAGATTCATCCGAAGATGCGGGAACGTCGGCATTTGTTCCAATTGCCTCCAGCACCGAGTCTGTGTTTTCTCCAGCATTGGCAGAGCCGGATCCAGATCCCATGTATCCGACGAAGTGCGATGCATGCTTCCGAGGTACCTGCGGCTTTCGCGATCAGCCATATCGAAACTTTTAATGGTCTCGAGGATTGCATCTGCGCTTTTGCCTTGCAGTATCATACGTCTTAGCGTGTACCTTAGGAAAGGCCTATCTGTCCCGGCATCGTCAGAGCCGGAATCAGTGTCGTTGATATGCTCCTCCTGGATTTCAACTTCCACGGGTGGGTCGATCTGGGATCTGGCTTCTCCGGGAAGATCCACTCCAGATTCGACTTGGACTGTGAGGTCTTCTTCAGGCTTAGATTTCTCCACTATCTCCGCAACTGGTGTGGGCTGGGTGGGATTAGGGTTTTTTGAGATCCGAAACTCTGCCGCCTCCGCAGAAAAAGGGCGTTCCCTTGGATCGTTCTGAGTTATTTCTCGTTGGCCGTGTTTTTGCCCGCACATCCAGGTCATCTTTCCTTCTCTCATACGCTTTCCCACATCCTACGTGGAGGGTAATCATCATGTTGCCTCATTTTAAGGGTCGCGCCAGTTTACTGTGCCGGTTACTATAGTAATGTCAGGAATAACTGATATGGACGTCCCGTCGCAGCAACGCCTCGTTAATCGTAACACCACATCACGTCATGGGATCCTTTGTTCCTTGTTCCCCTCGCTGTGGCACGCACTTGATTGGTTTATTGCGCTACGTACACAGCCACAACGTGCGGTTAGGCTACCGCAAAGGATCCCACTACGCGCCCCGCTACATGCGGTTAAATAGGGGGCAGGGGCTATCCTAGGGAAAATCCCCACACTTTGCACCCCCTGCACGCGGTTAAATAGGGGGAAGAAGCCGTCGTGGTTGCCTAGCAAGAGGAGGAAGACGAAGCCCGCGACCGCGGCGGCTGGGACGGCGCCTTCGTCTATCAAGATGAGATAGACTGGCTATACGCCACGCTCCACATCCCCGCGGATGTCGCCTACCGTCTTGCTGCTAATGAGATTTCTCCCTCTCCAAATCCAGGGGAATTCGTCGTTTTTCTTTCCCACTTCCAACGCGGCTTCGGCCTTCCTGTTTCTGATTTCTTCTTCGATTTCATTTCCACCTATCAATTGCAACCACATCATCTCCCCGCCAACGCCATTACCTCTCTCTCCTCTTTTGCCTCCGGCATAGAGGGATACCTCGGCCTCTGGCCCTCCAAGGAGATGTGGATCAAGTTCTTTGGTCTGCGAAAGAATGTTATCCCAGATGCGCACCTTACTCCGGCTCAGAAACACTTGACCCAATGCGGTGGAGCCTCCATATCTCCCCACAAGAACTGCGCATCCCCCGGGTCACCGGGCTCGAGTCTTGCAAAGGCTGGGCCCGGGCCTTCTTCTACGTCCGGAATAACACGACGGAGGACTTGATTTGGCTCCTCCCTTTCAAGCTTGGTGTCCCGGACACCACTCTGTGGGAGAGCATCCAGAAGCGGCCCACGCCCCTGGCGAATCTGGTGGACCGCCAGATCAAGGAGCTGCTCAAGGAGAAGTTGCGGGGGAAGGATATCATGATCACCTTCGTCCACAGCTGGGTCTCCCCCCTACAGAAGCGCGCCCACAAGATTTGCTACTTGAGCGGCCCCCTCGACCCCCACCGGACTTCCTCCTTCGATCTCAATAACTCAGCGGTGTTCCGCTGGGTCAAGGCCATCTTCAACATGGAGAAGGAATTCTCCGAGGCTTGGGATGGGGACTTGCACCCTATACCCAGGCTAACCCGCCTCCTAAGGTAAATCCCTCTCTTGCTGTTTTTTCGGATTTTCTCAGTATGCCGGGCAGCTATTCTAATTCCACCAATGATACTTTTGTTCTCAGCGATTTCTCTAGCAACCGCTTGAGGATGACAACGAGTTAGCGAGCAAGTGGGTGGCTGACCACGCCGAGCCTGACGAGGAGGAGCCTGACTCGGAGAGGTTCTTTCCTACTCTGGACACTGTCAAATGCACCTCTGGTAAGTCCTCTTCTTTAAGGGATTGGCTAGATGACGATGACTCGGATGTTGAGGTTCTTTAGGTATTTGACCCGGTGCCCATGTCTTATGCTTTCCTAGTTATGTCCAAATCTTCATCTAACCCGGCCGGTCAGGTCCTCGAGGTTCCCCCTCTCACCTCGGACGATCCGGTTTCTGCCCCCTCCTAGAAGTGTGCGGCTTCCTCGGCCGCAGCTTTGGAGGCGCCACCGCCCAAAAAGAGGCAGAAGAAGTCCGGGGTTAAACCTGCCAAGCCCGCGGCCAAGAGCACGGTTCAGAGGGCACCCAAACCTCAGGCACCCCCAACTTTGGATGAGTAAGTCATTTTCCGTTTGCTTTTGAGTTCTTCTATTTCTGCCTTTGCCTTTGCCTTTGTTTTTTATCTGTTTTTGTCTCTCTCCTTGACTCGTTGCCCTTATATTTTTTAGAGCTCCTTGGGTCATTCCCTAGAGTGGTTCTAACATTTCTTATCCGATCCGGAGCAGTCCTTCTCCCTCCCTCCCGCGATGCGATGTTCGCCCGCTCAGTCCTATTCAAGAGGACTCCGCGGCTGCGCCTGATCAGAGCCCACCTCGTCATGAGGAGGGCAACATCGGCGTAGGGGGTAGTGGGGCAGCCCAGGATATGGCAATGTTGGACCTTCCTAGCTCCTCTGCTTCGGCGCCACCGCCTAGCTCTGAGGTTCCAGTTTCATCGGCACCAACCCAACCAATTTATTCTTCAACCCTAGTTCCATCTGTACCAGCAATACTAGTACTTGCAGCACTAGCTCCATCACCACCAGCACCAGCATTAGCGACAACAACACCAGAACCAGCAACAACACCAACCAAAGCAGCAGCCCCAGCCCCAAAGAGAACAGCAGCAGCCGCAATGGCCACAACCAAGCCGCCGAAGAGGAAAGCTCAAACCACTGCCTCCGGATCAACAGTGTCCGTTGCGGATATCTTTTAGCCAGCCTCACAGGCGTCGTCCGGATCTATAGCCTCAGCTCCTCTCCAGCGCCCAACCTCATCAGGCAAGCTCAAGAAAGCTTCTGAGACAGCTAACGACTCCACTTCCGGGTCTCCTGCTGCCGGATCAGGGGGCAGTAAGCAATTGGTCCTGTATACCAGTCCCGCTGCTGCTCAGTCCGCAAGGAGAGAGGCCCACACAACAGGCTTGGTGACGAGCCACTCTTCTAGCGGCGAGAGCTACATCCTCTTGCTCCTTGAATATGTGAACAATTGGAACAACACCGAATTTATTGATCTGAAGGATGATCTTCCGGAGAAGCTCTTCCCAGCGGAATTCAGCGCTCAGATGAACTCCGCCACCAAGTCTATCTCTTTAGCTAGCTGCATGATGGAGGTAGTCCTTTTCTTCTGCTATGCTGCTTTGGTACATGAATGTCTATAGATATATCCCCTAGTCCCCGAGCCTCCGAGGGAGTAATTTATTACTCGGTCGGATGCTCCTAGAGAATTAAGTGTAAGTCCTTAGCATTTTCACATAGTGATAAATTTAGAGCTGGGTTAAGTTCCACTTGGCCCGGATCTTGAACACTTCGAATATGCACACTCCTAGAGCCGGGTTAAGTTCCACTTGGCCCGGATCTTAAATACTTCGAATATCCACACTCCTAGAGCCGGGTTAAGTTCCACTTGGCCCGGATCTTGAATACTTCGAATATCCACACTCCTAGAGCCGGGTTAAGTTTAGCTTGGCTCGGATCTTGAATACTTCGAATATCCACACTCCTAGAGCCGGGTTAAGTTCCACTTGGCCCGAATCTTGAATACTTCGAATATCCACACTCCTAGAGCCGAGTTAAGTTCCACTTGGCCCGAATCTTGAATACTTCGAATATCCACACTCCTAGAGCCGGGTTAAGTTCCATTTGGCCTGGATCTTGAATACTTCGAATATCCACACTCCTAGAGCCGGGTTAAGTTCCACTTGGCCTAGATCTTGAATACTTTGAATGTCCACACTCCTAGAGCCAGGTTAAGTTCCACTTGGCCCGGATCTTGAATACTTCAAATTATTTTCTCTTTGCCTATGAACTAACATTGTCTTGTTTCTCAGATCACCACCAACCGCTGAACTGCTGAGTTGCAGCGCTTGCTAGACTCCTACAAAGATGTCCACACTCGATACAGCAAGCTTTTGACGGATTACCAGACTAAGGGTAATTTTCTTTTCTCAAATCATTTTCCTTCTCGTTGCTTGTTATCCTTATTGGTTATTAATTTGTAATCCGACTTATGCAGCCGAGGTTGAGGCTGAAAACATTATCATGCACAAAAATCTGGCTGAAATCCAAGGTAAATTGTCTTGCTCTCTTGACCATTGTGTGCTCTTTCCTTGATTCGGTAGATATTTATACTTCATCTCCCCTGATTAACCCACTATTGCAGTTGCACTTGAAGACATCGTACCCATTCCTGATATGATGACACATTTTCTCGAACAAGCAGGAAAGCATCAAGATGAACTAAAGAATAAGGATGATGAGATAGCTCGGCTCCGCCTCCAAGATTCGGAGATTAGTCAGCTGAACGCTGAAATCCAAAGGCTCAAGGATCTCCATAAATCCGAGCTGGATAAGGCAGATCAGGAGTTCGCCGAGGAGAAGGAGTGCCTGACTACTCAGCTTTCCAAGGACAAGGACCTGCTACAGGAAGCTGACGTAAAACTTACGTCGATGACCTCGGAATATGAGAAGCTTCAGGCCAACATTGCCAATGTTCATGCCGAGCTCCAACGTCTCCTGTTCCAGATTTCCCGTGAGTTCCTTTACTTTGCTCAATTTTCATCTCTCCGGATTTAGTGCTTTTGCTCATTGTTTTCCATGGTTCTATTCTCAGGCAAATTCCCAGAAGGTGACTCCATTGCTGCCAGTGTCGTGGCCAAATCCCATCAGCAACGTGGTATTGCCACAGGTCCTACCACCGGGTCAATCCCCTACAAGACGAAGGATCTACTGGTGAGCCTCGTTGCCCGCATGGAGCTGGTGAAGAATTATGACGCAGATATCATGCCAGCGGCGATGCGGATGCTTAACTCTCTCTAGCCTAGTGAGACCACTCCCAAGGGAAATGCTGCTCTTATAGCCAAAGCGTCCTCGGGTTTGCTAAACCAGTCCTGGGGAAAATCCCCACACTTTGCTAAAGCAGTCCCCGGGTTTGCTGAAGTGCCTCCCCAATCTATTTCCATTGGCGTGGCTTCTGACCCGGAGAGAGTCAGGATATAAATTGACTTGAATTCCAGTGATGGCGTAATATATGGTTTTCTTAAGTGCTCCAAACCAACATTCGGTGGGATTGATTGCCGGGATGAGCCTAACTTGGACAGTGTGTCGGCTACCTCATTTTCAATCTGAGGTACATGGTGGAATTCACATCCCTCGAAGAATCCACTTATCTTTTGAACATGGAATCTGTAAAGGGCCATGTTGGCATCCAAGGCATCCTAATTGCCAGAAACTCACTGCACCACCAAATCCTAGTCTCCAAAGCATTGTATCTAATGTATTCCTATCTCGTTTGCCACTTTGAGGCTATGTACAAGTGCTTCATATTCTGCGACATTGTTTGAGGCGCTGAAGTGGATTTGGAGGACATACTTCAATTGATCTTTCTTGGGCGAGGTAAGCACTACTCCGGCGCCTAGTCCTTCTTTCAGCTTTGATCCGTCAAAGTGCATTCGCCAATAATTAGAGTCTGACAGAGGTGGTTCATACTGCATCTCGGCCCAATCCACAAAGAAATCCGCCACAGCCTGTGATTTGATCGCATCCCTTCTGTCGAAATGTGGTGTGTACGGGGCCAGCTCAATTGCCCACTTTGCTATTCGGCCGCTAGCATCTTTGTTGCTCATAATCTCCGATATGGGTGCCTCACATATCACCTTGATGGGGTGTTCCTCAAAGTATTGCTTGAGTTTCTTGGCCGACATATACACGCCATACGCCATCTTTTGATAGTGAGGGTAGTTCTGTTTTGAGGCTGACAACACCTCGCTCAAGTAATACACCGGCCTTTGCACCGACTTTCCTTCTTCTTCGCGCTCCACTACAATTACTGCACTTATGACTCAGTTGGTCGCGGCTACATAGAGCAACCTTGGCTCCTTGGGTTGTGGTGCGGCTAATATTGGTGTTGTGGACATCATCTTTTTCAATTCTCGAAACGCGCTATATGCTTGCGGTGTCCATGTGAAGTTGTCTGCCTTTTTCATTAACTAGTAGAGGGGTAATGCCTTCTCTCCTATCCGACATACAAATCGACTTAACAATGCCAGGCACCCAGTGAACTTCTGCACATTGTTAAGGGATTTTGGCAACTCCATTCTTTCTATGGCCCGGATCTTTGTCGGGTTAGCTTCGATACCTCGGCTTGATACTAGGAAACCGAGTAATTTCCCCGCGGGCACACCAAAAGTGCATTTTCCGGGTTAAGCTTCATCTGGAACCGTCTTAGGTTCGTGAATATCTGCCAGATATCATCAAGGAGCGTATTGCTTTCCTTAATTTTTATCACCACCTCATCCACACACACTTGGACGTTCTGACCTATTTAGTCATGTAAACATTTTTGCATGCATTGCTGATACGTTGCTCCAGCATTACGTAATCCAAACGGCATATGCAATAGCAATAAGACCTATACGGGGTAATAAACACAGTTTTTTTTTGATCATCCGGATTCAGGGGTATCTGGTGGAAACAAGAATAAGCATCTATGAATGACAGTAACTCACACCCAGCGGTTGAATCTATGACCTGATCTATCCTTGGAAGTGGAAATGGGTCTTTGGGACACGCCTTATTCAGGTCCGTGTAATCGATACACACGCGCCATACCACCGCCACATTCGAATCATCTTTCTTCTTTTCCACAAGCACCGGATTAGAGAGCCAATCCGGATAAAGAACTTCCATGGTAAATCCGGCTGCAAGGAGCCTAGATATCTCATCTCCATAGACTTTTCTCCTATCTTCGGCAAAGCAGTGGAGAGGTTGCTTCACCGGCTTTGCTCCGGGTCTCACATTCAAAGAGTGCTCAGCCAACTCCCTCGGCACACCTTGCAGGTCCTGTGTGGACCAAGAAAAAATGTCCCGATTCTCATGGAGGAAGTTGACGAGCTCACTTTGCTATTTGTCACTTAACCTGGCGCCAATAGTTATGGTGCGCTCTAGGAACTGATCATCAGTTGGCACTTTCTTAGTATCCTTGGTTGCTTGGAATGACACACTTCCATGTGGGTTGGTTAGGGCCGGCATATGCTGCTGCACGGATTGAGCCAATGTCGCCACTTCCATGATTTTCCTCTTCTCCTAAGCGATTATGAGTGACTCGGCTAGGTTAGATCCGGCAGACACACATTTAATAGAACGTCTGAAGTCCACTGATATGGTTATCACTCCCCTTGGTCCGGGCAATTTCATCTTCAGGTAACTGATGTGAGTACTTGCCATGAACTTGTTTAGTGCAGTCCTGCCGAGCAACGCGTGATAAGTGCTCTCCAAGTTTACTACTTCGAACTCCAAATTTTCAGTCCGGCGGTTATCCCTTGTGCCGAACAACACGTCAACCCGGACCTTTCCAATTGGCTCACAGGAGATACCAGGCATAATCCCATGAAAAGTGGTCCTTGTAGCTTGGAGCATATTCTCTGATATCCCTAACTTGTGCATGGTATCCTTGTACATGATGTTAATGCTACTACCATTATCTATTAATACCATGGAGAACCTCAAATTGATGTTTGGCCCAACGAACGTCGGATCCAATACTAGTGCATAAGTCCCCGGACATGGCATAAGCTTTGGTTGATCCTTGATGCTCCATGTAATCTCCTAATCCGACCAAGGCATATACCTCACCACAGCCGGCATTACCGCATTGACCTCCATATGCCAGCACTGCAAGCTCTTTCTGTCATTCTCTTCTGTGGTGAACACACAATAACTTTGATGATGCTCTCTGTATTCATTTCTCCCCTCATTGCCACGATATCCTTGATCTTGTTGCTGTTGGTTATTCACCTGATGCACAACATCTCTCCTTTCTTGATTTTCGTACCTCGATGGAGGTGGAGGCAACATAAGTTGCTATTGATTTCCCCTAGTGAGAAATTGTTGCTGAGGTGCTTCATTCTGAGGTGCTTCGTTCCTAGGTGCCTGAGCATTCCCCGATCTACCTTGTTCGAATTTCCTCATCCATTCACACTACCGGGTCGTATGGTTGACCGAACTATTCGGGATCGACGTATGGAACTTGCATGGCTGATCCAACATAGACTCGAACGTATACCTCGGACGATCCTTTCTTTCTTGCCACTGTTTCTTCTGCTTGGGGGTGATACGTTGCAAACGTATCTATAATTTTTGATGTTCCATGCTATTTTAGTATCTACTTTCTTATGTTTTGTCCACACTTTGGAGTGCTTTTTATACACTTTCTTGGACTAACCTATTAACAAGATGCCACAGTGCCAGTTGCCTATTTTCTACTGTTTTTGGTTCCAGGAAAGTCATAAAATGAATATTCTTGGAATTGGACCGGACAAAAGCCAAAGTCGATATTTTACCGGAAGACTCACGGAGCTAGAAGACGAGACGGAGAGGGGCCACAGGGTGGCCACACCATGTGGTGGCGCGGGCTAGCCCTGGCCGCCCCACCAGGTGGTGTGGGCCCCCTGGCTGCCCACCGACCTTGCCCCTTTGCCTATAAAATCATCCCAATGTAAAAACCCTAAGTCGTCAATCAGAAATCCACGAAAAGTTCCACAGCGTCGCCGCCACCGAAGGGGAGATTCGGGGGACAGAAAGTCTCTATTCCGGCACCCTGCCGGGACGGGGAAGTGCCCCCGGAGCCATCTCCATCGATCTCCACCACCATCTCCATTGCCGTTGTTGATTCCCATGATGATGAGGGAGTAGTTCTCTCTCGAGGCTAAGGGTTCTACCGGTAGCTATGTGTTCTTCTCTCTCTCTATGCATGATCATATTGTGATCATGAGATTTGTAATCAAGTAGATCTACCTTGCTACTCAAGTGCTTTATCAGATCTTTGCTCTCCCCATGTGTGTGAAGTTGACAGTCTGCACACCTTGGTGGCACTTAGGCTAGAGATTAGAAATACTTGTTATGAGTTATATTTGGAGTTGGATGTATTTATGAAATTGTGGTGTTTGTTTGAACCATCTAGTGCTCAAGGTGACAGTGTGGGGTTTTCTAGATGGGAAAGATGAACTTTGAGGAGTGCTGTTATAGCTCTACCAATGATTAGAGTGTCCAACCGGAGAGTAGTTAAGAGTAGTATCATAAAGAGAAGATATTTATATGAGAGTTTTCACTAGTGAAAGTATGATCCCTAGGCCTTGTTTCTAAGCATTGATACACCGTTTGAAATTAGATCTGTTACATGTTTGCTTGTTTCCATCTTTATTTCAGTTTGCCTTTAGTCTTTTCCCACGTCAACCACACGCCATCAAGCTATTTTCTAGCACCGTTGTCTTATATCCATACCACTTGTATTTCACTATCTCTTCGCCGAACTAGTGCACCTATACACTTGAGAAGTGTATTGGGTGTGTTGGGGACACAAGAGACTTCTTGTATCTTGATTGCAGGGTTGCTTGAGAGGGGATACCTTTGACCACTTCCTCCCTGAGTTAGATAAACCTTGGGTGATCCACTTAAGGGAAAACTTGCTGCTGTTCTACAAACCTCTGCACTTGGAGGCCCAACAACTATCTACAAGAATAGAAGTTCGTAGACATCAGGGGTCCAAGGCTTTCTTCCTTTGTTTTTCTATTACCACTATTGCCCTCTAGTTTTCTGACGCTGATTTGCGCCGGCATTGGGCTGATCTCGGTCCACAGCGACCACTTGTTGCGAGCTATACCGATAATCCGTACGATAGTCCCTTCTTTTACCTCGTAAATAATTCCTTCTGTATGATCCAGAACCATCTCTGTTGTAATACTCCTCATCGGACTCGCTTGACGTTAGCCGAGGTTGAGTTGGATCCCCTAGCGCATACGAATCTGCAATCCGGATCGTTTCTGCCAATGTAGTTGGCATATCCCGCTGCAACCTCTGCCACAACATACTTCCATATCTACAACCTTGGGCGAATCGTGCTATACCTTGCGATTCAATTACCCCTTGACATGAGTTGCGTACGTCACTACTAGAGAAAAGCCTACCCGAGGCGCACCTGGAACCCCATCCGAGGCGCATATGGTATGCGCCTCTAGCGCCGCGCCTCTAGTATTTGCTACGCGAGGCGCATATCATATGC
Source organism: Avena insularis (assembly GCA_023614405.1). Taxonomy (NCBI): domain Eukaryota; kingdom Viridiplantae; phylum Streptophyta; class Magnoliopsida; order Poales; family Poaceae; genus Avena; species Avena insularis. The sequence continues at coordinate 566,494,907 of CM042694.1, forward strand.
GCCTCTAGTATCTGTTATGCGAGGCGCATATCACATGCGCCTCCTATACTTCATATACGCGAGGCGTATATCAGTATATGTGCCTCGCGTATGCGCCTCGCGTATATGAAGTATAGGAGGTGCATGTGGTATGCGCCTCACATATGTGGTGGTATGCGCCTCGGGTAGTACCCAATATGCGCCTCCTATACTTTCCATATGTGCCTCGGGTATATTTTCGAAATTCAAATTTTACTACAATTTTCAAATTACAGTTTACAGGTATTCAAATATACAATACAGTCCAGAATACAGTATAAACAGCATAGAATTTTCTAGAAACTTGCAATTGGCAAAAGCATAATGGAACCAACATGCATACAAGTATATTACACATCAATCGCGACATACGTGTTTATACATCAACAAGTGCCAAGTTTTCACACAACACCAAGTGTTTGTGCCACAAGTTCACACCTCCGAGTACAAGTTCACAATCACATTACAACTCCGACAACGGAGCTCTATCTAGATCAAGTAGAACACATAACCTACCATAAAGAGCAACAAGGTTGTGATCACGAGGAAGTTCCTCCACTTCTTCCTCACGTGCCTCCTCCACTTCTCTTCCGCCACCTCTCTAGTCTTGTAGCCTTTGTAGCTGTTGCCCGAGAATTCATTCACTTGCTTCTGGCAGTCTTCCCACTCCTCGTACACACCTGGAACCTTGCCGGTGTACACGACATAGTACTTCTTCGCCATCTCCTATACACAAGATAGATGATATTATCTATGTTAGTACAAAGCAATAGCAGTTCACAAGATCATACATATATATATATGGGTGCAATAATATGTAAGAAATCATGTTCTAATCATTGGCATTTCAAAGAAAGACCAAAAAAAACAAACCAAGAATGACTTGCATTAGTGCCTCATACTTAGGTTGGGCATGGAAATAACAATGCTCGCTGTTTGATCTTGTGCGGCAAGTAGAGTATATGCCCAAATTACTAGTCTACTTGGCACACGAGATCAAACAACGGCATAGTCATACACATGACGCCACAACACGTTCTAATCATCGGTATTTTGAAGAAAGACCAAAAAAAAGCAAACCAAGAATGACTTGGATTCGTGCCTCATACTATTCGTATCGCCAAAGACAAAAGAAGAGAAATACTTCCATGATTCATATAGCATGGGCATGTTATATCCAATGGTAAAGCAAGGAAAGGATTTGGTCTCCATGACAACGACTCATTTCGAGTTTGGTGTGTCGAAAGGAGTCGTTGTCGTGGACCCAGAACCCTTTCCTTGGCCTACCATTGAACATATTATGTCTTATGTATATGAATCTCGAAAATATCTGTCCTCTTTCGACTTTATGGCTACGAGATGAAATAGTTTATCATTTCATTGTATCGCCAAAGACGAAAGGAAAGAAATCATTCCATGATTCATATAACAATGTCACCAGTGCTATACGCATAGTGAAGCAATGTCTTTCCTTTCGACTTTGGGGCTACAATGAGATATTTGAAACTAAATACTTCACCATTTCATTTAATTCGTGCTATATAATCTATTCGTATCGCCAAAGACAAAAGAAGAGAAATACTTCCATGATCCATATAGCATGGGCATGATATGTCCACTGGTAAAGCCAGGAAAGGATTCGGTCTCCACGGCAATGACTCATTTCGAGTTTGGTGTGTCGAAAGGAGTCATTGTCGTGGACCTAGAATCCTTTCCTGGGCTTGCCACTGAACATATTATGTCTTATGTATATGAATCTCGAAAATATTTTTCCTCTTTTGACTTCGGGGCTATGAGATAAAATAGTTTATCATTTCATTGTATCGCCAAAGACGAAAGGAAAGAAATCATTCCACGATTCATATAACAATGTCGCCAGTGTTATACGAATAGTGAAGTAATGTCTTTCTTCCTTTCAACTTTGGGGCTACAATGAAATATTTGAAACTACATTTAATTCACGCTATCTAATCTATTCGTATCGCCAAAGACAAAAGAAGAAAAATACTTCCATGATTCATATAGCATGGGCATATTATGTCCAGAGGTAAACCAAGGAAAGGATTTGGTCTCCACGGAAACAACTCATTTCGAGTTTGATGTATCGAAAGGAGTCGTTGCCATGGACCCATAATCCTTTCCTTGGCTTACCTTGAACATATTATGTCTTATGTATATGAACCTCGAAAATATTTGTCCTCTTTTGACTTTGAGGCTACAAGACGAAATAGTTACCTCATACTTAGGTTGGACACGGAAAATGACAATGTCGCTGATGGATCTGGTGCGGCAAGTACAGTATATGCACAAACCTATAGTCTACTTGGCACACCAGATCCAGCAACGGCATGGTCACGCACATGACGCCACAACATGTTTTAATCATCGGCATTTCGAAGAAAGACAAAGAAAGCAAACCACAAGAAATAGGGTGGGAATAACGAATGAAAAGAAACAAGCACTTAAAATAGTTCATAACACAAATAACTAGCTAGTGTCGCTCACAATCAAGTTCAACGGTTGACGAAACATACTCTAGAGGTTTTGCTAGGAAAGTTTAACATAGTGATAAGAGGTTACAACACGAGTTCGAAACTAACAGCTAGCTACCCAGGCAATGCAATCATCAAGACTTCTTCTACTGTTGAGTCGGCTTTAGGGGGCCTTGATGAAGCCCGACCGAGTTTTCGCCCTCTGCATGAACGTCCTGCAGTCACCCTGCTGTGCTAAGCATTTGTCTATCTCCCTGTTGGGTGGTGTATGGCCGCCGCAGAAGAGGCCCCCGGATTTCATGACTCCCTGGTGCACGATTGTCGCGAGCTCCTCCTGGATGTCGAAGATGTGCTACCTGAAGTTGTGATCATGTATTGTTGCAAGCCTTTTTGCCCACTTCACGAGGTCAGATGGCAGCGTTTTGCTTTCCATGTCATTGAAGAACACCTTCATGTGGTAAATGGTGTAGAAGGCATACTTCCTGCTGCCAGATGGCTGCTTGACGCAGGCGAAATTGGTGTTGTGGCGGAACAAGTGCACGCCGAACTTCACATATGGCGTTGCCGTTTTGATGCCTCCCGCTGCGACATAGACGGTGAGAGCACCATCAAGAATATTCTTGATATTGGTGTAGGTTTTTGGGTGCACACTATTTGAGTCGAGGTACACGGTTGTTGAGTGTTTCAAATTCAAGCATATGAGCATGCAACCTGTCTGATCATCCTCCGTGATGGGATGGTAGGGAAGGAGAATCACATCCTTGTACGAGTATGTTTGCAGGAAGGTTGAGAGGTAGTCGGTCGCTAGCGCTATGTTCTCGGCATCTTTCAGGATGACGTCTCGCATGAAGTAGGGATCCACTATCTGGATGCCCGGGATCTTGTCTCTGGTGATCTGCATGGCCATATTGAGGAGAATATCATTTTGCGGCCCGAAAGTTGGGGTGGCCAGGCAACATGGTACCCAAGTTGATTTTTATCACCGCGATTCGAAAAGTTGGGGCGCCAATTGCTGAGAGGGGTCTTTCGAGTGAATGATGGCCAAACAAAATATTTTCAAATCGCGCCCGTTAAGTCAGGATATTCCGTTACACTAGTTCCTGTTGTGCCCCTGCTACGCACTTCTATTCTTGTAGACAGTTGTTGGGCCTCCAAGTGCAGAGGTTTGTAGAACAGCAACAAGTTTTCCCTTAAGTGGATCACCCAAGGTTTATCGAACTCAGGGAGGAAGTGGTCAAAGGTATCCCTCTCAAGCAATCCTGCAATCAAGATACAAGAAGTCTCTTGTGTCCCCAACACACCCAATACACTTGTCAGGTGTATAGGTGTACTAGTTCGGCGAAGAGATAGTGAAATACAAGTGGTATGGATAATTATAAGTGGTAAAAGTGCTAGAAAATAGCTTGCTGGCGTGTGGTTGACGTGGGAAAATACTAAAGGCAAACTGAAATAATGATGGAAGCAAGCAAACATGTAAAAGATGTAGTAGCAAACGGTGTTTTAATGCTCAGAAACAAGGCCTAGGGATCATACTTTCACTAGTGAACACTCTCATATAAATATATTGTCTTCATGATACTACTCTGAACTACTCTCCGGTTGGATACTCTAATCGATGGTAGGGCTATAATAGCACACCTCAAAGTAAGCCTTTCCCATCTAGATAACCCCACACTGTCACCTTGAGCACTAGATGGTTCCAACAAAGACCACAATTTCAGAGAGACATCCAACTCCAAATATAACTCATAACAAGTATTTGTAATCTCTAGCCTAAGTGCCATCATGGTGTGCACGCTGTCACTTTCACACACATGGGGAGAGCAGAGATCTATTAAAGCACTTGAGTAGCAAGGTAGATCTATAGATTACAAGCTCATGATCTCAATAAGATCATGCATAGAGAGGGAGATGCACACATAGCTATCGGTAGAACCCTTAGCCTCGAGAGAGAACTACTCCCTCCTCATCATGGGAATCAGCAATGGTGATGGATATGGTGGTGGAGATCGATGGAGATGGCTCTGGGGGCACTTCCCGTCGGCGTGGTGAACAGAGACTTTCATCCTGAATCTCCCCTTCGGTGGCGGCGGCGCTGTGGAACTTTTCGTGGATTTCTGATTGATGATTTAGGGTTTTTGCATTGGGAGGACTTTATAGGCGAAGGAGGCAAGGTCGGTGGCCGGCTAGGGGGCCCACACCATGCCCTGGCATGGCCAAGGGGGACCCGCGCCTAGGGGTGGTGTGGCCACCTTGTGGCCCCTCTCCGTCTCGTATTCTGGCTCCGTGATTCTTCTGGTAAAATAGGAACTTTGGCTTTTGTCCTGTCCAATTCCGAGAATATTCATTTTCTGACTTTCCTGGAACCAAAAATAGCAGAAAACAGGCAACTGGCACTATGCCATCTTGTTAATAGGTTAGTCCAAGAAATCCTATGAAAAGTACCCCAAAGTTTGGACAAAACATAAGAAAGTAGATAAAACCAAGAATGGAACATCAAAAATTGTAGATACATTTGCAATGTATCAACATCCCCAGTCTTAAGTCCTGCTCGTCCTCGAGTAGGTAAGTGATAAAAAGAAAGAATAATTTTTGAGGTGACGTGCACCATCAAAGACTTGATCAAAGTATTTGTAAAACATTCAAAGCTAGGATCATAGTACTTCAATCATAGCGTGAAAGACAAAGTTCTAGCAATAAGACAACGAAACTATGATGCAACATGAAAAGGCACAAACAAAAGATTCATGAATAACAATGCTTTGTAAGATGTTTGTTTGTTTCACATAAAGAAAACATAGCATAATAGTATTCATCTTGTCCCTCAATAGAGTAGCAAATATAAATGCATAGGACACCTTCAAAGTTCATAAGATTGACTAGATACAAATAGTTTAAACCAAGCAATATCAAGTTATGCATCAATCAACTAGTCTTGGGACAATGCACATAGAACTAAGAATGGCCACTATGCTCTCAAAGTAGGTGCATAAAGATAGAAGGTGGAGACTCAATATAATGGTGGAAGAAAGGCCTTCATAGAAGGAAGTAGGGATTCAAGTCTCATAAAGAGCTTCCAAAAATTATGGTACTTTTTAGCTTTCAGCTCTCATTTCCCCTATCATAAGCATCTTGAAGGTGATTAAGGTTAAGGTGACACAACTAAGAGGATATGCTTGACAAGTTATAAACCGAAATCTCATGCCCCTTACTTACGAAGACCGAACCTCATGCTACTCAACTTTAGTCACAAGTAAGCTCTTGTCATTGTAAGTACATGTGTATCATAAAGAACCGCCAACGGGGTACCCCTTGCACATGATACAGGAGCTATCCCATAATCAAAATGACAAGGCAAGCAGACAAGAGCATCTCAACGATCTTTTTATTTGCTATTTGCATAGGTTTTTATTGAGGACGCTTCATAGAGTGCTCATTATGGTGATGCTGCAAGTTTCCACCATGATTCGGCATGGCTTAGGCTAGTGGCCCAGGCGTTTCTCTAACACACATACAAACTCCATGATCTTACAAGTTCCACTTTTATTTCACACCGCAGGGATCCATAAGCAAAAGAACATGATATCAACGGGGTACAAAGTACAAGTGCAATGTTGAAAGCGTTCCCCATGATACATGGTTATTGTAATTTCAACTTATAAAGCGCAAGCATATACGCAACAAAGAAGGACCCAATGGTTCAGGTTTATTAGATGCAAAAAAGTAAAGTGTGCCATCAAGTTCGTGCGAGCTTTAATCACTAGTTTTCTCATAAGAAGTTTAATTTGGAAGGGAAAAAAAGCATGAATATACTTGGAATAGCATAAGCTAATAGGTAGGTATGGTGGACTCTTTGGAATAACTTGGTTTAGGGAGTTGGATGCATGAGTGGAACTCATACTTGGTTGTGGAGGCTAGCAAAAGACTGGGAGCGACAAACTAAGAGAGCAATAATGGCCATAATCATGCAGAGCGACAAAACATCATTGATCAAAGAATAAAGTGATACTACAAGTTGAAAACTAAAGGATCATAAAGGCTATGGTGACTTTGGATAGTCATAACATGGTGTGAGCATGCGCCAAGTCAACCCAAATAAAGCATCAAAGGAGAATACCACTATACTATGCTTTAATATGCTAAAACAACGCATGACTCATCCAAGGCACATTAAGCAATCTCAATTGTTTATAACAATTCATGCTACAGCAAAGAATACTAAGCATAAAGCCAAAACAATATCAAGCATGGCATGACAAAGCATAGGCCACAGTCAAAAACAAGCTCTCTTTACCACTTAAGCATGAATTTTCCTACTCTTTTCCAATCCAAACCAACCTATTTGAAAACCAATGCATGAAAGAGGGGGTCCAACCAATTTATTAAGAAAACTAAGAAATCAAAGCAAACGAAAAACCAAAACAAAAACGAAAAAGAAGACGCTCCAAGAACAACACAACTATACATGAAACAATAAAAATGAAGTGTTTGGAAGGAACCTGGGATTTTTATTGATGAAGAAGGGGATGCCTTGGGCATCCCCAAGCTTTGACGCTTGTACTTCTTGGATATTTCTTGGGGTGACACGCGTGGCATCCCCAATCTTGATCTTTAGTCCATCCTTCATCTCATTACTCATTCCTTCCATACACCTGAAATTTTTCCTTCATACAAAACTTCACACAATCTTTATGAGCAACATTAGTGCAATCAAGATAATAAGTCTTTAGGTTCATTCTAACACCAATAAAACTTCCATTAAGACACTAGCTACTGTAGCACTTCCCTCAAAAAAGCTCAATTCCCCAAAAGAACTCAAAAAGGAACCAACAAGAAGCAAATGCAGAAAATGGCAGAAATCTGTCAAAACAGACCAGGAGGTAAAAATGAATTTTTTCGAAGACCTTATGTTGCTCAAATCAAAAAGTGTTGAACTAACGAAAGTTAGATAACAACCTGGACCAGAAGTCAAAAAAACCACGGATCAAAAGGATGTACAGAGATTCTACACAAATTTTTATGGTGAAACACAGAAATCTGTTTCGGGACAGCAACTTTCCCAATCATTACTTCTCTCTCATTAGAGGTTAATCTTGGCACAAAAAGCAAATAAAAAGGATAAGGAGCGGTTATTACTGAAATAATAACTTCCAAGACTCATCTAAAACTTTTGGGTTATCTCTCAATAAGTACTTTTCTTTAACGTCTTTAAGTTAGGCATGATAGTTTGAGAAGATGCTCACATAAAACATATGAATTGAAGTAAAAGGGAGCATCAAGAAGAAAATTCAAAGAACATTTAAGTCTAACCCACTTCCTATGCACAGGAATCTTGTAAAGAAATAAGTCATGAAAGCACAAAGCAACAAGCATAGGAAAGCAAAACAAGTGCAATTTCAAGACTTTCAACATAAAGAGGGGAAACTTAATATTATTGAGACACATAAAACCATGTTTCCCTCTCTCATAATAACTTTCAGTAGCATCATGAATAAAATTAACAATATAACTATCACATGAAACATTCTTATATGATCCACATGCATAAAAGAATTAATACTCCCCACATAAACATAGTCATTCTTATTAATTGTAGTGGGAGCAAATTCAACAAAATAGCTATCATTATCATTCTCATCACCTTAATCATCAAATATAGGAGGCATATTGTAACCATAATTAATTTCCTCCTCAATAGTAGGTGGACTGAAAATATCATATTCATCGTTGCAATCATCATATATTGGAGGTGTAGTATCATCATAAGCAATAGAATAATTATCTTCCAAAGTGTGTTCATTTGTAAACTTATCATCATTGGAAGGATCATGGATAGCACTAATAGTATATCAATTATTAATATCATCATTTTTAGAATTGGTACCAAAGAGATTTTCAATATCAAAAGAAGTGTGCTTTTCCCAATCATGATCACTACTATAGGTAATAGGCATAGGAACATCATCGAGTTCAGACTCATCAAAAACTATAATAGGAGCAACATGTTTAGGGGAAAATACCGCTTCCTCTCTCCTTTTACTCCCCCTTTTCTTCTTTTCTTCTTCTCTTTAGGAGGGAGAGGCTTGAAAGGAAGCTTCTCCATATACCCTGGTTCATTGTTAGAGACAATAGAAGAAACTTTGGAGGATTCCTCCTTTTCATTAATAAGACCAAAACACATATTAGTCATGTCATATTTTGGTAAGATCTCATCTTTTAGGATATTTTGTATGTAAGTATTCGTGTGGCAATTATCAACACAATAAAAATGACAACCATGCAGGACACTATTCATATCGAAAGCACCCATATCTACCAAAGAGGTTTTTCTTGATAACTCTTCACACCCCAAAAAAAATGTAAGTTCATCATGCTGATTAGGAGTGATCATGTCATCACAATACAAACTTGCAGTACTCATTGGATTAGAAGGGCTATCATTATGTCCTGAGCATTGAAAATTGAAATGACCCACTTCGAAGCAAAGTTCACAAATAAAAGGATAAAGGGCACAAACTTTTTTACCAAGATCATTTAAAGCCCTATACCACATTCTAGTTTTTTCAATCCTGTGGGTGATACAATATTCTTCTTCAATTTGATTATTCTCACAAGGTCTATGTATTCCACAAAAATTAACATGCTTATAAGAAATAGTACTTTCAGAGGTTTGAGCATGTTTATTGCTATCATTAATAACAATTTCATTTTCCATGCAAGTGTCTTTAAAAGGCTCGTGATACATGTCCCATTTTTCTTTAGGAGCATTAATATGAGAAGCAAAAGATCTAAAACAATCAATAATAATTTGAGGATCAAGACCATATTTAGCACTAAGCTCTTGAAAATCAGCAGTTTCAGCGAAAGACTTAATGCAATCATACTCATAGTTTATACCTGGTTCTTTACCTTTGTTGTTATCCCAATCTTCGGTATTGCTTTGAATTGTTTCAAGAATATCCCACTTAGCTTTGACCTCCTTGCTCGTGAAGGATCCCTCTAAACAAGTATCTAGATAGTCCTTGTAATGTCTTGAAAGCCTTGCATAGAAATTATTAATAACAATATTCCTAGGGAGCTCATGAATGGGACATTTGAGCATTAGTGACTTCATTCTCCCCCATGCTTGGGCAATACTTTCTCCATCATGAGGATGCAAATTGTAAATGTAATTCCTATCTTTATGAATTTCATGAGGAGGATAAAATTTAGAGTAAAAGAGAGATTCAAGTTCCTTCCACTCCAAATTATGAGGATCATCTAGTAGCTCATACCACTCCCTTGCTTTGCCCTTAAGTGAAAAATGGAATAGCTTCCTCTTGACTTGGTTCATTGAAATACCTGCACACTTGAACAACTCACATAATTCATGTATAAAGAGTAAATGATCACTAGGATGGACAGTTCCATCTCCAAAATAGCAGTTATTCATAACATTTTCAACAAATTTTATTGGTATTTTAAAAGGGATGCTTTCATTATGTGGATTTAAAATATCACAAGTATCATTAGAATTACCACATATGGGAGATAAAGTATCATTAGAGCAAATTTTCTTCTTTAAAGCTGGGGAACTAAAAAGATCATTTTCATAAAAACCAACTTCCCCAAGCTTAGACGTTTCCATAGCATTAGTAACAAAGGTGTTCAAAAGATTCATACTAATAACATTGTTATTAGCATGCAAAGAAAGTTCCATGGGTTTTTTAATTTTCTTTTCAAAGAATCCATGTTCTACATTAGGAAAAATACTAAAAAGCTCTCTAATTTTGTTGTTTTTTCCATTAAGCCTAACTAGTGAAAACAAGAAACAAAAAGACAAAATTGCAGAATCTAATGGAAATAACTTCGAGCACTCACACCGGAGGATATGAGTACCTTTTACCTTACCTCCTCGGCAACGGCGCTAGAAAATAGCTTGATGTTTATGCACTTCTATTCTTGTAGACAGTTGTTGGGCCTCCAAGTGTAGAGGTTTGTTGAACAGCAACAAGTTTTCCCTTAAGTGGATCACCCAAGGTTTATGGAACTCAGGGAGGAAGTGGTCAAAGGTATCCCTCTCAAGCAATCCTGCAATCAAGATACAAGAAGTCTCTTGTGTCCCCAACACACCCAATACACTTCTCAGGTGTATAGGTGCACTAGTTCGGTGAAGAGATAGTGAAATGCAAGTGGTATGGATAATTATAAGTGGTAACAGTGATAGAAAATAGCTTGCTGGCGTGTGGTTGACGTGGCAAAATACTAAAGGCAAACTGAAATAAAGATGGAAGCAAGCAAACATGTAACAGATCTAGTAGCAAACGGTGTTTTAATGCTTAGAAACAAGGCCTAGGGATCATACTTTCACTAGTGAACACTCTCATATAAATATATTATCTTCATGATACTACTCTGAACTACTCTTTGGTTGGATACTCTAATCGATGGTAGGGCTATAACAGCACACCTCAAAGTAAGCCTTTCCCATCTAGATAACCCCACAGTGTCACCTTGAGCACTATATGGTTCCAACAAACACCACAATTTCATAGAGACATCCAACTCCAAATATAACTCATAACAAGTATTTGTAATCTCTAGCCTAAGTGCCACCATGGTGTGCACGCTGTCACTTTCAGACACATGGGGAGAGCAGAGATCTATTAAAGAACTTGAGTAGAAAGGTAGATCTATAGATTACAAGCTCATGATCTCAATAAGATCATGCATAGAGATAGATGAACACATAGCAATCGGTAGAACCCTTAGCCTCGAGAGAGAACTACACCCTCCTCATCATGGGAATCAGCAATGGTGATGGATATGGTGGTGGAGATTGATGGAGATGGCTCCGGGGGAACTTCCCCGTCCCGGCAGGGTGCTGGAACAAAGACTTTCTATCCCCCGAATCTCCCCTTCGGTGGCGGTAGCGCTGCGGAACTTTTCGTGGATTTGTGATTGGTGATTTAGGATTTTTGCATCGGGAGGACTTTATAGGCGAAGGAGGCAAGGTCGATGGCCGGCTAGGGGGCCCACACCATGCCCTGGAGCGGCCAAGGGGGACCCGCGCCTAGGGGTGGTGTGGCCACCCCATGGCCCCTTTCTGTCTCGTATTCTGGCTCCGTGAGTCTTCCGGTAAAATAGGAACTTTGGCTTTTGTCCCGTCCAATTCCGAGAATATTCATTTTCTGACTTTCCTAGAACCAAAAACAGCAGAAAACTGGCAACTGGCACTGTGGCATCTTGTTAATAGGTTAGTTCAAGAAATCATACGAAAAGTACTCCAAAGTGTGGACAAAGCATAAGAAAGTAGATAAAACCAAGCATGGAACATCAAAAATTATAGATACATTTGCAATGTATCAGCCCCTCCTTTGCCGGTCACTCTTCTTAGCCACCCTACACGTGCTGTAGGGGCAAATCCATTACTGTACTTTCCTAACTCTCGACACTGAATCTTGCTGTGGCGGTGGCGGCGGTCACTTTTCTTCCCTTCCTCGACCCTAAATCTGCCGGCGGCGGAGGACCTTTTTTCTCCCTCTCCCGACACTGAATCCAGCGGCGGCGGCCCAACATGTCTTGCAAGGCGACGGTTGTAGCTACGTCGCCGACTGAAAAGGGTCTGTCAGGGCCCAAGTCTGGGGCTCAACGCGTAGCTGCGGCAAGGTCTTCAGCCCCGGTTAGCAAGGAGGCCAGCAAGGATTATACTCCCAAGGTACCTATGAGCAGCGGGTTGAAGAGAAAAGCAAGGCTGGCGGCGGATTGTTCGGCTCCGGTAGGCGGATGCAGCACTCAGATCTCGAAGAAAAAAACCCGGGAGAAGAGTGAGAGGTGAATTTTGTTATCTGTGCCTTATCTTGCAAGTAGATTAGTTACGGCATAATAAAATCGAATGTACTGAAATGTTCCCCTTTTTAATCAAATTAGGCACAGCTTTGATACAAGGGACCTATATGAGTTCACAGTTCATGTTCGGCAGTACACTGCAAAGCTTGATTTTGGTTGCGAGAGGGTTGTGTTCGGGCAAGATGTGCATCTGCTTGTGAATTGCAAAGAGGTTGTGTCTGTTTCGCAGCTGGTAGATATGATTGCCGCTAGAATTCCCTGGGGTTCTAGACAGAGGACAAAATTGGTGTGGTGCAACATGAATGATACCTATCAGCAAATTGAGCACTCCCATGAGCTTCAGATGGTTTGGGAGTGTTGTGCAGCTGATCGTAAGGTGAAAGTTGAAGCGGTGATTGATGATATGTATGCAGATGCTGGAGATCTTGCTGCAGAGCTTACCTTAGAGAATCTGCACCAATAGATGTTGATCTAGATAAGTTCAGTATATGCATAGAGGTGGATTCATACATGGAAAAACTTGATGAGGGAGTTAATAAGCCAGTTTCATCATGTACTATGGAGATCACCGTCGATTCCAAAAACATAACTCTTGATGAAATGAGAGAGATGATCGGTAAGGAAATCAGTATTGGCCCTAAGCAGATGGCAAAAATCTAGTGGTGGTATCATAAGAAGCAGCAATTCATAGATGTTTTGGATACTGAAGATCTTATGCATATTATGCGGCGAAAGAAGTGAACCAGGAAGGTGTTCTTCCTTGGTACCATTTCTAATGTTGTTGGATAGGTTATAGTGGATGTAGATGCCCCTGTAGTGGCTGAACAGAATGAGGTGGTCGACGTTCATGAGATCTGATGAGAGCTGCTACCCTGGGCTTGTCATATGGACCGCGGGGTTCCCCTGCCTGTATTTGTAATATTGACTGCTATTGCATTTAGAGCGTGCTTCTATGATTATGTTTGTTGAGAGATTGCGATATAATGCTGTGCGAGCTGTTGAGATTTTCGGACATGTCACTCACTGAAACCATCGTTGTTGTAATAAGACATAAGTACATTGTAGTTGACATGATTATTTTTCTTAAGATGACGTACCGTACTTGTTTCAGTTATTATGTTTGTTGGGACATTGTAATGTAATGTTTTGTGAAACCATGACTGGACTAGTGATGCATAAATACATTGTAGTTGACATGATTGTGTTTCTTGAGATGATGTACTGTACTGGTATGTTTTCGTTAGGCAATGAAATTGGGATGGAGGGAGTGCATGTTTAATATTTGAAATGAGAATGTGTGAAGAGAATCCATATCAGGTAGGAGACAGTAATCCAGGGAAAGGGCATGGTATCCATTAAACTATTGTAACATGCCAATTTAGTCATCATTGCAGCGGTAGAAGGGTTGCTCTCTCTCTCTCTCTCTCTCTCTCTCTCTCTCTCTCTCTCTCTCTCTCTCTCTCTCTCTCTCGCCGACGCCATCGTCGTTGCCATCGCATTTGCCATGCTGTCCTTGAATGGCGAGGATGACCAGTCGAGCAGCGACAGTCTTCTCTCTGACATCGAGTATTCCTTCCACGATGTGAGTTCCTCTGTTTTCTCGGGATAGGGTTAGGCAATGGTAAATCTCTCGATCTGAGCTCCATATGTGCATGCAATCGTGTTCGATTTCAGCTTTGTGTTTACCTATAGGTACCAAGGACGATCTACGACTCCGAATGGGAGGGCCTAGATCTCGATGGAGAAGTGCCATGTGACCATCGGCTAAAACTGAGGAGATATGTTGCATTCGAAGGCAGTAACACTGGGAGAAGGTTTTTGGGCTGTACAAATCAGGTTTGTTTACATTATGTGCAACTGTGACATGAAGTAAAATGTATCGTGCATGTTCATAACACTATAGTGTGTGTGTGTGTTTTTAGGTTGGCCCGGTGTGTAAAGCAGTAGAGTGGATGGATCTTGAGTGGCCAGATGCACTTAAGAAATGTTTGGCATAGTTATGGGAGATGTATGAGTTGGAAAGGTCGGGAAGATTTACTGATGTAAGTGATGCTGCTGAAAAAAATTACAAGCTTTCGGTACGAAATAATGAGCTGGAACAAGAAATCGAGAATTTGTAGTCAAATCTAACTGACGGAATTGATGGGAGCTTGGTTGTTGGAACTGCAAAGAAGCTTCAGGATAGTCACAGGTTGCTGATTCATAATGCAGAACAGGAGAGGGATCAGCTCAGGGAAGACAAGAAGAAGCTAGAGTACTGCATTGCGGATCTGTTGAAGGAACTGAAGAAGGCGCGCGAGGGTGAACAAGGACATACTATAGAGGATAAAGGAAATTCGAGATGAATAATTTATGTTGTACCAATGCCTGAAACTAGTTAATTGTAAGACTTGCAGTTGCGCTTTCCGAACTAAGCCAAACTCAATCCTCGAGCAAACTAATTTCAAACGAACACACATATCGTGCATAGAGTTAAGTTCACGCTTACAAAATCACCACTTCAGAGGATAAACTAGGCAGTTCAGTACTAAATAGACATATGTTGTGTTCAAGCGAGCCTGGCCCGGAGCTGCCTGTTTTCCTCCCTAAGATTGGCCAGCTCCTTCAGTACTATGTCGTGCTTCAGCTGTAGGTTCCAGCGCTCCATCACGGATTGGAGAATTTTGTGTGTAGCCATACGATTTTCCTTCAAGATCCCTTTCATGATCTCCGTCTGCTTCCTAGCCGAGGTGCGACCTTCACTGTGTAGCTTCGCCCAGTCGGCGTTTAACTCCTTTAGTTTCTGGCACTTTCTGGGAATTCCGCTTCTCCCTTTCGATTGCTATCTTGTCATTTAGCCAGGTCGCCAGGTCCTGGTCGATCTTTCGCCTCTTTCCCTGCAACAATAATACATAGTATGGTTTTTTCAGTTCACTAGGACAAGCTGGTTAGTTTCCATAATTAACTGAATTGACTAGTGGCATTGTCATAATTTCAAGGAAGAAGCAATCTAGGACTAATCAACATTTTATGAATCGACTAGTGGCACTATCATAATTTCAATTTCGAAGACAAATAAGATTTATCAATAGTTTAGTGTGCTGTGGGTTTTTCCCAATATCACCAAATAGTAGTTGGAGAGTGGCAAACTCATAATGCAGAAACCCATGTCCAGATACATATGGAAAGAGAACATGGTGTCCATTCATGAACATGAACACCAACACATGTCCAGATAGATAAGGAGTTGCCCTAGGATTCTTATTGCACCCTATAATGGGAAGCAGACATGGGCATTGCTCCCTGAACCCTAAACATTACAAAAGGAGAGGAGTACGAACTGGTATTCGTGTCCCCGCTAACGGGAATCAGACTTGGCCATTGCTCCGATACACCTCCAGACATGCCCTTAGCTCCTCGTTCTCTTTCGGAACACCCTCGAGTACGGTGATCCCTCTCCTCATGTCCGCCTTCATCTCCTTGACTCCATCCAGGCAACGGTTCTTGTCATGGTAGGCTCGGATGGTACCCTTGGTTTCCTCGACACGTCCTCTGAGTGCCTCACTGACTTCGTCCTACAGGAGAATGCACCTTTCCACAAGATTCTTCTTCTCCTCCGTGAGCTTGTTGATTATCTTGATGGCCTGTTCTTGCCTGATCAAGTTACGGTCGAGCACTTTCTACAGCCTAACGACGTCACGTGCAAAATCTAGCGAGATCTCCTTCTGCACAGATAATTGCTTGCGTAGGCTCTCATTAGCTTGGGTGAGGGAGCGTGCAAGCTCATGTTGGTTGGCAATCTTGGAACTGATCGCGGCCACCTTCTCACAGTACTCGGGCTTCGATCGCTGCATCGTTCATGTTAATTGAAATAGGAATTCTACAATTATACTCCAGGTCCCAGGTGAATACTAATACAGATCAAAAAAATATCCCCGTTGAATCTATTGGCCGCAGTGTTAAAAATGGACCTGGAGATCTATTCATGACCATGATAAACTAATCCTAATCACAAAAAATCCATATTGAATCTATGAACAATGGTATTAAGGAAATACCAAGAGATTCAGTCATATTCATGAAAACAAATACAACTCGCAAAAGAAGAAGAAAAACCAATGCGAGGCGGGCAACATCTAAGAAATCCACATCATAACTCGGAGAAATAACAGCGTGGAGATTTGCTACCTCGCTGAGACATGGAACGGGGCCGAACGGGTCCTGTAACACCTCCGTCGTGGTGGATTCGGGCTCCATGGCCGACCTGTAATACGTAGAAGAGGAAGAGCCAGAAGAAGAAAAACAAGAAGAAGTTGATTAAGATCATGATGGAGAGGGAGATGGAGAAGAAGTAGAATAAGGAGATCATACCAGGAGGAGCCCTCGCCTGCTAGAACATTCGGCGCCATTGTCGGGGGAGATCGGGCCTCGATGAGAGGGTGGGCTTGAGTGGCTGGTAGAGCAAGAAGTGCCTCGCGGCAATTTCTCTCCCTTTTCTCCGTGAGGATCGTCGATCAACCTCTCCCCCTCCTCAGTGGAGACATGGCTTGCATGGTGAGTGTGGCGGCGGCAGGAGGAAGGAGATAGTGATTATTAGTGTGGGAGAAGAGTAAGAGTATAGGCCGTGGTCCAGTAGTACTAGTACTATTATACAAGACCACCGTGTACGGTCTACCTTCTCAAAAAAGCCAGGGAGGCAGGGGTAGGCAATCGATGGGACATGTCTTTATTGCTATGGACACTTCAATGGTCTTTGGCGCCGCCCAAAATCCAGTATATAGTAAGGGGAGTGCGAGCCGGGTGGTCGTCACGGGAATCGGCGCGCACATCCTGCGTGCGTGTGTCACGTGTTGATGGGGCAATGGCGCGCGCAACTGCTGCATGATCACGTCGGCACGTCCAACTCTGTTGAACTCCACGTGACAGGCACGCACGGGATATTTATGAGTCTAGCATACGCTGTGCCACTTTTTTTGTGATCAAATTATGTTCAGTACGCGAGATATTACTTCTTTCTTCTTTTTTTTTGATAATCGACAAATGCATGCGTGGACACGACGCATGAAACCGCTGCTCGTCCTTGATCAGATCGGCACCCCACTCTGTCTACCCGCCATCGACCATTCAGAACAACTACCTCGAGCACGATGCCCCCTCGCCGTGGCAATGGCAGGTCCATGCCGTCCACTGACCGTCCTGCGTCCCCGGCTCTTCGTTGCATCGTCCACGCTCGCGAGTCGCTTGATGAGGCAGCACGTCGTGTCTGACCGTGCTAGGATCCATCGACACCGGCACTTGAGGACACCGCGATGTTGAAGCTCGTATCGGCCACACAGGAGGAGCGTGGGGTACCTGCAGCGTCAAACGAGCGCAAATTAGCAGCCAGGACAAGGGCGTGTATTGCACCGGTGAGTACGGGCAAGAAGAGGAACGAGAAGAAGACTAGGAAGAAGAGAGGAGATAGATATTTGGATGAGTCTGACTCGGTCAACGAGGAGGCGTTCATCGATCAGTTGGAGGCAGAAGCGGAGGAGAGTGACGTGGACTCGTGGGACTACGAAGAGGAGGAGGAGGACTCCGACAAGGAGATAGCGCTCTTATTCGAGGAAGGGGGCGGCGCCGAGTCGTCAGAGGAGGGCACCAACGGCGGCAATGGCGGGGACCATGGCGTTGATGAAGACGAGGACGAACCGGAAGACGAAGACGATGGCTTCCTCAAAATATGATCATTTATTTTAGTTAGATAGATGGATTTTCACTTGTTTATGGGGGTTTAGTATCGGTGGCACGGATAGAGGGGTGGCACGGATTGACCATGCATAAAAAAAGTGGAGAAGGGAGGGGTTACCCTGCCCGTTGGATCACATGGGATCAACGGTTGGTGGAGACGATCCGCGTGACATCTTTGTCAGCCAATCAGGGCATATCACCCAGAGTGAGCACATGTTTGGGATCTCCACACGTTTGGGCTTTTGTGTGATTTGTGACAGAGGGAGAGAGGGAAAATCTCTTTTCACAATCCGCCTATGGATCCACTAGTACCATTCAAATGTCATTGCATTTGTGCTCTTTTCACAATCCACCTATGGATCCACCAGTGTCATTGCATGTGTGTTCTTTTTACTAACAACAACCAGAGTCATTACATGTGTGTTCTTTTCTCATACCACATATGGATCCACCAGTGTTATTTGCATGTGTGCTCTTTTCACAATCCACCTATGGATCCACCAGTGTCATTGCAAGTGTGTTCTTTTCACTAACAACAACTGGAGTCATTGCATGTGTGCTCTTTTCACAATCCACCTATGGATCCACCAGTGTCATTGCATGTGTGTTCTTTTCACTAACAACAACCAGAGTCATTAAAATGTGTGCTCTTTTCACATACCACCTATGGATCCACTAGTGTCATGTCATGTGTGTTCTTTTTACTAACAACAACCAGAGTCATTTCATGGATGTTCTTTTCACATACCACCTATGGATCCACCAGTGTCATTGCATGTGTGTTCTCTTCACAATCCACACATGGATCCACCTATGGATCCACCAGTGTCATTGCATGTGTGTTCTTTTTACTAACAACAACAAGAGTCATTTCATGGTTGTTCTTCTCACATACAACCTATGGATCCACCAGTATCATTGCATGTGTGTTCTTTTTAGTAACAATAACCAGAATCATTTTTCATGTGTGTTCTTTTCACATACCACCTATGGATCCACCAGTTTCATTGCATGTGTGTTCTTTTCACTAACAACAACCAGAGTCATTGCATGTGTGTTCTTTTCACATACCACATATGGATCCACCAGTGTCATTGAAATGTGTGTTCTCTATAGAGACCACACATGGATCCACCAGTGTCATTGCATGTGTGTTCTTTTTAGTAACAACAACTAGAGTCATTGAAATGTGTCCTCTTTTCACATACCACATATGGATCCACTAGTGTCATTACATGTGTGTTTTTTCACTAACAACAACCAGAGTAATTGCATGTGTGCTCTTTTCACAATCCACATATGGATCCACCGGTGTTATTGCATTATGTTCTTTTCACAATCCACCCATGGATCCACCGGTGTCATTGCATGTGTGTTCCTTTCACTAACAACAACTGGAGTCATTACATGTGTGTTCTTTTTACTAACAACAACCAGTGTCATTGCATGTGTGATCTTTTCACAATCCACCCATGGATCCACCAGTGTCATTGCATATGTGTTCTTTTTAGTAACAACAACCAGAGTCATTTTGCATGTGTGTTCTTTTCACATACCACCTATGGATCCACCAGTGTCATTGCATGTGTGTTCTTTTCACTAACAACAACCAGAGTCATTGCATATGTGTTCTTTTCACATACCACATATGGATCCACCAGTGTGATTGAAATGTGTGTTGTCTACAAAGACCACCCATGGATCCACCAGTGTCATTGCATGTGTGTTCTTTTTAGTAACAACAACCACAGTCATTGAAATGTGTGTTCTTTTCACATACCACCTATGGATCCACCAGTGTCATTGCATGTGTGTTCTTTTCACTACCAACAACCAGAGGCATTGCATGTGTGTTCTTTTCAGTAACAACCAGAGTCATTTTGCATGTGTGTTCTTTTCACATACCACCTATGGATCCACCAGTGTCATTGCATGTGTGTTCTTTTCACTAACAACAACCAGAGTCATTGCATGTGTGTTCTTTTCACATACCACATATGGATCCACCAGTGTCATTGAAATGTGTGTTCTCTACAGACACAGCACATGGATCCACCAGTGTCATTGCATGTCTGTTCTTTCTAGTAACAACGACTAGTGTCATTGAAATGTGTGTTCTTTTCACATACCACCTATGGATCCACCAGTGTCATTGCATGTGTGTTCCTTTCACATACCACATATGGATCCACCAGTGTCATTACATGTGTGGTCTTTTCACAATCCACCCATGGATCCACCAGTGTCATTGCATGTGTGTTCTTTTTAGTAACAACAACCATAGTAATTGAAATGTGTGTTCTTCTCACATACCACATGTGGATCCACTAGTGTCATTTCATGTGTGTTTATTTCATAATCCACCCATGGATCCACCAGTGTCATTGCATGTGTGTTCTTTGTAGTAACAACAACCAGAGTCATTGCATGTGTTTTATTTTCACATACCACATATGGATCCACTAGTGTCATTGAAATGTGTGTTCTCTACAGAGACCACACATGGACCCACCAGTGTCATTGCATGTGTGTTCTTTGTAGTAACAACAACCAGAGTCATTGCATGTGTGTTCTTTTTGACATACCACATATGGATCCACCAGTGTCATTGAAATGTGTGTTCTCTATAGAGACCACACATGGACCCACCAGTGTCATTGCATGTGTGTTCTTTTCACATGGATCCACCAGTGTCATTGCATGTGTGTTCTTTTTAGTAACAACCAGAGTCATTTTGCATGTGTGTTCTTTCCACATACCACCTATTGATCCACCAGTATCATTGCATGTGTGTTCTTTTCACTAACAACAACCAGAGTCATTGCACGTGTGTTCTTTTCACATACCACATATGGATCCACCAGTGTCATTGAAATGTGTGTTCTTTTTAGTAACAACAACCAGAGTCATTTTGCATGTGTGTTCTTTTCACATACCACCTATGGATCCACCAGTGTCATTGCATGTGTGTTCTTTTTAGTAACAACCACCAGAGTCACTGAAATGTGTGTTCTTTTCGCGTATCACCTATTGAATCACCAGTGTCATTGCATGTGTGTTCTTTTCACATGGATCCATGAGAGTCATTGCATGTGTGTTCTTTTTAGTAACAAACAACCAGAGTCATTTTGCATGTGTGTTCTTTTCACATACCACCTATTGATCCACCAGTATCATTGCATGTGTGTTCTTTTCACTAACAACAACCAGAGTCATTGCACGTGTGTTCTTTTCACATACCACATATGGATCCACCAGTGTCATTGAAATGTGTGTTCTCTGCAGAGACCACACATGGATCCACCAGTGTCATTGCATGTGTGTTCTTTTTAGTAACAACAACCAGAGTCATTTTGCATGTGTGTTCATTTCACATACCACCTATGGATCCACCAGTGTCATTGCATGTGTGTTCTTTTCACAATCCACCCATGGATCCACCAGTGTCATTGCATGTGTGTTCTTTGTAGTAACAACAACCAGAGTCACTACATGTGTTTTATTTTCACATACCACATATGGATCCACCAGTGTCATTGAAATGTGTGTTCTCTACAGAGACCACACATGGTCCATCGAGTGTCATTGCATGTGTGTTCTTTTCACATGGATTCACCAGTGTCATTGCATGTGTGTTCTTTGTAGTAGCAACAACCAGAGTCATTGCATGTGTGTTCTTTTTGACATACCACATATGGATCCACCAGTGTCATTGAAATGTGTGTTCTCTACAGAGACCACACATGGACCCACCAGTGTCATTGCATGTGTGTTCTTTTCACATGGATCCACCAGTGTCATTGCATGTGTGTTCTTTTTAGTAACAACAACCAGAGTCATTTTGCATGTGTGTTCTTTTCACATACCACCTATTGATCCACCAGTATCATTGCATGTGTGTTCTTTTCACTAACAACAACCAGAGTCATTGCATGTGTGTTCTTTTCACATACCACATATGGATCCACCAGTGTCATTGAAATGTGTGTTCTCTACAGAGACCACACATGGATCCACGAGTGTCATTGCATGTGTGTTATTTTTAGTAACAACAACCAGAGTCATTTTGCATGTGTGTTCTTTTCACATACCACCTATGGATCCACCAGTGTCATTGCATGTGTGTTCTTTTCACAATCCACCCATGGATCCACCAGTATCATTGCATGTGTGTTCTTTTTAGTAACAACCACCAGAGTCATTGAAATGTGTGTTCTTTTCACATATCACCTATGGAATCACCAGTGTCATTGCATGTGTGTTCTTTTCACATGGATCCACAGTCATTGCATGTGTGTTCTTTTAGTAACAACAACTTGAGTCATTTTGCATGTGTGTTCTTTTCACATACCACCTATGGATCCACCAGTGTCTTTGCATGTGTGTTCTTTTAGTAACAACAACCAGTCATTTTGCCTTTGTGTTCTTTTCACATACCACCTATGGATCCACAGTGTCATTGAAATGTGTGTTCTCTCTAGAGACCACACATGGATCCACCTGATGTCATTGCATGTGTGTTCTTTTACTAACAACAACCAGAGTCATTTTGCATGTGTGTTCTTTTCACATCCACCCATGGATCCACCAGTGTCATTGCATGTGTGTTCTTTTCACTAACAACAACCAGAGTCATTGCATGTGTGTTCTTTTCACAAACAACATATGGATCCACCAGTGTCATTGAAATGTGTGTTCTCTCAGAGACCACACATGGACCCCTGATGTCATTGCATGTGTGTTCTTTTCACATGGATCCACAGTGTCATTGCATGTGTGTTCTTTGTAGTAACAACAACGAGTCATTGCATGTGTGTTCTTTTTGACATACCACATATGGATCCACAGTGTCATTGAACTGTGTCTTCTCTTCAGAGACCACACATGGATCCACCAGTGTCATTGCATGTGTGTTCTTTTCACATGGATCCACCAGTGTCATTGCATGTGTGTTCTTTTTAGTAACAACAACCAGAGTCATTTTGCATGTGTGTTCTTTTCACATACCACCTATTGATCCACCAGTATCATTGCATGTGTCTACTTTTCACTAACAACAACCAGAGTAATTGCACGTGTGTTCTTTTCACATACCACATATGGATCCACCAGTGTCATTGAAATATGTGTTCTCTTTAGAGACCACACATGGATCCACTAGTGTCATTGCATGTGTGTTCTTTTTAGTAAAAACAACCAGAGTCATTTTGCATGTGTGTTCTTTTCACATACCACCTATGGATCCACCAGTGTCATTGCATGTGTGTTCTTTTCACAATCCACCCATGGATCCACCAGTGTCATTGCATGTGTGTTCTTTTTAGTAACAACCACCAGAGTCATTGAAATGTGTGTTCTTTTCACATATCACCTATGGAATCACCAGTGTCATTACATGTGTGTTCTATTCACATGGATCCACCAGAGTCATTGCATGTGTGTTCTTTTTAGTAACAACAACCAGAGTCATTTTGCATGTGTGTTCGTTTCACATACCACCTATGGATCCACCAGTGTCATTGCATGTGTGTTATTTTTAGTAACAACAACCAGAGTCATTTTGCCTGTGTGTTCTTTTCACATACCACCTATGGATCCACCAGTGTCATTGAAATGTGTGTTCTCTGAGAGACCACACATGGATCCACTGATGTCATTGCATGTGTGTTGTTTTTACTAACAAAAACCCGAGTCTTTTTGCATGTGTGTTCTTTTCACATACCACCCATGGATCCACAGTGTCATTGCATGTGTGTTCTTTTCACTAACAACAACGAGTCATTGCATGTGTGTTCTTTTCACATACCACATATGGATCCACCAGTGTCATTGAAATGTGTGTTCTCTACAGAGACCACACATGGACGCACCAGTGTCATTGCATGTGTGTTGTTTTCACATGGATCCACCAGTGTC
Source organism: Avena insularis (assembly GCA_023614405.1). NCBI lineage: Eukaryota > Viridiplantae > Streptophyta > Magnoliopsida > Poales > Poaceae > Avena > Avena insularis. Next base: position 566,518,870 of record CM042694.1, read on the forward strand.
ATTGCATGAGTGTATTTTAAGTAACAAAAACCAGAGACATTTTGCATGTGTGTTCTTTTCCCATACCACCTATGGATCCACAGTGTCATTGCATGTGTGTACTTTTCACAATCCACCCATGGCTCCACAGTGTCATTGCATGTGTGTTCTTTTTAGTAATCACAACCGAGTCATTGAAATGTGTGTTCTTTTCACATACCACATATGGATCCACAGTGTCATTGCATGTGTGTTATTTTAACTAACAACCACCAGAGTCATTTCACGTGTGTTCTTTTTAGTAACAACAACCAGAGTCATTTTGCATGTGTGTTATTTTCACATACCACCTATGGATCCACTAGTGTCATTGCATGTGTGTTGTTTTCACTTTCAACAACCAGAGTCATTGCATGTGTGTTCTTTTCACATACCACATATGGATCCACCAGTGTCATTGAAATGTGGGTTCTCTATAGAGACCACACATGGACCCACCAGTGTCATTGCATGTCTGTTCTTTTCACATGGATCCACTAGTGTCATTGCATGTGTGTTCTTTTTAGTCACAACAACCAGAGTCATTTTGCATGTGTGGTCTTTTCACATACCACCTATGGATCCACCAGTATCATTGCATGTGTGTTCTTTTCACTAACAACAACCAGAGTCATTGCATGTGTGTTCTTTTCACATACCACATAAGGATACACAGAGTCATTGAAATGTGTGTTCTCTGAGAGACCACACATGGATCCTGATCTCATTGCATTTGTGTTCTTTTTAGTAACAACAACCAGAGTCATTTTGCATGTGTGTTCTTTTCACATACCACCTATGGATCCACCAGTGTCATTGCATGTGTGTTCTTTTCACAATCCACCCATGGATCCACCAGTGTCATTGCATGTGTGTTCTTTTTAGTAACAACCACCAGAGTTATTGAAATGTCTGTTCTTTTCACATACCACCTATGGATCCACTAATGTCATTGCATGTGTATTCTTTTCACATGGATCCACCAGATTCATTGCATGTGTGTTTTTTTAGTAACAACAACCAGAGTCATGTTGCATGTGTGTTATTTTCACATACGACCTATGGAGCCACCAGTGTCATTGCATGTGTGTTCTTTTCACATGGATCCACCAGTGTCATTGCCTGTGTGTTCTTTGTAGTAACAACAACCAGAGTCATTGCATGTGTGTTCTTTTTGACATACCACATATGGATCCACCAGTGTGTGTGTTCTCTACAGAGACCACACATGGACCCACCAGTGTCATTGCATGTGTGTTCTTTTCACATGGATCCACCAGTGTCATTGCATGTGTGTTCTTTTTAGTAACAACAACCAGAGTCATTTTGCATGTGTGTTCTTTTCACATACCACCTATTGATCCACCAGTATCATTGCATGTGTGTTCTTTTCACTAACAACAACCAGAGTCATTGCACGTGTGTTCTTTTCACATACCACATATGGATCCACCAGTGTCATTGAAATGTGTGTTCTCTGCAGAGACCACACATGGATCCACCAATGTCATTGCATGTGTGTTCTTTTTAGTAACAACAACCAGAGTCATTTTGCATGTGTGTTCATTTCACATACCACCTATGGATCCACCAGTGTCATTGCATGTGTGTTCTTTTCACAATCCACCCATGGATCCACCAGTGTCATTGCATGTGTGTTCTTTGTAGTAACAACAACCAGAGTCACTACATGTGTTTTATTTTCACATACCACATATGGATCCACCAGTGTCATTGAAATGTGTGTTCTCTACAGAGACCACACATGGACCCACCAGTGTCATTGCATGTGTGTTCTTTTCACATGGATTCACCAGTGTCATTGCATGTGTGTTCTTTGTAGTAGCAACAACCAGAGTCATTGCATGTGTGTTCTTTTTGACAAACCCCAAAAGGATCCACCCGGGTCATTGATATGTGTTTTCTCTACTGAGACCACACATTGACCCTCCGCTGTCATTGCATGTGTGTTCTTTTCACATGGATCCACCAGTGTCATTGCATGTGTGTTCTTTTTAGTAACAACAACCAGAGTCATTTTGCATGTGTGTTCTTTTCACATACCACCTATTGATCCACCAGTATCATTGCATGTGTGTTCTTTTCACTAACAACAACCAGAGTCATTGCACGTGTGTTCTTTTCACATACCACATATGGATCCACCAGTGTCATTGAAATGTGTGTTCTCTACAGAGACCACACATGGATCCACGAGTGTCATTGCATGTGTGTTATTTTTAGTAACAACAACCAGAGTCATTTTGCATGTGTGTTCTTTTCACATACCACCTATGGATCCACCAGTGTCATTGCATGTGTGTTCTTTTCACAATCCACCCATGGATCCACCAGTATCATTGCATGTGTGTTCTTTTTAGTAACAACCACCAGAGTCATTGAAATGTGTGTTCTTTTCACATATCACCTATGGAATCACCAGTGTCATTGCATGTGTGTTCTTTTCACATGGATCCACCAGAGTCATTGCATGTGTGTTCTTTTTAGTAACAACAACCAGAGTCATTTTGCATGTGTGTTCTTTTCACATACCACCTATGGATCCACCAGTGTCACTGCATGTGTGTTCTTTTTAGTAACAACAACCAGAGTCATTTTGCCTTTGTGTTCTTTTCACATACCACCTATGGATCCACCAGTGTCATTGAAATGTGTGTTCTCTACAGAGACCACACATGGATCCACCAGTGTCATTGCATGTGTGTTCTTTTTACTAACAACAACCAGAGTCATTTTGCATGTGTGTTCTTTTCACATCCACCCATGGATCCACCAGTGTCATTGCATGTGTGTTCTTTTCACTAACAACAACCAGAGTCATTGCATGTGTGTTCTTTTCACATACCACATATGGATCCACCAGTGTCATTGAACTGTGTGTTCTCTACAGAGACCACACATGGACCCACCAGTGTCATTGCATGTGTGTTCTTTTCACATGGATCCACCAGTGTCATTGCATGTGTGTTCTTTGTAGTAACAACAACCAGAGTCATTGCATGTGTGTTCTTTTTGACATACCACATATGGATCCACCAGTGTCATTGAAATATGTGTTCTCTACAGAGACCACACATGGACCCACCAGTGTCATTGCATGTGTGTTCTTTTCACATGGATCCACCAGTGTCATTGCATGTGTGTTCTTTTTAGTAACAACAACCAGAGTCATTTTGCATGTGTGTTCTTTTCACATACCACCTATTGATCCACCAGTATCATTGCATGTGTCTACTTTTCACTAACAACAACCAGAGTCATTGCACGTGTGTTCTTTTCACATACCACATATGGATCCACCAGTGTCATTGAAATGTGTGTTCTCTACAGAGACCACACATGGATCCACTAGTGTCATTGCATGTCTGTTCTTTTTAGTAACAACAACCAGAGTCATTTTGCATGTGTGTTCTTTTCACATACCACCTATGGATCCACCAGTGTCATTGCATGTGTGTTCTTTTCACAATCCACCCATGGATCCACCAGTGTCATTGCATGTGTGTTCTTTTTAGTAACAACCACCAGAGTCATTGAAATGTGTGTTCTTTTCACATATCACCTATGGAATCACCAGTGTCATTGCATGTGTGTTCTATTCACATGGATCCACCAGAGTCATTGCATGTGTGTTCTTTTTAGTAACAACAACCAGAGTCATTTTGCATGTGTGTTCGTTTCACATACCACCTATGGATCCACCAGTGTCATTGCATGTGTGTTATTTTTAGTAACAACAACCAGAGTCATTTTTCCTGTGTGTTCTTTTCACATACCACCTATGGATCCACCAGTGTCATTGAAATGTGTGTTCTCTACAGAGACCACACATGGATCCACCAGTGTCATTGCATGTGTGTTCTTTTTACTAACAACAACCAGAGTCATTTTGCATGTGTGTTCTTTTCACATACCACCCATGGATCCACCAGTGTCATTGCATGTGTGTTCTTTTCACTAACAACAACCAGAGTCATTGCATGTGTGTTCTTTTCACATACCACATATGGATACACCAGTGTCATTGAAATGTGTGTTCTCTACAGAGACCACACATGGACGCACCAGTGTCATTGCATGTGTGTTGTTTTCACATGGATCCACCAGTGTCATTGCATGTGTGTTTTTTAAGTAACAACAACCAGAGTCATTTTGCATGTGTGTTCTTTTCCCATACCACCTATGGATCCACCAGTGTCATTGCATGTGTGTACTTTTCACAATCCACCCATGGCTCCACCAGTGTCATTGCATGTGTGTTCTTTTTAGTAATCACAACCATAGTCATTGAAATGTGTGTTCTTTTCACATACCACATATGGATCCACCAGTGTCATTGCATGTGTGTTCTTTTCACTAACAACAACCAGAGTCATTGCACGTGTGTTCTTTTTAGTAACAACAACCAGAGTCATTTTGCATGTGTGTTCTTTTCACATACCACCTATGGATCCACTAGTGTCATTGCATGTGTGTTGTTTTCACTTACAACAACCAGAGTCATTGCATGTGTGTTCTTTTCACATACCACATATGGATCCACCAGTGTCATTGAAATGTGGGTTCTCTATAGAGACCACACATGGACCCACCAGTGTCATTGCATGTGTGTTCTTTTCACATGGATCCACTAGTGTCATTGCATGTGTGTTCTTTTTAGTCACAACAACCAGAGTCATTTTGCATGTGTGGTCTTTTCACATACCACCTATGGATCCACCAGTATCATTGCATGTGTGTTCTTTTCACTAACAACAACCAGAGTCATTGCATGTGTGTTCTTTTCACATACCACATAAGGATACACCAGTGTCATTGAAATGTGTGTTCTCTACAGAGACCACACATGGATCCACCAGTGTCATTGCATGTGTGTTTTTTTAGTAACAACAACCAGTCATTTTGCATGTGTGTTCTTTTCACATACCACCTATGGATCCACCAGTGTCATTGCATGTGTGTTCTTTTCACAATCCACCCATGGATCCACCAGTGTCATTGCATGTGTGTTCTTTTTAGTAACAACCACCAGAGTTATTGAAATGTGTGTTCTTTTCACATACCACCTATGGATCCACTAATGTCATTGCATGTGTATTCTTTTCACATGGATCCACCAGATTCATTGCATGTGTGTTTTTTTAGTAACAACAACCAGAGTCATGTTGCATGTGTGTTATTTTCACATACCACCTATGGAGCCACCAGTGTCATTGCATGTGTGTTCCTTTTAGTAACAACAACCAAAGTCTTTTTGCATGTGTGTTCTTTTCACATTCCACCTATGGATCCACCAGTGTCATTGCATGTGTGTTCTTTTTAGTAACAACAACCAGAGTCATTTTGCCTTTGTGTTCTTTTCACATACCACCTATGGATCCACCAGTGTCATTGCATGTGTGTTCTTTTCACAATCCACCCATGGATCCACCAGTGTCATTGCATGTGTGTTCTTTTTAGTAACAACCACCAGAGTCATTGAAATGTGTGTTCTTTTCACATATCACCTATGGAATCACCAGTGTCATTGCATGTGTGTTCTATTCACATGGATCCACCAGAGTCATTGCATGTGTGTTCTTTTTAGTAACAACAACCAGAGTCCTTTTGCATGTGTGTTCGTTTCAAGTACCACCTATGGATCCACCAGTGTCATTGCATGTGTGTTATTTTTAGTAACAACAACCAGAGTCATTTTGCCTGTGTGTTCTTTTCACATACCACCTATGGATCCACCAGTGTCATTGAAATGTGTGTTCTCTACAGAGACCACACATGGATCCACCATGTCATTGCATGTGTGTTCTTTTACTAACAACAACCGTAGTCATTTTGCATGTGTGTTCTTTTCACATACCACCCATGGATCCACCAGTGTCATTGCATGTGTGTTCTTTTCACTAACAACAACGAGTCATTGCATGTGTGTTCTTTTCACATACCACATATGGATCCACAGTGTCATTGAAATGTGTGTTCTCTCAGAGACCACACATGGGCCTTACCTGATGTCATTGCATGTGTGTTGTTTTCACATGGATCCACCAGTGTCATTGCATGTGTGTTTTTTAAGTAACAACAACCAGAGTCATTTTGCATGTGTGTTCTTTTCCCATACCACCTATGGATCCACCAGTGTCATTGCATGTGTGTACTTTTCACAATCCACCCATGGCTCCACCAGTGTCATTGCATCTGTGTTCTTTTTAGTAATCACAACCAGAGTCATTGAAATGTGTGTTCTTTTCACATACCACATATGGATCCACCAGTGTCATTGCATGTGTGTTCTTTTCACTAACAACAACCAGAGTCATTGCACGTGTGTTCTTTTTAGTAACAACAACCAGAGTCATTTTGCATGTGTGTTCTTTTCACATACCACCTATGGATCCACTAGTGTCATTGCATGTGTGTTCTTTTCACTTACAACAACCAGAGTCATTGCATGTGTGTTCTTTTCACATACCACATATGGATCCACCAGTGTCATTGAAATGTGGGTTCTCTATAGAGACCACACATGGACCCACCAGTGTCATTGCATGTGTGTTCTTTTCACATGGATCCACTAGTGTCATTGCATGTGTGTTCTTTTTAGTCACAACAACCAGAGTCATTTTGCATGTGTGGTCTTTTCACATACCACCTATGGATCAACCAGTATCATTGCATGTGTGTTCTTTTCACTAACAACAACCAGAGTCATTGCATGTGTGTTCTTTTCACATACCACATAAGGATACACCAGTGTCATTGAAATGTGTGTTCTCTACAGAGACCACACATGGAACCACCAGTCTCATTGCATGTGTGTTCTTTTTAGTAACAACCAGAGTCATTTTGCATGTGTGTTCTTTTCACATACCACCTATGGATCCACCAGTGTCATTGCATGTGTGTTCTTTTCACAATCCACCCATGGATCCACCAGTGTCATTGCATGTGTGTTCTTTTTAGTAACAACCACCAGAGTTATTGAAATGTGTGTTCTTTTCACATACCACCTATGGATCCACTAATGTCATTGCAAGTGTATTCTTTTCACATGGATCCACCAGATTCATTGCATGTGTGTTTTTTTAGTAACAACAACCAGAGTCATGTTGCATGTGTGTTATTTTCACATACCACCTATGGAGCCACCAGTGTCATTGCATGTGTGTTCCTTTTAGTAACAACAACCAAAGTCGTTTTGCATGTGTGTTCTTTTCACATTCCACCTATGGATCCACCAGTGTCATTGCATGTGTGTTCTTTTTAGTAACAACAACCAGAGTCATTTTGCCTTTGTGTTCTTTTCACATACCACCTATGGATCCACCAGTGTCATTGCATGTGTGTTCTTTTCACAATCCACCCATGGATCCACCAGTGTCATTGCATGTGTGTTCTTTTTAGTAACAACCACGAGTCATTGAAATGTGTGTTCTTTTCACATATCACCTATGGAATCACCAAAGTGTCATTGCATGTGTGTTCTATTCACATGGATCCACCGTAGTCATTGCATGTGTGTTCTTTTAGTAACAACAACCAGAGTCCTTTTGCATGTGTGTTCGTTTCAAGTACCACCTATGGATCCACCAGTGTCATTGCATGTGTGTTATTTTTAGTAACAACAACCAGAGTCATTTTGCCTGTGTGTTCTTTTCACATACCACCTATGGATCCACCAGTGTCATTGAAATGTGTGTTCTCTACAGAGACCACACATGGATCCACCAGTGTCATTGCATGTGTGTTCTTTTTACTAACAACAACCAGAGTCATTTTGCATGTGTGTTCTTTTCACATACCACCCATGGATCCACCAGTGTCATTGCATGTGTGTTCTTTTCACTAACAACAACCAGAGTCATTGCATGTGTGTTCTTTTCACATACCACATATGGATCCACCAGTGTCATTGAAATGTGTGTTCTCTACAGAGACCACACATGGACGCACCAGTGTCATTGCATGTGTGTTGTTTTCACATGGATCCACCAGTGTCATTGCATGTGTGTTTTTTAAGTAACAACAACCAGAGTCATTTTGCATGTGTGTTCTTTTCCCATACCACCTATGGATCCACCAGTGTCATTGCATGTGTGTACTTTTCACAATCCACCCATGGCTCCACCAGTGTCATTGCATGTGTGTTCTTTTTAGTAATCACAACCAGAGTCATTGAAATGTGTGTTCTTTTCACATACCACATATGGATCCACCAGTGTCATTGCATGTGTGTTCTTTTCACTAACAACAACCAGAGTCATTGCACGTGTGTTCTTTTTAGTAACAACAACCAGAGTCATTTTGCATGTGTGTTCTTTTCACATACCACCTATGGATCCACTAGTGTCATTGCATGTGTGTTCTTTTCACTTACAACAACCAGAGTCATTGCATGTGTGTTCTTTTCACATACCACATATGGATCCACCAGTGTCATTGAAATGTGGGTTCTCTATAGAGACCACACATGGACCCACCAGTGTCATTGCATGTGTGTTCTTTTCACATGGATCCACTAGTGTCATTGCATGTGTGTTCTTTTTAGTCACAACAACCAGAGTCATTTTGCATGTGTGGTCTTTTCACATACCACCTATGGATCCACCAGTATCATTGCATGTGTGTTCTTTTCACTAACAACAACCAGAGTCATTGCATGTGTGTTCTTTTCACATACCACATAAGGATACACCAGAGTCATTGAAATGTGTTCTCTCTGAGACCACACATGGAACCACCAGTCTCATTGCATGTGTGTTCTTTTTAGTAACAACAACCAGAGTCATTTTGCATGTGTGTTCTTTTCACATACCACCTATGGATCCACCAGTGTCATTGCATGTGTGTTCTTTTCACAATCCACCCATGGATCCACCAGTGTCATTGCATGTGTGTTCTTTTAGTAACAACCACCAGAGTTATTGAAATGTGTGTTCTTTTCACATACCACCTATGGATCCACTAATGTCATTGCATGTGTATTCTTTTCACATGGATCCACCAGATTCATTGCATGTGTGTTTTTTTAGTAACAACAACCAGAGTCATGTTGCATGTGTGTTATTTTCACATACCACCTATGGAGCCACCAGTGTCATTGCATGTGTGTTCCTTTTAGTAACAACAACCAAAGTCTTTTTGCATGTGTGTTCTTTTCACATTCCACCTATGGATCCACCAGTGTCATTGCATGTGTGTTCTTTTTAGTAACAACAACCAGAGTCATTTTGCCTTTGTGTTCTTTTCACATACCACCTATGGATCCACCAGTGTCATTGCATGTGTGTTCTTTTCACAATCCACCCATGGATCCACCAGTGTCATTGCATGTGTGTTCTTTTTAGTAACAACCACCAGAGTCATTGAAATGTGTGTTCTTTTCACATATCACCTATGGAATCACCAGTGTCATTGCATGTGTGTTCTATTCACATGGATCCACCAGAGTCATTGCATGTGTGTTCTTTTTAGTAACAACAACCAGAGTCCTTTTGCATGTGTGTTCGTTTCAAGTACCACCTATGGATCCACCAGTGTCATTGCATGTGTGTTATTTTTAGTAACAACAACCAGAGTCATTTTGCCTGTGTGTTCTTTTCACATACCACCTATGGATCCACCAGTGTCATTGAAATGTGTGTTCTCTACAGAGACCACACATGGATCCACCAGTGTCATTGCATGTGTGTTCTTTTTACTAACAACAACCAGAGTCATTTTGCATGTGTGTTCTTTTCACATACCACCCATGGATCCACCAGTGTCATTGCATGTGTGTTCTTTTCACTAACAACAACCAGAGTCATTGCATGTGTGTTCTTTTCACATACCACATATGGATCCACCAGTGTCATTGAAATGTGTGTTCTCTACAGAGACCACACATGGACGCACCAGTGTCATTGCATGTGTGTTGTTTTCACATGGATCCACCAGTGTCATTGCATGTGTGTTTTTTTAGTAACAACAACCAGAGTCATTTTGCATGTGTGTTCTTTTCCCATACCACATATGGATCCACCAGTGTCATTGCATGTGTGTTCTTTTCACAATCCACCCATGGATCCACCAGTGTCATTGCATGTGTGTTCTTTTTAGTAATCACAACCAGAGTCATTGAAATGTGTGTTCTTTTCACATACCACATATGGATCCACCAGTGTCATTGCATGTGTGTTCTTTTCACTAACAACAACCAGAGTCATTGCACGTGTGTTCTTTTTAGTAACAACAACCAGAGTCATTTTGCATGTGTGTTCTTTTCACATACCACCTATGGATCCACTAGTGTCATTGCATGTGTGTTCTTTTCACTTACAACAACCAGAGTCATTGCATGTGTGTTCTTTTCACATACCACATATGGATCCACCAGTGTCATTGAAATGTGTGTTCTCTACAGAGACCACACATGGACCCACCAGTGTCATTGCATGTGTGTTCTTTTCACATGGATCCACTAGTGTCATTGCATGTGTGTTCTTTTTAGTCACAACAACCAGAGTCATTTTGCATGTGTGGTCTTTTCACATACCACCTATGGATCCACCAGTATCATTGCATGTGTGTTCTTTTCACTAACAACAACCAGAGTCATTGCATGTGTGTTCTTTTCACATACCACATAAGGATACACCAGTGTCATTGAAATGTGTGTTCTCTACAGAGACCACACATGGATCCACCAGTCTCATTGCATGTGTGTTCTTTTTAGTAACAACAACCAGAGTCATTTTGCATGTGTGTTCTTTTCACATACCACCTATGGATCCACCAGTGTCATTGCATGTGTGTTCTTTTCACAATCCACCCATGGATCCACCAGTGTTATTGCATGTGTGTTCTTTTTAGTAACAACCACCAGAGTTATTGAAATGTGTGTTCTTTTCACATACCACCTATGGATCCACTAGTGTCATTGCATGTGTATTCTTTTCACATGGATCCACCAGATTCATTGCATGTGTGTATTTTTAGTAACAACAACCAGAGTCATGTTGCATGTGTGTTATTTTCACATACCACCTATGGAGCCACCAGTGTCATTGTATGTGTGTTCCTTTTAGTAACAACAACCAAAGTCGTTTTGCATGTGTGTTCTTTTCACATTCCACCTATGGATCCACCAGTGTCATTGCATGTGTGTTCTTTTTAGTAACAACAACCACAGTCATTGAAATGTGTGTTCTTTTCACATACCACCTATGGATCCACCAGTGTCATTGCATGTGTGTTCTTCTCACTACCAACAACCAGAGGCATTGCATGTGCGTTCTTTTCAGTAACAACCAGAGTCATTTTGCATGTGTGTTCTTTTCACATACCACCTATGGATCCACCAGTGTCATTGCATGTGTGTTCTTTTCACTAACAACAACCAGAGTCATTGCATGTGTGTTCTTTTCACATACCACATATGGATCCACCAGTGTCATTGAAATGTGTGTTCTCTACAGACACAGCACATGGATCCACCAGTGTCATTGCATGTCTGTTCTTTCTAGTAACAACGACTAGTGTCATTGAAATGTGTGTTCTTTTCACATACCACCTATGGATCCACCAGTGTCATTGCATGTGTGTTCCTTTCACATACCACATATGGATCCACCAGTGTCATTACATGTGTGGTCTTTTCACAATCCACCCATGGATCCACCAGTGTCATTGCATGTGTGTTCTTTTTAGTAACAACAACCATAGTAATTGAAATGTGTGTTCTTCTCACATACCACATGTGGATCCACTAGTGTCATTTCATGTGTGTTTATTTCATAATCCACCCATGGATCCACCAGTGTCATTGCATGTGTGTTCTTTGTAGTAACAACAACCAGAGACATTGCATGTGTTTTCTTTTCACATACCACATATGGATCCACTAGTGTCATTGAAATGTGTGTTCTCTACAGAGACCACACATGGACCCACCAGTGTCATTGCATGTGTGTTCTTTTCACATGGATCCACCAGTGTCATTGCATGTGTGTTCTTTGTAGTAACAACAACCAGAGTCATTGCATGTGTGTTCTTTTTGACATACCACATATGGATCCACCAGTGTCATTGAAATGTGTGTTCTCTATAGAGACCACACATGGACCCACCAGTGTCATTGCATGTGTGTTCTTTTCACATGGATCCACCAGTGTCATTGCATGTGTGTTCTTTTTAGTAACAACCAGAGTCATTTTGCATGTGTGTTCTTTCCACATACCACCTATCGATCCACCAGTATCATTGCATGTGTGTTCTTTTCACTAACAACAACCAGAGTCATTGCACGTGTGTTCTTTTCACATACCACATATGGATCCACCAGTGTCATTGAAATGTGTGTTCTTTTTAGTAACAACAACCAGAGTCATTTTGCATGTGTGTTCTTTTCACATACCACCTATGGATCCACCAGTGTCATTGCATGTGTGTTCTTTTCACAATCCACCCATGGATCCACCAATGTCATTGCATGTGTGTTCTTTTTAGTAACAACCACCAGAGTCATTGAAATGTGTGTTCTTTTCACGTATCACCTATGGAATCACCAGTGTCATTGCATGTGTGTTCTTTTCACATGGATCCACGAGAGTCATTGCATGTGTGTTCTTTTTAGTAACAAACAACCAGAGTCATTTTGCATGTGTGTTCTTTTCACATACCACATATGGATCCACTAGTGTCATTGCATGTGTGTTCTTTTTAGTAACAACAACCAGAGTCATTTTGCATGTGTGTTCTTTTCACATACCACCTATGGATCCACCAGTGTCATTGAAATGTGTGTTCTCTACAGATACCACACATGGATCCACCAGTGTCATTGCATGTGTGTTCTTTTTACTAACAACAACTAGAGTCATTTTGCATGTGTGTTCTTTTCACATACCACCCATGGATCCACCAGTGTCATTGCATGTGTGTTCTTTTCACTAACAAAAACTGGAGTCATTGCATGTGTGCTCTTTTCACAATCCACCTATGGATCCACCAGTGTCATTGCATGTGTGTTCTTTTCACTAGCAACAACCAGAGTCATTGCATGTGTGTTCTTTTCACATACCACATATGGATCCACCAGTGTCATTGAAATGTGTGTTCTCTACAGACACAGCACATGGATCCACTAGTGTCATTGCATGTCTGTTCTTTCTAGTAACAACGACTAGTGTCATTGAAATGTGTGTTCTTTTCACATACCACCTATGGATCCACCAGTGTCATTGCATGTGTGTTCCTTTCACATACCACATATGGATCCACCAGTGTCATTACATGTGTGGTCTTTTCACAATCCACCCATGGATCCACCAGTGTCATTGCATGTGTGTTCTTTTTAGTAACAACAACCATAGTAATTGAAATGTGTGTTCTTCTCACATACCACATGTGGATCCACTAGTGTCATTTCATGTGTGTTTATTTCATAATCCACCCATGGATCCACCAGTGTCATTGCATGTGTGTTCTTTGTAGTAACAACAACCAGAGTCATTGCATGTGTTTTCTTTTCACATACCACATATGGATCCACTAGTGTCATTGAAATGTGTGTTCTCTACAGAGACCACACATGGACCCACCAGTGTTATTGCATGTGTGTTCTTTTCACATGGATCCACCAGTGTCATTGCATGTGTGTTCTTTGTAGTAACAACAACCAGAGTCATTGCATGTGTGTTCTTTTTGACATACCACATATGGATCCACCAGTGTCATTGAAATGTGTGTTCTCTATAGAGACCACACATGGACCCACCAGTGTCATTGCATGTGTGTTCTTTTCACATGGATCCACCAGTGTCATTGCATGTGTGTTCTTTTTAGTAACAACCAGAGTCATTTTGCATGTGTGTTCTTTCCACATACCACCTATTGATCCACCAGTATCATTGCATGTGTGTTCTTTTCACTAACAACAACCAGAGTCATTGCACGTGTGTTCTTTTCACATACCACATATGGATCCACCAGTGTCATTGAAATGTGTGTTCTTTTTAGTAACAACAACCAGAGTCATTTTACATGTGTGTTCTTTTCACATACCACCTATGGATCCACCAGTGTCATTGCATGTGTGTTCTTTTCACAATCCACCCATGGATCCACCAATGTCATTGCATGTGTGTTCTTTTTAGTAACAACCACCAGAGTCATTGAAATGTGTGTTCTTTTCACGTATCACCTATGGAATCACCAGTGTCATTGCATGTGTGTTCTTTTCACATGGATCCACGAGAGTCATTGCATGTGTGTTCTTTTTAGTAACAAACAACCAGAGTCATTTTGCATGTGTGTTCTTTTCACATACCACCTATGGATCCACTAGTGTCATTGCATGTGTGTTCTTTTTAGTAACAACAACCAGAGTCATTTTGCATGTGTGTTCTTTTCACATACCACCTATGGATCCACCAGTGTCATTGAAATGTGTGTTCTCTACAGATACCACACATGGATCCACCAGTGTCATTGCATGTGTGTTCTTTTTACTAACAACAACTAGAGTCATTTTGCATGTGTGTTCTTTTCACATACCACCCATGGATCCACCAGTGTCATTGCATGTGTGTTCTTTTCACTAACAAAAACTGGAGTCATTGCATGTGTGCTCTTTTCACAATCCACCTATGGATCCACCAGTGTCATTGCATGTGTGTTCTTTTCACTAACAACAACCAGAGTCATTGCATATGTGTTCTTTTCACATACCACATATGGATCCACCAGTGTCATTGAAATATGTGTTGTCTACAAAGACCACACATGGATCACCAGTGTCATTGCATGTGTGTTCTTTGTAGTAACAACAACCAGTCATTTTGCATGTGTGTCCTTTTTAGTAACAACAACCAGAGTCATTTTGCATTTGTGTTCTTTTCAGATACCACCTATGGATCCACCAGTGTCATTGCATGTGTGTTCTTTTCACAATACACCCATGGATCCACCAGTGTCATTGCATGTGTGTTCTTTTAGTAACAACCAGAGTCATTGAAATGTGTGTTCTTTTCACATATCACCTATGGATCCACTAGTGTCATTGCATGTGTGTTCTTTTCACTAACAACAACCAGAGTCATTGCATTTGTGTTCTTTTAAGTAACAACAACCAGAGTCATTTTGCATGTGTGTTCTTTTCACATACCACCTATGGATCCACCAGTGTCATTGCATTTTTGTTCTTTTCACTAACAACAACTAGAGTCATTGCATGTGTGTTCTTTTCACATACCACATATGGATCCACCAGTGTCATTGAAATATGTGTTCTCTACAGAGACCACACATGGATCCACCAGTGTCATTGCATGTGTGTTCTTTTTAGTAACAACAACCAGAGACATTTTTCATGTGTGTTCTTTTCACCTGCCACCTATGGATCCACCAGTGTCATTGCATGTGTGTTCTTTTCACAACCCACCCATGGATCCACCAGTGTCATTGCATGTGTGTTCTTTTTAGTAACAACAACCAGAGTCATTGAAATGTGTGTTCTTTTCACATACCACTATGGATCCACCAGTGTCACTGCATGTGTGTTCTTTTCACTAACAACAACCAGAGTCATTGCATGTGTGTTCTTTTTAGTAACAACAACCAGAGTCATTTTTCATGTGTGTTCTTTTCACATACCACCTATGGATCCACCAGTGTCATTGCATGTGTGTTCTTTTCACTAACAACAACCAGATCCATTCCATGTGTGTTCTTTTCACATACCACATATGGATCCACCAGTGTCATTGAAATGTGTGTTCTCTATAGAGACCACACATGGATCCACCAGTGTCATTGCATGTGTGTTCTTTTTAGTAGCAACAACCAGAGTCATTTTGCATGTGTGTTCTTTTCACATACCACCTATTGATCCACCAGTATCATTGCATGTGTGTTCTTTTCACTAACAAGAACTAGAGTCGTTGCATGTGTGAACTTTTCACAATCCACATATGGATCCACCTGTGTTATTGCATTATGTTCTTTTCACAATCCACCCATGGATCCACCGGTGTCATTGCATGTGTGTTCTTTTCACTAACAACAACTGGAGTCATTACATGTGTGTTCTTCTCACATATCACATGTGGATCCACTAGTGTCATTGCATGTGTGTTCATTTCATAATCCACCCATGGATCCACCAATGTCATTGCATGTGTGTTCTTTGTAGTAACAACAACCAGAGTCATTGCATGTGTTTTCTTTTCACATACCACATATGGATCCACCAGTGTCATTGAAATGTGTGTTCTCTACAGAGACCACACATGGACCCACCAGTGTCATTGCATGTGTGTTCTTTTCACATGGATCCACCAGTGTCATTGCATGTGTGTTCTTTGTAGTAACAACAACCAGTCATTTTGCATGTGTGTCCTTTTTAGTAACAACAACCAGAGTCATTTTGCATTTGTGTTCTTTTCAGATACCACCTATGGATCCACCAGTGTCATTGCATGTGTGTTCTTTTCACAATACACCCATGGATCCACCAGTGTCATTGCATGTGTGTTCTTTTTAGTAACAACAACCAGAGTCATTGAAATGTGTGTTCTTTTCACATATCACCTATGGATCCACTAGTGTCATTGCATGTGTGTTCTTTTCACTAACAACAACCAGAGTCATTGCATTTGTGTTCTTTTAAGTAACAACAACCAGAGTCATTTTGCATGTGTGTTCTTTTCACATACCACCTATGGATCCACCAGTGTCATTGCATTTTTGTTCTTTTCACTAACAACAACTAGAGTCATTGCATGTGTGTTCTTTTCACATACCACATATGGATCCACCAGTGTCATTGAAATATGTGTTCTCTACAGAGACCACACATGGATCCACAAGTGTCATTGCATGTGTGTTCTTTTTAGTAACAACAACTAGTCATTTTCCCTGTGTGTTCTTTTCACCTGCCACCTATGGATCCACCAGTGTCATTGCATGTGTGTTCTTTTCACAACCCACCCATGGATCCACCAGTGTCATTGCATGTGTGTTCTTTTTAGTAACAACAACCAGAGTCATTGAAATGTGTGTTCTTTTCACATACCACTATGGATCCACCAGTGTCACTGCATGTGTGTTCTTTTCACTAACAACAACCAGAGTCATTGCATGTGTGTTCTTTTTAGTAACAACAACCAGAGTCATTTTGCATGTGTGTTCTTTTCACATACCACCTATGGATCCACCAGTGTCATTGCATGTGTGTTCTTTTCACTAACAACAACCAGATCCATTCCATGTGTGTTCTTTTCACATACCACATATGGATCCACCAGTGTCATTGAAATGTGTGTTCTCTATAGAGACCACACATGGATCCACCAGTGTCATTGCATGTGTGTTCTTTTTAGTAACAACAACCAGAGTCATTTTGCATGTGTGTTCTTTTCACATACCACCTATTGATCCACCAGTATCATTGCATGTGTGTTCTTTTCACTAACAAGAACTAGAGTCGTTGCATGTGTGATCTTTTCACAATCCACATATGGATCCACCGGTGTTATTGCATTATGTTCTTTTCACAATCCACCCATGGATCCACCGGTGTCATTGCATGTGTGTTCTTTTCACTAACAACAACTGGAGTCATTACATGTGTGTTCTTCTCACATATCACATGTGGATCCACTAGTGTCATTGCATGTGTGTTCATTTCATAATCCACCCATGGATCCACCAATGTCATTGCATGTGTGTTCTTTGTAGTAACAACCAGAGTCATTGCATGTGTTTTCTTTTCACATACCACATATGGATCCACCAGTGTCATTGAAATGTGTGTTCTCTACAGAGACCACACATGGACCCACCAGTGTCATTGCATGTGTGTTCTTTTCACATGGATCCACCAGTGTCATTGCATGTGTGTTCTTTGTAGTAACAACAACCAGAGTCATTGCATGTGTGTTCTTTTTGACATACCACATATGGATCCACCAGTGTCATTGAAATGTGTGTTCTCTACAGAGACCACACATGGACCCACCAGTGTCATTGCATGTGTGTTCTTTTCACATGGATCCACCAGTGTCATTGCATGTGTGTTCTTTTTAGTAAAAACAACCAGTCATTGTGCATGTGTGTTCTTTTCACATACCACCTATTGATCCACCAGTATCATTGCATGTGTGTTATTTTCACTAACAACAACCAGAGTCATTGCACGTGTGTTCTTTTCACCTACCACATATGGATCCACCAGTGTCATTGAAATATGTGTTCTCTACAGAGACCACACATGGATCCACCAGTGTCATTGCATGTGTGTTCTTTTTAGTAACAACAACCAGAGTCATTTTTCATGTGTGTTCTTTTCACCTGCCACCTATGGATCCACCAGTGTCATTGCATGTGTGTTCTTTTCACAATCCACCCATGGATCCACAAGTGTCATTGCATGTGTGTTCTTTTTAGTAACAACAACTAGAGTCATTGAAATGTGTGTTCTTTTCACATACCACCTATGGATCCACCAGTGTCATTGCATGTGTGGTCTTTTCACTAACAACAACCAGAGTCATTGCATGTGTGTTCTTTTTAGTAACAACACCCAGAGTCATTTTGCATGTGTCTTCTTTTCACATACCACCTATGGATCCACCAGTGTCATTGCATGTGTGTTCTTTTTAGTAACAACAACCAGAGTCATTTTGCCTGTGTGTTCTTTTCACATACCACCTATGGATCCACAAGTGTCATTGAAATGTGTGTTCTCTACAGAGACCACACATGGATCCACCAGTGTCATTGCATGTGTGTTCTTTTTACTAACAACAACCAGAGTCATTTTGCATGTGTGTTCTTTTCACATACCACCCATGGATCCACCAGTGTCATTGCATGTGTGTTCTTTTCACTAACAACAACCAGAGTCATTGCATGTGTGTTCTTTTCACATACCACATATGGATCCACAAGTGTCATTGAAATGTGTGTTCTCTACAGAGACCACACATGGACCCACCAGTGTCATTGCATGTGTGTTCTTTTCACATGGATCCACCAGTGTCATTGCCTGTGTGTTCTTTGTAGTAACAACAACCAGTGTCATTGCATGTGTGTTCTTTTTGACATACCACATATGGATCCACCAGTGTGTGTGTTCTCTACAGAGACCACACATGGACCCACCAGTGTCATTGCATGTGTGTTCTTTTCACATGGATCCACCAGTGTCATTGCATGTGTGTTCTTTTTAGTAACAACAACCAGAGTCATTTTGCATGTGTGTTCTTTTCACATACCACCTATTGATCCACCAGTATCATTGCATGTGTGTTCTTTTCACTAACAACAACCAGAGTCATTGCACGTGTGTTCTTTTCACATACCACATATGGATCCACCAGTGTCATTGAAATGTGTGTTCTCTGCAGAGACCACACATGGATCCACCAATGTCATTGCATGTGTGTTCTTTGTAGTAACAACAACCAGAGTCATTGCATGTGTTTTCTTTTCACATACCACATATGGATCCACCAGTGTCATTGAAATGTGTGTTCTCTACAGAGACCACACATGGACCCACCAGTGTCATTGCATGTGTGTTCTTTTCACATGGATCCACCAGTGTCATTGCATGTGTGTTCTTTGTAGTAACAACAACCAGAGTCATTGCATGTGTGTTCTTTTTGACATACCACATATGGATCCACCAGTGTCATTGAAATGTGTGTTCTCTACAGAGACCACACATGGACCCACCAGTGTCATTGCATGTGTGTTCTTTTCACATGGATCCACCAGTGTCATTGCATGTGTGTTCTTTTTAGTAAAAACAACCAGTCATTATGCATGTGTGTTCTTTTCACATACCACCTATTGATCCACCAGTATCATTGCATGTGTGTTATTTTCACTAACAACAACCAGAGTCATTGCACGTGTGTTCTTTTCACCTACCACATATGGATCCACCAGTGTCATTGAAATATGTGTTCTCTACAGAGACCACACATGGATCCACCAGTGTCATTGCATGTGTGTTCTTTTTAGTAACAACAACCAGAGTCATTTTTCATGTGTGTTCTTTTCACCTGCCACCTATGGATCCACCAGTGTCATTGCATGTGTGTTCTTTTCACAATCCACCCATGGATCCACAAGTGTCATTGCATGTGTGTTCTTTTTAGTAACAACAACTAGAGTCATTGAAATGTGTGTTCTTTTCACATACCACCTATGGATCCACCAGTGTCATTGCATGTGTGGTCTTTTCACTAACAACAACCAGAGTCATTGCATGTGTGTTCTTTTTAGTAACAACACCCAGAGTCATTTTGCATGTGTCTTCTTTTCACATACCACCTATGGATCCACCAGTGTCATTGCATGTGTGTTCTTTTTAGTAACAACAACCAGAGTCATTTTGCCTGTGTGTTCTTTTCACATACCACCTATGGATCCACCAAAGGTCATTGAAATGTGTGTTCTCAGAGACCACACATGGATCCACCAAAGGTCATTGCATGTGTGTTCTTTTACTAACAACAACTGAGTCATTTTGCATGTGTGTTCTTTTCACATACCACCCATGGATCCACCAGTGTCATTGCATGTGTGTTCTTTTCACTAACAACAACCAGAGTCATTGCATGTGTGTTCTTTTCACATACCACATATGGATCCACAAGTGTCATTGAAATGTGTGTTCTCTACAGAGACCACACATGGACCCACCAGTGTCATTGCATGTGTGTTCTTTTCACATGGATCCACCAGTGTCATTGCCTGTGTGTTCTTTCTAGTAACAACAACCAGTGTCATTGCATGTGTGTTCTTTTTGACATACCACATATGGATCCACCAGTGTGTGTGTTCTCTACAGAGACCACACATGGACCCACCAGTGTCATTGCATGTGTGTTCTTTTCACATGGATCCACCAGTGTCATTGCATGTGTGTTCTTTTACGTAACAACAACCAGAGTCATTTTGCATGTGTGTTCTTTTCACATACCACCTATTGATCCACCAGTATCATTGCATGTGTGTTCTTTTCACTAACAACAACCAGAGTCATTGCACGTGTGTTCTTTTCACATACCACATATGGATCCACCAGTGTCATTGAAATGTGTGTTCTCTGCAGAGACCACACATGGATCCACCAATGTCATTGCATGTGTGTTCTTTTTAGTAACAACAACCAGAGTCATTTTGCATGTGTGTTCATTTCACATACCACCTATGGATCCACCAGTGTCATTGCATGTGTGTTCTTTTCACAATCCACCCATGGATCCACCAGTGTCATTGCATGTGTGTTCTTTGTAGTAACAACAACCAGAGTCACTACATGTGTTTTATTTTCACATACCACATATGGATCCACCAGTGTCATTGAAATGTGTGTTCTCTACAGAGACCACACATGGACCCACCAGTGTCATTGCATGTGTGTTCTTTTCACATGGATTCACCAGTGTCATTGCATGTGTGTTCTTTGTAGTAGCAACAACCAGAGTCATTGCATGTGTGTTCTTTTTGACATACCACATATGGATCCACCAGTGTCATTGAAATGTGTGTTCTCTACAGAGACCACACATGGACCCACCAGTGTCATTGCATGTGTGTTCTTTTCACATGGATCCACCAGTGTCATTGCATGTGTGTTCTTTTTAGTAACAACAACCAGAGTCATTTTGCATGTGTGTTCTTTTCACATACCACCTATTGATCCACCAGTATCATTGCATGTGTGTTCTTTTCACTAACAACAACCAGAGTCATTGCACGTGTGTTCTTTTCACATACCACATATGGATCCACCAGTGTCATTGAAATGTGTGTTCTCTACAGAGACCACACATGGATCCACCAGTGTCATTGCATGTGTGTTCTTTTCACATGGATCCACCAGTGTCATTGCCTGTGTGTTCTTTGTAGTAACAACAACCAGTGTCATTGCATGTGTGTTCTTTTTGACATACCACATATGGATCCACCAGTGTGTGTGTTCTCTACAGAGACCACACATGGACCCACCAGTGTCATTGCATGTGTGTTCTTTTCACATGGATCCACCAGTGTCATTGCATGTGTGTTCTTTTTAGTAACAACAACCAGAGTCATTTTGCATGTGTGTTCTTTTCACATACCACCTATTGATCCACCAGTATCATTGCATGTGTGTTCTTTTCACTAACAACAACCAGAGTCATTGCACGTGTGTTCTTTTCACATACCACATATGGATCCACCAGTGTCATTGAAATGTGTGTTCTCTGCAGAGACCACACATGGATCCACCAATGTCATTGCATGTGTGTTCTTTGTAGTAACAACAACCAGAGTCATTGCATGTGTTTTCTTTTCACATACCACATATGGATCCACCAGTGTCATTGAAATGTGTGTTCTCTACAGAGACCACACATGGACCCACCAAAGGTCATTGCCTTTGTGTTCTTTTCTCATGGATCCACCAGTGTCATTGCATGTGTGTTCTTTGTAGTAACAACAACCAGAGTCATTGCATGTGTGTTCTTTTTGACATACCACATATGGATCCACCAGTGTCATTGAAATGTGTGTTCTCTACAGAGACCACACATGGACCCACCAGTGTCATTGCATGTGTGTTCTTTTCACATGGATCCACCAGTGTCATTGCATGTGTGTTCTTTTTAGTAAAAACAACCAGTCATTGTGCATGTGTGTTCTTTTCACATACCACCTATTGATCCACCAGTATCATTGCATGTGTGTTATTTTCACTAACAACAACCAGAGTCATTGCACGTGTGTTCTTTTCACCTACCACATATGGATCCACCAGTGTCATTGAAATTTGTGTTCTCTACAGAGACCACACATGGATCCACCAGTGTCATTGCATGTGTGTTCTTTTAGTAACAACAACCAGAGTCATTTTTCATGTGTGTTCTTTTCACCTGCCACCTATGGATCCACCAAAGGTCATTGCATGTGTGTTCTTTTCACAATCCACCCATGGATCCACAAGTGTCATTGCATGTGTGTTCTTTTTAGTAACAACAACTAGAGTCATTGAAATGTGTGTTCTTTTCACATACCACCTATGGATCCACCAGTGTCATTGCATGTGTGGTCTTTTCACTAACAACAACCAGAGTCATTGCATGTGTGTTCTTTTTAGTAACAACACCCAGAGTCATTTTGCATGTGTCTTCTTTTCACATACCACCCTATGGATCCACCAGTGTCATTGCATGTGTGTTCTTTTTAGTAACAACAACCAGAGTCATTTTGCTCGTGTGTTCTTTTCACATACCACCTATGGATCCACCAAAGGTCATTGAAATGTGTGTTCTCAGAGACCACACATGGATCCACCAAAGGTCATTGCATGTGTGTTCTTTTTACTAACAACAACCAGAGTCATTTTGCATGTGTGTTCTTTTCACATACCACCCATGGATCCACCAGTGTCATTGCATGTGTGTTCTTTTCACTAACAACAACCAGAGTCATTGCATGTGTGTTCTTTTCACATACCACATATGGATCCACAAGTGTCATTGAAATGTGT
This sequence comes from Avena insularis, assembly GCA_023614405.1. Taxonomy (NCBI): domain Eukaryota; kingdom Viridiplantae; phylum Streptophyta; class Magnoliopsida; order Poales; family Poaceae; genus Avena; species Avena insularis. The sequence goes on from CM042694.1 coordinate 566,542,439, forward strand.
GTTCTCTACAGAGACCACACATGGACCCACCAGTGTCATTGCATGTGTGTTCTTTTCACATGGATCCACCAGTGTCATTGCCTGTGTGTTCTTTCTAGTAACAACAACCAGTGTCATTGCAATTGTGTTCTGTTTGACAAACCACAAATGGATCCACCAGTGTGTGTTCTCAGAGACCACACATGGACCCACCAGTGTCATTGCATGTGTGTTCTTTTCACATGGATCCACCAAAGGTCATTGCATGTGTGTTCTTTTAGTAACAACAACCAGAGTCATTTTGCATGTGTGTTCTTTTCACATACCACCTATTGATCCACCAAAAGATCATTGCATGTGTTCTTTTCACTAACAACAACCAGAGTCATTGCACGTGTGTTCTTTTCACATACCACATATGGATCCACCAGTGTCATTGAAATGTGTGTTCTCTGCAGAGACCACACATGGATCCACCAATGTCATTGCATGTGTGTTCTTTTTAGTAACAACAACCAGAGTCATTTTGCATGTGTGTTCATTTCACATACCACCTATGGATCCACCAAAGGTCATTGCATGTGTGTTCTTTTCACAATCCACCCATGGATCCACCAGTGCATTGCATGTGTGTTCTTTGTAGTAACAACAACCAGAGTCACTACATGTGTTTTATTTTCACATACCCACATATGATCCACCAGTGTCATTGAAATGTGTGTTCTCTACAGAGACCACACATAGACCCACCAGTGTCATTGCATGTGTGTTCTTTTCACATGGATTCACCAGTGTCATTGCATGTGTGTTCTTTGTAGTAGCAACAACCAGAGTCATTGCATGTGTGTTCTTTTTGACATACCACATATGGATCCACCAGTGTCATTGAAATGTGTGTTCTCTACAGAGACCACACATGGACCCACCAGTGTCATTGCATGTGTGTTCTTTTCACATGGATCCACCAGTGTCATTGCATGTGTGTTCTTTTTAGTAACAACAACCAGAGTCATTTTGCATGTGTGTTCTTTTCACATACCACCTATTGATCCACCAGTATCATTGCATGTGTGTTCTTTTCACTAACAACAACCAGAGTCATTGCATGTGTGTTCTTTTCACATACCACATATGGATCCACCAGTGTCATTGAAATGTGTGTTCTCTACAGAGACCACACATGGATCCACCAGTGTCATTGCATGTGTGTTATTTTTAGTAACAACAACCAGAGTCATTTTGCATGTGTGTTCATTTCACATACCACCTATGGATCCACCAGTGTCATTGCATGTGTGTTCTTTTCACAATCCACCCATGGATCCACCAGTATCATTGCATGTGTGTTCTTTTTAGTAACAACCACCAGAGTCATTGAAATGTGTGTTCTTTTCACATATCACCTATGGAATCACCAGTGTCATTGCATGTGTGTTCTTTTCACATGGATCCACCAGAGTCATTGCATGTGTGTTCTTTTTAGTAACAACAACCAGAGTCATTTTGCATGTGTGTTCTTTTCACATACCACCTATGGATCCACCAGTGTCACTGCATGTGTGTTCTTTTTAGTAACAACAACCAGAGTCATTTTGCATGTGTGTTCTTTTCACATACCACCTATGGATCCACCAGTGTCATTGCATGTGTGTTCTTTTCACAATCCACCCATGGATCCACCAGATCATTGCATGTGTGTTCTTTTAGTAACAACCACCGTGAGTCATTGAAATGTGTGTTCTTTTCACATATCACCTATGGAATCACCAAGTGTCATTGCATGTGTGTTCTTTTCACATGGATCCACCAGAGTCATTGCATGTGTGTTCTTTTAGTAACAACAACCAGAGTCATTTTGCTTGTCTGTTCTTTTCACATACCACCTATGGATCCACCAGGTCATTGCATGTGTGTTCTTTTAGTAACAACAACCAGACATTTTGCCTTTGTGTGTTCTTTTCACATACCACCTATGGATCCACCAGTGTCATTGAAATGTGTGTTCTCTACAGAGACCACACATGGATCCACCAGTGTCATTGCATGTGTGTTCTTTTTACTAACAACAACCAGAGTCATTTTGCATGTGTGTTCTTTTCACATCCACCCATGGATCCACCAGTGTCATTGCATGTGTGTTCTTTTCACTAACAACAACCAGAGTCATTGCATGTGTGTTCTTTTCACATACCACATATGGATCCACCAGTGTCATTGAAATGTGGGTTCTCTATAGAGACCACACATGGACCCACCAGTGTCATTGCATGTGTGTTCTTTTCACATGGATGCACCAGTGTCATTGCATGTGTGTTCTTTTTAGTAACAACAGCCAGAGTCATTTTGCATGTGTGTTCTTTTCACATACCACCTATTGATCCACCAGTATCATTGCATGTGTGTACTTTTCACTAACAACAACCAGAGTCATTGCACGTGTGTTCTTTTCACATACCACATATGGATCCACCAGTGTCATTGAAATGTGTGTTATCTACAGAGACCACACATGGATCCACTAGTGTCATTGCATGTGTGTTCTTTTTAGTAACAACAACCAGTCATTTTGCATGTGTCTTCTTTTCACATACCACCTATGGATCGACCAGTGTCATTGCATGTGTGTTCTTTTCACAATCCACCCATGGATCCACCAGAGTCATTGCATGTGTGTTCTTTTTAGTAACAACAACCAGAGTCATTGAAATGTGTGTTCTTTTCACATATCACCTATGGAATCACCAGTGTCATTGCATGTGTGTTCTATTCACATGGATCCACCAGAGTCATTGCATGTGTGTTCTTTTTAGTAACAACAACCAGAGTCATTTTGCATGTGTGTTCGTTTCACATACCACCCATGGATGCACCAGTGTCATTGCATGTGTGTTCTTTTTAGTAACAACAACCAGAATCATTTTGTATGTGTGTTCTTTTCACTTACCACATATGGATCCACTAGTGTCATTGAAATGTGTGTTCTTTACAGAGACCACACATGGATCCACCGGTGTCATTGCCTGTGTGTTCTTTTTAGTAACAACAACCAGTCATTTTGCATGTGTGTTCTTGTCACATACCACCCATGGATCCACCTGTCATTGCATGTGTGTTCTTTTCACTAACAACAACCGTAGTCATTGCATGTGTGTTCTTTCACATACCATATGGATCCACCAGTGTCATTGAAATGTGTGTTCTTCAGAGACCACACATGGATCCACCGATGTCATTGCATGTGTGTTCTTTTCACATGGATCCACCAAAGGTCATTGCATGTGTGTTTTTTAGTAACAACAACCAGTCATTTTGCATGTGTGTTCTTTTCCCATACCACCTATGGATCCACCAAAGGTCATTGCATGTGTACTTTCACAATCCACCCATGGCTCCACCAAAGTGTCATTGCATGTGTGTTCTTTTAGTAATCACAACCTGAGTCATTGAAATGTGTGTTCTTTTCACATGGATCCACCAGTGTCATTGCATGTGTGTTCTTTTTAGTAACAACAACCAGAGTCATTTCGCATGTGTGTTCTTTTTAGTAACAACAACCAGAGTCATTTTGCATGTGTGTTCTTTTCACATACCACCTATGGATCCACTAGTGTCATTGCATGTGTGTTCTTTTCACTTACAACAACCAGAGTCATTGCATGTGTGTTCTTTTCACATACCACATATGGATCCACCAGTGTCATTGAAATGTGGGTTCTCTATAGAGACCACACATGGACCCACCAAAGGTCATTGCATGTGTGTTCTTTTCACATGGATCCACTAGTGTCATTGCATGTGTGTTCTTTTTAGTCACAACAACCAGAGTCATTTTGCATGTGTGGTCTTTTCACATACCACCTATGGATCCACCAGTATCATTGCATGTGTGTTCTTTTCACTAACAACAACCAGAGTCATTGCATGTGTGTTCTTTTCACATACCACATAAGGATACACCAGTGTCATTGAAATGTGTGTTCTCTACAGAGACCACACATGGATCCACCAGTCTCATTGCATGTGTGTTCTTTTTAGTAACAACAACCAGAGTCATTTTGCATGTGTGTTCTTTTCACATACCACCTATGGATCCACCAGTGTCATTGCATGTGTGTTCTTTTCACACTCCACCCCTGGATCCACCAGTGTCATTGCATGTGTGTTCTTTTTAGTAACAACCACCAGAGTTATTGAAATGTGTGTTCTTTTCACATACCACCTATGGATCCACTAATGTCATTGCATGTGTATTCTTTTCACATGGATCCACCAGATTCATTGCATGTGTGTTTTTTTAGTAACAACAACCAGAGTCATGTTGCATGTGTGTTCTTTCACATACCACCTATGGATCCACCAGTGTCATTGCATGTGTGTTCTTTTAGTAACAACAACCAAAGTCTTTGCATGTGTGTTCTTTTCACATTCCACCTATGGATCCACCAGTGTCATTGCATGTGTGTTATTTTAGTAACAACAACCAGAGTCATTTTGCATGTGTGTTCTTTTCACATACCACCTATGGATCCACCAAAGGTCATTGCATGTGTGTTCTTTTCACAATCCACCCATGGATCCACCAAAGGTCATTGCATGTGTGTTCTTTTAGTAAGAACCACCTGAGTCATTGCATGTGTGTTCTTTTCACATACCACCTATGGAATCACCAGTGACATTGCATGTGTGTTCTATTCACATGGATCCACCAGAGTCATTGCATGTGTGTTCTTTTAGTAACAACAACCGAGTCATTTTGCATGTGTGTTCGTTTCACATACCACCTATGGATCCACCAAAGGTCATTGCATGTGTGTTCTTTTAGTAACAACAACCAGTCATTTTGCCTGTGTTCTTTCACATACCACCTATGGATTCACAAGTGTCATTGAAATGTGTGTTCTCTACAGAGACCACACATGGATCCACCAGTGTCATTGCATGTGTGTTCTTTTTACTAACAACAACAAGAGTCATTTTGCATGTGTGTTCTTTTCACATACCACCTATGGATCCACCAGTGTCATTGCATGTGTACTTTTCACTAACAACAACCAGAGTCATTGCATGTGTGTTCTTTCACATAACACATATGGATCCACCAGTGTCATTGAAATGTGTTCTTTCAGAGACCACACATGGATCCACTAGTGTCATTGCATGTGTGTTCTCTTTCACATGGATCCACCAGGTCATTGCATGTGTGTTCTTTATAGTATCAACAACCAGAGTCATTTTGTATGTGTGTTCTTTTCACATACCACATATGGATCCACCAGTGTCATTGCATGTGTGTTCTTTTCACAATCCACCCATGGATCCACCAGTGTCATTGCATGTGTGTTCTTTTTAGTAACAACAACCAGAGTCATTGAAATGTGTGTTCTTTTCACATACCACATATGGATCCACCAGTGTCATTGCATGTGTGTTCTTTTCACTAACAACAACCAGAGTCATTGCATGTGTGTTCTTTTTAGTAACAACAACCAGAGTCATTTTGCATGTGTGTTCTTTTCACATACCACCTATGGATCCACTAGTGTCATTGCATGTGTTCTTTTCACTAACAACAACCAGAGTCATTGCATGTGTGTTCTTTTCACGTACCACATATGGATCCACCAATGTGATTGAAATGTGTGTTCTCTACAGAGACCACACATGGATCCACTAGTGTCATTGCATGTGTGTTCTTTTTAGTAACAACAACCAGAGTCATTTTGCATGTGTGTTCTTTTCACATACCACCTATGGATCCACCAGTGTCATTGCATGTGTGTTCTATTCGCAATCCACCCATGGATCCACCAAAGGTCATTGCATGTGTGTTCTTTTAGTAACAACCAGAGTCATTGAAATGTGTGTTCTTTTCACATACCACCTATGGAATCACCAGTGTCATTGCATGTGTGTTCTATTCACATGGATCCACCTGAGTCATTGCATGTTTGTTCTTTTCAGTAACAACAACCAGAGTCATTTTGCATGTGTGTTCTCTTCACATACCACCTATGGATCCACCAGTGTCATTGCATGTGTGTTATTTTTAGTAACAACAACCAGAGTCATTTTGCATGTGTGTTCTTTTCACATACCACCTATGGATCCACCAGTGTCATTGAAATGTGTGTTCTTCAGAGACCACACATGGATCCACCAAAGGTCATTGCATGTGTGTTCTTTTTACTAACAACAACCAGAGTCATTTTGCATGTGTGTTCTTTTCACATACCACCCATGGATCCACCAAAGGTCATTGCATGTGTGTTCTTTTCACTAACAACAACCAGAGTCATTGCATGTGTGTTCTTTTCACATACCACATATGGATCCACCAGTGTCATTGAAATGTGTGTTGTCATCAGAGACCACACATCGATACACAAGTGTCATTGCATGTGTGTTCTTTCACATGGATCCACCAGTGTCATTGCATGTGTGTTTTTTAAGTAACAACAACCAGAGTCATTTTGCATGTGTGTTCTTTTCCCATACCACCTATGGATACACCAAAGTGTCATTGCATGTGTGTTCTTTTCACAATCCACCCATGGATCCACCAGTGTCATTGCATGTGTGTTCTTTTAGTAATCACAACCAGAGTCATTGAAATGTGTGTTCTTCTCACATACCACCTATGGATCCACCGGTGTCATTGGATGTGCGTTATTTTCACTAACAACAACCAGAGTCATTGCATGTGTGTTCTTTTTAGTAACAACAACCAGAGTCATTTAAATGTGTGTTCTTCTCACATACCACCTATGGATCGACCTATTGCATGTGTGTTCTTTTTAGTAACAACAACCAGAGTCATTGCATGTGTGTTCTTTTCACATACCACATATGGATCCACCAGTGTCATTGAAATGTGTGTTCTCTACAGAGACCACACATGGACCCACCAGTGTCATTGCATGTGTGTTCTTTTCACATGGATCCACTAGTGTCATTGTATGTGTGTTCTTTTTAGTCATAACAACCAGTGTCTTTTTTCTTGTGTTATTTTCACATACCACCTATGGATCCACCAGTGTCATTGCATGTGTGTTCTTTTCACTAAAACAACCAGAGTCATTTTGCATGTGTGTTCTTTTCACATACCACCTATGGATCCACCAGTTTCATTGAAATGTGTGTTCTCTACAGAAACCGCACATGGATCCACCAGTCTCATTGCATGTGTGTTCTTTTTAGTAACAACAACCAGAGTCATTTTGCATGTGTGTTCTTTTCACATACCACCTATGGATCAACCAGTGTCATTGCATGTGTGTTCTTTTCACAATCCACACATGGATCCACCAGAGTCATTGCATGTGTGTTCTTTTAGTAACAACAACCAGAGTCATTGAATGTGTGTTCTTTTCACATACCACCTATGGATCCACCAATGTCATTTCATGTGTATTCTTTTCACAATCCACATGGATCCACCAGATTCATTGCATGTGTGTTTTTTAGTAACAACAACCAGAGTCATTTTGCATGTGTGTTCTTTTCACATACCACCTATGGATCCACCAAAGGTCATTGCATGTGTGTTCTTTTTAGTAACAACAACCAGAGTCATTTTGCATGTGTGTTCTTTTCACATTCCACCTATGGATCCACCAAAGTGTCATTGCATGTGTGTTCTTTTAGTAACAACAACCAGTCATTTTGCATGTGTGTTCTTTTCACATACCACCTATGGATCCACCAGTGTCATTGCATGTGTGTTCTTTCACAATCCACCCATGGATCCACCAAAGGTCATTGCATGTGTGTTCTTTTAGTAACAACAACCAGAGTCATTGAAATGTGTGTTCTTTTCACATACCACCTATGGATCCACCAGTGTCATTGCATGTGTGTTCTATTCACATGGATCCACCAGAGTCATTGCATGTGTGTTCTTTTTAGTAACAACAACCAGAGTCATTTTGCATGTGTGTTCTTTTCACATACCACCTATGGATCCACCAGTGTCATTGCATGTGTGTTTTTTTAGGAACAACAACAGAGTCATTTTGCATGTGTGTTCTTTTCACATACCACCTATGGATCCACCAAAGTCATTGAAATGTGTGTTCTTTTTTCAGACCACCCATGGATCCACCAAAGTGTCATTGCTTGTGTGTTCTTTTGATCAACAACCAGAGTCATTTGGAATGTGTGTTCTTTTCACATACCACCCATGGATCCACCAGTGTCATTGCATGTGTGTTCTTTTCACTAACAACAACCAGAGTCATTGCATGTGTGTTCTTTTCACATACCACATATGGATCCACCAGTGTCATTGAAATGTGTGTTCTCTTCAGAGACCACACATGGATCCACCAGTGTCATTGCATCATTGCATGTGTGTTTTTTAGTAACAACAACTGAGTCATTTTGCATGTGTGTTCTTTTCACATACCATATGGATCCACCAAAGGTCATTGCATGTGTGTTCTTTTCATTAATCCACCCATGGATCCACCAGTGTCATTGCATGTGTGTTCTTTTAGTAACTATAACCAAAGTCATTGAAATGTGTGTTCTCTACAGATACCACACATGGATCCACCAGTGTCATTGCATGTGTGTTCTTTTCACTAACAACAACCAGAGTCATTGCATGTGTGTTCTTTTTAGTAACAACAACCAGAGTCATTTTGCATGTGTGTTCTTTTCACATACCACCTATGGATCCACCAGTGTCATTGCATGTGTGTTCTTTTCACTTACAACAACCAGAGTCATTGCATGTGTGTTCTTTTCACATACCACATATGGATCCACCAGTGTCATTGAAATGCGTGTTCTCTTCACAATCCACACATGGATCCACCAGTGACATTGCATGTGTGTTCTTTTCACATGGATCCACTAGTGTCATTGTGTTCTTTTAGTAACAACAACCAGAGTCATTTTGCATGTGTGTTCTTCTCACATACCACCTATGGATCCACCAGTGTCATTGCATGTGTGTTCTTTTCACTAACAACAACCAGAGTCATTGCATGTGTGTTCTTTTCACATACCACATATGGATACACCAGTGTCATTGAAATGTGTGTTCTCTATAGAGACCACACATGGATCCTATAGTGTAATTGCATGTGTGTTCTTTTTAGTAACAACAACCAGAGTCATTTTGCATGTGTGTTCTTTTCACATACCACCTATGGATCCACCAGTGTCATTGCATGTGTGTTCTTTTCACAATCCACCCATGTATCCACCAAAGGTCATTGCATGTGTGTTCTTTTAGTAACAACCACCAGAGTCATTGAAATGTGTGTTCTTTCACATACCACCTATGGATCCACTAGTGTCATTGCATGTGTGTTCTTTTCACATGGATCCACCAGATTCATTGCAAGTGTGTTCTTTTTAGTAACAACAACCAGAGTCATTTTGCATGTGTGTTCTTTTCACATACCACCTATGGATCCACCAGTGTCATTGCATGTGTGTTCTTTTAAGTAACAACAACCAGAGTCATTGCATGTGTGTTCTTTTCACATACCACAGATGGATCCACCAGTGTCATTGCATGTGTGTTCTTTTCACATACACCCATGGATCCACCAGTGTCATTGCATGTGTGTTCTTTTTAGTAACAACAGCAAGAGTCATTTTGCATGTGTGTTCTTCTAACATACCACCTATGGATCCACCAGTGTCATTGCATGTGTGTTCTTTTCACTAACAACAACCAGAGTCATTGCATGTGTGTTCTTTTCACATACCACATATGGATCCACCAGTGTCATTGAAATGTGTGTTCTCTACAGAGACCACACATGGATCCACCAGTGTCATTGCATGTGTTTTATTTTTAGTAACAACAACCAGAGTCATTTTGTATGTGTTTTTTTTTTCACATACCACCTATGGATCCACCAATTTCATTGCATGTGTGTTCTTTTCACAATCCACCCATGGATCCACCAGTGTCATTGCATGTGTGTTCTTTTTAGTAACAACAACCAGAGTCATTGAAATGTGTGTTCTTTTCACATACCACCTATGGATCCACCAGTGTCATTGCATGTGTTTTTTTACTAACAACAACTAGAGTCATTGCATGTGTGTTCTTTTTAGTAACAACAACCAGAGTCATTTTGCATGTGTGTTCTTTTCACATACCACCTATGGATCCACCAGTGTCATTGCATGTGTGTTCTTTTCACTAACAACAACCATAGTCATTGCATGTGTGTTCTTTTCACATACCACATATGGATCCAGCAGTGTCATTGAAATGTGTTCTCTACAGAGACCACACATGGATCCACCAGTGTCATTGCATGCGTGTTCTTTTCACAATCCACCAGTGTCATTGCATGTGTGTTCTTTTTAGTAACAACAACTGAGTCATTTTGCATGTGTGTTCTTTCACATACCACCTATGGATCCACTAGTGTCATTGAATGTGTGTTCTTTTCACTAACAACAACCAGAGTCATTGCATCTGTGTTCTTTTCACATACCACATATGGATCCACCTGTGTCACTGAAATGTGTGTTCTCTACAGAAACCACACATGGATCCACCAGTGTCATTGCATGTGTGTTCTTTTTAGTAACAACAACCAGAGTCATTTTGCATGTGTGTTCTTTTCACATACCACCTATGGATCCACCAGTGTCATTGCATGTGTGTTCTTTTCACAATCCACCAATGGATCCACCAGTGTCATTGCATGTGTGTTCTTTTTAGTAACAACAACCAGAGTCATTGAATGTGTGTTCTTTTCACATACCACCAATGGATCCACCAGTGTCATTGCATGTGTGTTCTTTTCACATGGATCCACCGTGTCATTGCATGTGTGTTCTTTTAGTAACAACAACCAGGTCATCTTGCATGTGTGTTCTTTTCACATACCACCTATGGATCCACCAGTGTCATTGCATGTGTGTTCTTTTTAGTAACAACAACCAGAGTCATTTTGCATGTGTGTTCTTTTCACATACCACCTATGGATCCACCAGTGTCATTGCATGTGTGTTCTTTTCACAATCCACCCATGGATCCACCAGTGTCATTGCATGTGTGTTCTTTTTAGTAACAACAACCAGAGTCATTGAAATGTGTGTTCTTCTCACATACCACCTATGGATCCACCAGTGTCATTGCATGTGTGTTCTTTTCACTAACAACAACCAGAGTCATTGCATGTGTTTTCTTTTCACATACCACATATGGATCCACAAGTGTCATTGAAATGTGTGTTCTCACAGAGACCACATGGATCCACCAGTGTCATTGCATGTGTGTTTTTTTAGTAACAACAAGAGTCATTGCATGTGTTCTTTTCACATACCACCTATGGATCCACCAGATCATTGCATGTGTGTTCTTTTCACATACCACCTATGGATCCACCAGTGTCATTGCATGTGTGTTCTTTTCACTAACAACAACCAGAGTCATTTTGCATGTGTGTTCTCTTCACATACCACCTATGGATCCACCGGTGTCACTGCATGTGTTTTTTTTAATAACAACATCCAAAGTCATTTTGCATGTGTGTTCTTTTCACATACCACCTATGGATCCACCAGTGTCATTGCATGTGTGTTCTTTTCACAATCCACCCATGGATCCACCAGAGTCATTTCATGTGTATTCTTTTTAGTAACAAAAAACAAATTCATATTGAATGTGTGTTCTTTTCACATACCACTATGGATCCACCAAAGGTCATTGCATGTGTGTTCTTTTCACTAACAACAACCAGAGTCATTTCATGTGTATTCTTTTTAGTAACAACAACCCGAGTCATTTTGCATGTGTGTTCTTTTCACATACCACCTATGGATCCACCAGTGTCATTGCATGTGTGTTCTTTTCACTAACAACAACCAGAGTCATTTTGCATGTGTGTTCTCTTCACATACCACCTATGGATCCACCAGTGTCATTGCATGTGTGTTGTTTTCACAATCCACCATGGATCCACCAAAGGTCATTGCATGTGTGTTCTTTTAGTAACAACAACCGTAGTCATTGAAATGTGTGTTCTTTTCACATACCACCTATGGATCCACTAGTGTCATTGCATGTGTGTTCTTTTCACATGGATCCACCAGTCATTGCATGTGTGTTCTTTTAGTAACAACAACCAGAGTCATTTTGCATGTGTGTTCTTTCACATACCACCTATGGATCCACCAGGTCATTGCATGTGTTTTCTTTTTAGTAACAACAACCAGAGTCATTTTGCATGTGTGTTCTTTTCACATACCACCTATGGATCCACCAGTGTCATTGCATGTGTGTTCAATTCATAATCCACCCATGGATCCACCAGTGTCATTGCATGTGCGTTCTTTTTAGTAACAACAACCAGAGTCATTTTGCATGTGTGTTCTTCTCACATACCACCTATGGATCCACCAGAGTCATTGCATGTGTGTTATTTTCACTAACAACAACCAGAGTCATTGATAGTGAGCTCTTTTCACAGACCACATATGGCTCCACCAGGTCATTGAAATGTGTGTTCTACAGAGACCACACATGGATCCACTAGTGTCATTGCATGTGTGTTTTTTAGTAACAACAACCAGAGTCATTTTGCATGTGTGTTCTTTTCACATACCACCTATGGATCCACCAAAGGTCATTGCATGTGTGTTCTTTTCACAATCCACCCATGGATCCACAAGGTCATTGCATGTGTGTTCTTTTAGTAACAACAACAAGAGTCATTTTGAAATGTGTGTTCTTCTCACATACCACCTATGGATCCACCAGTGTCATTGCATGTGTGTTCTTTTCACTAACAACAACCAGAGTCATTGCATGTGTGTTCTTTTCACATACCACATATGGATCCACCAGTGTCATTGCATGTGTGTTCTTTTCACAATCCACCCATGGATCCACCAGTGTCATTGCATGTGTGTTCTTTTTAGTAACAACAACCAGATTCATTGAAGGAGTGTTCTCTTCATATACCACCTATGCATCCACCAGTGTCATTGCATGTGTGTTCTTTTTAGTAACAACAACTAGAGTCATTTTGCATGTGTGTTCTTTTCACATACCACCTATGGCTCCACCAGGATCATTGCATGTGTGTTCTTTTCACAATCCACCCATGGATCCACTAGTGTCATTTCATGTGTGTTCTTTTTAGTAACAACAACCAGAGTTATTGAAATGTGTGTTCTTTTCACATACCACCTATGGATCCACCAGTGTCATTGCATGTGTTCTTTCACATGGATCCACCAGATTCATTACATGTGTTCTTTAGTAACAACAACCGTAGTCATTTTGCATGTGTGTTCTTTTCACATACCACCTATGGATCCACCAGTGTCATTGCATGTGTGTTCTTTTAGTAACAAAAACCATAGTCTTTTTGCTTGTGTTTTTCACATACCACATATGGATCCACCAGTGTCATTGCATGTGTGTTCTTTTCACAATCCACCCATGGATCCACCAGTCATTGCATGTGTGTTCTTTTAGTAACAACCACCAGATTCATTGAAATGTGTGTTCTTTCACAATCCACCCATGGATCCACCAGGTCATTGCATGTGTGTTCTTTTAGTAACAACAACAAGAGTCATTGAAATGTGTGTTCTTTTCACATACCACCTATGGATCCACCAAAGGTCATTGCATGTGTGTTCTTTTCACAATCCACCTATGGATCCACCAAAGGTCATTGTATGTGTGTTCTTTCATTACGGACTAATTCATCTACATTTAGTAACAACAACCAGAGTCATTTTGCATGTGTGTTCTTTTCACATACCACCTATGGATCCACCAAAGTGTCATTGCATGTGTGTTCTTTTTTAGTAACAACAACCAAAGTCATTTTGCATGTGTGTTCTTTTCACATACCACCTATGGATCCACCAGTGTCATTGCATGTGTGTTCCTTTCACAATCCACCCATGGATCCACCAGTGTCATTGCATGCGTGTTCTTTTTGGTAACAACAACCGAGTCATTGAAATGTGTGTTCTTTTCACATACCACTATGGATCCACCAAAGGTCATTGCATGTGTGTTCTTTTCATTAACAACAACCAGAGTCCTTGCATGTGTGTTCTTTTACCAACAACAACCAGAGGCATTGTCATGTGTGTTCTTTTCACATACCACCTATGGATCCACCAGTGTCATTGCATGCGTGTTATTTTTCCTAACTAGAACCAGATCCATTGCATGTGTGTTCTTTTCACAATCCACCTATGGATCCACCAGTGTCATTGCATGTGTGTTCTTTTCACAATCCACGCATGGATCCTCCAGTGTCATTGCATGTGTGTTCTTTAGTAACAACCACTTTGAGTCATTGCATGTGTGTTCTTTCACATACCACCTATGGATCCACCAGTTGTAATTGCATGTGTGTTCTTTAACAATCCACATGGATCCACCAGAGTCATTGCATGTGTGTTCTTTTTAGTAACAACAACCAGAGTCATTTTGCATGTGTGTTCTTTTCACATACCACCTATGGATCCACCAGAGTCATTGCATGTGTGTTCTTTTTAGTAACAACAACCAAAGTCATTTGCATGTGTGTTCTTTCACATACCACCTATGGATCCACCAGTGTCATTGCATGTGTGTTTTCACAATCCACCCATGGATCCACCAAGGTCATTGCATGTGTGTTCTTTTAGTAACAACAACCAGAGTCATTTTGAAATGTGTGTTCTTCACATACCACCTATGGATCCACCAAAGTGTCATTGCATGTGTGTTCTTTCACTAACAACAACCAGTCATTGCATGTGTGTTTTTTCACATACCACATATGGATCCACTCAAAGGTCATTGAAATGTGTGTTCTTACAGAGACCACACATGGATCCACTAGTGTCATTGCATGTGTGTTTTTTTAGTAACAACAACCAGAGTCATCTTGCATGTGTGTTCTTTTCACATACCACCTATGGATCCACCAGTGTCATTGCATGTGTGTTCTTTTCACAATCCACCTATGGATCCACCAGTGTCATCATGTGTGTTCTTTTAGTAACAACAACAAGAGTCATTGAAATGTGTGTTCTTCTCACATACCACCTATGGATCCAAAGTGTCATTGCATGTCTGCTCTTTTCATTAACCACAGCTAGAGTCATTGCATGTGTGTTCTTCTCACATACCACCTATGGATCCACCAGTGTCATTGCATGTGTGTTCTTTTCACAATCCACCCATGGATCCACCAGTGTCATTGCATGTGTGTTCTTTTTAGTAACAACCACCAGATTTATTGAAATGTGTGTTCTTTTCACAATCCACCCATGGATCCACTAGTGTCATTGCATGCGTTTTCTTTTTAGTAACAACAACCAGAGTCATTTTGCATGTGTGTTCTTTTCACATACCACCTATGGATCCACCAGTATAATTGCATGTGTGTTCTTTTCACAATCCACCCATGGATCCACCAGTGTCATTGCATGTGTGTTCTTTTTAGTAACAACCAACAGATTTATTGAAATGTGTGTTCTTTTCACATACCACCTATGGATCCACTAGTGTCATTGCATGTGTGTTCTTTCACATGGATCCACCATTACATGTGTGTGTTTTAGTAACAACAACCAGAGTCATTTTGCATGTGTGTTATTTTCACATACCACCTATGGATCCACCAAAGTGTCATTGCATGTGTTCTTTTAGTAACAATAACCAAAGTCATTTTGAATGTGTGTTCTTTTCACATACCACCTATGGATCCACCAGTATAATTGCATGTGTGTTCTTTTCACAATCCACCCATGGATCCACCGTTGTCATTGCATGTGTTCTTTTAGTAACAACCACCAGATTTATTGAAATGTGTGTTTTTTCACAATCCACCCATGGATCCACCAGTGTCATTGCATGTGTGTTCTTTTTTAGTAACAACAACAAGAGTCATTGAAATGTGTGTTCTTCTCACATACCACCTATGGATCCACCAAGGTCATTGCATGTGTGTTCTTTTCACTAACAACAACCAGAGTCATTGCATGTGTGTTCTTTTCACATACCACATATGGATCCATCAGTGTCATTGAAATGTGTGTTTTCATAGAGACCACACATGGATCCACCAGGTCATTGCATGTGTGTTTTTTAGTAACAACAACCGTAGTCATTTTGCATGTGTGTTCTTTTCCCCATACCACCTATGGATCCACCAAAGGTCATTGCATGTGTTCTTTTTCAATCCACCCATGGATCCACCAGTGTCATTGCATGTGTGTTCTTTTTAGTAACAACAACCAGAGTCATTGTAATGTGTGTTCTTTTCACATACCACCTATGGATCCACCAGTGTCATTGCATGTGTGTTCTTTTCACTAACAACAACTAGAGTCATTGCATGTGTGTTCTTTTAGTAACAACAACTAGAGTCATTTGCATGTGTGTTCTTTTCACATACCACCTATGGATCCACTAGTATCATTGCATGTGTGTTCTTTCACTTACAACAACCAGAGTCATTGCATGTGTTCTTTCACATACCACATATGGATCCACTATGTCATTGAAATGTGTGTTCTTCATAGACCACATGGACCCACCAGTGTCATTGCATGTGTGTTATTTTCACATGGATCCACTAGTGTCATTGCATGTGTGTTCTTTTAGTCACAACAACCAGAGTCATTTTGCATGTGTGTCTTTTTCACATACCACCTATGGATCCACCAAGATCATTGCATGTGTGTTCTTTTCACTAACAACAACCAGAGTCATTGCATGTGTGTTCTTTTCACATACCACATATGGATGCACCAGTGTCATTGAAATGTGTTTTCAGAGACCACACATGGATCCACCAAAGGTCATTGCATGTGTGTTCTTTTTAGTAACAACAACAGAGTCATTTTGCATGTGTGTTCTTTTCACATACCACCTATGGATCCACCAAAGGTCATTGCATTTGTTTTCTTTTTCACAATCCACCCATGGATCCACCAGTGTCATTGCATGTGTGTTCTTTTTAGTAACAACCACCAGAGTCATTGAAATGTGTGTTCTTTTCACATACCACCTTTGGATCCACTAGTGTCATTGCATGTGTATTCTTTTCACATGGATCCACCAGATTCATTGCATGTGTGTTTTTTTAGTAACAACAACCAGAGTCATTTTGCATGTGTGTTATTTTCACATACCACCTATGGAGCCACCAGTGTCATTGCATGTGTGTTCTTTTAGTAACAACAACCAAAGTCATTTTGCATGTGTGTTCTTTTTCACATACCACATATGGATCCACCAAGTGTTATTGCATGTGTGCTCTTTTCACAATCCACCCATGGATCCACCAGTTGTCATTGCATGTGTGTTCTTTTAGTAACAACAACAAGAGTCATTGAAATGTGTGTTCTTCTAACATACCACCTATGGATCCACCAGTGTCATTGCATGTGTGTTCTTTTCACTAACAACAACCGTAGTCATTGCATGTGTTCTTTTCACATACCACGTATGGATCCACCATGTCATTGAAATGTGTTCTTCTATAGAGACCACACATGGATCCACCAAGTGTCATTACATGTGTGTTTTTTAGTAACAACAACTGTAGTCATTTTGCATGTGTGTTCTTTTCACATACCACCTATGGATCCACCAGTGTCATTGCATGTGTGTTCTTTTTCACAATCCACCCATGGATCCACCAAAGGTCATCGCATGTGTGTTCTTTTAGTAACAACAACCATAGTCATTGAAATGTGTGTTCTTTTCACATACCACCTATGGATCCACCAGTTGTCATTGCATGTGTGTTCTTTTCACTAACAACAACAAGAGTCATTGCACATGTGTTCTTTTTAGTAACAACAACCAGAGTCATTTTGCATGTGTGTTATTTTCACATACCACCTATGGATCCATCTGTGTCATTGCATGTGTGCTCTTTCACTCACAACAACCGTAGTCATTGTGTGTGTTCTTTTCACATACCACATATGGATCCACCAGTGGTCATTGAAATGTGTGTTCTTCATGAGACCACACATGGACCCACCAAAGGTCATTGCATGTATTCTTTTCACATGGATACACCAGTGTCATTGCATGTGTGTTCTTTTTAGTAACAACAACCAGAGTCATTTTGCATGTGTGTTCTTCTCACATACCACCTATGGATCCACCAGTATCATTGCATGTGTGTTCTTTTCACTCAACAACAACCAGAGTCATTGCATGTGTGTTCTTTTCACATACCACATATGTTTCCACCAGTGTCATTGAAATGTGTGTTCTCTACAGACCACACATGGATCCACCAGTGTCATTGCAGTGTGTTCTTTTTAGTAACAACAACCAGTCATTTTGCAGTGTGTTCTTTTTCACATACCACCCATGGATCCACAAGTGTCATTGCATGTGTTCTTTTCACAATCCACGATGGATCCACCAGTGTCATTGCATGTGTGTTCTTTTTAGTAACAACCACCGGAGTCATTGAAATGTGTGTTCTTTTCACATACCACCTATGGATGCACCAAGGTTATTGCATGTGTGTTCTTTCACATGGATCCACCAGAGTCATTGCATGTGTGGTCTTTTAGTAACAACATCCAGAGTCACTTTGCATGTGTGTTCTTTCACATACCACCTATGGATCCACCAGTGTCATTGCATGTGTGTTCGTTTTAGTAACAATAACCAAAGTCATTTTGCATGTGTGTTCTTTTCACATACCACCTATGGATCCACCAGTCATTGCATGTGTGTTTTCACAATCCACCCATGGATCCACAAGTGTCATTGCATGTGTGTTCTTTAGTAACAACAACAAGAGTCATTGAAATGTGTGTTCTTCTCACATACCACCTATGGATCCACCAAAGGTCATTACATGTGTGTTCTTTTCACTAACAACAACCAGAGTCATTGTATGTGTTCTTTTTACATACCACATATGGATCCACCATGTCATTGAAATGTGTGTTTTCACAGAGACCACACATGGATCCACGAAAGTGTCATTGCATGTGTGTTTTTTAGTAACAATAACCAGAGTCATTTTGCATGTGTGTTCTTTTCAAGAATAACAACCGTAGTCATTTTGAGGGCGCTTCGCAGCCTCTTCTGGGCCCTAAATGCCATGTACCGAGTTCAGAACCTCCTCTGTGGATGATGACCGGTGCTTCCAAAGAAAGTCAGCCGCCTCGCTTGGAATCTACACCTGACATCTTAGGAACAACATGATCTTTCAGCCACGCCTTTACTTCATGACCCATCTGTCGGGGTGGCAAACGATTTCCACCAACTTCGCCGCCAAGGCATCGACGCATTTTCGAGGGCCTCCTCCCAAGCATCCATAATGGGAGGCCGCCAAAGCCGAAGTTTGAGAAGAAAGGAAGCTGCCCCAAGCGATTGTTCCACCCAAGCGCGATGCCAACACATGAAGCTCATTTTCCCCGTAGCACTCGGAAAGAACGGGAAGAATGCGAACACGCCGTGTCCGAGCTGTGCTCGAACCGACAAAAATCGAATGGCGTTGCTGTGACTTCAACAAGTTGACCATTTTGTCTAATCAACCGAGACCTGAAAGTTTACAAGAACTTGCTGGCGACACGACAGACAGACGCCAGCACGGTGGCTATGAGAGCGTGGTCGTCGATCGTTGTGCCGGCTACTATGCCTAGGGGTGCGCGGCAGCGCGATCTCCCGAGGCCGGGTCAGCCGCCTGATTGCCCAACGGGACGCGCTCCACCGTGTGAGAATAACTAGCCAGAGGCGAGATATTAGTCCGGGGACACGAAGCTCCAATATGGTGGACGATGCAACAGACGGCCATGAAGCTTCGATTAGAGGCGTGAGGTCGACCGACATGGCGGAGACGCAATTAGAGGCGCGAAGTCCGGATCTAAGACGAAAGCCGAGCCGAAAGCAAATGTTGCGCGGAGGGGAGCAGGGAGAAGACCGTGAGCAGAAAAGAATTAGATCTCATCCACTCAGGGATCCGGTACACGAGGGGTAAGCTAGTCCACGATCGCAAAAGACAACAGGAAATACCGACATGGCGGTGCCAAGAAGAGTCGACTAATGGCGATTTGAGTTCAACCATTTTCGCTGGTTCAAACGACCGTTTGGCCGTTAGATTTGTATTCACCCCCATTTGGCCCTTCTGGACAATTGGTGAATCTAATATGGCCCCTCCGCGCGATTGATGGCAACTCGGGTACCGTGGTGCGCTCGCCCACCAAGTTTGGTACCGCAAACGAACATTCCCCATATTGAGGGAGAATAGCCGGACCAGGGTATTGTGCAGCCGGAACCCGTTCAACATGTCGAAGATGTTGAATGTCAAGGTAGAAGATATCCCCGGAGGGTATACTGACGAAGCAGGGCACATAAGGCACCTTAGCCATGAAAACAACATACGACTGATCGTTCTCGCGAATGTGGCGCTCCTCAATTGTGAGATAGCTATAATGAAGATTGCGTATTTGAGAGCCTGCGACCGAAAGCAACGAAGTTACACATCATCGGTGCACCGCCACATGTCGCTGATTCTGGCTTGCCCCAGGGCCGCCCCGAGCCCGAGAACAAGATTTGGACCCTTGCCCGTCACCCTTAGGCTTCCTTTGTGACCGCTTCTTCTTCGTCCTTTGGGGCGCCGCCACCGTGTTCACCCCCACCGATCACCTTATGAAGGTGCTAGGGCTGACTGGGGAACCGCTGGCCTCGAAGGCTCGGTGAAGGGGGCGGGTGTCGGCGTCTCCTGACTAGTTGGGAGAGACGCACCTGGCAAGGGGGTTTTGCCAGTGCTGGTTGGGTATCGGCAACTTGATGTGTGCCTGATGGTCCCGGCTCATACCAATCAGAAAACCTTGTGTTAACGAACTGGTCACCGAAGTTCGGATCAATTTCTCCATCATCATCGAGGGATCCTATGCCATGTTGTCCAAGTCTTCCATCTTGAAGTCTTCATCATGTGCTGGTTGTGCTACCTGGGTGATAAGTTGAGCTGGTCCTCCGCTCCTAAACAGATCTGGCTCTTCGCCATAGGTACAAGTAGCCAAAGCCGGTATTGAGGATCGCCGCCTCGCTATCATCCCATCCTTGAGGTTGAGAGGGATGTTCCACTTGCTCGTAGCCCGAAGAACCATACTATATCTGGACCCTCATCATGTCGGGTGGCATTGTGACATTGTGCATTTTATGTTCTCTAGTTGAACGATAGTACCTTGGCAACATCTCTTCAATCGCCACCCACCCAAAGGCATTAGAGTGCAAGGAGTGTCTCCTCAAGAAGACATGTAGGACGGCGCCAAGAAAATGAAGATCAAGTCATCGGTGTGGTTAAGCTTCCCAACTCTTGCTTTAATTAGTTAGTTACCTTGAGGGCGCTTAACTCGCCAAGGTCGAAAAGGCACCGCTGGCTGGATTGAGCGCACAAGTGGCGGAGTGGCTACCGATGGCACGTTGGTGCGCCGAAGCGGCAGTTAAGTCTCGAGATGGAGGAGTATCCACCACCACCGGCCGGAGGAGTCACCAGCGCCCGCCGCACCATGTTGTCCGATTGGCGCCGAGGTTGGGAACCGTGGCGCTCGCTACCACCCTTCGCCACTTGATGTACTTTTCCATGTAGGCGGAAGGATGGTGTCGAGCTTATCGCTCATTTGTGTCTGGACTTGTGTATGAACTTGTTCTGAACTTTGTCTCGATACCGACACAGCCTGCTTCATGGCATCTTGGACTATATTAGAAAGGCTTCCACATGTTCCCTTAGTTGTCTTACCTCGGCGCTTTCAGCCTGCCTTTCCGCTTCTTCCGCCCTGGTGCCATAGTACTCGACCATGTTATGCCGCCAAAGTTTACCACACGACCAGCCGATGACAGGGACGCCAGGGCTCGGATATTCTTGGTCCGTTCAGCCGTTAAAAGTGGTGTCCCACTTGGCTGACGCCGACCCTGGATGAGGAGTTCTACACTCCTCGTCTACGCACAAGGAACACGAAGCATTTGATCAGAAAATTGGACTTCACTGATTAATTGTGAATGCAATTAATCGACTTGCATGCAAACTACTTACATATTTTCTCATGAAGTCTGTCACCTTCGTAGCGAAGGGGCCGGCGGGCTCCGAGGAATAATCAGAACTCCCTTTCGGCTTGGCAAACGGGCTCGATAAAGTGCTTTACAGACGATTTTTATGTCGCCAAAAGGATGTCAACCCTTTGCACGAAAGCATCATGCCCTTTCTCCCATTTAGAATCGCAGCTCTATAACCGCCGGAGCCAAGATGGTGGGTACCAATGTTCTTCTCGCAATTCCTTGAAGTAATCGATTTCTGGCCTTGCCCATGGCGGATTCACATCTGGCCTTGAAGACCTTTGAAGTGTTCTTCCGTGACTAGAGGCTCCTTCGACGACTCAGATAACTTAGCTCGTCCTCAAAAATCAGCTTTCACTGACCTCCAATTCGACAAGGCCTTGGTCATCTTCTTGAGGGCGATTTTGTTCATCAGATTCCCTTTGAGATTCTCGTTATTGTACTTGTGTTCCTCATCACCCGGGAACGCGATCTTGTGTGCTGCTTCCTAAGAGCTAGATGCGGAAACCCTGTTTCTTCGGCCTTCGTGTTCTCCGTGTTGATCGTGATTTGTTCCGGAGGATTGCCGCGAGCTGGTTTGAGTAACCCGCGATAAACTCGGCCGCTCCAAAGGCGCACCTTCATTGTTCACGCCAGATGATGGACCTTTTGGTGTCGACCACGATTGGGGCACGCCCTTCCGGCTTCTTCGATGTGCTACCACCGTCTGTAGTAGCTTCACGCCGCCATTAGTGGTAGTGGTGTCGCCATCCGTGTCCCCATCTCCTCATCGCCTGTGACATATCCTCGCCCACCTCCATCTCGTCATCCCCATGGAACGATTTCCTGTCCTCTGGGATTCCATCTCCGCCGCTGCTCCTAAAAGGACTTCTTTCTAGAATGGCCCTGTTCACCGACATTTCTAAACACACGTAAAATGGAACTAATAAGCACAAAACCACAAAATTTCGCATAACCTTTGCTAATTTTCTATGTCTAGAGTGCTTAAATTGCATTTAACGGAAATGAATCAACATTCCAACAAACATTGGCAACTCAAAAGAAAACCTGCACAAAAAGCCTAAATAGGACAAACACAAACATTTTCCTGCCACCATACACAAGCACAACCATATACAAATTTGCCAAAGAAGATACAAGAAAT
Source organism: Avena insularis (assembly GCA_023614405.1). Classification (NCBI taxonomy): domain Eukaryota; kingdom Viridiplantae; phylum Streptophyta; class Magnoliopsida; order Poales; family Poaceae; genus Avena; species Avena insularis. Next base: position 566,565,598 of record CM042694.1, read on the forward strand.
CTGACAGCATACACCACCCAAAAATAGGATAAACATAAAACATGGATAAACAGCAAGAAAGCATACAACTTCTCCGCATATTCACAAACTAAAAAAATATCAACTTGCTAGGATAAATGTAAAAAACAGGATAAACAAAGAGCCAAATAGCATACAACTTCTCACACATGCACAAACTAAAAAAATCAGCTAGCTAGGATAATAAAAAATCGATAACTTTAGGTTTTTATTGATAAATTTCGGTTTTTATTGATAAATTTAGGTTTTACAAATGGCCAAGTATAAGCACTGAATTGCTGCCTAGTACTACTATAAGAAGGAGGAGATTACTAGAACTAGTTTAGCATCAGCACTATTATCCATCAAAGACATTAGGGTTACTAAAATTGTGAATCAAGTCACATGAGCACATGAACAATTGCACTAAACAAGCAATAGCACATGTACTAGATCAAGCTAAGCCACTAGCAGTACATGTACTAAATAAGCTTACTTCTACTTGCAATACTTGCATTAGCTAAGTCACTAGCAAGATTTGCACTAAATAAGCAATAACACGTACTTCGCACATGCACTAAATCTACAATACTAATGCTAGTCCTCTATACCCAATTTCCTATGCAATTTTAGAAGAGAAAACACCTGGCAAATATTCATCTTCTAAATCTAGGCGCCAAACAACTAAGAATCTACCAAGGAAAGTATTTGAATGCACATACAACTCTAAGACTATGGCTACAATCACACCTTACATTATAATTATTTAAAAAAGTCAAGTCTATATCCATCTAGGATCTAACTATCTAAGCTTCTAACTCATAACTCAATAATGACCTACTTGTTTCTGGATGTCCAGAAGTGACCGATCAACATCGTGACCTCAAGACACTCGAGAAGCTGCTCCATGTCAACAACCAATGCCGCTTCGAGCAACTCAGCCGAAATCAAAACGTAAAATATGAATACAAGAACCAAGCTCAGAATAGAATACAAACTTTGACAGAGGATTGTAAAACCCATCCCGCATATCTAAAGCAGAACTACCCAGAGATCAATTTTGTCCTGTTCTAAACCCAGCCAATACTAGTAATCGAGGAACATAATATCAAGTTAACCCTAGATCACAGTGGAGAGGGGAGAGGGAGGGAAGAGGGGTAGGGGAAGGAGGGAGAGGGAAGGGGTCACGACTCGACGACGGGTGGACGGCAAGACGGGCGGCAGAAAGGGGCGACGACGCCAAGCAGAGTGGGCTGAGTGAAGGCGGGCTCCTCCTCCTCCTCTCCTCCTGGGCACGGCAGCGAGCGGGCTCCTCCTCCTCCTCCTCCTGGGCACGGCGGCGAGCGGCAGAGCGAAGGCGACGGTTGCAGAGTAGTCAAGACTCACCATCGATCCAGAGAAAGACTCCTACGATCACAGACAACACTTACGCGAGGCGACATTTGAAAATGCGATAAGTTTACGCGAGGCGATCTCTGTCCATATGCCCTTGGCTATTTTTTACTACTAGTCAACTAGCACGCCAAAATCGCTATCTCACAACTAACAAGCACTAGCCCACCGTATTAACCCTTGTCCCGTTTCTAAACCCTAGCCACCTAGGTTCAAACTTGGGGCAATATATTTTTGTAAAAAATTGAAAGGCCATTTTTCATGTAAAAATATTGTCCAAACACAATATAAACTATAAAATATACTGCAAATATTTTAAAATTCAAATATTACCGTAATAACAAAAGTGAGTATTATGAATGTGTCTCGTCGACATAATATTCTCAATGCAATATTATAACATACAAAAATGATAATTATGAATGTTTCGATACATAATAGTATGCCACACACACATGACGGTTTTGACAATGGTTGGAGCGCTGCAGCTGCTTTCTGACAATGGTCGCCTTCTTGCCCTTCTTTGTCGCGTTGCATAAGTTAGGTCCGGACGCTTCACTACTTCTTTGAACGGAGTCCTTTCTTAGGTAGGGTTGTGGTGTACGTTTGGTCGTCGATTCGCTTTCCATCTTTGGGTCACCGCTCGGGTCAAAGTCGCTGTCGCTTACATGCATTCATTCCGATGATGTTCCTTTTGCCTCTCCGACGACAACCCTGGTTAGGCTTTGACGGGTCTATGATGTACTAGCATTGGTCGACCTTGCTAGCAACCCAAGGCTCATTTTCGCTGGGTGCGGTTGTTTGGTGGTCTTTGATGGTATAACCATGGTAGTGAAATATCGGCCTTCTTTCTCAACGCTCTTGGCCCACGACACGGAACATCGCACCTTCTCCGTAATGTAGTCGAGCTCCCAAATCTCCTCGACCGTTCAGTATCTTTCCAGACGTCGCCGTAGAATATCCTCGTAACCCCGAAGTTCGTAATCGAAGTTATTGTCCTTTTCTATATAGAACGGTATCCGCTGATATCGTATGCCTAGTAGGTCATCAGGTTGAGGCCGTGACAAGGAGAATATGAGTATCTTCCTCCGAGTACTCGCCTCATGGGATTAGCAATGACCTTCTCCTAAACCACCGCTAGAAACCAGAGTTGTGCTCCTTGATAACATCTTCCTTCGTAACGGGCGCCTGGTCAGCGTAATTCTTCTTGATAAACTCTTTGTGCTCATATATGTATGGATCGACCACCTGCAGGTGCTATAGCACGACTAGGTTTGCTCTTTCAAAGTCCTTGGTTCAGCCCTCGATGTCGACATGCTTTGGGCGCCGACCATCATGGTGACCGCATCAAGCGAGCCTCCCGAGGTGCTTGTTGAATGGCATCAAGAGGGGTCTCGGTAGAAAGTTCGAAAGCATAAAGAGATGCACTTCTTCGCTAGGAAGCCGCTTATTATGCTTCCATCTGTACGGTACCTGTTCTTAACATATCCTTTGATGTGTTCATTGAGCCTTTCAAACGGCATCATGCTTCGCAGAAACGGAGGACCGAGCTGGACGATATCCTCCACGACATGGAGAAGCAGATGAAGCATGACGTCGAAGAATGCGGCAGGGGGAATAGATCTTGAGCTCGCATAGTATCACCACGATCTCGCCCTATAGCCTCGTGAGCTACTTAGTGCCTATCGACTTCGGAGATCACGCCGAAAAGTTGCGTGGCTAAACAATGTTTCACGGACGTGTTTGTCCATTATACCTCGGATTGTGACCGAGTACTCAAGCCATCAAGATGGCGACATCGTGAGACTTCATCCCGCTGAAGCGCCGTCACTTTGTCTAGCCATCTCTGCTTATCTTCCCTCGACAGCCATTCGGAAATTTGACTCAAGGAGGCACTTTATAAACTCAGATGGCCTCCTTCTTACTCAGAGGAAGCATGAGGCCTTCAGCTTGACCTCGCTCTTCGACCTGCTTTTTGCCCTTGGCGATGATGTCTATTATGCTTCCGCCTCCTCCTCGTCCTCCTCCTCGCACCGCTAGGTGGTGGTTGAAGTTCATCCCTGATGCCCATATGTTTAAGGTTGTCCCTTGCCTTCGGCCCATCTTTGGTGGTGTCGGTGTTAAGGAGGGTGGCAAGGCACTCTCACCCACGCTTCTTCGTGGATAATGCATGAGATCGAGGCCATGGGAGGCACGCAGGATCTTCTAGTATGGCAAGTCCCAGAAAACAGACCTCGCCCCATACCTTTAGCAAAGGGCTCGCTCTTCTAGGTCTTTCCTGCAGGCATTCCTTCTAGTTATTCAACAACTCAGATTTGTGTGCCACTCTGGTCCGATTCTCGGAGCACCATCCCATCGAACAGATCTCCTAGCTTTCTCAGCGTGATTCTTGGGAAGCCACCGAGCTCAAGGAACACGGTTTTCCGACCTGAGATATTTATGTAGCTGGTGGTAATGCTGTATTATCTTTGCACCTAACGCACTCCATAGAATCCTTGGACAACCTGCCCCGAGAAGTATCCAGAATCGATAGTCTTGCACCGCCGCGGATCACCGCCGCCTCATGTTGAAGTATTCTTGTCTCGAGGCATCCCGCATACGGGCTCCTTCTTCCCATAATGTGGCCAACCTCTTTCAACAACGTGAGATATAGATCGATGTCTATATAGGGTTGTTTTGGCCCTTGAACCAGCATACCATGGTTACGCATTTTATGCACAACCAGGAGGTTGTAGATCCATACAAACACGGGCCAGTGTCGTGTGCTGCTCAGCTTCGAACGCATTGAGTCCATCGCTGCTCACGCCCAGCCAGAGGTTCCTTGAATTTTTCCTTAAATGTTGGTAATATTGAGGTCCAACACCTTCCACTAGCAAGCATCCAAAGGGTGCCTCAGCATTTCCTCCTTCTGCATCATCGCCTTCCGCCTTTCTTTTTCCACAAGGTACAAGACATGAGCTCTTCTTCCGTGAGGGTCCGCTAAATACCGCTTATAGACGAGGAGTTAGAAGAAAGTACCACACCACCTTTCTAGGAGCTTTCTTGGTCCCTCTCTTGTATCGAGAGGTCTTGCATTAATCGACACGGGTCTTCCATGCCCTCAAAGAGATGATGCAATCATTTATGACGTGGTATTCATGTGCGGTAGATTGAGAGGGCACGCGATTTTATCAGGCTCAGCGATACTAGTTGACATGTGTTCCCTTCTTGGGAAGAATATCGTGCTGAATCGCAATGTTGTCGTCAAGCATTCGTCGGTCATTTTGTGTTTCGCCTTCATCTCCGCAGCCTTGAGCGTTATATCTGCATCGGTATCACCGCCGCTGCATCCTTCCAACAATGGAGTGACCGTGGTTCTTTCTTCATTTTCTCCAGCTTAGATTTCTCTAGCGGTAGCTCTCCATTAGTCTCCTTGGAGAAGTAGATCTTGGACATGAGGGTCTCATAGCCAGCTCGAATCATGGTTTATTAACTTTGATCTTCGTGTTCATGCCCGCGCCACCTTGATCATCTTCGTGTTCATGCTCGGCGCCACCGATCTTCATGATCATCACATGTCTTGCCGTCTGCCTTTGATCTTCGTGGATCATGACCAGCATCTTGATCTTCACCATTATCGACATCCTCATCATCATCTTCGCCATCATGTATATACCGAGTGTAGCCATCCATGAAACTACGTCAAGCAGTGTGCAGCCCCAGCAATCCGTAATCATGCCTTATCGACACATCAGCTTGCAAATGCCGACACAAACATCTTATCTCCATCTTTGTTTGCATCGCGGCCATATCGTCCTCGTGCATCTCATCCACCTATCCACGAGGGCTTTGTGAATCAGTGGTCGGACCATGGTTGCCACATGTGGTACAAAGAGCAAGAGAATAATTAGAGCATATATGGACATCCGATCGCCTAAAAATTCGGCATGACCTCCCTAAAAGAGGACATTCATGAAAAGCGTAAATTCACCGAAAAGAAATTAATCGACATTCCGGTGAAACATTGGCATCTCAAATGAAATCCATGCACAAAAAGAAGCATGCACCATAACACAATCATATAGTCATGGTGTCGCCGACCGCGCGCATGAGCATATAAGCAATGCCTTCACACTTCCTCCAATGACAACTTACGCAAGAGAGACGGAGGAGAAGTAAAAGGGACATGTTGTAGATATAGAGGAGCAAGAAACTTCACTTACATGTGAGTGTCAGCCAATGGAGATTGAGCAAGATTCTATGGTGAATCAATGTGGGAAATGAGGTGGGAGAAGGAGGGGTCACCAAATCTGTCTTTGAGTGGAGAGGAAGAAGTGAGGAAAGGAGGTACATGTGTCAAAAAGGTGCAGAAAAAGTGAGCCAGGTTATGCGAGGCGCATATTGCAGTAAATGCGCCTCTGATAGTCTGAACTATCTGAGGCGCACATGCCAACATGCGCCTCGCCTATGCAGCCACCCGGGCCCGCAGGGGTTGCTTGAGGCGCACGCTCCCTAATGCGCTTCGCGTATTGAAACTCTCGGAGTGTCATCTTGAAATCTGCGCCTCATATTGACCACCGATCTCCACCCGAGCCCACCCAAGATATGCGAGGCACATTTGCCACATATGCTCTTGCCTATTTAAGTACTAGAGGTGCATGTCCGCTTCAGCGCCGCGATAAGATGGGGTGCTGTATCATCCAGACAGATGATAGTGGAGGCGATCTCATGTATATGCGCCTCCTATGAAAGTACTAGAGGCGTATGTCTCCATGGTGCGCCTCGCCTATATTATCAGAGGCGCAGATGGTGTAAATGTGCCTCTAATGTGCATGTCTTCTATAGGCTTTTCTCTAGTAGTGCGTTGTACCATCGGATCAGAAACTCTCAGGCTCACCGCTTCTCTATTTGCACAATGAAAAGTATGTGGCATGTTTGGTCGCTTATAGGTGCACTATTAGGAAAACGACGTCGCCTGGGCGCACCTACTTTCCTTCCGTGGCATACTAGGTGCGCCATTTAACTTCGCGCCACTAAAAAGCGCTGTACACCGCCAGGTGCGCCATAGGTATCTTCGATAGTGGTAGCGATTATCTTGTGCGCCACTACTTTTTCCCGTGGCGATGACCAGTACGCCATTAGTATCTAGTTAGTAGTAGCGCTGGTGCGCCACTATCGTTGTTCCTGTGGCGCATGACGAAAAGCGCCACTACTATTTGACCACGCATGCCACCAACGCCAGCGCCACTAACCACGATATGCGCCACGGCTGAGCTTTTCAAAAAACAAAAAATACTCAATACGTATGATATTCAATATAGATTATATACAATACAACTGATATACACAGATATACAGTACAGAAATAAATACACAAATATACAATACAGAAACAAATACACAAACAAGATAGAAACAAATACATAGATAAGTCACATACATAAATACACAAGATAAGTTATATTATTTCGACTGGTTACAAAGTAGCTAGTGATGACATGAATACATGTCTCAAGTTAGAGCTCGCTAAGCTCGCTTAGACATCTAAAGTAGGAACATGCAGATGCATAACCAAGGACGATAACCATCACCACGACGGAGGTATAGGTCTTCATCCGTTCCTCGCCCTAACTCCCGCTTAGATAGCACGATTCAGCTTCCTCCGCCATAGTGTTGTACCTTTGTAGCTATTGCCACTGAAATGGTGCACTGGCTCCGCAGTCTTCCCAATCATCATAGACTCGGGAACCTGCTCTTGTACATGACGCAATGGCCATCTAAAAGTTGGTAATAATAATTAAATGGTGGTGAAAACAAGTAAAGTCGATAAAGATATACTTATCAAATAAGGTAACAAAGTAAGCAAAAAATACCAAGTAGTAGTGATGTACATGTCGACACATACAAGTACACGGGGATAAAGAACTACAACTAGACCAACACATCAAGACTGCTCACCAGGAACGGAGGACGCCTTTGTTTCGTATTTAACGCCTCTATAGTCACCTCAGATCTATAGGCGATCTACTACGCCACGGTTATTCGGGATTGCTCTCAGAAGACCCCTCGAAGTCATGACATCACGGCTGATGATCGTCTAAATCAAGTTGGATGCGATACATCTCTTGTTCAATATCTGAATCATTGATCCTGGCTCTGACTTCGCCCACCGCTTGAGATGATCTCGCATCGAGAATTCTATTGTTTCAGTAGAACGCCTTCATGTGATGGAGTGCAGGCTAGGTCCTTCCTGACCGGTCACCGATCGTCATTTACCGCTTCATGCTAGGGGAATTCCGGCCACATGGGTGGAAGACATGCTCAAGCCAAACTTGAGCTTTACGCCGCATCTAAGGTGGCGCCTTCCACTGGAGGCATACCGGTGAGAGCATCATCCGTAACTTCCTTGATCTTGTCTTTAGTTTTTCTTTCTTTTTCGACTCACCCGAACAAAATACGGCTTGTGAATGTTTCAAGCAAGGCCAAGCGATGAGTGTGTAGTGTCGATTCTCGCGCAAGAAAACAATTCAAACCTGGAATGTGTTGGAAAGAATGATGAAAATCTAATAAAGCATGTTATGGCATGCGAAAGTGAATAATGACTTACTTGGGAAAAAGAAAGGTGCACCTAGAATGTATTCCCTTTGTCTTGCCTCGCCGCTACCAAGATGCCTTTGAGGTACTGAGGCCTAACGACCCATCTGGCCATTCAATGGCGCTTCCCAAGCAGCCATCACGTTATGTGGGTAGGGGTCCACTATAGCGGATGCCCGGTGTTCTCTTCCTAATGATCCTGAAATGGCCAGGCTGAGAGAAAACAGTATTACCATGGTATAGTGCCGGATACAAAGGTGGAAGATATTGAAGATGTCGTCAAACTCGCAGGAAGAACAGATTCACGGTAACATTATCAATCGGATGCCCTTAAGCCCTCGTGGGCGCACCTTAAACCACGGTCACCGGTGAAAGTGAGATCTTTCTCCTCAAGAAGGCATCGCCTATCACAAAGACACCACTGCGCATGCATTACTCTCATTTCTGAAGTGGCGATGCCTAAGTACCTTTTAGTTAGCATGGAAGCTCACCCGCCACATGCATCCTCCACATAATACCTTTGGTCTCAGGTCATGCCCGAAACCCTGACTGGATTGCATAGCTTGGACGCCCAGCACTGCCAGTCTCGAGCTGCTAGATTTTCTTTTCCTGCCTTTCTTGGATTTTGGGAAAGTGGTAGCACTGCATCTGAAAACAATTACTTCTATGGGGTGTGTTGTATTAGAACAAAGGGTCAAGTTGATGTACTGGGCCTTTAAGAAGGTGTGCTGAGGCTTCTCCCGAGAACCAAAGAGACGTTCATACAGTGGCTTTCCCAGGGCCACCAACTGGGTCTCATGGCCTGCCGGGGAAAAGATTAGTGTTGATGAAATCAATACAATCTTCGCCATCCTTGTTCGACCTGCACTATGGTCGGCACAATATGACCAGCCGAACAATCGCGGGAGGTGGATGGTGTGTGGTCTTATGCTGGCTCGGCGCTTGGCATGATACAGGCAGTGTTGTTGTTCAGGGTGATGTACCCGCCCTCTCAAACAAATCATGCCTCGGCTATAGCAGGAATAAGTCAAGAACTTCTGAGGACGTATCGCCTTTCTATCCGCTCCTAGCGTTGAAATGGGAGGTTCCAGGTCATCGCAGTTCTTTAGCATTCTTGGATAATTTTTAACCCATGCACGTTATTCACATCATTGGAGTGGAATGTATGTAAGGTTGAATGATGTACCTTTGCAACATCTCAACCTTGTTCACTAAGCTTAAGAGAGTGCATATAACATCCATCCGCGAAAAAACATGTATGGTATTAAAAAGATGCCATAAGAGTAATAA